>JAVJAQ010005333.1:0-713329 GCA_032362365.1 Zygogramma bicolorata | reverse complement strand
ATTCATTCATTTATTTACTTCCTTGATAAATTTACATTTATATGGAAATTGTCTGACTCTACACAATCATAATTGTCATGTACATAAAGAGTTGTGATAACAACTTAACAAGTTGTGTAAAATTCGTGACATAAATATACAATACATAGGCACAAAATTATAAAAACAAATTTACAAAAAAAAAACATTAATCAAACGATAAGTTTAAAAACTCGTTAATGCTGTAGAAAGCACCCTCAATTAATATTGTCTTGATTTCACGTTTGAATTTCTTGATGTTTGTCTCGCTCTTCAGTGCTGATGGTAGATGATTAAAAAGCCTGAGCGGTAGTATGTAAGAGCTATTAGCAGTTTTAGCCAGACGGACACTAGGTATAGAAATATCGTTTGCTTGCCTAGTTGAGTATTTATTAACTTCATGGCATTTCGAGAAGTTAGATATATGTTTGTGGACAAACAATAGACATACAAGAATGTATATCGAGTATACAGTGAGAATATTCAGGCTTCTAAATAGATCTCTGTATGCATGCGATGATTTTTTGAATTTTATACATCGGATGATTTTTTTTTTGCTGAACAAATATATCTTGCACCCCGCTGGAGTTGCCCCAGCATAAGATTTCATAATTCAGTGTAGAGTGGACAAATGAGAAATAGTAAGTTTTCAGCACATTGAAATGTACTGAATTTCTCAGTTGAAACAAAGCGTAATTATATGAGGATACACCGAGAAAAAAGTTTAATAACCACATTCAAAATTTTAATAGTAGCAATCAAAAAGTTCATCTAAATACGTGACTAAGACACAAGTCACTTGCCTCAAATAAAACTAGATCCTTGACATAGTTTAATTGCGGTAATCAACCAATTTCCAAATACACTAAAGTGTTTATCACTATTAAAAACAGATTATTTACAGCAATTAATCAAGCACTCTACCACTAACAAATAGTTTGATTAGTCTGGTTTTGAAACTATTAAATTGGGTATTTGCACTAATCAACAATGGTCTTTATCACTATTAAAATGCTTTATTTACATCAATGACTCTAGGACATCAACACTATTAAACATTTTAATTGCCTCTAAATACATACTGGCTCCAGTACACATAAAAATGTACTTGCTACTACTAAACTGTGCAATTGCTGCTTTCAATGACTTCAGTTATTGTAATTACACTGTATTTTCGGAGCAATGAAAAGAAGGTACTTCAGACAAATACCATAAAAAAATTACCAGATATGAAAAATAAATTGTCCTAAGGAATATGTTGAATAATAGTAAATGAATTAACAGTTTACAGCAAACATAAAACATATTTACCTCATTAGTCTTCTCCTTGTAAAGGGATCCGAATAGACGTCTTATTTTTCTCTTTTCAGTTTCACAATTGTTTAGAAACGTGAAAACACATTTTATGATATAATTGTTTGAATATAAATTTTACAGTGATTATTTTCCTCAATGTGAATTAACGATGGAAAATTTGGAGGCAAGACTGCTTGTAGAGTTTTACAGAGCGATTAAATGCACTAAAGACCTTTTAACCGATTAAAATTTTCGAAATAATCTGGGCGTTTGGCTCCTTTTTCAGGTACTATCTCGGGTACTGTTCCTGTGTTCGATTTTGATGTTTTCTGAGTTTACAGTTTGTCTGGAAATAATCCAACATCCCTCCTTTACCAAACTCAATCGAGCGTGCATTTTCAAAATTTTGTTTTCAAGCAAACGTTTTCGTGTATAATAATTAGGATGATTTTTTTTCAACTTTTTTTATTATTTTATCAAATTATCATACACTCAAGTCATTTGCTGAGCAAAATTTCGAAAATCATGGAAGCGCAGCACACATTTCAAATGATTGAACTTGGATGCACTCAGAATATAACCCTCGACAAAAAATGTATTGGAAAAAACTTTTAGAAACTTATTGCGACTTTTGTAAGTTTATAAAATAGGTTTGACATATTTAATGAAATAATATGGAAATATTGGGAGTATTTGCATGAGAAAAATATGATCGAAAGTTCAGAAATTATGTTCAGCCACGAAACTGATATTTTTGCACTGTTTATTCATGCACATATTTTTATTTCAATCAACAGTAGTATTATATGAACCTGCAAAAGATCATGGTGAATTGCGAAAATAAACTAAGTTGGTTTCAAGAACTCATTTATTTTTAACTGTAGAATGAACGAAATGATAATCTCTTAGATACTCTATTACAAACTGTGATGAAAGAGGTTTTGAAATTACTTATAAAAGTAATAAAACTATAAAAGAACTAACTGAGTAATAAACATCACTTCCATTTCTATGTTTCAAGAACTCATTTATTTTCAACTGTAAAATGAACAAAATATCAATCTCCTAGATGCTTTCATCAGGAACTGTGATGAAAGAGGTTTTGAAAATACTTATAAAAGTAATAAAACTATAAAAGAACTAACTGAATAATAAACATTAGGTACTTCCATTTCTAGTATCACATTCTTTCAACACTTTCTGGTATTCCATTCTGCATGCATATAATATAATAGTCCAGGGTCTCCACTGATATATGAATATATAGGAGATACAATAAATGCAGTACACATGCACAACCGCACATAAATCATAACAGATAAAACGACGCATGAACTTCTATATAAGTTACCTGACCAAGACTCAAGACTGAACACTGAACTGAGAACTGAGCACCACAAAACCACAAAAACTCGACATGGAATCGCAGATGCCGCACGCGCATTCATTTGAGGCACGAAATTGCATACCCCCACCCTAATTATTAAATATTGTTCATTGTCACAATTAATTACTTATCTCATAGTAAATTGTATATGTATTGTCATAAACCCTCAACCCATCTCTGATAAATAAACTCAGTGTCAATTATAGTGTCAACCTGTGACAATCAAACAGTTTCTTGGGGTAAATGTACACATTGATTGTGGCATTTGAACTTCAATAACTGCAATTACTCAAGTGTCAAGATTTTTTTTTTATTTGTAGCAAAGACTGAGATTTGAAGGTGGGAATTAAACATTTGATAGCCACAATTAAAATTGTGTTAGGTACACCAGTTTATTTGGAGCATTTCTCTCAGTGTAGTTTTTTCCTTACAGAATTTATTTGATCATTCCAAGTCAACAGTTTATCCGAATGAATCCCCAAAAACTTTGCAGTATTTGTTAGCTCGATGGCCTCATTATTCATGGTGACCTCGAGGTGAGTTTGATTTTTTTTTGTGGAAAATATCATGAGCTGAGTTTTAGCAGCATTTGGTACAAGACCATTATTTTGTGACCAGTTTAATAACGAGGCGTTGCACACATTGAGCTGGGTGGTCATATATTCTGGATCGTTCGAATTTACGAGTATAGAGTAGTCATCAGCGTACATAATCGACAAGTTACAGGGCATGTGATCGACAAGATCATTTATAAAGATGATGAATAAAAGTGGTCCAAGTATACTTCCTTGGGGAACTCCCGTAGATATTAGTTCTGTTTCTGATGAATATGAAATCTTGTTTCTTTTTACTGAAACGAACTGTCGTCTCCCTGAGAGGCACGACTCCACCCAGGCGAGAGGTTTTCCTCGAACACCGTATCGCTCTAATTTCGCTAGAAGTAGACTATGACTTATGGTATCAAATGCCTTACTAAAATCATAGAAGACACATGCACACATTTCTTTATTTTCAAACGATTTTAAAATATGTAAATACAGCATGTTTATTGCTTCCTGAGTAGAGCATCCCGTTTTGAAACCAAATTGTAATTTTGTTATAAGATTTTGTCGTTCCAAGAAGACACTGAGACGTTTGAAGTAGGCTTTCTCGAATATTTTAGAGAATACTGAAAGTAAAGCGACAGGTCTATAATTAGCAATTGCATGCTTATCTCCTTTTTTATGCAGTGGAATTATTACTGCAATTTTTAATTCGTCTGGAAATTTGCCTTCTAAAAATGATTGGTTGACCAATACGGTTGACCAATACTTAGTCGATCCTGAAATTTCATCTTCAGTGGAACAATTCAAGAAGCTCAGATGTCCATCACCGTTGGTAGCAGCATGGAACGATGTATTTTTCAATTTAAATAGATTCAAATTCAATGTAAAACCTACACGTAGAATAACACCTGTACCTATTTCTGAAAAATAAACTGTTTTCATGTCTTTGACTTTTTGTATAAATGTATGTGTGAGTCGATTGGGGAGATCAGTTGATTGTCTGCAATGGCCGTGCTAAGATCAAATTATATAATTTTGTCTGCAGTCTTCTCCAATATTCTCTACATTAATCCTCCAGAAAAAGTGAATAAAGTGTTTGTTACTGTTCGAGTGCAGAAGATTAAGTTTTTTGTTCTGGAGCAATTTGGACTTGCCAACAAAAGTGGTGAGTGATTAACATAAATATTATCTCTACATTGAGTTGCGAAGGAACAGTTACTTTTGAAAATGCCAGCGGTTATAGAAACGAAACGTGGCCTTCAAATTGGATGCCAATGATTCCGACTGCGCTGAATGAAGGTCATCTGCATGTTTTGAGTGCCGAAATACCTGCCCATTCCAATTCTCACAAGCTGAGACTTGTTTTTGAAGACCGCAGTTTTGGAGACTCACCTGATTGGAAGAAAATTGAACCACAACCTGCCAAGCTGTGTCTCGAATCTGATATAAAAACAATTGCAGGACTACTCTACTTCATTACAAGTGTATCGTTGATGCAAATTTTCAAATTTTTGCTCAAATATCTTTTGAAGTTCAAAGTCTCGCAATATGGAGAAGGTGAGATTCATCGAGGATAGTCAAGTGCACTACTTGTATGTGTGGCAATTTGCCTACAGACAATCAAGAAGCAAATTTTGGGAGTATTTTCCGATCGACCGAATGCGGTTTCAGAGACGTATTGCCGAAACATCCCGATCGATTGAACCAATTTTGGATGAAATGCATCGAAAAACCATATTTGATACAAGATTTGCATGAGACATTTTGGATTCGCTTTCCCAATATGATTACACTGTGTTCTGAATAAAATATTTGTTTATGTACTTGTTTCATTTACATAGCCGAAATAGCTCAGTGGCAAGAGCGTTAGACTGAAAATCTAAATACCCTCGGTTCGACTCCGGGTTTCGGCAATTTTTGACACTTTAGGGTCCCCAAAATTGATGAGACTTCAATCTCCATCAAAGCCTCGGAAATTTTTCCACATCACCTGGTGCATCACAGGGCTACGTCAATGAAAAATTTTGAGGCATCCCTATATACTCGAGTTTGACCAACACCCTGTGTTAACGTTGCACACCCTGTGGCAGACATATTTTTCCACCAACGCCTTTTTCTCCCCAACTGTATTGGTTAATTTTACAATCGGCAACACCTACCTTTGCTTTAATTTACAACCGGCAACCGCGCGCCCTGTTAATTGAGAATGAATGATGTATGTTACACCTACAACGCGACGATGGACGGAGTGGCACCCCATGACGCACACTCCATCGCAGTCCTCACGACATCGATTGCTACCCTGCATACCCTGCACACCCTGTATATCCTGCTTTCAGCACACCCTCCATGATGCACACCCAGCCGTCCGCATGCCCTCATGCCAGCGGCCATTTTTCTTTAATGTTGCACACCCCATGTATATTTCTATAACGTCCACGCCCCCCGCACGGCCATTTTTCTTTAATGTTGCACACCCCGTGTATTTTTCTCTAACGTCAACAAAATTCATCATCATTACTATTATCTCACTTTCTTTCACGATTTGTTTTTCAATTTGTTTACATCGAGCGCGGCGGTCTGCGGTCATCTCTGCGGCCTGCGGTTATCTCACTCACGATTTTGTTTTTTTGACGAGCGCTCGCTGCGGTCAGGCGACTTCCGCTCCAAAGGTATCATTGTGTATCTACTGAAAATATTAACAGTTTTCAACTGAAAAACACACTCACACAATTGCTGCAGATATGGCACTGAATAACTAAGTCACAAACTGCTGCAGATATAATGATTCCACATGAAAATCCGCATTTCTTATATAATGGATAGCGAGCCACCTCCCACTACAATCTGTGCAGCAGTTGCGCACTCATCGTTGGTAGGGGCCACTCGCGACTGTCTGGTGTACAACCCCTCCACTTTCCGATTCGATGAGCTGACAGAGAGCAGTGCGGGTATTCATTCGTAGCTGGGACTTCGTGGAGTGCAGACGTGAGGTGTAGTGAGGGCTCGTGTTTGTGAACTTTGGGTGGCTGGGTGGTGTTTGTGCGTGTATGTGTACTCTATGCAATGTAGTTTGCACAGAGTACACATGCTTATGCCTAATCTCATTCTTTACCGTGTATGCAATCTAATCTTTATATATTCCATGAAGTATATCTTTACTGTGTATGCAAATTCTAATTACCCCCCCCCCTCCACTGACTAGATGAGAGCCCACACATTGCCATCATTAGTTGGTGGTGAGCAGACATGTGCACTCTGTACAAGATTGTTTGTACTTAGTACACATGAAGAAGCATTACCATAAATGCGTCTCGCCCATCTCAAAGTCGAATGACGTCACACACACACACACAATGTCTCAGACAAAGAATCTCATGATCACATTTTCAGCAACAAATTTTTCAAGGTCAAAACTATGAACTAGATGAGCCGTTCGAGGTCAACCCCCACCACCATGATATCATTAATTAGTCAATGATGACGTCATAGTGGTGGGTGAGGCTTAGAACCGGCTCAAATCTCTTACTAATTCCATTATTTCAACTTGTTTTAGATGTCATGGGAGAGTTGCAATGGTATGTCACCAACACTTCATTTGATTCATGCTCAATTCAACCGATGATGATGATAACGTTTGCTACTACTAAAGTTCTTGTTGCTTATATAAGCATTCTAGAACGATACTGGTCGTCTCACTCTGTAAAAAAAACTCAGCTCTTAGCTTGAACTTTGCCTTACCGCTGCGTTTGAGCTTGAACTCCAATAATTACTAAATTAGCGGAGGTTGGCAGCTTCAATATTGAATTTAATTGTTACGAGTTTTCTCAACTTCATTTGAATGGGTTCGAAAACAAGTAGTGTATTTCCTTTATAGATAGAACAGCGTGGTTCCCTGTGAAACTGAAACGAACGAAACATGAATGTCATTGCTTATGGGGTTTGTGGTGACTTCATTTTTTTCATACGGTTAGTGACGAACCATTTTCTCCTTAGGGTTTTTTCACTAGTCAAGAAATTGGACGTCGTTACGGAAAGCCTTGTTGAATCATCTATACAGGGTGTCCGTTTCCGGATGACCTCCGCTGCACTATACAGGGTGTCCCTTTCCGGATGACCTCCGCTGCACTATACAGGGTGTCTCATCTTGGATAATTGCTTTAGTGAGGGGACTCCAGACTGGGTGCTCACTGCTGCACTACCGGCGGTATCTCATGTTGAATACCTGATACCCTTTGGCACGAACCAGACTTCATGGGATAGCACGCAAGTTATTGATTTTGTTATGCATTTTTGTTTTGCTCACCTAGTCTATCGTTGTAGCTACTGATGTTCGCTTGTTAACGTAATGTTTTAAATCAATATTGATTCATTCATTTAACGCAATTGTGAAGCGGAAATTAAAATCAGTATGCGCAAGGCCTGAGATCATGCAACGCGTTCAATATAAACTTTAATTTCTGCGGCTTGACACTCTTACAGTGTTGGATAGCACGGTTATATCTATTGTGCGTATTTGCTTGTTCTTGTAGGTTAAGTATAGTATTTCTTATTTGCTTGCGGTTGTATTCAGTGTCCATGCACATTCATGGTTTAAGCTTTTATTATATGCAATATTTTCGACAGGCTGATGATATAATTACTTGTTTATGCTAATAGGAATGTTGATTGCTCACTACTAGCTGCGATTGCCCTCGTTAGCCGATTTCATTTGTGCGCTATTGACTTGGTTATTATAAGATTCATGGTTGTTTGCTTTTTTTTATTGGTTATGCCTTTAATCCTATTGCTTATTAGTGATTATTGATGCATGTTTGTGCTACCTCCAGCTACGCGACCAACCCTTGAACGGGAATTAGTGTGAACTGCTTATCGGTTTACGGTTTGTTTCATTTGATTGTTGTGATTACTTAATTACCCATCTTCACTCGCCACACGCTAATTGAGTTCATTTCCAGAATAATAGGACACTCTACGCCGCTGACATTGGATACGAGGATTGATGGTTGTCAAATGAAATAGGCTGTGTGAATTTTTATTATTACCTTGTGAATAAAAGCTTTACTTTGGTACTTGGTCTCTACTCCAACTTTATTTGGCGAATTGATTTAGTTGCATTGTATACTTAGGGTATTTGGGGGTATACAAATTTGCCTGGCGCCCTCTGAAGATCTAAATCGAAGTGAATGTTCGAATAGAACCCCCCTCTCTCCACTGTTAGCATAGCCGCCGATACCCACCTGTACTTTTGGCAGGTTAACAAGTGACCTTGTGCCTCGTGTATTCGTACTGCAGGTCGCATGGTATTTCCCCTTCACCCCCAGATCTGAGGTGATTTCCTCACCAGTCCGATTTGGCATCGGTTGGTTTGTATACGTGCTGAAATGGTCTGTAGCCTCGTTGAATCAGTCGGTAATGAAAGAAACTGCAGATACTTCAATGAATCTGAGATGTTAGTATCCCGCCTCAAGCTCAAGCATCATGTGACCCAAGAGCCGTGAAAACCTACGTCTGACAACGTTCAAATTTCCGCCAATTATCTCAGGAACGCCAACAACCATGTCTTTGGTTTTTGAAACTCCACGTTTGAAACGTGCACCAAAATGCAATATCACAGAAAGAGAGATTGCAGCCTTGAGAAGCTTGAATTCTGATGGGGGTATCACGATCCTTCCAGCGGACAAAGGAAACGTCACGGTCCTTCTAAAAACGGAGGAATATAATAGCAAGATTGAAGAACTTCTAGAACCTACGAACTACCGCAAACTTAGAAAGGACCCGACACAATCAAGGTTGAGGAATGTAAACAAACTCATCAAGTCGTTCTCACTGTCGGAAACCATACAGAAAACCGTTATCAGAACTGAAGCCGTTCCACCCAGGCTCTACGGTCTTCCGAAGGTGCATAAACCCAACATGCCACTGAGACCTATAGTCAGTGCCCCAGGCCCACCCACCTATTACTTGGCAAAACATCTGGCCTCACTCCTCCAGCCTCATGTCGGAAGAACAAATTCCTACGTCAAGGATTCAACAGACTTCGTTGGTAAAATTAAAGGCTTGACCTTGGAACCGACAGATATCATGGTCAGCTTCGATGTTGTGTCCTTGTTTACCAACGTCCCACTGGAAGACTCTCTGAGGGAGATAGCCTGCCTGTTCCCAAGTGATATCGTCGGACATTTTAGAGCATGCCTCACGGAAAGCTACTTTCAATGGAGGGGAAACTTCTATGAGCAATTGGATGGAGTGGCGATGGGAAGTCCACTGAGCCCAGTGATAGCCAACTTCTTCATGGAACGTTTTGAAGAGAAGGCAATTGACGCCTTTGATTTGAAACCGAGCTTGTGGCTACGCTACGTGGATGACACCTTCGTCGTCTGGAAACATGGAAGTGACGCTCTGAACCTTTTTCTGGACCACCTAAACGCTCAACACCCCAGCATCAAATTCACCATGGAAACCGAACAGAATCAGCAGATAGCATTCTTAGATGTTCTGATTGAACGATGTGGCGCTAGACTAACCCACAAAGTATACCGAAAACCCACGCACACGGATAGGTACCTGCACGCACTATCGAACCACCATCCCAGTCAAAAGAGAGGAGTCATATCTACCCTAACTGAACGTGCTCGAAGAATCTGTGAACCAGAACATCTAGAGCAGGAACTGGAACATCTTCAAGTGACCTTGAGGTCGAATGGGTACAGTGTATCTGAGATCAACAGGGCCATGAAACCGAAGAGTCCCACGGAGGACTCTCAGGTAGTTGCGAATGCATATCTGCCATATATCCCGAGGGTCACTGACAGAATTGGAAAACTCTTGGGAAAATATAACATAAAAACGGTTTTCAAGCCGACCAAGAAGATCCAACAAAGCCTCAGGCAGGCTAAAGACAAAAGAGACCCACTGTCAGCGGCAGGGGTTCATCGCATACCGTGCACCTGTGGGAAGGTTTACATCGGTACCACGAAAAGATCCATGGGTACAAGGCTCAAAGAGCATCAAAGGAACTGCAGGCTGGGGCAAACCGACAAATCGGCGGTGGCGGAACACGCACTGAGTGAGGGCGACCACAGGATTCTGTTCGAAAATGCAACACTGATTGCCCTCAACCAGGGTTACCATAGCCGACTGGTACGGGAGGCAATAGAGATCCAAAAACATGCGGACAATTTTAAGAGAAAGGAAGAAGCGTTGACTCTAAACAGAATTTGAAATCCGATTCTGAAGAAATCAAGAATAACTAATGAAATCACAGCAGGTAGTGCGGCAACTAATAATGATGATTATTCCCCGAACCTGACAGAAGTAATTAACACTCCAAACTACCTGCATCAATATAAATACGTCTTGAGAAATCGAACTGTTTAGTCATCGGAGATGAATAAGCCTTTGAAGAAGCTGGCCACTCGCGCTAGCGAAACGTCAGGAAGAAATTCCAAAGAACGACGGCCTTCAAGCCCGAAGAGAAGTAGTTATACTAATAACCTCGGCCGCGATAGCCTTAACCATTTTGTCAAGTTGTGTATTGTTGAGATTTGAGTTGAAGCTCCATCGATTCAGGTCCTTGTCGAAATAAGAAGTCAAAATAGCGTTCCCCATAGCTCCTCAACAAATTATTGTTCATTATTCTTGTGTGAGAGTGAAAGTTGCTAACTTGGGATACCTGAAAGGAATTGAAACGTTATGGTCAAGGTATTGGTTATGTTTGAAAAGTCTGAAGGTCCATAGCTCGATTTCCTTTGTGACTTGAAATATGTTACATTATTGTACCTACCTTTCTCCTGATCATTCCCTGGATTCAGATTCATGGTTTTGTGAATATTTATATGTTTTTGTTGTCAAGATTATCAAATCATATTTTTGTTGAAGTTAGTGAAATCTTAGGTTAGTCATCTATCGATCAAAAGTTGACAATTTTCTGTCTCTCTAGACCGAGATGATTTCACTCCTCTAGTCAATGGAGGGCGCGCAGGTTTCCTATTCCCCATTAATTAATGAAATATCTAACTGAGGCATGTTTAGTGATTAGGGTATAAGTTATTGTTTTCCCATGCTCCATATATCTCATAAAATGAAATATAGGTGTTTTCTTCTGAAGAGATTGAATTTGAAACCGTTCATTGACGTAAGCGCCATCTGTTGACAGGGTAACCAATGTCCAAAATATTGAATCTGAATCCCTGATCAGAAAATTAGGAATCAGTTAATTTCAGACAAGCTCTGCCCACTTATTTTCCTTGGGTAAGCAGAAATTCCTTCAATTCAAATTAAACTAATTTTAGGGAATGTATATATTCTTCTTGAATTTTTAGATTCAATTTCAACATACTCGTACTCGATCTGCTTCTTCAGTTATTTTCCAAAGTGTTTAACTGACCGGAAACGGCTAGTAGAGAACTGCTCTTTGATTGGTTCATTCTGCTTCAAGTGTGACGTATCGTCAGGCGTATGCGTTAGGAATATTTTTTTCAAATAGGCTCCAAAGGGCTTGCCCCCCCCAACCGAACTTCCGGCATCTTCGAGATTGAAGGTTGGAGATGTTCTAGCTGAAAACGGCCATTGCTTTTCTCACTGTGAGTTGAGAAGGTACCTATCGGAAAATAAATTGTTGATTAGACATCTCTTTCAGGAGTGAATTCTATAGGTATACCAAATGTGAAAATTAGTGCCAGTTGAATACTGTTTTGTTGAGTAGTAGATTTGTTCTGGCCTTTTCACCCCTTTTCAAGGATCAAAAGAACTTCAAGTGAGTGAACTACGCCATTTTCTGGAAATTTCGAATCACGTTCTAAGTGGTTAAAAGGTGCTCACAAGCTTCTTTCCTCTATTTTAGAGCAATCGTTGGACTATCCGATTCAAAACTAGGCTGTTGAAGTGTTGAATCATCAGAGGTTTTCCATTTGTATAATAGTATTGGAGATTTTCCGTAGAATTCGGAAACCAGAAGGAGAAAAACTTGGCCGAGCCCCGATTGTTACCTTGAAGTGGAACAAACCCTTCTGAGCTAGGAGGTATGTTTCCTCAATTGAATCTATTCTGTGCCCATTAAGTATTTTCCCCCTATATTATGTTAGATTTCCTTGTGTGAATAGTCTTCCATTTTTTGTAACGTCCGCGCTCAAAACTTCAGTATTGCTTCGACAAATAGTTGAAACTTTAGTGTCTGTGTCCGATATTATTCTCGTGGTTCAATACGAAGTTTTCACAAGAATAATTTCGTTGGTTTGCACTGAGAAGCTTTTTATTTTAAATCAAGTTCAAGCAATCTGTTAATTAGTAAAGCATCTGATACGCATACCGGTGGATACTTTGCAGATATTTCATCAAAATTTCGTAACTTTATTTTCATTTTATGAAAGTGCATTGTCTTAGGAATTGTCGGCATTGTTGCCAACTTTATAAAATGAACTATTATTATCTGCTAAAAGGGTTTCGATTTATTTATTTTTGTGAAGCCTGTTTTAAACAATTTCATTGAACTGAAAGCTTTCTGCGCAGTTGCCAAATTGAAACAAAAATATTAGTTTTGTGGAACTGTAACTTTTTAATGAATACTTTGATACTGGGTTGAAGACCTACTTCCAACCAGACATGAAGATGCAGTTGTAGTTTTTTTGTTTCATTCAATTATGAATAGCTGCTTGATTTTTTTCTGCCTTGGGTATCTTCACACGTTGTAACCTAGGCTACCGAAAATAATTTGAAATGAGTTCATCATTTTGATTTCACCTTCAGAATAATTTTTCGGTGTTGCCATATTTATCAAAGATCCGTAGAATTGCTATTTTGTTAAATTGATTTTCACGGTAACACTTTTCACTTGGAATTTTTTGTTTCTCAAGGTTTTTTTTGTATACAACTCTCTCGGCGTCATCCGTACCAGGTTACGAGGTTTAAGCTGCCCAGTTGAATACACGTGGAGACCCTCTACTACTACTTGACCTGGACAGTCTGAAGACACGCAAGTACCTGAAACATCAAAAACTGAATAAATATCTTGGTTCTTTTATTTCAATTAGATCTGAGTGGTACTGAATACCCTAATTGCTTGTAAAGCGGAAATTAAGCCAAAATTTATTAAATTTTACCAGTACATTTCATCTTGCGTCTGCGCTCCGGGCCCACAGCATATGACTTTTTTTTGCGCAGAGAAAACTATCCTTACCGGCGGTATTACTTTCTGCTTCTTTTTGTTTTTCTTCCAAATAGTTGGTAGGTGAACACTTTCTCGGTGAACCTTGGATTACGAATACCTTGTACGGATTGAGAGATTTATTAATTTGTTTCATTTGTAAACTTGATTGAAATCTTGTTTGATGTAACCTATTCTTTAGGTTGTTGTACTTGAATCATACTTGATATTTGAACCAAGTCTTGAAATCTTATTTGATAAATTTTTTTTGTACTTGAATGAGACTTGAACCAAGTCTTGAAATATCATTTGATATAACCTTTTTTGTGTACTTGACATAAAAATTCAGTTACCTATACACAATTACATAAGTTCTGCTGTTGTTGTTGAATTCAAATATGTTCCCACGTTTTTGACTAGTAGTCTTCATCCCGCTGAAAAACATTGATTATATCGAATATATTAGTTGATTGGAATCGTGGCTTGTCTTTTTTATCTCTGTTGGTGAGTTGGGGGGATGAATGTATACTGATTTTGAGGGCAACTCAATTCACCTGGCGCCCATTAAAAAAAATAGTTAGGAACCCAACCCTTCTTCACTGTTGCTGACCTTGTGCCCTAACTGTCACCGTGACAGCTCATCAATTGTAATCGACGCTTAATTGTGATTCTAAGGTTACATTTTGGCGCCCAACGTGTCTTTTCATATGAAAAATTTAGGAAAAATCTGAAACCGAATTTTTTTTCCTCAAGGTTTTTTGACTTGGACATATTTGAAAATTTTTGAAATTTACAGCAGTTAGTGTGGAATTATTTGTGTAGGGCAAAGTGTTCTAGTATTCTTCAGTATAGTTTGAATTATTTTTCATTGAATTTTAGCATTCACGTATATTACTTATTACCTATTTTTATTGAACGGGACTCATTCTCATAATGGCTCGTAAAATGGAGAACAATCGGCTAGGCAAAGAAGAGCTCGAGTATGATCTGAAAATTATAGGAGTTGGTGCAGGGACTTGCGAAGACATGAGACATCGACTTTGCACTGCTATGAGAATGGAAAGGAGTTGGGATAGTCTGCATTATCCTGAGCACCCATATTCGTTTGAAGAGGATGAACAGGCCGTCAAAGACAAGCTGAGTGAAATCGAAGTTTTATTGGATTCGTTGACGGGATCTAGGACTTCAAGCGAGGCCGTGAAATTGCAGACAAAATTAGCTCACGTGTTGGGAAGAATTGATCGAATGAATTCAAGTGGAGATTCTGCGAAAAACAGTCGGAAGGAAGTACTAGTAGCATTATCTCTCTCATCATTGGGACGTTTCAACGATAAACTGGACGTGGTGGATACCAATCCAACTATAGCACACGTTCCAGCTGCTCTCAATCAGCTCGAGACATGACTTGGAATGATGTCTTTCAATGCGAATATTCATGGAGCACCTAGATCTTTCACTTCTTTTGATCCAGAACCTCCTTCAAGTCCATCTACAAAGATAATTCCACCTCATGAATGGAACCTTCAAAAATTTACAGGGGATGGTAAGGGAATTTCTATCTCTGCTTTCTTCGAGATGGTAGACGAATTGCGGTTAGCCAGGAATGTTCCAGAAGCTGTCTCGTTCGATTCTGGAATGGATCTCCTTGCAAATAGAGCCTACCAATCCTACAAAGACTGTCGATCCCGAATAACTAGTTGGAAGGAACTAATGGAAGAGTTCAAAGTGGAGTATTTATCTTCAGATCACAGTAACGCACTCTTCGATGAACTACAAAGGAGAACTCAACACTCTTCGGAAAGTATTGGAGTTTATTTGGTAGTGATGACCAGCTATTTTAAACGTTTAGGTTGTCCAATTACGGAAGAGGCGAAGTTGAATATTATCATCCGGAACTTACATCCTCTCTACCAGGATCGCTTGAGAGAACCACTACCAAAGGATTTGTCGGAGGTGAGAGCTGTTTGTCGACAAATGGAGTCTAGAAGAGATATAATCAATGGATATGTGGAACCGTCATTGAGAAAATCGAATATTTGGAGAAAGATCTTGCCTTTGTGAAAGTGGATAGGAATGTCAGTCAAGTGGACACTGGATCTGCGCAGACGAGCTCTAACCTGGCAACCTAACCTGATTGTTTGTTATCGCTGTCGAACACCAGGTCATAAAGCGATTGGTTGTGCCTTACCTAGGAAACTACAATGCTTTGGTTGCAAACGAGAAGGTTCTACCAAGAATAATTGCCCAGATTGTTCGAAGAAGGGAAATGGGCGAGGTCATCCTTAATTCGTCGAGGTAAGAATGACAAGGGAATCTACTCGATAACTCCGCTAACACCTGTTTTAGAATATATACTTGAACATGCCGATCATGATGAACGTCCTTATCTTAAGGTTGAGGTCATGGGTTACGAGATGCTGGGACTCTTGGATTCAGGAGCTTCGGCTACAATTTTAGGAAGGTATGGAGGGGAGACTGTAAAAAAATTAGGCATTGTTTTGGACACGTCAGGAAAAGGTTTTGGTACTGTCGCAAATGGACAAACCTGTGAGAGCATAGGAGTTTGCTAGGTACCTTTTTGTGTTCGAGGAAGGGTTAAACTTGTTGACGTTCTTGTAGTACCAAGTTCAAGCCAAAATCTCATCCTCGGAACCACCTTCTGGAAAGCCATGGGAATAGTTCCAGACTTGAGGCACAACGAGTGGCATTTCTCCAAAGAGGAATATCATCTGAATGTAGTGGATCACTTAAGGGGTCAAACGGTTCTGACAGAAATGGATGAATTGCGACTGAAAGCACTGATAGATCGCAATGAGGCCCAGATGGGAGACCAGCTTGGATGCACAATCAAAGCAGAGCATGTAATAGTGACAAATTCACCACCTATAAAGCAGAGGTATTATCCTGTATCCCCAGTTATTCAGAAGCAGATTGACAAGGAACTAGACGCTATGTTGAAGGATGATATTACTGAAAGGTCGAATAGCGCCTGATCCTTCCCAATTTTGCTGGTGAAAAAGAAGGACGATTCTTACCGCTTCTGTGTCGACTACCGTAAGCTGAATGCAGTGACTGAACGAGATGGATACCCCCTGCCTTACATTTCTCATACTCTTGATAAGCTACGAGATGCACATTACTTATCTTCCTCAGACATAAAATCTGCCTACTGGCAAGTTCCGGTTGCAGTTTTCAATTTGAAAGGATGCCGTTTGGGTTGCATAATAGCCCTGCCACTTGGCAGAGATTGATAGATCAAGTTTTAGGACCCGAGCTCGAACCTCATGTCTTCGTCTACTTAGACGACATTGTTGTGGTAAAACAAACTTTCGAAAAACATCTCTCCGTTCTAAAGGAAGTCTTTCAAAGGCTGCGGGAAGCTAATCTGACCGTTGGTTTCAAGAAGTGCCATTTCTGTCGCCCGGAAATGAAATATTTGGGACATGTCGTCGACAGAAACGGACTGCACGTTGATCCCGACAAAGTGAAATCCACGCTTCAACTTCCCACACCGACCACCGTGAAAGATGTCCGCAGATTGGTGGGAACTTTTTCGTGGTACCGGAGATTTGTTCGTGAGTTCGCTTCTCTGATGTCACCACTTACTGCTCTACTGAAAAAAGGACGTAAATTTGACTGGACTCCTCTTTGCGAAGAATCATTCAGGAAGATCAAAGAATGCCTCATCGCAGCACCTGTACTCAGCTGCCCGGATTATGATTTACCATTTTACCTTCATACAGATGCCTCTGGTTTTGGTATCGGCGCTGTTCTAACCCAGAGTCTAGAAGGGGGCAACAAAGTTATTTGTTATCTTAGTAGGTCTTTGACCAAGCAAGAAAGAAATTTCTCCACTACCGAGAGGGAATGTTTGGCAGTTCTTTGGGCGGTAGAGAAATTGAGGCTATATTTGGAAGGCGTACCTTTCACTGTTTTTACAGACCATTATTCTTTGTTGTGGCTCCAAATTTGAAGGATCCCACGGGTAGACTTGCCAGGTGGGCGGTTCGTCTGCAGCAGTACGATTTCAAAATCGTACACCGTAAAGGAAAGGACCACGTGATTCCCGACGCTTTGTCTCGGTCGGTTCCCGTTATTGATGTTGTTACTACTGCAGAAGAGGATCCCATCCAGGATAAGTGGTATCTGAGACTCAGGGAGAAGGTGGCGAAGAACCCTATGAAGTTTCCCCAATGGAGAGTTCATTAAAATATGTTGTTCAAATATGTGAAGCCGAATATTCCGGAATTGGGTGATGCATCTGATCCATGGAAAATGGTCATTCCGAAAGAAAGAAGATCTAATATTCTGGCGGAGGCTCATGATACGTCTACTTCGGGTCACATGGGTGTGTTTAAAACATATCATCGCATAGTAGAAAGGTATTACTGGCCTAAACTTCGGTATGACGTTTCCAGATTTGTGGGTAGATGTTCAACTTGTGCGGCTTATGAACCAGACCTTGGAAGGCCTAAAGGTCTTATGACCGCTCAGCCAAGAGTAACAAGACCATGGGAAATGATCTCAACAGATATCATGGGTCCTTTACCTCGATCTCTCAAGGGTAACAAATTTATACTGGTGGTGACTGATTATTTCAGCAAGTACTCTTTAGTGTTTCCTCTCAGGACGTCGACAGCAGATGTGGTTGTAAGAAAGTTGGAAGAAGATGTTTTCCTTGTCTATGGTGCGCCTCGCCTATTATTGTGTGATAACGGACCTCAGTATCGATCGAAACAGCTCCGTAAAATAGCTGATGAATATAAAGTGACTGTTAGATACAACGCAAACTATCATCCGCAGGCCAACCCCACCGAGAGGGTGAATCGAACTCTGAAGGCGATGTTGGCTATGTTTGTTTCAGAAAACCATCGTACCTGGGATGTAAGCTTACCTAAGATGAGCTGCGCATTGAGAACCGCTAAACACGAATCGACCAACTATTCACCGTATTTTATAGATTTTGGTCGTTCCATGATTTTGTGTGGTGAGGATTTCAATAAGAAAGACTTTTTCGTAAACGATAACGAATCTGAAGTTGAACCATCTCTCAAGAAGCTTTTTTCTGAAGTTAGGCAGATATTGGATGCGGTAGCGAAGCGGAGTGCAATGACATACAACCTAAAGAGGCGTCATGAGGAACTGTGGCCGAACCAGCCAGTGTGGCGCAAGAATTTTGTCTCGTCTGATGCAGCTAAGTTTCATACGGCGAAGCTGGCACCGAAGTATGTGGGACCCTTTTACGTAAAGAGAAAAGTATCGCCATGGACTTATGAGTTGATGGACAACGATGGGAATCATAAAGGTGTTTGGAATATTAAAGATTCAAAGGTAGGACTTTCCGCTAGCACGGATGAAAAATCACTCCAGTGATTTTTTTCTTCAAGCAGACATGGGTTAGAAGATGGCTGACTCTTTCGTTTGTTGTATTTTCTTGGGAATTGTCGGCATTGTTGCCAAGTTTATAAAATGAACTATTATTATCTGCAGAAAGAGTATCGATTTATTTATTTTTGTGAAGCCTGTTTTAAACAATTTCAATGAACTGAAAGCTTTCTGCGCAGTTGCCAAATTGAAACAAAAATATTAGTTTTGTGGAACTGTAACTTTTCAATGAATACTTTGATACTGGGTTGAAGACCTACTTCCAACCAGACATAAAGATGCAGTTGTAGTTTTTCTGTTTCATTCAATTATGAATAGCTGCTCAATTTTTTTTTCTGCCTTGGGTATCTCCACATGTTGTTACCTAGGCTACCGAAAATAATTTGAAATGAGTTAATCATTTTGATTTCACCTTCAAAATAATTTTGCGGTGTTGCCATATTTATGAAAGATCCGTAGAATTGCTATTTCGTTAAATTGATTTTCACGGTAACACTTTTCACTCGGGATTTTTTTTTCTCAAGGGTTTTTTTTGTACGGGATACAACTCTCTCGGCGTCATCCGTACCAGGTAACGAGTTTTAAGCTGCCCAGTTGAATACACGTGGAGACCCTCTACTACTACTTGACCTGGACAGTCTGAAGACACGTAAGTACCTGAAACATCAAAAACTGAATAAATATCTTGGTTCTTTTATTTCAATTAGATCTGAGTGGTACTGAATACCATAATTGCTTGTAAAGCGGAAATTAAGTCGAAATTTGGTAAATTTTGCCAGTACATTTCATCTTGCGTCTGCGCTCTGGGCCCACAACATATGACTTTTTTTTGCGCAAAGAGAACTATACTTACCGGCGGTATTACTTTCTGCTTCTTTTTGTTTTTCTTCCAAATAGTTGGTAGGTGAACACTTTCTCGGTGAACCTTGGATTACGAATACCTTATATACGAATACTTAAACTTGATTGAAATCTTTTTGATATAACCTATTCTTTTGGCTGTTGTACTCGAATCATACATGATACTTGAACCAAGTCTTGAAATATCATTTGATATACCCTGCTTTGTGTACTTGACATAAAAATTCAGTTACCCATACACAATTACATAAGTTCTGCTGTTGTTGTTGAATTCAAATATGTTCCCTTGTTTTTGATTAGTAGTCTTCATCCCGCTGAAAAACATTGATTATATTGAATATATTAGTTGATTGGAATTGTGGCTTGTCTTTTTTATCTCCGTTGGTAAGTTGGGGGGATGAATGTATACTGATTTTGAGGGCAATTCAATTCACCTGGCGCCCATTGAAAAAAAAAACATTGTTAGGAACCCAACCCTTCTTCACTGTTGCTAACCGTCTGCCCTAACTGTCACCGTGACAGCTCATCAATTGTAATCGACGCTTAATTGTGATTCCAAGGTTACAAAAAGACATGATTGCGGAGGAATCTGAAATTAGTTTTCTGTGTCAGATCAACTTGGGAAGGATATGATTGCAGACGAATCTGAATCAGTGTCAGTTGACAGATCAATTCGAAAAAGATATGATTGTTAACGGATTCCTGTGGTGACCTCCCGCTGAATTCCGAAATCAATTAGTACTACATACGTGTGATGGAAATATTCAGTTTGTGATTGCAGTCGAGCACTCAACAATGTCTCTCAAGAAAGTGATTCGTGATTGTGATGTGGCACGTGGTCACAAGGTTCAGTGAAAGTTGAATCGAAAGATATTTGTAGACAATTCAACATTGATATTGAACATGATCACCGTAATGCTTTCTTTTGGAATATCAACGTGACCGAACACGTAAAATTTACGGAAGATGTGTTGAATTGGCTTGGCTATTCTTAGGCATATTCTCAAAAAAAGTGGGATGTGACCCGATTATCGAAAAAAAAATCCTCATATCGAATACAAGACAGTTAACGATGAGTTGGACCTCCGAAAAGTTATTATATAGATTTCGAAGGACTACTCATGCAGATGCGATCGTCGAAAGCCATCGAATTACGACAATTATTTTTCCTAATGAAGTTTATCCTTATGAAGTATTGTGAGTATACTTTGAACAGCATCGGGTTGAATTTTCGAGTATTCAAAATTCGCAACTCCTCGATTATGTCAATGACTTGGAGGAAATTATATCTATCGAGGCACAGAAGGCAGAGTTAGATAGGAATGCTGTGAATTAGAATGTCAAAAAGCAGAAGCTAGTCTACAAAAACTCAACACCCAAATAGAACAAAGTATTTCAATTTTGATGAAAACAATTGCACCAAGATTGACCTCCCATCCAATCAATGACAGAAAACGCAGAAGTCTTGGTTTATATGAGGTAGAAAATGAGAAAGAATGGTATCTAATGAGGCGTCAAAAAGATGGTTGGCATGATGCTGAGAAACGTCTTAGAAAAAGAGGCATGGTTCCATTGAAGAAATGGGCAAACGTCTCGCACCCTGTCGATTTCAGGAACGCTATCAAACATCATTTGCAGAAAGAAAAATCATTCAAAACCTTTGGTAACAAGATTCCGGTTTGAAGAGAAGAGGATCAAATACCGAATGAATATATTGTACAAATTGTTGATCAAACTCTACACAATGATAATACTGCACTTATACTAGCACATAAAAATGAACTCATCAAACAATAAAACATCAATTTACTGTTTTTGTTTTATTTGTACATCCATACCATTTCCCATTTCAAATTTATTGATTCTCACTTCAAAACTCACTATCTTCTGTAAGGCCCAACCACTATCCCTCTCTTATAATTCTGAGAGTCTGTTCGAGAAACCATTCCTTTATATCATTTCTCAAATCAATGATAACATTTTTTGAATAGAAATATCTAAACTCCTTGATTTGTACAGCAGCAGTATCATTATTCTTGATGAATTCTCTGCAGAAAGTCGTGTTGACTTTCATTGCAGGCATTTGTCTCGAGAGTCTGCTAATTCTGTTCTTGAAAAGGGAGAAAGCGTCCTCAAAGAATGGAATGATGTCTTCGTGTTCAGAATTCATAATCAAAGCTGATTATGAATTGAATTGAATATTGATATAACTTCCTCCCATTTGACTCGGTGAGATGTCTTCTTCGTTAATGGTCCTCCAACAGTGTGTGAATTGCCAGATCTTTTTGATTGATTTCGAAAAGTTTTCAGGTGACCTGCATTACATTGAAGTTTCACTTGAATACCATGATTGACTTTTCAAATTTTTGTTAATTATTTTGACAAGTTCATTTGTGGATTCTTCTAAATTTTTGATTATTTCGACAATGTTCATTTAACAAGTTCATCACTAGTATGAGCAATTTCACACATGATCTGTATATCATCAGGTCTTGAGCTCAACTAAACCGAAGAGTCAAATTGTTTTACATTTGTATAAGAATGGGGATGACTTGATATAATACCTTTTCGACATCGAGAGAAATTTGGTTTTCCCTAAAAATGCGTATGTTTCACACTTTTTTCTGTATTTTTGGCAAGTAATGTCTTTTGGTCAGTCTCATCAAAAGAGAACATTCAACAAAGTACAGAAACCCAGCGTATGACTGGAATGTAGAAAGCACTATCATAGGATACACATCCGCAATTCGAAAGTTAACATAATAATATGAATAAATCAATTTCCAGTCGAAGCGGTTAAGGCTGTCAACAGATATCATTATCAATTTTCAAACATCCTTCCACAGCGGTCACAGAGATTTCCAGATATCACTATCAATTTCCAAATTTCCTGTTGTTGTGGTCGACATCAACAATTGCGTCAGTGTGCCCAATGCTTATCAGTTACCTTGAATTACAATTTTTTTTGTGATGGGACGAACCAAACGGTTTTTCAGTAGAATATCGGGTTCGGGATTTCTGGTATTTTTTAAATAAACTTGTCGAGATTAACAATGGATATTTTTATTTCACTATTCTTTGACGAACTGTGAATGGAAAACAAAACATTTAGGTCATTATGGAATTCAAAAGGGTTTGTTTTTTTCACCTGTGCCAGACGAGAAACCCAATCAAAATTTGCAATGAATTTTGATTCAGTCCAAAGTATTACGAAGTCATCGAAAAACGAATGAAACTGTCGAATAACCGAGAAGCATTCAGAAACCGAAACTCACCTATAAAAAAGCCAAAAGCTTGGAATGGATACAGCAGGTATTTATTCTGAAATATAGAACCTGAAGATATGCAACCACCATTTCATTGTATTGTCTCATCTGCCTCCCCCCCTCCCTAAGAATCCAACCGGAGGATCAGGTAGGCTGGAAATCGGCGCGGTTGGAATCTTCAAGATATCGCTTCATATGGCATGAAAAGTACCACGTTCCTCATCAGAGCCCGGAAGAGCTAGGACGTAGGTGGTATAACTAACCCTTTTTTCACTCTATAAGGACCCTCAAAAAAAATTAGGAACTTCTTCGTCTCTTGCTTTATCGCTGAAGACACGGGATTAGACTTTAATAGAACTAAGTCCCCAGGTTCAGGAGGTACGTACGGTTGACCAGAGTTGAGAAGGGAACGCCGGGCTGCCTTCCCCTTCAGAGTTTCTTTCGCGAGATATAAGTTCACATGACTCCGTCCAGTATCAAGAGAATCAGATAAATCGACCAAGCTCCGCAGTGATATAGGAATTTTCCCAAAGTGCAGCTCGTAAGGGCTGAAACCGGTTGATTCATGTACTAAGGAGTTTATGAGGTCCGACATACGGGTTATCTCCCAAGCCCGCCTATTATGATTCTCCGAGCAGAAAGTTCTGAATAGACGACCCAATTCTCTCATCAACCTCTCAGAAGAGTTGCTTTGGGGGTGCCTTACCGAACTGTGTATGATCCTTATCCCAATTTTCCGCGAAGCCCAACTCCACGCCGAAGAGTTAAATTGGGTGAGTTAGTACGGCTCTGGGTAACCCCATCTCGGTAAAATAGTCTGAACATAGCCTGTTCAAAATGACCTTGGTTGTAGCCTTCCTCAGAGGATACAGAGTTAATAATTCAGTAAAGATATCGAGAACTACACAAATGTACATAACGCCACCCTTGGAACGAAGCAAAGGGCCATACAAATCAAGGGCAATACAGTCATTTGGACCCTCAGGGATCACTGAATGCAGACATCACACGAGGAAATAATTCTTTTTATATCTTGGTGCATATTCTGCCACCAAGCATCATCACGCCGTAATGCTGACCAACCTTTCAATAACTCATAATTACCAAGCATTTCATAGTAGTTCCTTACAATTGCAGTAACAAAGGCCCTCGGAATGCATAATAAGTGCGCCTCGTCTATGCCTTGATGCAAGTACAGGACACCATCATGTAAAATGAACTTTCCATTCCCATTGTTTCCAGTTTCCAAAGAAGAAATAATTTTGAACAGCTTGCCATCTCCCCATCGAAACGCAGTTATGTTTTTCAGTTCTTCACAAAAATATTCAGAGAATCGGATCATTGAAAACACATTGAAACACTTGTCCGGAGGAGAGGGAAGTCGGTTTACCCGGTTTCGAGAAAGCGCATCCGTCACGATGTTTTGAACACCTGGTATATACTGTATTTCAAATTCGAATTCCTGCAGTGCCAAAATCCAACGCATCAGTCGGGCAGATAATATCCGACAGGTTTGCAGAAAAACTAATGCTTTGTTATCGCTCAATATAGTAGAACGTCTACCCAACAGAAAAACGCGCCGTTTGATCAACGTAAAAAGTATCGAGAGAGCCGCCTTTTCAGAAGACGAGTGAGATTTTTCTCTTGGCAGCAGAAGTCGACTGGCATAAGCTAATACACGAACCTCGCCATCGATTTTTTGAAACAAAGTGGCCCTCAAACCTATATCACTGGCATCAGTTTGTACGAAATAGGGTTGGTTCATATCTGGGTGATAAAGGAGAGTTTGTGTCTTCAGCTCTTCCTAAACAAATCAAAAAATTCTTGCTGAGGTTTTCCCCCAAAAAACTTTGTTTTTTTTTTCTCATAAGAGCGTGGAGTGGCTCGGCAATGCTGGAAAATTCCTTGCAAAAAATACGATCAAAATAACAAATTCCTAAAAAAGCTTGTAATTATTTCACATTTTTAGGAGTAGGAAAATTTACAACAGCTTGAATACGGTCTTCGTCAGGCTTTATTGTTTCGCGATTGATTTTGTACCCTAAAAAACGTATCTCTGTTAGAAATAATTGACACTTATTCAGGTTGAGGGTGAACCCGGCCGACGCTACCCGAGTAAAAACTTTATCTAAGTGCTCTAGGTGTTTCTCAATACTGTTTGATACGATTTAAAAATCATCAAGATAAGAGATTGAGAATACTTTGAACTCAGAACCGAATATAAAATCAATACAGCGTGAAAATGAGCCCACAGCGTGTAAAATTACGAAAGCCATTACGCAAAATTGGTAGGACCTGGTCCCTACCATAAAGCCGGTATATTCACGATCTGGTATATGTAAAGGAAGTATCCTGACCGAAAATCTATAGATGAGAAATATTTTGCACTGGAAAGAGACAACATGACCTCCTCAATTGACCTGACCATTTCATGGTCTTTTTCTAGTACTCGGTTGAGCCTTCTAGCATCAAGGCATACACAGATCGAACCGTCATTCTTCAACGCGGTTACCAGTGGAGAAATATACGGGGTAGAAGCACGTTCTATAATCCCCTACTCTTCCATTTTTTTAACTTCCTTTTCCACCGCGTCGCGGTGTGCCAACGGTATGGGGTACGGTTTCACGAAAAACGGCGTTTCATCGGTTACGCTTATACTATGAGTTCCGCCGCAACGTCTGCGTGCTTTAACAAGTCCGCAATACAGTGATCGGTCGAAGATTCAGAACAAAAATCCTTCCTCTCCACGGAAGCAGAGGTGGTTACTGAAAGAGACCGCAAATTATAAGAAAAATGCATGGATATGAGAAGTTGTCGGAACTATTCAATCGCAAGTCACTTCTGCGCGATGAATAATCCCTTTGGTAATTGGAGTTACCAGTGACTGAATTTGAGGGGTTGTGGGAATTGTCTAATCGTAGGTAGTAATCGACTTGTTTTAGATTACGTAATCGTGATATTTACCAAACAACAGGATACTTCGGCCGGAAAATGTCGAGCAAAAAGGGCAATCATATCTTTATCTGAAATAGGTGGTTGCAAATCTTTGTAATGTTCTGCGAAACATATGTGACATATGGACCCGAATTCCGAACGTACCTAGCTGTCTCCAGTTCCCGGCTAATAATAATAATAATGTTTATTCTACAAAAAATATATATATATATATATATATATATATATATATATATATATATATATATATATATATATATATATATATATATATAAAACAAAACATACATTGCACAAGTAAAAGGTATTACAGTATATTAAAAACTTTTCTAATGATATAGCTAGCGAATAAACAAATATACCACTAAGGCTAAGCCAGGGCGTGGATAAACTGTTTACAACTGCTATTTTATAACCATAATTTCATTTGTTGAACAAAATAAAATATTTCAACTGGTATTCTACTACGTGACTTTGAATTGAGGTATATATTGAATACTTGAAACTAAAAAAAATTAATACTTGAAACTAATGGTTACACAACTATATGGTGTGCTTCAAAATGAAAGAATAGTCCAATTCTTGATGGAATATGGAAAACATAATATGTCTCTGGACAATGAATTAGGATGAATTGGGATTTATCAGTTTATGAATTATTGATCTTTCTGATATTAAGAGATATCTTTTAGTGTGTTTTTGAATGATATGATGGAATTGCACTCTTGTATACTTATAGGAAGACCATATATTCTTGTACTTTGGCAAGTATATCCTCTTTGACCTTATAGTTGTCGAGGCGTAATCGGTGCGTATCATTTGGTTAATTTTAGCCCTGGTATCATAGGTGTGATCGATTTTTTTAAGAAGGTTCTTATTTTTGAATCGATCTATTGCTACGCGGAAAAAAATAAGTGTCTGAGATCTAGTAATCTACTCTCCGAAAACAACAAATTTGTTGGGTGAGTCAAACATTTATTTGGGCATAATTTTATAATTTTTTTTGTCTAACTTCTGAAAAGTTTAGAAATCTACTGGCCATGCCTCCCAAACCCACTATTCCGTAGGATAATCTCAATTCGATCAGAGCGTAGTAAATAATTTTCATCTGGTCCGTATGCAGGAACTGTTTTATATATACGAATTTGGGAAGTAAACTTCTTAAGGTACTTACTGTTTTTTTATGTGAATATACCATCTCATATGTCGATGTAGACTCCTAAGTATTTCACATATTCAAGCAAGTAATTTGATCAGAATTTTTATTCTCAGGTGGTTGAATTCTGACAGGTCAGAAGAATAGCAAGCAAAAAGTCAGAACCATGTTTTATCGAAATTAATTCTAAATTTTTTCTGATTGGAAGATTGTATTATTTTACACATGTCAGTTTTTACTTTATTCTTCAGGTTTTCTCAAGATTTACATTTATAAAATATTGCAGTATCTTCAGCAAAACTTATAATGCCTCCACTTGTTTGCGATGTGAGTATATTATTTAGATACATAATGAAAAATATGGGCCCCAAAACAGTTCCTTGCGGCACTCCATATTGTATAATTTTTGGGTTGTTCAGCGTTTCCCCGATTTCTACTCGTTGTTCACGGTTGAGTAGATAACTTTCAAATAATTCCAGGACATTGCCTCTCAATCCCAAATCTTGCAAATCATTCAAGAGTTCTGCGTGATCAACCGTATCGAAGGCCTTTGCAAGATCTAAGAAAACTACCAGCGATTGTTCTCTTTCGTCTAAACCATCATAAATTTTTGATGTCAGTGATCGAGTAGCTTCATTCGCTGATTTCCCTTCACCTTTGAAAAAATGTGTTATCACTCCGAGTTTGAGTGCAGTCGGCCATATTCCTTCCTCGATAATTTTATTTACTAAAAATGTAAGTGGTTCTGAAATTTCATTGCTAATTTCTTTCAGTAACTCTGCTCTAATTCCATCCAGTCCTGGAACTTTATTATTTTTTGAAGTTTCTTTTGTCTTAACTAATTCTTTTTTGTTACAGGTGACAAAAATATTGATGCCTGTGCTTGAATTCCCGTAAGAGGAGTAGAAGTAGTTTTGAATTTGGTCGCATACTTTTGACCTGAAAGAATGTAATGTTCATTGAAGAGATTTGGCAATTCTGATTCGTTGTTGATAGTTTTATCTCCATTCTGTATCTGATTTATTCCGTTGTGATTTTTAGTTTGTGATAATTCCTTCACTGTACTCCACATTCCTTCACTGTCACCGTTACTATGACTCATTTTGTTTTTGTAATACCTAATTTTTGCATTTTCAACCAATGTATTAACTAGATTCTTGTAATTCAAGTACCTATTCAATTTTCGAAATATGATTGTTTTGATTATTTTTATATTTTTATACAGTTCATTTCTGTGCTTTATGCTCTTGACTAAACCCTGAGATATACTTTTTTTTACGAGGCAAATACTTTACTAACTACATAAAAATATTTGTGTTATTTTAGAGTTCTGTTAAATATCGTTGCAACAAACAAGAAATTGACGGTCACCTAAAAAAATACAAATCCATGTAAATTATACAAATCACTTTAATTTGATAAGAAATACTCCAAACCGATTCGATTGTACCTACTTCAAATACATATTGAATCAAAATAGTAAAAATATGTATCATACGGGGGTAATTAAAAATTTTCCAAAGGAAAAAAAATTCGAATAGCAGGCCATGACTTCGTATCTGAACATAACTTTTAATCCTAAGCAACTTTTCTCCTCAACATATTTCTATATTTTCTGAAATAAGGGTACTTTACTCTTGAACGAAATTTATATTTTTTGGCCTATCCTGTATGGTGATTGTCATAAAGCCATTTCAGGTACACTTGTTATAGTTTTGGAACATGCACCAACTTTTGTCAAGAATAAAATTTTCTGAGAAATCGATAATAAAAAAGTTTCCCATTTATTGCAGACTTAGTGGACCACACTGTATATAATGTCAAGTCCAGGAATTTGAAATCTTGAATTTATACACTCTTGTTTCCGCTATCCGCTCTCGTCTATCATATCTAAATCTGAGGATATAGGGCCCGAATTGAATTTACAAAATTGTGAACTGTTTTCCTTTGGAAATTTCAATCCAGAAATCTTTGAAAAGTTCAATACACTAGTTCCAGGAATTAAAATCACCAGGAGATCAGATTTCTCCCTCCTTGGAACACCTTTGACGGATGAAGCACTTTCCGTCACCCTGGCTGAGAAATTGAAACAGTTCGACTTGATGGCATGTTATTTGGTTGAACTTCTCTCCCACATTGCGTCATTCCTTTGTTTAGCGATTCCAAAACGAATGTATGTGTTGAGATGCAGCCCTTCCTGGCGCAATCAGCTTCTGTTGAATATTTTTGATGAAGAAATGCATGATACTTTTAGTGTTTTGTTGAATAACCCAATTAATTTGAGTACTTGGATTCAGGCTTCCCTTCCAATATCTGACGGGGGACTTGGTATTCGTTCGACTTCCTCTCTTGCCCTACCTGCATTTTTATCATCGATGTATAGTCTTTATCAAATCAATACTGCCTCCAATGTTTCCAGCTGATCATTATTTGAAGAAAGGGGAAAAATATGGCATAATGAATCGAATTGCCAATTGAAATCTGATCAAAAAGTTCATCAACATGCTTGGGACACTCCTCTGATCAAAATAGCTCCGAAAAAGCTCCTTGAAGCAGCTATAACGCCATCAGAAAAGGCACGTCTCAAAGCTATTTTTTCGGAAAACGCAGGAGCGTGATTGAATGCACTACCCATTTCTTCTCTTGGTACTTTTCTTGGCAACGAAACATTCTGGATTGCCATTGGACTCCGATTGGGTTCATGGGGTTCATGTGTCTTTCATTCATGGCATTCATGGTTTGAGCTATTAGTTCAGTGCCGGTCGCTTCTTTCGTCTTCGAGCAATGAATGAATTGATCAAACGCGCCCTTGCTGTTGCAGAAATCCCAGCTGTTTTAGAGCCAATTGACATTTTCAAAGAAGATGGCAAGAGACCGGATGGCATGACGCTGATCTCATGGCGACGCGGTAAATCTGTGATGTGGGATTTCACATGTGTGGACACTTTGGCAGCCTCACGTCTCCAAAACATCACTTTCTCCTGGTTCTGCTGCCAATGCTGCAGAATGCTTTGAAATTCCAAGTAAGTATTCGTAATAACTTTATTTTTATTCCATTGGAATTGAAACTTTCGAAACATTCGGACCATATGCATTGAAATTTCTGAGAGAAATCGATAACAAAATTGAGAAAGAAACAAAAAGAGCCACATCATTCCTCATTCAGTAAATTAGTTTAGCCTTTCAGAAGAGAAACGCTGCTCCTTTTCTCGGAATTTTTCATCTTCAAAGACCCCCAATGAATTACATATAAAACCTGCCATTCGAAATTACAGCTTTCTCCTCAATCCGATCACTCCCCACGAACTTCATCAATCTGATTCAAACAAAGATACCCTCCATAGTCAAGACTGCTTTGAAGAATATGGTACTGGCGAACACAACACTGATAATTTCAACACAAGCAGACTAGTATTACCAGGCAATGCTGATGCACTAGGTCTCAATGGGTTGAGGAAAATAAGGAATACATGTTTCATGAACAGTATCATCCAGTGTTTGTCTAACACTGAATGTTTTTTGGAGTACCTGAGGAAAGATGCCTATCTGTGAAATTTGAATACAAGAAACTCAAGAATGAGTGAATACAAGAAATTCAAGTATAAAGGGCACGCTCATTTAAACTTTTTGCGGAAGTTATTAAAAAGTTATGGTCTGAGGATATCTCAGAGGGGGAGGTGCATACAACCTCTTTAAAGAACAGCACTCAAAGATTCGCTTCTCCTTTCATAGGATATGAGCAGCAAGATGACGAAGAGTTTCTGAGATATCTCTTGGAAATTTTGCACGGAGATGTCAACTGAATTACCGTAAAGCCCTTGTCAATCCCGATAAAAATCGACGAGAATCTAACTGACAACGAGAAAGCCCAAGAGACTTGATCCAAGTACCTGAGAACGGACAATTCCGAAATAGTGGACAACTTTGTCGACCAATTGAAATCTACGTTGAAATGCTCTTGATGCTGTCACTGTTCCGTGACATTCGATCCATTTAGGGGCCTTTTCTTGCCTATTCCACAAATGACTTGCCAACTCAAACTATTTCATTGCTTAGATTCATTTATAAGAGAAGAAACATTGGACGGAGTTGAAAAACCAACTTGTTCTAAATGTAAAGAACAGCGGAAGTGCACAAAATTATTATCTTCCGAAAAGTTACCGAAGATACTAGTGAACCACTTCAAACGATTCTCTCCAACGAAAAGTTTCAGAGGGAAACTGAATGTCACCGGAGAATTTCTGTTGGAAGGTCTAGATATGAGTAATTATTCAACAGCAAATTTCATCCCCTGTCGTTATAATCTGTATGTCATCACAAATCACAGTGGTACTACAAATAACGGACACTACACAGCTTATTGCCAACATCCTGATGCACGAACATGGTATAGATACAAGGATTCCTACGTCTCACCAATTTCATTCAAATCACTAGTGAGTGAGGAAGCATATATATGTTCTCTGTTACGAACAGGAAGGCACTGAAATTCACTCCGGTTTTTTTTACTTTCATTTATGTTTATTTATGTTATTCACAAATTAATGCTGGTTTGATACTGGTAATAAGATTATTACGTGCTGTCTGGAACTTCCGGATGAACCGCGCCTGGAATTTTCCTTCTTTCGACGTTTCGGCTCCCACTTTGGAGCCATTCTCAAGACTTCTTGACTTGGTGGCGAGGCTTAAGTCTCCCTAACCCCCAGAAGACTTAGGCCTCGCCACCAGGTCAAGAAGTCTTGAGAATAGTTCCAAAGTGGGAGCCGAAACGTCGAAAGAAGAAAAATTCCAGACGCGGTTCATCCGGAAGTTCCTGACAGCATATATATATATATATATATATATATATATATATATATATATATATATATATATATATATATATATATATATATATATATACAAAACTTGGGAATTATATTTGGGACAGCAGCAAAAGCGAAAGTGTACTCTTATAACAATATATTTCCAATATTTCGACAATCGGTTATTGTCATCATCAGGGAGCTACAAAATAATGCTGATGAATGAAAGTATGAAACAAAAGTTTCCTTACTCACATTGTTAGTGAGGATGGTCGCTAAATGAGATGGTTAGAAAAGTCAGATGACACATAGTAAAATTTTTTAAAAAAACATTGACACGTATCAGTACAACACTTAAACACGTTGTACTGATACGTATCAATGTTTCTGAAAAAAATTTACTATGTGCCATCTGACTTTTCTAACAATCTCATTTAGCGACCATCCTCACTAACAATAAGTAAGGAAATTTTTGTTTCATACTTTCATTCATCAGAATCATTTTGTAGCTCCCTGATGATGACAATAACCGATTGTCGAAATATTGGAAATATATTGTTATAAGAATACACTTTCGCTCTTGCTGCTGTCCCAAATATAATTCCCAAGTTTTTTTCTTAACTTGTCAGCAAAAATTTCCTCTCCTCTCTTTTTATATATATAGATTAACAAATTCTTTGGTCTATTATACCAGAGAATTTGATATATATATATATATATATATATATATATATATATATATATATATATATATACATATATATATATATATATATATATATATATATATATATATATATATATATGTAAAGGTTTTCACGGATGCTTGAGTGCTTGAGTATGCGACGTTGATATTCTGGGAGTTTATCCGTTGGTTTGTCGGTATTGAGTTTCGAATTTTCGCCAACATCTCAGTTGGCATTTTCAAGAATGTTACTGCTCCTACTTGTTTGTCAAAATATTTTTATAATTTTCCAAATGTAAATATGCCCAGTAAATTATTTTTACCTGTATTTATGCCTTTTTAGTTTTACCTCTTGTCTAGCTCAGACGGACGCTATGGAACATGATGAATTCCTTCTCAGCGGTGTGGTTTCTCTGGACTGCAGGGCTGTCCCGTGATGTCATGTATTTTGTGAGAGAGAAAGAGAAAAGCAAATGAAATAATGTCAAAATCCAATCTTGTACCAATTTTTATTTAAATTTCAGTACCCTTTTTTCCGAAAATCAGAAATTCAACTATATTATAGATCAATCTTGGAATTTCCTTATATTTAAAATCCCTGATCTAGAAGAAACCCAACTTATCTGATTGAATTTACTAAAAAACATATATGGTGAAAAATTGGAACAATGATTCTGCTCAGTGCAGTTTCCGAACAAGTTCTGAATGTTCGTACAACGAATAAATTATTCTAACCAAAAATGTTTTTGCTTCGCGGTAAAATAGTCTATTGGTTAGGAATAATATACACTCAGGAATGGAAAAGTTCAGTGAAAAATGTTCTTCGATTCTCAAAGTCTGTTTTTAAAAAAAATTATTTTCGTTCAAAAATACAAGTATTATTAAAATGCGCGTTTACGCTAACAAGATCAACTACTGACTACCGTTTTGAATTCTCACGAGACGCCAAGAGTCGGTGTGCATCAGGTGTTTCCTAGAATCCAGGAAGCTGCAAAGTCAGAAGGTTCATGGGAAAAGGGGTGATATAATCCCTCCTCCCAAAGTTTCAAGTCCACGCCATCTTGGAATACATGTTATGTATACCTTGTATACTGCACCAATTATCGATAAGCCATAAATGATATTTGGAATTCAGTATCTATTTCCGGAAAAAGAATAGGTTGAATGAAGCTGGCGGTTTGCTCATCATTGACATTGGTTTGTTGGTCGATGGAAATTCGACACCCGACAGGAATATCTATTAGGTGTGTCCCAATCAATTAAATAACTTCTTCTTGTTGTTGGCACTGCAACTTGAGAGTTTCTTAGATGGTAACAGTCCAATCCATTGATCGGTTGTATCCAATCGCTTGAAGATTGGTTTGGTCACTGTGATTCGAATTTGTTGGCAGGTGGAGGTGTTCAACAAGTTCAAGAGTTGAATTCCACAGAGGTTCTCTTTTTTGATTTCTTGAAGTATTGATGATTTGCAGATGAACCGTTGTGGCATGATTTCCGTGCAGCGACCGCTCATGAATGTATATTGAAAATCGTTTTTTGCCAAAATTTTTTTTTGAGGAATTATTGTCTTGAACTGACTCCCTAGCACAAAGGGGTATAGAAAAAAGGTGAAAATATTAAAAATCGGTTGGAAACGTTATTGGAATATGAAGAATATGGGTTATTTTATCATTCGATGAATAGCAATCAACTCCTATTAGCCTTTCATACATCAGTGTATTTTCAAGATTAATTTCGATAGGTAATCGATTTTTTCCAAATTGTTTTTGCAATTTATTGATTTCGAAATGCAAATCTGTTGTTTTCATGATGCTAGGATGCATAATTCTAAATTTCGCAAATCCAACTGAATTTTCGGCATCCTGAAGAATCGAATCAATTATTTCATATAGATTGATAATTTGATTGAAAATATCATTATTGAGTATAGATCTTTCCGTTCGTGTCTTCCGGTTCACTAAATAAAATATTTGATCGATTTTCGATTCCAATAAACCTTCATTATGACTCATCTGTTGAATAGTAGTATTGAATTTATTGATCAGAGCGAGAGATAGCGAATTCTGCTTTTTAATAGCAGATGCAATATTGTGCTGATTGGCTTGCAGTTCTTGCATAACTTTTTCATACCGTTCCCCGTCCGTTGAATCTTAATTGCCTGTTATTTTCCTCTTTTAACTCTTCGGGGTAGGATTCCAACTAGTTTGTTTTCTACCTTTTCCTCCGTGAATGATGGTATTTTTGAGTAGTTCAATGTGTCGTTCGAGAAGTCTTTCTCTTTGGTTATTGAATATTTCAAATTGATATATTGAATATGCAATTTATTCATTTCAATGATGATTGGTTATAGGTCATAATAGAAAATTAATGAGTGGAATGTTTCTTCAAATTTTGGGGTTCCTAATTTCAATGGGGTCAAACCTGGATTATTACTTAAATTTCGAAGCGTACTTTTTCTTTGGAGTCCGAAGATTCCCGGAAATCTGAAACAATAGATAGGTCAAGTTTATTTCTCGAAAGTGAACGTCTGCTTCAAAGGTCGTCTCAGGTTATCCATGTGTAATTCATCCTGAGTGTCAGTCGATACGTTCTTGTTATCTTTATTAACTGTTTTCAACGTTGTAGATTTACCGAACTTGTTAGCAGTTTTCTTGCGAATATATTTTTTAACGAATACCTTTTGTTTCGGTTTGGATATTTCCGGATCATCACGTTTCTCATTTCGTTTCTCGATAATTTTTTGTTTCTTTTGCATTAGGTCGGAATTGATTTTTTGATAGAGAATTTTCGATTTTTCACGATGATCGGTGATATAGTCATTGATTCAGTGGCGGATCCACGGGGGGGGGTTTCGGGTCCGGACCCCCCCCCCCATTGGGAAAATAAGAGATTTTTTTTCAATTTTTATCGGCTCCTAATCTTCCAATTTTGTTAGGGAACGAAAAAATGTCACATGAGCAAGACAAAAAACTGAAATAGAATAAATTTTTTTGCTTTAAAATTGAAGAACTCTAATAATTATTATTACATTCCATTGAAAACTAAAGAGCAGGCTACATTTAAACATTAGTAAATTTTCGAGGTTTTTTAAAAAATTCTACTGGATTGAATGTTACCCAAACAAACAAACAAATTTCACTTGAAATTTTTGGACTCACCGATTGTTCTTTCCTTTTTTTTTGGTTCAGTCGGTTCAGACGCTGGTTCAAGCCGAGTAAAATATGAAAATAAAGTCCTCTTCATGTTGTAGGTTCAAAATAAAATGCTTTTTTGTAACTATCAAATTGCAATTTTTCTCGATGACACTTTAAAGATAATTGACACTTGTCAGGCTTATCGAGGAAAACTTCGAGAAATTTCCGACAGTGTTGCCATTGGATCCTTTTTGGCGCAGTATTTGAAAAATTAGACTTGTTACATTTGTGATGAGTATTGTGTATGCCGGTAACGATTTGAATATACTATGTATGAGTAGAATATGCTATTGATTAGGTTAAATCAACTCGATTCGATTTAAAAAAAGGAAGTTTCGAACCTACTTTATCTCCTGGCAACACCTTCAAATTTTGCTCAAATCAATCTCTTTCACCTTTTTTTTGGATCTTGACTAGTTGTTGCTATACGGTAGCTCATAATTTTCTGTTATATATATATATATATATATATATATATATAAATCTTGAGTTATAGACCCCCCTTGACCTGATCCTGGATCCGCCACTGCATTGATTAGGATTTTATCGATTTCGTTATTGAAAGGATCATTATCGGTTACATGTCCGTTGACTATATCGATCGGTTTGAATTTTGTAATTGAATGTATCGAATGGTTATAGGCTAAGATAGCGTATGGCATTTTCAATTTTATAGGAGTCTTAAGGAAACCTTTTGTATTGAGAAGACGAATGTGTTCAATCTCTCAACTATTCCATTAGACTGTGGGTGGTAAGGTGAACAGAAATGAATGTCTATCTTATGAAGGGTCAGGAGTTCCGAAACAACTGAGTTTTTGAATTATGTGCCACCATCTGTGACAATTTGTTTGGGAATGCCGTGATGGGAAAAGAATTGTAGAAGGTTATTGGATATTTTTGTTCCGGATGGGGTGCTCAGTAGGTAGGACTGGGCATATTTGGAAAAGCTCTCTACGATGGTTGTGAATTTGGTATTTTCGATAGTGAAAGTATCGACGTAGATAATTTCAAATGGTTTGGTTGCGGTAGGAGTTACATCCATTTTTATATAAACAGGATTTCTCTCATACTTACTCTGTTGACATATTTCGCAATCATTGATACATGTGATGTTGATAGTGTTTCATCGATTCTGCGATGATTTGATTTGCCCTCATGATAGTTTTTGATTGTTTCCTCAATATCGTCTCAATCGGTTATATCGATTAATTTTTTATTGCATTTTTCGAATTTCATTGATGGCCATACGAAATTTCCATGCACTGCTGCCAAAAAAAGTTCATATATACCGGAATTCTCGAAATATAGATGGTATTGAATATCTGGGGATTGGGAAACCGTGGGATTTTGAGAGGACAGTGACATCCTCTCGGCTATTGGTTCATTCCGTTGGATTTCACTGATACCTGTGTCGTCATTGCCGGTTTGAACTTGCATTGATATATTATCAATACCGCGATTTTGTGGTAGGTTTTTAGTGAACTCTCAGACAACTTGGTCAATATCAATATCATAATTATCGGGAATCGGTTTATCAGACATTTCGATCATTATTCGTTCTATCTCGTCAGGGTTGTTATTGGTTTCTTTTGTGTGCATTTCTACGCAAGAAAGACGTCCGCATTAGTGTTGAGTTTGCCCTTTTTATATATGATCGTGTAATCATATTCATCTATAGTCGGGCCGTTCAAAAGATAGAATTCAAGGACGCGTGAACAGTGAATGCCTGCATAGCCACGCCTCCTAAACTGAAATAAATGAAGAACTGTTTACACTGTACTGTACTCATTTGTGTTTTGTATTTACGTGTGTTAAGTTAATTGAATAATATGGATGGAAACACTCTTTCACCTCCAAGAAAAAGAAAAAAAAAAGACATTCAACTGTAGAGGAAAAAGGTGTAATAATGAACACTTATAAAAAAGCATCTCAAGAGTTGATGGAAGAACGACGCGGCGACGTTTTTGTTGAGTGGTGTAAATCGGACTTGTATCATTGGGGAGAGGAACATTCAAAGAGTGCGTGCCGTTCACGTGATCATTCTATCTTTTCAGCGGCTACACTATAATTTGATACGCCAGCGTAGTGATTTGGAATTTGGGTCCTTGAGGGAGAACAACCACTCAAGTGGTTTGTGATCGGTGATCACATTAAACCTTCTGCCGAATAAATCGGGCCTAAAATATTTGGTGGCCCATACGATCGCCAACAACTCATTTTCTATAACAGAATAGTTCTGTTCAGACGCATAAGCTATCGGGGGGACCTTGGGACAGCAGCGCGCCTAGGGCAACATTACTAGCATCGGTAGTTAGATTGAATGTTTTTTAGAAATCAGGGTACTGCAATATAGGCTCATTGATGTGAAGATTTTTGCATGTTTCGAAACAAGTTACAAACTCGTTATCATGTACGATTTTTGCCCCCTTTTTCAGGCACTTAGTGAGTGGTTTGGTGATATGGGAGTAGTTTTTAATGAATTTTTGGTAATCACCCAATAATCCGAGAAATTCGTAGATTTTTTTGGTAGTATTTGGCAACGGAATTTTTTTTATAGCTTTAATTTTGTCTGGGTGAGGTTTGACGCCATCAGGGGTGCCCTGATGCGGAAGGGTGTTTGGATCGACATCAGCAAATATTTCTGCATAAATGGCTTTCGCCGCGTAGTATGCCTTATTAAAAGACCCTTCGAGGGTGTCTTCGGAATCCAAATCGGCATTGGCATCTTGCGAAGACGAAATCATGAATATATTAGAGTGTTGCTTGAAAAATTCATTTTTATACTATCTACAACTGCACAGCGGATTTTGAAAAACATTCTTTGCGATTTGACTACCTTAGCGGGGGTAGCTAAATCATCCAACACAGTAATTCCGTTCATAAAACTAGCGCGAATTGCTTTGTAGTGACGAAGTTTTTCTGTTTCCTCAGCCATGGCGAAAAAAGTTCAGGAGAGATAAATGGACGTTTCCTGACATAGGCGAAGTAAAACAACAACAATCCCAAAATGCGATCTTTCTCAAGGAAAAATTGGATTGGAAACGAGACAACGAATTCACTAGGGCAGCTTACCCAGAAATCGATGATGTTCGTAGAATCCAGCGGTGCAGCGGTGACTAGAGCAGGAAGTTCTGGGGCGCCCCGTATTTAACCAGACTCAGCGCAATGATGTTAATATAGGTCGTCCATCAATCAGGATGACGGATCGAATCACTCCAAATCACTGTAACTTCTATGTGTAATGTTGAAAAAAATAGCGTAAATTGCGTACAACAGCACATCCAATTCTAATGAATGATAAAACGGTACTCATGGCCTGCTCAGTTACTCCTTATCAGCCAAAATTCCAAAGAAAAAAAACCCTTTGTTTTCAGTCCGAGAAATTCGAGCTGTCTAGTGGAATATCATAGTCATAGTGAACGCGCAAAACAGATCGCATTCTAAGACTGAGTTAAATGAATTATTTCATGAAAACTTAACATCTTCCGGTTGAACTGCGCCTGAAATTTTTCTTCTTTCGACGTTTCGGCTCCCACTTTGGAGCTATTCTCAAGACTTATTGACTTGGTGGCAAGGCCCAACTCTCCTTAATCCCCAGCACTCACCTTGACAGAGTGAAGATTGTGGTTTGGTGGATAGAGGGATGGTATTCATAGCTGTATGAGAATCCGACGTTGTTGAAACTGTCGGACTGTATACAGGTCTGGTTTGAGATGGATTGATTGATGGATTTGTTCGAAGGGATGATAATGGTTTCCAGAAATTGGGGAGCCTTTGTGAGTCGTCTCGTTTGTTGAGGCATTGAGGGCGTTTTTCAATTTCTATTGCTTCGCAAATGATTCTGGAGTGGAGTGTTTTTGCTGTGACAATGGTCTTCGTGTTGTTGAAGTCAATTTTGTGTCCGGTTTCGTGGTGGTGTTTGAAAAGAGTCGAGGTCATGTCCGAATTACGTACTGCTAGTTCGTGCTCGTAGGACCTGTTTGATACTCGTCGGTTCGTCTGTCCTATATATGCTCTCGGGCAGTCGCGGCAAGGGCAGACGATGTGCCCTAAATAGGCGACTTCCCTTTCTCAGAAACTCGGGTTTGTCGAGCTGAATCTTGAAGTTCGATTCTCTGAGTCGTTGAAATACACATTCGAGTCGTTCTAGATGCTCCTGTAATGATGTTGAAAAAATAATGATGTCGTCTCGTAGACGAGACACTTTCCATTCTGTATACCTCTGAGGATGTTGTCCATCACCCTTTGGAACGATGCTGGAGAGTTCTTCAGCCCGAACGGCATCCTCAGGTACTCGTAGTACCCATTCAATATCCTTCCCATCCATCTCTATCTGATGAAATCCGCTCGCCAAGTCTAGGGTGGTGAAATATTGGCACCTTCCTAGCTTGTCCAATAATTGATTGATGTTCGGTAGCGGATACCTATCATCGATAGTCTTTTCATTTAACTTTCGGTAGTCCGCAACTACTCACCATTTCTGCCTGCCAGTGGCATCGGCCTTTTTTGGGACTACCCAAATTGGAGAAGACCAAGGTGAGTTGCTGGGTCTGATAATTTTAGAATCCAGCATTTTGAATATTTGATTTTCCACTTCTTTTTTGTGGGTGAAAGGATAACGATATGATTTTGAGTAAACAGGTGTTTCATCAGTAGTTCGTATTCGATGTTTCACCTTACTGGGGAATGTCAGGGGCTTATCTCCTTGGTAAAATATATCTGAGTATTTCATACACAGATCAATAATATTGGTTTTTTCTTCGGCATTCAGTTGATCGGTTCTGATTTGTGAGACATCCAAAAAATGTTTTGGAGAATCGTCAAAATTTTTGAAATCAATTTCTTCCATCGATTTCCTATCGAACCTCTCAACTATAATTGGTTCCGAAAAATCCAGAGTTATGGGTTCTGTACAGTTGTGGAATTTTTGATGGGGTATTATTATTTCGCCGTTGGAAATCGATGTTTTGATTTTTATAACTTGTTCGCTTCTGGGAGCAATTGTCACTAGGTTGAGGTTACTTTTTGTTTCATGGAAGAGCAATTTTATTTTTGCATATAGAGTGATAAGATGACCAGTCTCAAAATTCAGATCTGCTTGTGAAATTTTCAGACTGTCTAAACCGATTATACCATCTAAAACATTATGGAATTTGAACAAGTAAAATTTCAGGAATTCATTTTCTAGTAATCTGAATATTTTTGAAACGGATATCATGACACTGTATTTATGAGCTGATTTCTGAAAAACTGTGGATACAATAAATGGATTGCTTTCAATTGATTTCGAAAAATATTTATTGGCTACTTCCGGATCGATGAAAGATTTGGTTGATCCGGAATCAATTGAAAATTTGAGATTGAATTCTGGGAAAGTAATGTAAGCAAGTTCACTGGAATAAGTTGTGTTGAACGGAATGATCTGGGGTTTTATGTTGTGTTTTCTGGTTGTGATCCTATTTGGAACTTTTCTTCAGGGAATTGAGCTAGAGTATCGAAGTTTTTATAATCGATTAGATGTTCATCTGGATATTGGTAATGATTATGTTCAGACTGATCAAATTCAATGAAATGATTGAAATGATGAATTATCATCACTGTCACGAACTTCGTTTAATTCAGTATTGAATAGTTCTTCAGAGATTAAATTTCTTTTTGGTTGACTTTGGAGTGGTGAGGAAACGCCTTGATTGGGGTTACTTGAAGTGTTCCTCGTAGAAATACTCATTGGAGTTGGTTTGAGAAAGGTCCTATTTGGATTTGGTTTGAATGCATTCTGATTTTGAAATGGGCTGTTGAAAAATTGAGAATTGGTTGGGAAGCGTTGTACTTGATTCGGTCTTGGCCGAACTGGTATGGGTTGGGACGGAAAGGTGGATTGTGATCGGAAATAATTATTTGGGGTTTGATTATTGAATGAAAATGAATTTTGGGGGCGAAATTGAATTCGTTGAGGATTGCTGTGTACCCTGTTTTTGTGGATTTTGCATAAACGGGGTTTGAGGTGCTTTCATGGGATTCCTATTCGAATTGTTTTGGAAATATTGAACATTGTCTTCCTCTATAACATATTGCAATGCCTCGCTAAGTGAAGTTGGTTTCATGCACCGGATTGTGGTCCCTAAAGGTTCTCTTATTTCGGATAGAAACAAACGTTTCAAGAGCTAAATTTTGGTATACATTTCTTTTCAGAATTTTCACTTTCAGCTGTTGCTTCATGTAAATTCACATAGCTACATAGAAGATTCAGAATATTAAGGCACCGGCCATAGATTTGCTGTGGTTTTTCGTTAGGAAGATGTTTCAACATAGCAAGATCTCTATTTGGGCAGGATTCATCTCGTTGATCGGCAAAATTCCTTGTCAAAATTTTTAGGTCTGCCCAACTACATATATTTTAGATATTGATTACTAATCGAGCATTCCCTTTCAGTTTCGATATGATCGAATTCAACAAATAAGTATCGTGAAAGCCATTTGGATTCGTTTGATTGAGAAGTGATTCGCATACAGAAAGATATCTACTCATATCGTTTGGATTGCCATCGAATTCGGGAATACAATTTAAATATTCAGCTTTGAATTTTTGAGCCATTGTGATTGGTTCTTGATTGACTTGATAAGGTTGATCTGTTGTATTTGAATCTGATTGATTTGTGACTATTAGTGGATTCGGATTAATTTCAAGTTGTTCGGTTTGTGAGTCAGTTGGAGACCTAGATATATTCAAATCGTCAAGCTACTCAGATAAATCTTCGACAGACATTCAACTATTTCAGTTACATACGAATGAACATGACTTCGAGCATCTCCTTAATCTTCTATAAGGGGGACGCCTGGATCTACGATGAATGTCTTCTCCAGTACGTCTTCCTTGCAGATCTGGACAATGCTGTTCCAAATCTCGGCAAATTCGTTTCAATGGGGTCTGTTTCGGTCCTCGATTGGATGGGTGCCCAAGGATTTGGGCCGCTCCGCCACCAACAACTCCAACAGACGAATCACTAAATTGATCGATATTCGGTTTGTTTTGCCTCCAAACTATAGGCTGATGATTATCTCTTTTCGATACCAATTAAGATAAGTTTGATTTCAAAAACTGTATATTGATACAATAAGAGCTGTTAAATAAGTAAACTCAAAGCGTGGACTGTAAAACTGTGTTGTCTGTTCTGCACGTTGTCGATGCTTCCTAATTCCTAGTCACTTTTGCGCGCGCCACCGCTTCGGCGATCACCTGGACCAATCACAATAATTATGCCTTTTGAGGGGTGGAAGCACCAATAAGGGCCTCGCAGTGGAAGCGGCACACAGAGGCGCCGTCGAAGGCGAAAATAAATTTTCAACATGTTCAGGGACGGAACATACCGCCGCCCTTGAAAGGCTTCCCTTTCAAAAGTTCAATATATATAATATGGCGGCAAGGAACGGCGAGATCCAAAATGGATGAAAATAAAAACATTCATTACGAGTGATATTAGTCAATAGGCAATAGGCACACTCTCTGAATCGCTCGCCGAACTATACCGTTGATTGTGCGTACACTCAACACGCGCACCACACCATCTTGACCTGGATGCAGCTCGACGACTCGGCCCAACTTCCAATGTTGAGGTGGGTGGTTGTCGTCACACAGGACTACCATGGATCCGATTTGGACCGAAGCTTCACGGCCTTCCTTCCATTTCGTTCTGGCTTGCAGAGTGGACAAGTATTCTCTGGACCAACGTAGCCAAAAATGTTGTAACATCTGTTGTAGGTGTTTATACCTGGAGAGACGGTTCTCGGGAATACTTTCGAAGTCCTCTTGCGGAATGGCAGTTAAGTAGTCTCCTATCAGGAAATGACCAGGGGAAAGGGCTACGAGGTCGTTGGGATCGTTTGTAAGGGGGGTAAGAGGCCGGGAATTAAGAATAGCCTCAATTTGTGTAATCAACGTATAAAATTCCTCGTAGGTTAAGGCACTGTCTCCCATTACTCTTTTGAGATGATATTTAAGCGATTTGACAGCGGCTTCCCAGATACCGCCGTGATGAGGAGAACGAGCAGGTATATGGTGCCAAGTAATGTTATTTTTTCTTAAATACGTTTTTGTTTCTTCGGAATCAGTTGATGTTATGGCTATAGATTTCAACTCGTTATTTGCACCAACGAAGGTTGTTGCATTATCTGAGTAGAGGTTCGAACAAATACCTCTTCTAGAAACGAACCGTTTTAATGCATTTAAGTGAGATTCAGTGGTCAAATCTCCGACTAGCTCTACATGAACTGCCTTAGTGGAGAAACATACAAATAGGCATATATAACATTTCACGATTTTCCTATTTCTCAATTTTCCATCGCGAATGTTGAAAGGACCAGCGTAATCAACACCACTCGTATGAAATGGTCTAGTTGGACTGACCCTAGATTCAGGAAGTTCACCCATTTTTCGCAATATACTTGCTGGTTTCACACGAAAGCAAGTCATACAGTTACGCAGAATACCACGAATAGTATTTCGACCATTTATAGGCCAATAATTCAGCCTTAAGGTTGCTAAAACTGCTTGTGCACCTGCATGCAACTGTCGATGATGCTCGTCTTTAATGATTAACTTGGTGAGAGGGTGCTTAGATGCGAGCACAATCGGAAATTTGTGATCATAGGTTATGTCGGCCTTGCTTATTCGACCACCGACTGTATTATTCCCTCTTTATCTAAAAAAGGACTCAAAGATAACAAACTACTTTTAACATGTACAATCTGATTCTTCTTTAGGTCATGTATTTCTTGCCCAAATTCTTGAGATTGCATTAATTTGATTAGCACTTTAATTGCGTAATTCATTTCTTCGCTTGTTAAATTAGAAAAAACTCGATTTTTTGGCCTCTCCTTTGAATTTCGAATAAACCGAATACAATATCCAACTACGCATTTCAAACGATGTAAACAAGAATATCTTTCAAAGATTCCAAAATCGGAGGTTACGTTAAGAAAGGTCAATTTCGCTTTTCTTTTTTCGGGAATGTTTATCTCCTTTAGATTTTCATGAAAATGAGGCCATTCCTCAACATTGAGCTTGAGAAACTGGGGACCTTCAAACCATAATTCATTTTTGCTAAGCTCTTCGGGATTGATACTACGAGAAATGAGATCCGCTGGATTGACAGTTGTTGGAACATGACGCCAAATTGAAAAGTCGCTAAGTTTATGAATTTTCGAAACACGATTTGACACGAATGTTTGCCAAGTGCATGCTTCTGACGCTAGCCACGATAGCACTATAGTTGAATCAGTCCAGCAGAAGTACTTGTCAATATTTAATTTCATGGAGTTCGAAATCTTGTGAACGAGTTGTGCTAACAAAAGAGCACCGCATAACTCCAAACGTGGAATTGATTCACTATTTAGGGGTGCTACTCTCGATTTAGCGCATAGCAGCCTAACACGTATGTTTCCCCGAAAATCCACAGATCTCATGTAAATACATGCACCATATGCGAATTGGGATGCATCACTAAAACCATGCATCTGAATATCAATAGGTTCTTTGACTAATACGTGTCGGTAAATTTTTATATCATTCAGTGATATTATTGATCTCGAGAATTGCATCCAAGATGTCAGAATGTTTTGTGGAACAGTTTCATCCCAATCCAACTTTTCCTTCCAGAGTTGTTGAAGTATTATTTTTGCCCGAATTGTGACTGGGCTAACTAGACCTAAAGGGTCAAATATTTGTGAAATTTGCGATAGTATTGTTCTTTTCGTTACTCGACCATGATCAAATGTATTTTTCACGCTATAACCTAGAACATCATCTGTGGCGTACCATAAGATACCCAACGCCTTCGTGCCTTGTTGGTCTGATATATAATAATATTGCTGATCGTGTTGACATTCGATCGTTTGATCTAAAATTGCCCTTTCATTCGACATCCATTTTCTCAGGAAGAAACCGGCATTTGATAAAATTTCGGATAATTCGCGTTTTAGTTTCATAGCATTTTCAATAGAATCGCTCCCGGAAATCAGATCATCTACATAAAAATCTTCTAAAATGACCTTACTGGCTATTGGATATAAGATTTTGTTTTCATGTGCTACCTGTTGTAAGGCTCGAATTGCTAAAAAACTTGCACTGGCTGTTCCATAAGTTACCGTTGTTAAGCGATAATGATATAATGACTTTTCGGGATTCTCGCGCCAAAAAATCCTCTGGAGGTCACGTTGGTTCGGTGCAACTTTCACCATTCTGTACATCTTTTCGATGTCTGCAGTCAACACATAATTATGTTTTCTGAATCTTAATAGAATATCAAATAGGTCGTCCTGAATTTTTGGACCAACCTTCAATATGTCATTTAAAGAAAGACCAGAGTTAGATTTTGCGGAACCGTCAAATACCACCCGTAGTTTTGTCGTTAAGCTATGATCTTTGAAGACGCCATGATGTGGAAGATAATAGATTTGAGAAGTATTTCTCGGTTCCAATTCGCTGTCCGGTATTTTTTCCATATGTCCCAAAATTTCGTATTCGCGCATAAAGTTTATGTATTGTTTTTTCATTTCTGGATTTTTTTCTAATTTTTGTTCGAGTTTGTGAAATCGTTTTCTAGCCAATTCTTGAGAATCACCTAACAAATCTACATTTTCCCTAACTGGTAGTTTAACCACATAATGTCCCGATTCAAATTGCAAAGTTTCTGTAAATTCGTTTTCACAATCAATTTCCTCTTGACTAAGTTTCGCGTTGTCACTAATTTCTTCCAATTTCCAAAAACGTTCGATTTGCTCACTTATCTCAATATTTGTCGATAAATTACATACAACTTTGTTACAAAATTTAGAACTGATGGAACCTGACAAAATCCAACCTAACCTTGATTTTTGGAGAATGGGTTGACCCGGTCCTGTTTTTATTTGACCAACGCATAATAGATCAAAAAATATGCCTGCACCAAGTAATGCATCGATTTCATTCGGCACATTGAAATTTGGATCGGCTAAAGATATATTAGGAGGAATAGTTAATGCACACGGATCAATGTTGAAATTAGGCAATTTGCTTGTTATTTTTGGAATAACTAAAAATGGAAGTTCGATTTCAAAATTGTTATAAACTGATTTTATTTTTGTACTCACACTTCGTGTTATGGAAGTAACAACTTCATTTATTCCAACTACTGGCAAATCTATTTTTAGAAACGATAAATTCAAGGTTTTCGCTAGATTTTCCGATAAAAAGTTCGACTGACTGCCAGAATCCAATAACACTCTTGCTCTATGATAATTTCCTTGGCCGTCCCTAATGTTCACGACCGCAGTTGATAACAGAACTTGAGATTCGCATTTTTGCCTTGCCATATGCGTTTTAACTACTGTGTTGCCTTGATTGGTCGCTACCATTCCCAAAGACTGATTTTGATCATTTTCACCTGGTGTCGCTACCACTTGACGATTCGCTTGAATGCTTTGCGGATTTGAGGAGCTACAAGCGCCGGGTGAATCGTCATTATTTACAGATTCCATATGCAAAATGGTGTTGTGCTTTTTCGAACAAGTTTTACAACCTCGTGAGACGCAATTTTTTGAAAAATGATTGTTACGAAGACAATTTATGCAAAGCTTTAGTTTTTTGATTTCCTCATATCTTGATTTCGTGGGAAGAGCCAGCAATTTCTTACAATTGTAAATGAAATGGGTATTTTTACAGAGTTCACAGGACGGTGTAACAGCTGAAAAATTCACAAAACTTTTTTCATCCGATTTACGTTTCTCAAAATGTTTAAGTTGATTTCTTGAATTACTATTATTATTATCAATTGACTTCATTGATTCGAGCAACTGACACCTATTTGAGAGAAACTCTTTGAATTCTGCCATATTTGGCAGTTTATCATTCCCCTTCGAAATTGTAAATTCCTTCCATTTACATCTGGAAACATTATCGATTTTCGCAACTAACATATAAATGAGTAACCTGTCCCAACATTCAACCGGTTCTTTCATTGCTTTGAGAGCTTTCAAATTTGTGTTCAACTCATCAACGAATTTTCTAAGTAACGGAGCTGATTCCTTCGCTATGGTCGGAAGGTCAAAGAGAGCTTGAATATGTCTTTCTATTGTGATACGCTTATTTTCGAAACGTTGTTTTAATAATTCCCATGCATTAATATAATTTTCGTTAGAAACTTCAACGGATTGTAGAACTTGTGACGCTGGGCCTTTCAAACAACCTTTTAGATAATATAACTTCTCCACATTTGACAACGTATCATTTTCATCAATCACCGCTATGAAAATGTCGTGAAATTGATGCCATTCGTTATAGTCTCCCCGAAATTCAGGCAAATTCATAGAAGGAAGTTTTACTCTATTATTTACTCCGGACAATACAGGTGCCTGTGGAGTAGCCACGACCTGATTTTGCTCCGTAACGATTTTTCGAGCTTTACCAACTGCGAGGAAATAATGTGTTTCGAAACTTTCTTGCTTTTTATCTTGCTCATTTTTAAGAGCTTCGTCAGTTATTTGATCACTGATCTCTTCGTGAATCTCTCTTGAATCTTTTAATAAAGGATCAATGCTTTCTAAACGGGTAATTAATTCAAAAAACTGTTCGTTGTTATAGTTATCTAAAAATGTTTCAAACCTCGATAACCAACTATTGATCTGAACGTATTTATTTTGTAAACGAGTAGCCTGTTTCGGTTCCGTCATGATGTTCAATTTGATGATTTAAACTACGAACGTTCGGTATAAAATTTTCGATATGAGTAACGATAAATTTTCGATAGAAATGTATTACAGTGAATTTTCGATATACGTTAGCTTTGATCACACAAATGACACTATATAATGATAGGAATCATGAAAGAAAGGAAGAGACTAACAGCTTGCTGCTTGTTTGCACAGGAACCAGGAACAACATGCTGGAATGCAGAAACCATAAAATCAACCGATCCGGCTCGAAGGACCATGTTTTGCCTCCAAACTATAGGCTGATGATTATCTCTTTTCGATACCAATTAAGATAAGTTTGATTTCAAAAACTGTATATTGATACAATAAGAGCTGTTAAATAAGTAAACTCAAAGCGTGGACTGTAAAACTGTGTTGTCTGTTCTGCACGTTGTCGATGCTTCCTAATTCCTAGTCACTTTTGCGCGCGCCACCGCTTCGGCGATCACCTGGACCAATCACAATAATTATGCCATTTGAGGGGTGGAAGCACCAATAAGGGCCTCGCAGTGGAAGCGGCACACAGAGGCGCCGTCGAAGGCGAAAATAAATTTTCAACATGTTCAGGGACGGAACACGGTTAATCGTTAGAACGAAAACTGTCCGTTCGATACGCACAATCCCGAATATCCCACTGACTGCACCAAAAATGTTCTTCAATTCTCAAAGTCTGTTTTTCAAAAATTTCATTTCCGTTCAAAAATACAAGTATTATTAAAATGCGTGTTTACGCTGACAAGATCAACTACTGACTACCGTTTTGAATTCTCACGAGACGCCAAGAGTCGGTGTGCATCAGGTGATTCCTAGAATCCGGGAAGCTGACTCTGCAAAGTCAGCAGGTTCATGGAAAAAGGGGTCATATAATTAGTGGAAATAGTTCACCTGGACATGAGTTGATTTCGTGAAGCCTGGATATCAGCTATCTTACAGGAACTTGGAAATAGTATTAACTGGTATGTACTAGTTTTTCTTTCTTCTTTCACGGCTCTTATTACTGGCTAGGATATCATCAGCTTTCTTTCAGGTTTTTCAGTTTCCAAATCTTCTCAAAATCTTGTCGGCTTCTCGTGAATTTTTTTGCGTACCTTCTTGTTGATTCCACACACCGTTGCTATGATCCCGTTTTTCACGAAATTTTTCATAAACCACTACGTATCATTTCATTTTTACTCAATCCTATGTACAAATGATCATAATAAATATTAAATTCTGATTTCTAGAAAAGGTTTCTGATGGTATATCAACTTTAACTCTAACTCTAATTAATTTTCTTGTGATTTTCCAAATTGTGTTTGTCATTCATAATCTGATAAAATTTGTGTTTTGTTTTCATGTCTAGTCAGTGGAATTCAATGTACAGTGTGTTTTCATTTCAGTCTTCAGTTCTATTTTGTGTAAAGTGTTTATTAAAATATTTTCTAGTAAAAATAATTATTAACAAGTACTGTATTGTAGGTTGCCTATTGTGGAGCTGAATGTCTTGTTGTTTCCTCCTGTTTTTGGTTATCCGAAATGAGCTAGACATATTATTGGTAACGTATAACTACTCCATATATTTATTCCTTCCCATGTGATATCCACAATTTAATATTTCTCTTTTGTTTTACAGTGTTTCATATCATAACAACATATATATATATATATATATATATATATATATATATATATATATATATATATATATATACATAGTGTGAGAAATCATCAAAACTGAATGAAATTATTGTGTTTTTTAATTTATTTATGTCTGTCACACACAAGCGATGCTCACGTTCACTTTTTATTTTTTTACTCAATTTTCCACTTTTTTACTATGAAATCCACTTTTCTGAAGCAATTTCAACAGACACAAATTGAACAATCTTTCCCATTTATCAATGAATATAAATATAGAATATAAATATATATATATATATATATATATATATATATATATATATATATTTATATATATATATTCAGCACGTCTCCCCATGACCTCAATTCTAATAACAATCTTCAATCTCACACTGTTACAAATGAGACCAATCCGCCTCAGATTTTCTTCACCTATTTGCCTTTTATTTGTGAAGTCACTCCCAAACTGACAAGAATTTTTAGAGACATTAATGTAAAAATAGCAAATAAAACTTTACTTACAATTAATAATTTGTTCTCCAAACTTAAAGATAAAACTCCCTTCCTGCTTCAATCGAAATTAGTTTATTCAATTCCTTGCCATAACTGCGATAACGAATATATTGGTCAAACTTGCAGATCTCTTAAAGATCGAATTTCATCACATAAAAGCGATAGTAGGTTACATCCTGAAAGATGTGCCCTGAGTAACCATGTTTACAAAGATGGACATATCATGGATTACAATTCAACAAAAATTCTTAGTATTGAACAAAATGAGTCTAAGCGGTTGTTCTTGGAAATGGCGTTTATCTCTCAATCAACATCTTGCCTTAACAAAAGAACTGATATCAAACACCTCAGTGGAATCTATGCATATCTACTTGATATTGATAAAAATTTTCGACATTTTGCAAACAACAATAGTTCTACTATTCTAAATTAAAAAATTATTACTTTTATATTTTCTAAAATTGTTTCAAAATAGTTTGCACATAATAATTACAATCTTTTCTCAATCCATACTTATTTAATGTTAACACCCTTCAAGTTCAAAAAAAATCAATAATATTGATTACTATAAATTCAATTCCGAACAGATGGTAGCAGTGTTCTCTCGCTCTGGCGTCGTTCCACCCTGGCAGATGTCTCTTCACACACCTGTTTCTAGATGTTCCATACTTCATGTCAACTCTGTCATTTCAAATTTCATTGTCATTGTCATTCAGAATTCATATTCAACCGTTAAAGTTCGACTTTTATGTGTATTCACCTGTTGAATATGCAACTATATATTTTTAATCTTGTTAATAATTCAATGGTTTTTTAAACAGTTTACTTGGTGTAAAATTTTAATATTGGACTGTGAACATATTTTTCGTCTGCGACTACTGCGACATGTTAATTCACTTTACCAACGTTTTCAATACGACTAACCTCAAATACAGTAAGGTTCTTGTTACTGTTTATTTGATGTGATAACTTAAAATAATAATTTTGTAGCTTTTCCCTGAAGATGGTAATAAACATTATCGAAATATTGGAAAAACTGGTGTTATAAGAGTATTATTATTATTGATACTGAGGCCTGAATTTAGAAACGAAAATTTTGATTATACGAACTTAGAACGTTTCATCGATTCATATGAGATAATTTTGTTCTGTGAAGATAATCGTCGAGTTGTGTATTTCATTTGTCGTTTCCATTGGTATGCCAGTTCTCACTAGGATAAGTTACTCATTTTATCAGATATTCAGAATTTATATGCTGAAAAAACTGAAAATTTTCCACTGAAATATTTTCTGACAAAAATCGAAACTATGGATGTCTCCATAGAAATTGAAAAATGATAATACAAGTGGTCATCGATTATGATCGAATAAATCATATTATTGTTTTATTTCGTATGATAATTTATTGAACTAAAATTCGATTCGCAATGTAATATACATAACGATTCAATTGAATACAAAAGCGTCACATGTTTTATGCCAATGCACTACAGAACTGGATGATAAAAGAACGTCTTGCTCTCTATTGAATTGCATTTCTTGATATCGACAGAAATGTTTATGGTACCCATGCAGTACGACGGGTCAGAGTCATTTTTTCGAATTCGCTCTTCAAGGCACGCTAAAAATACACTTATCAAAAAGCTAGTCACACCACCATCATTTCTTGACCCCATTTTTCAGCACTTCCCGAACTATTTTTCATATAATTCAATTCGATGTATAAATGCCGTGAAGAATCAAGAGAGGGTATTTTTATCAGTTCAAATCAGAGATTGTTGATTCTCATAAGAACAATAACGTTTCACATCAATCTCATTCGGCCATTTCTGTGTCTTCCAATTTCTCAGACATCAAATCAAGCGGTAGAGTATCCATTCCCTGTTGAAGAGTGAAATCGACATAATCCAAGCAATTTTTAACACCATAAGAAACTGTGGAGAATTAGAGTTGCAACGTGTGTCATAGTCCACCTTGCTGTGCTTACAGTCCCTGGAACAAAACGAAGAAATATTTCCAACTGAACCAAATGACCAAATGAGAGAGGGGTGCATAGTATATAAAAAACAGAAACTATGGATCCTTATTAATGAATATATGAACATAATTGTGATTGATGAAAATTGCAACAGACATTATTTTAAGGCAGCTAGGGTGATTATCTCGACCATTGCTGGTTCGCCTTTGATAATGCCTGTCGCAATTGCAGACCAAACGTCAGGTACAAAAACCAAAGGACCACTACTAAAAATTCCAGACGGAGACAAAAATGTATTGCTTATTAGTATACACCTACCGAACCAGTGGCACAGTAACTTTTCAAATCAAATACTTTATTATCTTCAAGACAGAGTTCACTGTATAAGATTCGTCAGAATATGAATGTTTACAAAAACTTTTTAAACTATTAGAACACATGAAACAATAACAGACAAAAAAGAAGGAAATATACAGACTAGTACGGAAAAACTCAATTAAAGTATTCATCAAGGGAGTATGGACATTTATCCACCAATAATTGCTTGAGTTTCATTTTGAATGTGCTCTCATGCCTCGACTCCCTTAGCGAAACCGGGAGATTATTGAAAATCTTCGCACCAACCCTGCAGGGAGCTTCAAAAGAGGCCATAATTTTGAAAATGGGTGTAAGTAGCTCTTTCTTACGACGAGTTTCATAGACATGAAAATCTTCATTGCTCTGGAACTTATCTCTATTTTTGAAAAAAAAAACACAAATTCCGAAAATATATATATATACCAGTGATGGTCAGAAGGTTGAGAACTCTGAAGGCGTCCCTACATGAATCCTCTTTTTTGAGGCCAAAAATGCACCTGAGAATTTTTTTTGTGATATATATATATATATATATATATATATATATATATATATATATATATAGGGTGTGATTTATTGATGGCTAGAAATATAGGATATGATTCCTTAGCCCAATTTGATAAGAGAAGTTCATCTTTTAACGTGCCATCACCCAGCACAATGGCCTAGCGGGGATATGTTCTGAACCTTTGAACTTTCGAGATGTAGGGATTCGAAATTTAAAGACAAAAAATGTTTTTTTTTCCATAACTCCAATACTGTTCTATTTTCACGCAATTTGATATGCACCTACTATTCACCAATAGTTTGAATAAGTGAAATTTGTTTGTGTCGAATATTTATTCAAATGAAGTTAATTCATTGAAATTGCCAAAGTGTTTTTTTATCACGCGAAAACGGTGCTCCGGAAGGAAAATATTCAGGAGGTCGAATTGTTGGAACATAAATGAGGATTTCAAAAATGACTTCTCTCCTTGGGAGGAACAATGATGTATCATATTTTTTTGGAAAAATCTCCATTTCACATCCCGTACATATTTGAAAAATATTCAACATCGAAAAATGACTATAGGTGCGTAGTAGGTGCATTTCAGATGTCATGAGAATGTCTAGGACAGTGATGAAGTTATGATTCTCAAGATTTCAACACCCTTAGTTGATATTTTGAGGACATATATGTTCATAAAAATTTTGCTTCACAAAATGAGCTGAAGAATCATATCCTATATTTTTAGCCATCAGTTAAATTACACTCTGTATATATACAGTGTGGCACACTTGAGATGGAGACACCCCTGAATTTGAGTCATTTTTGATAGCAGAGATTCGGTCATTGGTACAGGTGTAGACCTTCATGGGCCAAACATTTCGCGATCAGCCCGAATGACAGCCTCAAATCCAGCCTACTGCGATTCCGCGCAAAGGGAAATTCACGATATTTGCTTCGCGTTAGGGATACCGAAATAAGTTTCTGAAAAACGTGCTTGAAAATCGTACCAAATTTCAACTCAAAATTCAAAATTGTTTTTTTTGTAATTTCCATATTCAGGGCCGATTTTAAATCGCTAGATTCGAATAAGAAACTAGAGAAATGATAAAATGATGATTTTCAATTTTAGTCGTTCCAATACATTTATTCCATTGATTTTGACTATTTCATCATTGTGTTAGCTTCTTATTCGAAACCGTTCATTGGAAATCGGAATATGACACTACAAAAAAAAACAAATTTCAAATTTAGGGTTGGAATGCGGTATGTAGAGCCGAAACTGATTTCTAGGAATCTTTTTCAAATAACGTTTCTTGGTATTTTCAGAGCGAAGCAAAATATCGAGAATTTATACTTTTCGCGGGATCGCAGTGCGTTTAAGGCTTCTACTCGGAATAAGTATTGCGAAAACTGCGGCCCATGAAGGTCTTCGCCTACATCAAAAAAAGAACCTCTGCATTCAAAAACGACTGAAATTCAGAGGTTTCTTCATCTTGAGTGTGTCACACTGTATATATATATATATATATTATATATACCGCCTTTTATTCAAGTGAAATTTTGTTTGGGTTTTGAATTGATCTCCAATTGATTAGACAGTATATAATAAAGTTTTCAGAATTTGCCATGGCTACTAACCTTCTTTTTCTGTTGTTACTTACACTTTTTTTATCTAGCTCAGTCGGTCCGTCGAACATGTAGAACCCTCAAATCAGAGAGGGGGTTCAGGGAACTTTCTTGATGTCATAAAATATCCCAATGGAATTGTCAAATTCAATGTAAATAAATAAATGACTTCACACAAATATTTCGTTCTTTATTCAATAGAGTATGGAATTAAATCTGTGAGTTTCCACCTATGTTCACTTAAATTACCTAAACCTGCGTTAACTACCTTACTCCGTCTATATCAGTAGACTCTATTCAGACATTTGGCCTGGATGCCAACAATATTCTTCTTCTCTTTATTACACCAACTTCTATTTGTCTTTCCAATTTGATTTGGAAAGTGAAGAAGAATGTTGTTTTGGTCAGAATCTAATTTCTATTTATAGCTAAATGGAGAATCGCAATATAAATTGCCTTATGACATTGTCTTTTTGTGAACTGAGGAACAGTTTTGTATACGCGGAAAAGTTCAGATAAATGTTCAAGAAAGGGTTGACTTCATTTATGATGTGAATTTTGTGGAACTGCAGATTGAAGTGAGGTTTCAGTCCTCAAATGGAAAGCATTTGGTTTTGTTCGTTGTGAAATACCTTTTAATCGAATGTAAAGGAGTCTTGGAGTACCAGTCTGGAAATGCCGGTTCCTGGGTTGAATTTCTGGTCGACTAGTAAAGATTTATTGACTGCAACTCTGCTGTATGATAAAGACGTTCTCGTGGCTTAAATCTTTTTTCGATCAGGTAAATATACAGTTTGAAATCACTTTTGAAACTTTTCTCAAATTTTTTGAATGTGAATACTTAAATCAGCTTTTTCTAGTCTCCCTTATTGATTCTTCCTGGTTACCGTTGTTAGGAAAGCGCACTTTCATATCCGCACTATTTACACATAAATTAATATTACTATTCACAATATTGTTTGGAAATATCTCTACTTTATTCCATTTCCATTTTGATTCTATTTTATTCATTTTGGGATCTATTTTGATGACCTATTTCCTTTTCATCGACATATTTCTATTAATCAAGAATGCTTTGATTTTCCTGTTCAAATTTGTTGTACCTCATATACAGGATGTTTTTTTTTGTTAGTACTGACTAGATTTTAAAAATGTTCCATTTTTCAGGTTTTTGTCTGCTGATTTGAGAGATCTCCATGTGTGAAACGTAGACTGTGCTCGTAGTCATCGAATACAAGTTTCGAATGTGGTCTGATGAACTATTCTATGAATTTTTGCTGAGTATTTGGATGTTCCAGTGTTTGTAAGACTGCTTAAGAATAAGCTAAGTTATTAGCCATGGTTTTTCTGATTTGGGTTTATTTAAGAATATAATACTATAATAGTAGTTAAATCTAAGGAGTAGGCAGATTGAGACCTTAGAAAGAACTCGTGACGAGACCTGGGGAGTAGGCAGATTGAGGCCCCGGCGTCAAGTTACGAATCCTTGCCCCCTGTGACAACACCTGAGGAGTAGGCAGATTGAGACCTCAGCGTGAAGTCAAATTTACCTCTTGAAAATAGCTCCAAAATCGGAGCCGAAACGTCGAAAACAAAACTCCAGACGCGGTTCAACCCGAACTCAACAACAACATACAACTGACCGCGGAAACCTATCCGAACATATATATATATATATATATATATATATATATATATATATATATATATATATATATATATATATATATATATATATACATATACATATACGAAGGTGAGTTTTATCGGGTGTTCAGTCGTTCAACTGGAGAAAAACTCTCCTTCACTCTACCAAGCTTTCGATAATTTTTATCATCTTCATCAAGGCTGCAATGTACAATTAATGGTAGGATAACTAATGTATAAATAAAAATGGTATAAACTTACTGGTGAAACTAGTTGAATAGATAAACTAGACATAATATATAAAATAGAATACATCCCTTACTGGTGATATCATTCGTTCTGTTCCTCATGATGGGATAACTGAATTGATCCATATTTTCAACTCTTATGATTCTAATATTCAGTTCACAGTAGAAACAGAAAATGAAAACACAGTACCTCTTTCAGACACACACATGATCAACAGAACAGAACAGAAGATAATAAAATCATTTTAGATTGGTATATAAAACCAACTAGTTCAGGTAAATACATAAATTATCGATCTCATTACCCATATAACACCAAAATTAACTTCGTATCAGGTATGAAAAACAGAATAAATAAGAAAGTCCACCCTTCCCTGATTGAAAAAAAACATGCGACGGCTATATGATATTCTACTTGGAAATTCTTTTCCATCCAAATTATTAGAAAAATTTCTTTATAATATTTCCACCCGAATAGTTGATCAAAATAATCTTTCAGTTCCCTACATAAGTCAGTTATTGTTATGTTCCTCGTATATAGGTATTTTCATGTTCAAGAGAATCAAAGTTACATGTTGTTAAGAGGGCAATTTTTATGTACACAGATACGAACTGTCATTAAAAAGTCATTCGAATTTCAACGTTTATTTCCATACAATTTTTACAATATTTGATAGCAAGTAAAAGCTAACAGTGGCGACGAGGATGCCGAATACGAATATAATTAATCCAGCAGAACCTACGACCTCGGGAGCTGCCCATAGTGTCTGTACTGTTTTCAGCATCGAAATGTTCGATACAGATAAACAATTTTCGAGATGGTTAATGAGACTAGAGAGTGCTTTCAATGTGTTCGGAGTTCCAAGAGAGAGTAAAGCTGCATACCTTCTTCATTACATGGGACCCAACGCATATGATATTCTATGTGATAAAATATCACCAAATGATCCGAATGAAATGTCTTATGAAGATTTAGTAATACAAATGAAAGAACACTACAACCCGGAACCAATGGAGATTGCTGAGAATTTCAAATTCAACCAACGCAAACAGGAAGAAGGCGAAAATATTCGTGAATATATAACAGCTCTTCAGAAACTTGCGACTACCTGCAAATTTGGAGACTACTTGAAAAAAGCTCTTCGTAATCAGTTTGTTTTTGGTTTGAGATCTGAGAAAATCCAGTCTAGACTGTTGGAATGCCGGAATCTGACGATCGAAAGAGCAGTGGAGATTGCTGTCAGTATGGAAACATCAGCAAAGGGAGCAGCAGAACTTCATAAAGTACAGACTGTCAAAAGTGTCCAGCTACAGAATCAAAAGAGTTCAAATAGTGCTATATCCAAGTCTAAGAATAATTTCAATAATCAGACGAGGAATAAAACATTTTCTACAAATTCCCCTACTAATAATCTTTATTGTTACAGATGTGGTTCGAAAGATCATTTGGCTGACAAATGTCATAAAAAAAAATTTCTCACATGTGATTTCTGCAGAGGAAAAGGTCATACTGGGAAAGTATGTATGAGGAGAAATCAGCAAGTGAAGGATGGAGTTCGACATGTAGAGGAAATTTTGTTGGTTGATGATGAACATACGGAATTTCGTGAGAAATTTTTTATTACTCTTAATGTCCATCACATTGCAATACAATTTGAGGTGGATAGTGGTGCGGCAGTAAGTTTAATCGACATTAATATTTTCAAAGAGCTGTGGTCAGATGTTTGTCTTGAAAAAACCAATGTTAAGCTGGTTAGTTATTGCAAACAAGTACTAGATATCGTTGGTTATGCATCAGTACTAGTGGAATTTCAAAATAATGAGTATAAACTCAATCTTTATGTTGTGAATTCAGATAGTAGTAATCCAATCCTAGGTAGAGAGTGGATAAGACAAATGAATCTTTACAACTTGAATGGTATTTCTACTATAACTCCATGTACAGCATTGGATGACATACATACAATTTTTAATAAATTTCCTCAGGTTTAAGATACAAATTTAGGTAAAATTACAGGCATACAGGCTAAACTGAATGTTAAGGCAAACGCTAAACCAGTTTTTATTAAAGCACGTAAAGTACCATTTGCATTATTACAAAGACTTGAAGAAGAGTATATTATTTTAGAGAAAGAAGGTGTTTTAGAAAAAGTTAATAATTCAGAATGGGCTACTCCAGTTGTACCCATAGTGAAAGCAAATGGTCGTATCCTAGTTTGCGGGGATTTCAAAGTTTCTCTGAATCCCAATCTGATCATCGATGAACATCCTTTACCGTCTATTGATGATTTATTCGTCAGCATGGCGGGGGGCGATCGTTTCACTAAAATTGATTTGAGTCAAGTTTACTTGCAAATGGAAGTTTCTTCCGAGGATAGAAAATATTTAACACTAAGTACACATAAAGGTTTATTTCAATGTACACGTCTTATGTACGGGATAGCAAGCGCACCAGCTATCTGGCAGAGGGAAATGGAAAAACTACTAATAGATATACCAGGGGTATCCGTTTTTCTCGATGATATAAAAATTACGGGTCCAAACGATAGAGTACATCTACAAAGATTCGAAGAAGTAATCTCTCGTTTGGCACATCATAATATTAGAATAAATAAAGATAAATGCCAATTTATGCAGGAAAAAATTGATTATTGTGGCTATACAATAGATAGGTCAGGAATTCATAAGTCGAAATCCAAAATTGAAGCCATACAAAAAGTGAAAATACCCTCAAATGAAAGTGAAGTACGAGCTTTCATAGGATTAGTAAATTATTATGGCAGATTCTTCAGAAACTTGAGTCACATATTGTTTCCTCTCAATAACTTACTTAAAAAAAATGTTGTTTTTCAATGGGACAAAAAGTGTCAAGATGCTTTCGATTACATAAAAAAAGAAATACAGTCAGATCGAATCTTAGCACATTTTGATCCCAATTTAGAAATCGTGTTAGCCACAGATAGTAGTTCTTATGCTGTAGGAGCTGTAATTTCACATATTTATCCTGATGGTACAGAACGCCCCATTCAATTTGCCTCACAGACTTTGAATGAAACTCAAAGGAAATATTCACAGATTGATAAGGAGGCACATGCTATTATTTTCGGTGTAAAAAAATTCTTTCAATTTTTATATGGCAGAAAATTTATCCTGTTTACGGATCATAAGCCTTCAGTTCATATTTTTGCATCGAATAAATCTGTTCCTACACTCACAGCTACAAGAATGCAACACTATGCTTTATTTTTACAAGGTTTTCAGTACGATATAAAATATAAAAATACAAAATTACATTCTAATGCTGATGCGCTTTCTAGATTACCATTACGAACCGAAAATGAGTTTTCTTTCGATGAACCAGAATTGTTTCAAATCAATCAAATAGATAACCTTCCAGTTTCACTCAATGAGTTGGCTAGAGAATCTGTTAAAAGTGAAGAATTTCAAGTTATTTTGAATGGTTTGAAATCAGGTAAAAACATTCACAAATCCGATAGATTTGGCATTGATCAAAATGAATTCAGTTTTCAGAATGATTGTATATTCAAGGGATGTCAAGTTCTTGTTCCCAAATCCTTACGTAAACACATACTGAATGAGTTACATGCTGGTCATTTTGGAGTAGTTAAAATGAAAGCATTAGCTAGAAGTTATTGCTGGTGGCCAACAATGACTTCAGATATTGAACAATTGTGTAAAAGTTGTACTGCTTGTCAGAAAAATAAAAATAATCCACCAAAAGACTCCACACATGTTTGGGAAGCAACATCAATACCATTCGATCGGGTACATGTTGACTTTGCAGGTCCATTTTTACAGGATTATTATTTTATAATGGTTCACTCATATTCTCGGTGGCCAGAAATTTACAGAATTTCAAGCATAAATTCGAAAATCACAATTACACTTTGCCGTCAGATATTCAACTCTTTTGGAATTCCTCGAGTTCTTGTTATCAGTTGCATCAGTTTTTATGTCTCGAGAGTTCCAAACATTTTTGAAACAAAACGGTATAGTTCATAAGCAAAGCCCTCCATATCACCCTTCTAGTAACGGCTTAGCGGAACGTTTTGTTCAAAGTTTAAAACAGTCACTTAGAGCTAGTTTATGCCATTTACATTCTATTACAAGAGAAGACAAAGAGATTGCTTTGTCAACATTTCTGTGTCAATACAGAAAATTTCCTAATTCCACAACAGGTTTCAGTCCTGGGAAGCTAATGTTTGGTAGAGAAATCAGAACAAAAATCGATTTATTAAAAGAACCGGCTAGAAAAATCGAGCATACCAATATTACTTCCAGAGAGTTTCAAGAAGGGGAAAGGGTGTCTGTCAGGGAGTATTACGGTTCGAAAAAATGGAGATTTGGTCGTATTCATAAAAAATTGGGGAAGTTGATATATTTAGTAACTTTAGATGACGGACGTATATGGAAACGCCATATTGACCAAATGCGCACAGTAGGTGAATCTCTACTTGATGAAAATTCAGATCATTTACAGTATTATGACACAACACCAGAACAACATGCATCACCAATAATAAATAGTACTTTGGAAAATGCTCCATCAAATCGCGTTTCTGAGAATTCTTCTATGCAGGACGTTGTCGTTAAAGAAGAACCTCCACCACCTTCTCTTGCTGGTTGTTCTTCGTCAGTTTCCGTACCTTCTACTTTGCGGAGATCTACAAGAGTAAAAAAACCACCTTTCAGGTATGGAGAGTAGTTTTATTTACCTTTTGAATTTGTAACAAGGGGAGGAAATTGTTATGTTCCTCGTATATAGGTATTTTCATGTTCAAGAGAATCAAAGTTACATGTTGTTAAGAGGGCAATTTTTATGTACACAGATACGAACTGTCTTTAAAAAGTCATTCGAATTTCAACGTTTATTTCCATACAATTTTTACAATATTTGATAGCAAGTAAAAGCTAACAGTTATCCTCCATAATTTCGAATGTTTTCAAACAAGAATCAGATATTGAAATTGCACAACGAAATGTTATCACCATAAATAATATATATCCCGAATTGAAAGATGAACAAACCCCATTAATCAAATCAAATGTAGTCTATAGTATACCTTGCAGTTCTTGCCACAAAAAATACATCGGTCAAACAAGTCAAACTTTGAAATCTAGATTAACTGGACATAGGAGTGACTATAGACTACACAAAAAATCTTGTGCTCTCACTGAACATGTTATTGATGATGATCATAACATAAACTTTGAAGAAACTAAGACGGAAGAAAACTTGACAAGAAGATTATTTTTGGAATTGATTGAAATCAAACAGAAAAACAATACATTGAATGAGAAAACTGACATAGAACAATCGAGTAAAATATATTCCTATCTCTTATCTTTGTAACATTTCTAAAATCTCCATGTATAAAATCCAATCAAGAAATCATGCCCTCTTAGAAATTATGTCAGTCAGTGTCCGTCAGCATTCAGTGAGGGATATGATAAAAATTATCGAAAGCTTGGTAGAGTAAAGAAGAGATTTTCTCCAGTTGAACGACTGTTGATATATATATATATATATATATATATATATATATATATATATATATATATATATATATATATATATATATATATATATATATATTATATAGGTTAGGTTTACTTACTAACGTGAGGTTATGCATGACTTCTTACATAACCTCACGTTAGTAAGTAAACCTAACCCCATATTTTTACAATTTGTTTGTAACTTCATATACATTTTCAGATGTCTTGAAAAAGAGAATAAACATTCTCGAAAGCTCGACCAAATAACAAAGAGTTTGCTTGTATAACAGCCCAGCCTTTTGACTGCATCCTCACATAACATTCCGCTTATATATATATATATATATATATATATATATATATATATATATATATATATATATATATATATATATATATATATATATATATATATATGTTGTTGTTGTTGAGTTCGGGTTGAACGGCGTCTGGAGTTTTGTTCTCGATGTTTCGGCTACGATTTTGGAGCCATTTTACAGAGGTAACTTCAGGCTGAGGTTGCCTACTCCTCAGGTGTTGTCACAGGGGGCAAGGGTTTGTGACTTGACGCCGGGGCCTCAGTCTGCCTACTCCCCAGGTCTCGTCACGAGTTCTGTCTAAGGTCTCAATCTGCCTACTCCTCAGATTGAACTGGAGATACATATTGAGAATATGTCCAACCTGGAAGCATCCGGATATTCTGAATGATACTTCAGAAAAGGCGTGGAATATTTATACGAAACATAAATGACAGGTGATGAGTGGATACAAACGTCACTTCCTATTGTTAATGGGGGTATGGGATCAAACATTGATTATGGAACGTCAGAAATACCTCCCCAAGAAATCGAACACTGACGTTGATCGAGCAAGGGTACAAGCAATATCTGCTAAAGAGTCAGGAATATAGCTATAATCTCTTCCATCATCGCAGCTTGACACTTTTTTAGACAGATACTTTTCGCGTAGCAGTAGCCCTTCGTTTAGGAGCACAAATTTGTGAACCTCATGAATGTAGTCGTTGCGGAGCATATGTCGATGACTCGGGGACTCATGGCCTTATGTGTCCATTCAGTTCGGGGCGTCTCTCACTCCATGACACTTTCAACGACACTGTCAAACGAGGTTTCTGAATTTCAAGACCATTATTTCGTATCATCAATGGCTTTTGCCCCCCTTGGTGGCTCTGGGCCAAATTTTCCTGACATTATGAGACAAAAAAAAAAAACGAAAATCAAGAACAATACTGATGAAAATCGATCAGTGATTTTTCTGATACAACGTTTGAGCATAGAGATAGTTCAGGGAAATGCAGCGTCAGTGATGGGTTCAATGCCCAATAATGACACATTGAGGGATTTTTCATTTATGGTATTATATTTATCTTTCACATATTATGTTCATTCTACAGTTGAGTAATTAAATACAGTGAAAAAAAATATGTAGAATGCTTCCGTCTACGAGTTGGGCATCCTCAACGAAATCTTCGTATCGTCCTCTTTTGAGATGAACCAGTGCAATTTTTCAATACCGAATTTCATACCGACATCATGCGTGAATTTCTGCACCACCCTGCTGTAAGTTTTTATCCAGAGCAATTAAAATTGAGATCATCCATATAAAATAGATGGGTGACCTTGTGCCTTTGGTCTCCAGGGGTGCCGCAGTTATATTACCGGGTTTTCCTGAGCGACTGACAATGGCAGAGATGGAGGAAAGGAGGGGACTGAGGGGGTTTTCCTGAAAACACCCCTTCTTATGATGACTGGGTCTGTTTGCTTTTCACCTGATGTTATGGTGAAGCGAGTCCTCCAGAGCGGCATCAGTTGTTCGATACATCTCACACATTTGATCGGGTACCGCAAGGCACTCGAGTAATTACAACAACAACTCATGTGATGTTGTATCGAATGCCTTGCGATAGTCGATCCAGGCCATAGAAAGATTCCACTTATAAGGCACGGAGTCCTGCGTGATGCATCTATCGATCAGCAAGTTCTCATTACTGCCCGCAGAACACTTTTTCGACACTTTTTGCTCATACATCCGCTCGAACACTAGGCCAACTGCTTGGAGAATACGCATGCACAAGGTGCGCGTGAACATATGGTATTCAAGCATGCTATCGGTCTTTAATTCTTAGGATCCGACAAATCTCCGTTCTTCGGGATTAGGACATTTTCCCCTTCGACAAACCATTCCAGAATCAGCTGCTGTCCATCCAGCCCAGAACTAAATATTACGGCCAAATTGTGGTGGGTGCTCGGTAACTTTTTCCACCAATAGTTATTAAGACCATCAGAGCCTGTAGCAGCAAAGTTCTGTGAACCCTCGAGAGTTCTCCGAAATTCATTCGAGGTTATCGGTTGACGCAGTGAGTGTCGCAGTGAGTGTCTCAGGTGAGTGGTTGAGGATACTCATAGATATCCTTTCAGAAGGATTCCATCCGATCAGCATCCGGCGGATTATCAACACGCGAAGGCAATTGGAATAGGCGAGAGGGTTTCTCGCGGAACTGTTTGTTCTCTGGGAAAACCCTCGCCCGCCTTACTAGTAACTTTTTTGCAGTAATCAGCATTCGTATCCTCTCAGGACAATGCTGCTTAATGGTAAGCAGCACCCCTCGATTCAATGTGTGATGGGATCTATGCAATTTTGCAGCGATTTGCCGCAATGCGTGCGTAAATGGTCTTTGAGCCGCTAAGTAGTCCATCACACACTGGATATGAGATGCGTGAGATAAGCCTCCATCTTATGTTTCAGTATTCAATCAGAGGTATTGATGAGGTTCGTTCTAACTACTTTCATATGTCTGAGTGCATCTCCTGTTTCATAAAAAATGCAATACCTCTGATTCAGCTGCATACGAGATGGATACTCCCATAAATGCATACGGGATGGATGCTCCCATAAGTATTCAATGTACAATTCAGGATTGAAAAGAAATGGTGTTTGAAAAAGACTAACTTTTTCCTCAGAACACCTTGTATGAGTGAAATCAATGTGAGATCATTCCCCCATAATGAAAAATCATCAGATATGTGTATCGTTCAGCCTCAATAGACGGTTTCGTTACTCATGCGGACTCCTTTCATATAACTCACCCTAGTATTCAGATTCAGTACCTATCTATCTGTTATGAAGATCTTCACTTTGTTAGCGAAACGAGCATCGAATGCAAATGATATCACTTCGGTGGTAAGTTGATTGATCTGTCTTAAAATTCATTCATAGTCATACCAAAAACATTTCCGAAAAGATACTTCGATAATACCTGAGATTTGAGAGGCTGAAGGATAATCAATTCTATTGCTGGATTTGTCGGCTGGTCCCAGATAGACTTCTTGTTTCTCTGACGAGGATACTACAACAATTTTGAGTTTTTCGTTTCCATTGGGAACCCGTTCTGTATCAAGTTTTTCGTGACCTGTAACAAAACCGTTGAGTTTATTAGTTTCATTTTAACGAGTTTGTATCGAGGGACGACGAGGAAGGTACCCATGATTGATTTCACAATATAATAATTGAAAAAAATCGATTTTCTCCTAGACGACCCATACGACAAATAATACTGCTATATAATTGTTGGTGTCACGTTTACACCACCCCCGTTAATTTTGAATTTGTTATATGGTACATCTGTTGACAGATAACTAATTAGGCAACATTTACTCTCAGAGATTCATCAAGTCAAGTAGTTTGACATTTTAACAAACTACTTGACTTGACTTGAAAATCAAGCTTGTGAAAATTTACATACTTGACTTGACTTGATTTGAGATATTTATTACTTGACTTGGAATCAAGCTACTTGATATTACTTGATCTTGATATGCACGTGTCGTACAGCGTATATTTCTGCAAGCTCGCTCGCATTCAAACAAAATAAGGAGGTACCCCGAGCTCCGCGGACTGAATCAATAGCGCAGTCTTGCACTTTTGTTACATTTGGCACCCTGTATGTTACATTTCAGCATTTTACTCACGCTGACATTGAATGAAATTATAAAATGTCAAAACTGTCAAATTATTTTAGAGAGGTTGTAAAACACCACAAACTGAGGCCCGATTCTATTTCACGAATTCGATTATCGAGTAGCTCAACTGTGGCCTGTGGCGTGCCATTTGCTCTACCGAAATATCAGCATATTCTAAACGATTCGATAAACGAACTCGTGAAAAAGAATCGGGTTTCTGATGTCCTGATCCTAAGTCTATGAGTAAAGTATTTCACACAAACTACCACTGAATTTGAAAAAAAGTTGAATGGAAGTGGCCGTTACTTGATGAGAATCCACGTTAAACAAATAATATACAGTTGCCTGTAAAATTCTCACTTTATTCGGGTTTAAAAAACTACGACACGTGTTTCGCTATACAATAGCCTCCTCAAGCAGGAACTAATGTTCTTGCTTGAGGAAGCTATTGTATAGCGAAACGAGTGGGAATTTTACAGGCAACTCTATATTATTTGTTTGATGAAGAATATTACATAGAGTGGCAACTCCGTTTCTGTGGTGTCTGTTTTTTGTCTATTTTTTAAAGAGTTTAGGAGTTCTCGTTTGTGTTGTTTTTACATTTGATATTTTTTTATTTGTTCTGGTGGATAAATCAGAAAAGACATTTTTTCTTTGCATCAAGATATCAGAGAGAACATGGTCCATATGTTATGTTCCATTTCAGTGTTGTTTTTCATTTGAATTGAAATTGAAAGCCGCAATAGATTAGGCGACAAATCCATAAGATGCCTCATGTGCCTTAAATCCTGGATGGAAAATGATGAAATAAGAAGGTGCATGGAGGTTTCTCAATATTAAGAAACAATTTTTTAATATTTTGCCTTTTGTTATTTTTTATAGAGATTTGATTTGTGTTTACATTTTGAGAGTTTATTTTTTGGTTCTTTTATACAATAAGTTTCATAAATAAAAGTGTTTCTCTCAACGTTCATTCTCATTATTTTCATCATTTATAAAACTGCTAAAAATCAAGTAGCTGGATAGAAGTACTTGATTTTTCGAATACTTGAAAAATAATTACTTGACTTGACTTGATATTGAAAAAATACTACTTGACTCGAACTTGACTTGATTTCAAGTCAAGTCAAGTCAAGTAGCTTGAATATCAAGTCAAGCCGTGAATCTCTGTTTACTCTGTTCAGTAAAGAATCTGATAACTATGAAATTGTTAGGTATGATGATTTATCGCTTCAAACGAGAATGATTTCAAATTCTTCTGATCAAATTCTCATCATTATATTATCGCCCAATAATCTACTAATTTGGATACGTTTCTTAAAAACAAAATGATTCATGTTACCCAATTGGAAAAACGCTGACAGCTTGATGAAAATGAACAAATCTTTTTTTTTCCAAAAGATACTTTAATCAATTTTTTAAATTTTTTCAAAAATTGCGTATTCCTCGATATTTCCAGTGTCGAATTTCTCAAGCTCATCTGCCGAAGTGAAGGGATCCAAGAGAAAAGCTGCTTTGAGAAAACATGTCGAAAGAGTTATCGGGAGGCGGAGAGATTTTTGAATTTTATAACCTCATTCTTGCATAGACTATAATCATAAAATCCGTGGGCATCATTTCCAAAAAAGCTGCCATGATATCCCAGAACAAATGTCTGATGTGGACGCATGGAATGCTCACTTTATTAATAATCCTAATGTTGACAAAAGTCAGGAACAAATCGACTTACTTGAAAGATATGATGAAACAAATTCTGATCAAAGCTTCCAATTCACTGAAGTTAGCTCTATTGACATATCGAAATATATTGATTCTATGAAAAGTGGTGGCATCGGCTCTGATGGCATTTCCAGAATAATAATCGATGTAATGAGTACTGATCTTTTGGACCACATTACATACATCATAAACCGTGCTCCCACTCCTGGCGTCTTCCCTACTGACTGGAAATGTGCTATGGTTCTACCATAACCGAAGGTCACCAATGTTTCTGACTTTTCAGACTTACGACCCATCAGTATTTTGCCTGCCCTTTCAAAAATTTTAGAAAAACTATGAATCAACAGATGACTGATTATGTTTTTTCTCGCGAGATCATCAGGTTTCAGACGGCGGCATAGTACAGCAACGGTCTTAGCCAATATATTTGATGATATATTGCTGGCCACTGACTCAGGAAATGTGTCTTGTAGGGTATTACAGCCGATTTGGGGCCTACCCCACTACTTTAGGGCGTGGTTAATGACTTTCAAATTTTCCCGCACCACTTCGGGGTGTGGTTGATGTCTTTCAAATTTTCTCCATCACTTCGGGGTGTGTTTAATGACTCTCAAATTTCCCCCCCACTTCGGAGCATGTCTAAGGACTTTTTATCATCATATGATGTGACGTCATTCAATCAATCTTTGGGTGTATGAGAAGTAGGGGTATTGGTATAGGCAGCATGTGTACTCCATACTGCCGAGTACCAAGTGATGAGTAGTTCTCACCGCAATGCTCATCGATGTGGTGGGAAGGGAGAGGGGGGGGAGAGATTCCAACAACGCCACCACCACAGTCAATGGGAGAGGGACATTTCCACGCCATGAGCTCTCAACAAGCAATGCTCTTTTCAATGACATGGTAGTGGGGTGTCACACACACAATACCTCTCGTGGTGAAGAGGGTGCACATCTGCACAAAGCTCCAACTAATACTGAATGATCATTGCAGCATACAGTAATGTGTTGATGGGGGTTGTTTGTGACACGCCCCCATGAGCCACTTCCAACTCTCACCAATACTTTGATTGGATGTCACACAATGCTTCTCGCGGTAGAGAAGATTTCTGTACGAAGCACCAATGGCCACTGAATGTTCATAGCGACACCACGTTAACGCATACAGTTTCAATTGGGATACCCCTACAAGCAACCCCCAACTCTGTCGACGCATCCAGCTAGTGGAGGGGTTGTCTGTCGGGTGAGATGAGCTCGAGGAGTGCATATAATAATGAGGAAACCATCGATAGAAGCAGTTTACATCGAACAATTTGGTGAAATCGCACTGACATAATAATGTTTTCCTGTGACTGTGGTAAATCGTTCACTCGTAGTGATAATCTCCGTCGGCATCAACTTCAGTCTTGTGGAGGAGGTCCATCATGGATGATGCTGCTGCTGCTTCAACAGCTGTGTACACATGCAATTTCTGTAATGTGACGATTCCTGTATCGCAAATGAATTCACACAGAAGAAGTCTCCAACATAAAAATAATGCATGTGTACAAATGAGCAACGGTGTTCAAATTATAAAGGGTGCTTTCAAATGTCGGATTGCTACATACAGGGTGCATAGTTCAATTGTTTCCAGCGATTATGTTTCTTTCTTCGATGAGATTAGACATGAAGTTGTCGAATTATTGGAATCTGCCATTACGTTTCAAAATTCATCAAGGTGAATATAGAAGTATCCGGGAGTTATATTCTTCAAACCCAAAATGTAAAAGACACCAAGTCATTCAACTCCCAGAATGAAACTGTAGACCAGTTTACTGATTTGTATTCCCTATTTAATGGATTTCGAGATGTTATTATCGCTCAATTTACAGAATTTCAAGAACCTGATTCATGTAATCCATTTTTTGATTTCAAAATTTGCTCAATAGTAATATTGATTCTTTGTTAAAGCGTGGACTTGTGAAAAAAATACTGTTTCTGGAGTTGAACGTCAATAAATACAGCCCCCTTAGTGGATTTTCTTTTCTGAAACTACCAGACCAATTCAGACAAATGAGCCAAATCCTGAAACATTCATACTCGATGAAGACATTATCCATTTGCATATCTGATAAAATGTTCATACAATGATGATCTATCTAAATTTGTTAAAGGTTGTTAGAGGTGTTGATGATATCAGAGACATCTCAGGTATCCTATTCCTATGGAAGCACAAACTCCCGAGGAGGAGGAACAGTTTGCTACTGCTGAAAATTGTGGTATTTGTTTGAAACCATTCAGAGATGGTGATGTAAGAGTGCGAGATCATTGTCATCTCACTGGGGAAAAAGATCACATGCCGCCCATTCAGCATGTAATTTGAATTTCAAATTACCAAATTTTGTTCCTATTATTTTCCACAAAGTGGATATGATTTCCATCTGTTCATTAAGGAACTATATGAAAGGAGGAGAAAGTGGATGTCATTCCACAAACTGAGGAAAAATATATATCATTCGAAAGCATCTTATGGCACACACCTGTACTGATAAAGATGGTAGGAAAAAGAAGAATCATCTGAAAATGAGATTCATAGATAGTTTTAAATTCATTTCCAACTCTTCAGGAAATTTGAGTGATAACTTGATATCTGATCTAAGTATTGACATGCACATGTATTTTTCACAAGATGATGAATTCAATTCCAGTCCAGATTCCACTGAGTATTAATATGTTCATACCATAAATTTAGTTTGACATCAAAATATACGTAACAGCTCTTGCGTCTAACCATTGAGACCAGATAATTGTTCATACCTTGCGATCATACTGGAAAAATTGTTAGAGACAGGAATCGTGAAAGTTTCCAATACTTCAATGATTTTACATGATTGAATTCAAGAACGTAGTTGTTAGCTATACATTTTCTCATCTCTTACTCTAGTTCAATTGTATTTGAGTTAAACCACAGTGATGTTGTTTTAGAACGAAACCGAGAAAATTACTGCAAGGGCCTCTCTTGATTTGGTCGAGGAGTACAGATATAGACATAGATATAATTTTGGTTTCGATTTTTGGGAAGATATAAACATTGTTCCTAGCTATTCAGATGATGCGTGGCTTCTTGGGAAAATGTCAATCAATGTAGACAACGGACTACTATCAATTTGTACGAAAGAGAACAGTTGGATATTCCATTGTTGAATTCCTCTTCACGTATAGGAAATACCTCAGGATGTGCAAAGGAAGTGTACCACGAGATCGATACGGGTAACCATGTAGCTATCGAATAGTGAAATCATCGGGTTCCATGACATCTTTTGGGTATTATTCAATAATAAAATGTTTCTGTTAGGTATTATTGAACATTTTAAATGAGGTTGGTGTTGAGTATTCATCAAATGCTAGTTATATTTCTATACATTTCATTATTTTCATTCATTTTTCATTATACTGAGTTGATTTAATCCCTTTTATGAATTTTCCTTTCAACGCCAATGTGTTCATGTTTTCTACAAATTCTGATTTCCATGTCGTAGTTTTTTGGTATTTTTTGCTTATGATTTCGCGTAGAGAGTTGAAGGTTCTACGGATATACCAAGTTCTCTAACGAGATCGAGTGCGTCGCCTGATTCGAACAGAGATAATAATAATAATAATAATAATGTGACTTCATTTTGCTCGAGTAGGTTTCATACAAAATAATAAATGGAGGCAGCATTCAACATGGTTGCTCTTCCATGCAACCTCCAAAGACGAAAAACATATTTCACGATATTATTGAAATGCAGAGAACTTAACATACATACAAGGGTATATACCAAAAAATAATAGTGAATACACATAGCGATGCCATGTGAAAAATTCCTTGAGAGTAACAACATAAATCGTGGGGTGCAATGAATATTAACTGTTCGTAGTTCGGGATGAGTACAAACGGCTTTTGACATGCCTTCGGAATGAATATATAGTTGGTGATAACTTAACTGTGTCTGGTAAAGACTTGTACATAGATGTACCAGTGTAAGGAAATGATTTCTGGAATAGTGCAGTATCATGTTTTGGAATAACGTAATTTTGATGAGTACGCGTGGGACGGTCGTGAATGTCAGAGTTTTTGATGAGCTCATCAATTCATGTATAACGCTTCATCTGATAATACCGCGTCTACTGACTATTTTGTTGATGAGTGGTTCACTCAAACTTGCTGGTTATAGTGATTATAGTGCATTATTCCTATTACTGGATAGCTTGCAAAACACCATAGTCTGGAGAGGGGCCCCTCTCATCATCGAGAAGAGACTGGAAATTTGGGTGAGTCCGAAAGTTATTTTCTTCACTTTCTCGATATTATTATTATTTGATACAGTCCTCTTAGTTCACCACATTTCGAGCTAATTGTTCTAAAATTGTTCTAAAATAAAATAATTATATACAAAACATTTTGATCCTTCTCAACGGATTTACTGGCCAACTTAGATTTGAAGTAAACATTTCGCCTCTTTTTCATTTTCCATTCCATTTCGTGTTTCTTCACGAATTTATTACTCCAAGGTTGGACTGTGTTTTCCTCTCTATATTTCATATCGAAACATTTGCCCATTTACAAACTGAACTACTTTGACCTTGAAAGTGTTTAAAATAATCGTCAAGTTTATCGACTTAACGATCTTTTAGAAGCCGCTGAGGCGGCAGAAACTAATGACGCTTCAATTCCAATTTTTAATAAGAGATTCCAAGAGATTGATAATATTAAATTTGAGTTCAATAAACAACAAGGTGCAATATTGAATGTAGTTTTTGCTGACGAGGATGAAATGAATATTGAAATGGTCGAAGGCAGACATTTTGATAATCATTATTTTAAGATCAAAGCTATCAACATAACAACATCTAAAAAACAAAATCTTACAACTATCTTTAATAATCCAGTTCGCCCAATAGCATCTTCTTCATATGTTGGTCTACCAAAAATTTAATTATCAAAATTCAAAGATTTCACTTCTTATATGGATGTTTTCAACTCATTACTTCATCATAATCATTCCATTTCTACAATAAAAAAAATTAAATTACCCAATAACGTCATCAGAAGGTAATGCATTGAATTCAGTTAATGTATACCTATGACGGATGCAAATTATAACATTGCGTATGAAACTTCAGTTAATCGTTAAAAAAACGTGAGATTACTTTCGCAAGACCATTGGCATTGCATAGACAACGCCCCCAAATTAAGTCCCAAATTTTCTCATAGAAATTCCTCAAACAATACACCTGTATACTCATCTTCTGCCTTCATGTTCACCCATCGAATTCTCAATTCAATACCAACCTTACGAAATAATACAGTCTATGTAACCCAAATCACCATATATATATAAAGTTGGCCAATTTCCTTCTTTCTCACCAACAGACGAATAAAAAAAATGTGTCAATTGTTTGAGGTTTTTTCACAAAACCAATCAAATGTGAATTATTCTTGGTGCTCTGAACGACATCATAGCCTCTTACATAATCCAAAATTTGATCGTCTTGCAAACATGTCACCTAGGCAGGAATGCACTAGATCAGAATCTATCAATGACAGTTTCCTCCGCAACTCATCCACATGTGATAATACAAGACTCTTCACATGTCAGTTCGAATCCTAGCAACATATCACCCATTTCCATGACCAGTTTTTCACGGAATGTTCCTAGTCATGTTTTACTCTCAACTGTTCTTCTCGAAGTTGCTGATGTTCGCGGTGATTTTCAGAAAGCTCGTGCACTCATTGATACTGGTTCAATGAATAGTTTCATATCCCAGATATTTGCTTATCGGTTGGAACTACCGATAATACAGTGTGCTGTTGACATCAAAGGAATTGGTGATACTCATACTAAGTCTCTTTCAGGAAGTGTTTCTTAGAAGTTGAGACCTATTGGGAATCGTGAAATGAATCTAGGAACTACAGTTGTGATTTTGTCACAAATTTGTGCAAATCTACTTACAACTGATTTGAATGAGGATAGCTGGACGCATTTGAAAAATTTAACTTTAGCTGACCCTACTTTCGAAAAACCGGGACCTATAGATATTCTTCTTGGGGCCCATTTATTCCCATCCATTATACAAGGTGGTCCACTACACATTTCTCCAGATAAACCATCTGCAATCAATACCATATTCGGATACATTTTGATGAGGAAGTATAATGATGAAATTTCACGGCAAATGTCACAATCATTACTATGTCAAACATCACATTGCGAACTAAATGCAATTATTCAAAAATTTTGGGAGTTAGAAGACATACCAAAAAAACTATTTTGTCACCCGAAGATGAAATCTGTCAACGGGAAGTTTCTGAAACAATTTCTAGAAATCCTGAGTGAAGATTTATTGTACAAATACCATTCCAGAGTCATGAACCAATATTTCCTTATTGTCGTGACGCTTTTATTCTCTAGAGCACCGTTTACTCTCCAATCCAGTTTTATATAGTTTCTTCAAAACCTCACTATTACATTCCATTATTGAAATTAGATATATCTCTACGAAATTGAGAGTCGTTTTTAACGCTTCGGCTAAAGCTGGAAATAACTTTTCACTAAATGATACGTTATTGAATGGGCCAAAACTTCAAAAGGATGTTGTTGAAATTTTGTTGAATTTCAGACTGCATTCTATCGCTAGTTACAGTTCGATAACCCCTTACATCAGCAAGATATTGTTCGATGACCCGAAGACGACACCAATTATATATGCTGATATCTGCAAAGTCGGCAATAATTTATATATAAATAGGATCAATCGAATTATATTCAACAGTACTTATATTTCATAGTGTTAAGTTGTTACTCTGCTCAAATAAAAAGTTTTTAAAAACCCTTTTGTGTGAACGAGAAATATAATTGGCGCAGTCAGTAGGATAGTGGAAGGGCCCTTAGAAGATCCTCGTCGTTCTCAAACGTTTATCCACTATTCTCCGAACCAAGTTCCATAGAGAAGCAAGTACCCCAAGAATAATTTCGGCCGTACACAAGAATACCTCTTTACTATCGACCATCAAGAAATATCGACATAGGAATAAGTTATCAGAACATTTTTGGTGACCGAATATGCAACGAGCCATCATCGTCATCCTGTAAGCACAAATGAATCCAACCTCATCACCAATTGCAAAAAATATTTCACGTCCTCCTACCATAGTTCTATCAAATCCACTTTCAAATACCAATTCTATCCCACCAATCATTACTCAAATAACTGACCAACCTATAAATCCCATCAACATGGCGAACCCAAATCCCATAAACATGGCAAACCAATTCGACCTGAAGAATTTTTGGATTGTACCCTAATACGATGGAAACCCAAATGAATTATACCAGTTTATCAACGTATCAACAATGCTACTGAATGAATACTGGAATACTGAAGATCCCGGTTGTTTCCAGAACCATATATTGATACAAGGACTACTCAACAAACTACGGGGCAGAGCCAAAGATGTCATCTCAGTTTATGGATGTAGTGACTGGAACAGCATCGAAGGAACCTTAATCCAAAACTTCGCTGACCAATGAAACGGAAATTCCTTGACAAGAGATTTGGTAAACCTGCGACAAGATCAGAATGAAACCTCACAACGTTTTTACGAAAAAGTCATAGGGGCTTTTCAACACAATATCAAACTATATCGAATTAGACACTGCCGACAATACGATAAAGACTAGCAAGAAGAATTTTTCCCAACAACAAGCTCTAACAACATTCCTAGCCCGACTACGAGAACCCATGGGATCCACCATAAGAGCAATGAAACCACTAGACTTGGCAACAGCTATGCAGTACATTCAAGAGGAAAATAATATCCGTTATCTGCAAAGGACCTTTGGACCCCCACAAGTCTCCATGAAACCACTCCAGACTCCACAAAGAGCTACATATCACCAATATGCCCAACATCCAATACCACAGCGGATGTACCAACCCATTCAACACTTTCAACGACCTGTACAACAATCTCATCAACCAATGGGACCACAACCACAGCTTCAACAACCGACCTTTAGACCACATTGGCAACCAAACCCTCAACAGAGACAAATGTGGCCTTCAGTCCAACCACAACGTTTCGCACAGAATCAACCAAATAGGCAGAACGGACAAGAACCAACACCAATGAGCATTAGTACCAAAAATACTTATGGAGCATCAACAAGGAGTATGAGAACCCAACCCCAAGCAAGACCAAATTTCAATTCAGCTCCCATGTTCAACATTAAGCAGCACGACGAAGACTTTGGATATGAAGCGAACCCCTATTACGATGAAGAAACCTATTTTTATCCCAATCAAGAAACGACTGAAGAATTCCAGGTTCAAGAAGACCAACAGGAACCAGATGTGAATTTTCCATTGGATCCAAGACAAAATCCAGAAACATAGTGGAACTGCATATCTTCGACGATAAGAGAGAACTTCCCTATATAACCATTTCAAATCCCCCTCTCAAACTCCTCATTGACACCGGATCAACAAAATCCTTCCTCAATCCCGATTTAGCTTTCCAACATTACAAGGATTGCATTAAAAAAGATCCCTTTGTCGTCACCTCCATTTTCCAAAATTATTCCCAAGATTACAGTGCAGAAATTTCCATATTTCCTGAGTTCCACTCAAATGGTATTATCAAATTCTACCTTTTCAAATTCCACAAAACTTTTGATGGCCTCATTGGACTCGACAATCTGAAATTTTTCAAAGGTGAACTGAATTTCCCTGAATCCTTCCTTTCAACCGAGCACTCCTCTCTCCCAATCCAGTACTACGAAACCAATAAGACTCAGTTCTACTCTATTCTATTGGAGCCAGACAGCGTGACGCAATTACGACTACCGGTAAAAGAGAAGAATGGAACCATCATGATACCAAGACAAAAACTGCAAGGCGCTTACATCCGAGAAGCTCTCACTGATGCCTGTGACAATATAGCCTGGACGGAAATTGTCAACTCCGGTCCAGAAAAACTCCAAATAGTTCTAGCCGAACCAATATGCAGCAACCCCATAAATCTTCAAGAGCATCATATCTATTCCGCTGATATCATCCCATCAGGAAACATAGACCCAATCAACAATATAGATGATCTAATCAGAACAGACCATCTCAATACAGAAGAGGAGATGAACATCAGAAAATTATGCAGGAGATATGCCGACATTTTTCACCATCCAGATTCTTCACTCACATTTACCAATCAGGTCAAACACCATATAAGAACCAAGGACGAAATTCCAGTTCACACCAAATCATACCGATATCCATACGTGCATAAAGAAGTCAAGAAGCAAATATCTCCGTTATTGGACCAAGGTATCATCAGACCAAGCCAATCTCCCTGGTCTTCACCAATTTGGGTTGTTCCCAAGAGAACGGACGCCTCTGGAAAAGCAAAATGGCGTATCGTTGTGGATTTCCGCAAGGTCAATGAGAAGACAATAGACGACCGCTACCCGACTCCGAACATTTCCGACATCCTCGACAAACTGGGAAGATGTCAATATTTTACTACCCTGGATTCGGCAAGCGGCTTTCACCAAATAGAAATGGCAGAGGCAGACATCCCTAAGACCGCATTCAACGTCGAAAACGGGCACTACGAGTACCTGAAGATCATGGACTACCCTGTACCTCGAACTGTCAAAGAGATCAGAGGATTCCTCGGACTCCTAGGGTACTACGGGAAATTCATCAAGGACTTCGCCAAGACAACCAAAGCGTTAACCTTCTGTCTCAAGAAAGATGTCCATATAGAACATACGCCAGAATTCCTAAAATGTGTTCAAACCTGCAAAAACCTGCTTACCAATGAACCACTACTACAGTACCCGGACTTCACAAAGCCCTTTTATCTGACCACAGATGCTAGTAATTCTGCTATAGGAGCCGTTCTATCCCAAGGCCCCATAGGAAAAGACAAAACAATAGCTTACGCATCCAGAACCCCGAATGAAACTGAAATGAAGTACTCCACCATCGAAAAGAAAATGCTAGCAATCGTTTGGGCTACCAAATAGTTTCGACCGTATATTTTCGGAAGAAAATTCAAAATTCTGTCAGATCACCGACCTCTCCAGTGGCTCTTCTCTTTAAAAGATCTAAATTCAAAACTTGTCCGATGACGCCTAAAGCTAGAAGAGTATAACTTCAAAGTGGTCTACAAAAAAGGCACGAGTAATACTAACGCCGATGCGCTCTCCAGAATAGAGATACACACGAAGGAGCTTCATGAAGCAAATTACGAAGACGACAAGGTATCTCTATTCAACCATCCTCCATCAGAAGTTCCTGAGTCTGCGGATGACATCATCAGCGATATATTTGAAGATTGCTTCCATCACCATTTCCATGAAGATAAAGACCCCGTACCGCACGGACAGGAGATTCAGAATGAACCCTCAACCGAAGGAGACAAGGAATGTGTGAATCTGAGCCAGGAAACTACCCCAGATGAAGATACTAGTGGCATCACAAACCATACAGCCAGAGAAAGCCCAATATAGAAAAAATCTCTCAATGTCTTCAATAATCAAGTCATCTTCAAACGAGTGAGCTATAACCCAGCAAGAACGGTGATAGAAGAAATATTTCCGAATAAGAAGAGATACCACGCTCAGTTGGGAAACGACAATCTAGACGGAAAGGTTTTCAACTTTCCCAAGGAATATATCAGCCCAGGAAAGGAATACGCATTGGTGTTTGAAGACGAAGAACTGTACCCCAGCATGTGCAGAATCCTGAGAGAGACATTCAAGAACTCTTTTTTCGATCTCATAAAATGCAACCGCCTTCTGGAAGATGTCAATTGCCCAGCTAGACAGAAAGAAATAATTACGCAGCAGCACGAAGGAAAAACAATTCATAGAGGAATCACCGAAACGGAAACCCGAATCAAAAGATTGTACTATTGGCCCAATATCAAAAAGGATATCGAAGATGCTATCAACTCTTGCGAGATCTGTCGAATCAACAAGTATAATCAAAGACCAGAGATGCCAAAGTTTATGTTAACACCTACCCCAACAAAGCCTCTTGAAATAAAACATATGGATACCTTTCAGGCTAGTGGACAAAAATTCCTGACGATTGTGGATGCATTTTCAAAATATAGCCAAGCGTATTCAATAGAGGGATCTAGTGCTATCAACACTCTCAACGCTCTCTTAGTATTCATCAACCACCATGGAATACCACATATGATCGTCACAGATAATGGAACGGAATTCAAAAACGGACTGATCCAAGAATTTGTTGACACACATAAAGTCAGTATTCACTATACCACTCCAGAGAACCCTCAGTCGAACGGGATAGTTAAAAGATTACACTCCACACTGATCGAGCACTCGAGAATATTGAAACACATAAGAAAAGAGACATCGAAGAACAGATGCTCTATGCCATCCTAGGATACAATGATTCCATCCATTCAGCAACAAGACAGAAACCCATGGATATTCTGAACGGACATCTCAATAGTCAAGATCCATTTGATATCGATATAAGACGAGCCTTAATCAACAAATACGTCCAACAACACAGAAAAAACGAAGGAAATATACAGGGTGTCCCTGGACTTCCTCTTTTCCTCTCGGGAATGTATAGATGGTGTCAAAATATCACCAGTACTTCATATAACTTTTTTTCCTAAAAGTCTTCGTAACCAAGTTACGGGCCCTCGAAGTTATAAAATGAAAAATGTTTTTCTTTGATAACTTTTCAAGTGAATATTCAAAATCATCCAAATTTTGGTAATTGACTAAACAAATGAATTCCTTCGATGAGCTTTCATGCAGGAGTCAGTTGTTTTGCTACAAAGTCAGGAACGGACTACCCCCGATGGTCCACACCCCAAAACTTTGAAATGACAGATATTTTTCAATATTTTTCAACAAAATAAGGTTACTTGGACAATTTTATGAATAAAAGTACTCGTGTGGAAAGTCGATCGGAGCAACGAGTCTTGATAAAAATGTAGTTTTACTCGACGACATCAAACCCGCTCGTCCACCATTATTTGAAATGAATAATTATCAAAGCAGAAATAATAATGATAACGTTAATTCAACAACATTCATAACAGGAATAATACAAAGTATGCTAAAATGAAGTCGTAAACAAAAAGTACAGTACCTATATGGAAGTTTAATCCACAATTGTGAAAGCAGATATTTTTTCAAAAAAAATATCAAGTTCTGTAGATTCGTGGTGTTTTTAAACTAACAAGCTACTCTACTATGAAATATCGAATTCATTCCATATTTTGTATGTAATACGTGTGGAATAATCACGTTTCGTGTTGATCAGTTATCTGAATCTCATGAAACTTAACATTTGAAAGTTTCAAATTCTTCTTCACAGCTAAACTGTTGAGGAGTTTTACTGATAATTATAATTTTATGGGAGAAATTCTTTAACACGAATCTAAATTTAGCTGAAAAAACGCACATCGGAAAAAATATTCACCTATACTAATAAAAAGCAAACGAATGAACTATAAAAACGGCTGCACATGATCAGGTGAAAAATATCCAGGGAATAATTATGTTCAATTTCTTTCACAGATGTTGACAAAAAACCCTTTTAGAAAGTTTGGATAAAAAATGAGAAACTGGAATGCGATTTTGTTTTGTTGAGTGGTGCGTTGTCATATGACTATCATTGTATTGTCAATATTCTATAGGATATTTTGAATTTTTTTGATATGGCCGAACAGTTCACATTCAATGAATATTATGCATGTATTTTATGGACGAGCATTTTGTAATGCTGCAGGAGCTCGTCGTCTGTATCCCGAGCATTTTCCCAATCGAACGGTACCGTCAAGAGAAACATTCGAGCGTATCGATCGCAGCTTGAGGGAGACAGGTATGTAATAATTGATAATTGATTTGAGCACGTTGTTTTATTTCGATATTATTGTAGGTACAGTTTTGCCAAAACGAGGTGGTGAGGGCGCTCCTAGGACTGTACGTACCGTTGTATTGGAGGAAAATATTTTGGAAGCCGTCGCTGATGATCCTTCAATGAGCATCAGAAATCTATCAGAACAGTTCTATACATCCAAGTCCACTATTCATAGAATAATCAGGGAACAACTGCTTCACCCATTTCACATCCAGAAGGTACATGCCATGACACCTCAAGATTTTCCAGCACGACTGGAATATGCCAATTGGTTCATGGATAGGCAAAGAGAGGATATGACTTTTATTAATCGAGTTTTATTCACTGATGAAGCAGGTTTCAGTAGAGATGGAGTTATCAACTCTCATAATCTCCATATATGGGCCGAAGAAAATCCCCATGGGATATTGCAAACCAAACACCAACGGAAATTCAACGTGAATGTTTGGGCTGGTATCATAGGAAACCATCTTATAGGACCATTCGTTCTACAGGACCGATTGAATGGGGAATGTTATTTGGAGTTCATTCAGAACGATTTGAATGGACTTTTGGAACATGTTCCATTGCAAACCCGAAGAGATATGTGGTTTATGCATAATGGCGCTCCTCCTCATTTAAGTTTGATTGTGCGTGACCATCTGAACCATATTTTCCACAATAGATGGATTAATAGAGGTGGGCCATATTCATGGCGGTCTCCGGATTTAAATCCATTGGATTTCTTTCTGTGGGGGCATCTAAAAAGCCTTGTTTACGCTACACCTATTCACACAAGAGATGCATTGTTGAATAGAATAACATTACATTGTGAAGCCATACGAAATGACCCTGGAATGCTATTTCAAGTACAGAGAGGGTGTCTTCGCAGACTAAGAAAATGTATAGAGAGAGAAGTTGGTCATATCGAGCAGTTTCTGTAGCGGTTTTTTTTTTCTGTTTGCTCTTGAGGCTCTTGAGTTTCGTTAGTTAAACGTGTTTGCATTATAAAAATTCGTTATGAACATTTTACCTATCATTTCCATTTTCCTTAAAAACTAATATTTTCGAATAATAGTAGACATCTCAGGATGAATGTTGTTGAATTAACGTTATCATTATTATTTCTGCTTTGATAATTATTCATTTCAAATAATGGTGGACGAGCGGGTTTGATGTCGTCGAGTAAAACTACATTTTTATCAAGACTCGTTGCTCCGATCGACTTTCCACACGAGTACTTTTATTCATAAAATTGTCCAAGTAACCTTATTGTGTTGAAAAATATTTGAAAAATATCTGTCATTTCAAAGTTTTGGGGTGTGGACCATCGGGGGTAGTCCGTTCCTGACTTTGTAGCAAAACAACTGACTCCTGCATGAAAGCTCATCGAAGGAATTCATTTGTTTAGTCTATTACCAAAATTTGGATGATTTTGAATATTCACTTGAAAAGTTATCAAAGAAAAACATTTTTCATTTTGTAACTTCGAGGGCCCGTAACTTGGTAACGAAGGATTTTAGGAAAAAAAGTTATATGAAGTACTGGTGATATTTTCACCCCATCTATACATTCCCGAGAGGAAAAGAGGGGACACCCTGTATAGGAAAATCAACGAAGATTTACAGAAACAGAAGACAAACATCATACAAGAGAAACTCCTATTACCTACAAACTCTGCACTAAAGTGTACACAAGAAAAACAGTGAAAAGAAAAAAACTGCTTCCACCTTTTTTCCCAAAATCCATCCAAAAAGACCACACAGTAACTGTCGAGACAGAAAATGCAAACATCCATAAGAAAAATATAAGACATTTGCCCAATAAGATAACTGAATCCTTCGCCCCTTTACAGCCTTCATCTGAAGAGAGGACAGGAAATCGAGATCCAAAACCTCGAGAGCAATCCAGGATTACTTCCCATCAAACTGGGACAAGCAAAGATCAAGACAGTCCACATTAACTCTTCGTTGAAATTCAAACCGCTGAAACTGGACAAGATTCCATTGGAGAAACTACAATATTTGACTCTGGAAGAAGAAAGATTACAACTCATCCCAGAAGAAACCAGGCAAACTGATTTTAGACATTTCTGGATGACTCCCATTTATATTTTACTCACCATCTTTATTCTATACGTATTTTATAGATTGAAAAGGCAAACGAAGAAAGAACCATCCAAGGATGATCCACCAGTTCCCGAACACGAAGCATCATCTTCAGTCTTGTTCGTCCCTGACAAGACTTCCCCAGGAGATGGATAAGTTACAGCTGATGGAATAAATTTTCCTAACGCATCGCGTATTGTTTTAAATGATACTTTCGTTGATGACATCATAACGAGTTGTGCTTCAGTTGAAGAAGCTTGGGAGATTCGTGATGAACTCACAAAGTTACTCGATAAAGATTGTTTCACCCTCCATAAGTGGACTATTAATTCTTCGGAAGTTCTATCATCGTTGCCGGAATCTCTAATCAACCCCGCTTCACTTTTACTTGACTTTGATGAAACTACTGAGGTTTTGGGTTTCCTATGGCAACCCTCCTCAGACATATTCACTTTCAGTACAAAACTCATTGATAGAAAATGTACAAAAAGAAATATTCTGTCTGAGGTTGCTCGGGTTTTTGATCCTTTGGGTTTCTTGGTTCCAATAACATTTTTTATAAAACATATTATTCAAAGATTATGGATTTTAGGTTTAGATTGGGATGATGTCACGACTGATATTATTCATTTTCTACATTTTTAGCTTGTGCAAAGTCAAGAGTAGCTTCGATTAAAGTAATGTCTATTCCGAGGATGAAATTATGTTCAGCAGTGCTTCTTGCCGATCTGATCTCCTATTTGATAAAAACAGTTCTTTCGAAAATTAAATATAGCAAAATTGTTGCATGGTCTGATTCAACAGTGGCTATTTCTTGGATAAAGTCTCATTCTCATCGGTGGAAGACTTCTGTGAGTAACCGAGTTAGTTTCATTCAGGAACGATTACCTCCTTCCAATTGGTATCATATCGAATCTAAAAATAATCCTGCTGATATTGCATACCAGGGAGCATTTCCATCAGAATTAGTAAATAATATATTATGGTGGGCCGGTCCTGAATTCTTGAAAAATAATATTTCTTTGAATTGTTCGTCTTTGACCAATTCAGAATTGAAACGAATTCACTTTATCCGCTGTTAGTACTGACAATGATAATTTTATTGAACATCAATAATAAAAATCCTCTCTCAACAATAGTACGAATATTTGCTTATATTCTTCGATTTTTGAATAACTGTAGATCGGATAAAATGAAAACTCCACTTTCTCATGTGGAATTGTATAACTCACTTTTGTTATTATCTCGGTATGTTCAAGAAACATCATTTTCTGAAGAATTAACTAAGATGAAAAATTATAAGAATTTATTGAAGCCCTTTCAGAAATTAAATTTATTTATCGATGAAACGTCGATTATTCGTGTTGGCGATAGACTTCACCAATCAAAACTAAGCTATCATCAGAATCATCCTGTTTTATTACCTGGAAATCATCGTTCAAAATATTTATTCATAGAGAATCTACATTTGAAATAAATAAATGCTGGTGTCCAAATAGTGCAGTACCTCTTGTTTCAGAGTTTTTGGATTTTTTCTGCAAAAAGAGTAATTCGTCATGTTTTGTCAATATGTATTAGATGTTTCAGAGTGAAGCCAGTTATATTTCAACCTCAAATGGAAAATTTGCCCGCACCTCGCGTTTCACAAGTTAAAGATTTTTCAAATTCAGCTGTCGATTATGGTGGACCTTTCATGATTACCTTGAATAGAGGTCGAGGTTGTAAGTAAGTAATGAATCAATAATTTCACATTTTTTGCCGGCTTATGCACCTAATATGGGAGGCAGGTATTAAATCTACCAAAAGCCATTTGATCCGTGTAATAGGCTCCCAAATTCTAATGAAGAATTTCCTACAGTATTTTGTCAATTTGAAGCAGTTTTAAACTCACGTCCTATAAGTTCAGATCCTAATGATTTAACTGCTCTGACTTTAGGGCATTTCTTAACAATGGAACCCCTCACGTCTGTTCCGGATGGAAAGTTGAAAGATATACCTATGAATAGGCTTACTCGCTGCCAGCTTCTCTAGAGGATCCATCAAGATTTTTGGAGTCGTTGGCAGAGAGAATATTTGCATACCTTGCAACAGCGTAATAAATGGTCTGATCGGACAATCATTCCGGAACCGAACACTCCAGTCGTAATTCATCAAAATAGAACTAATCCATTACGATGGAAATCTGGTAGAATAGATGCTGTCCATCCAGGTTCTGATGGTATAGTGAGGGTGGCTACAGTTCGAACTTCTGAGGGCACCGTAGTAGTATAGATTTGCCGATAGTCCAACCTCCTCCCACCATTCCTGTATGACGTCACGCTTTTCGTCACAGTTTTTAAGCCGAAAATACGACCTCCCCCCACCACTCGACCCTGTATGTCGTCACGCCTTTCGTCACAGTGGTTAAGCCGAAAATACGACCTCCCCCCACCACTCGACCCTGTATGTCGTCACGCTTTTCTGGTTAAGCCGAAAATACGACCTCCCCACACCATTCGACCCTATCAACCTCCTCTCCACCCCTTCTGCCTCGGCTGTACATAAAGCGGAGGACCCACACTCACACTGAGTCAGTCCTGACAGACGTGCCAAAATATCAAGATGTTCCGCTGCTGTGGGTGTGAAAAAAGTTTCAGTCGTTCGGACGACATGCGTCGTCATCAGGGGCAGTCTTGCAGGGCGGGTGGTGGTGCGCCGGCCCTTCCGCGAAAAGGCCTAGGTTACAATCTACATCGCCTCCTCCAGTTGAGCAATTGTGCGGTTGCTGTAATAAAATGATTGCCGCTAATCGTCTTACACTAACTGGTGGGCACTTCCTGATTAACCTTACCAGAAAATTTAAATCATTTCACTAATGAAATGTTGAAAGTACCCGAAGCTAATCGGCGACTGAAGAGACCCAAGTTTGATGTCTAATACATTTCAAAAAAAAAATTCAGTTTTGTCGTTATTTCCCGCCCATTGTTTCAGCTTTAATGACATAAGGTTCATTGTTCGCACATTATGATCTGCGCGAATTTGGTACATAAGGTACTTTTAGTATTGCGTAAGATGCAAAATTTTTGGAAAAACATATGATTTGGAGTATTATCATATGATATGGAATGATGTTTCTATTAACGCAGTTGCTACTGGACAGAAATTGAACCACACACATCGCAATGTGCAATCGGACAACTAACAGACCCATATATTTTCGCCATGCTTTTCATTATGAACAGCACTCTATCGCTGGGTGCGTTTGCTGTTCAACTGTGCTGTGTGCATACATATCATTAGACATCAGTTGTCGAACTCAAGAGCCCACTGTATTATCATTTACATACCATTGAGTTACAAATATCCCAACTCGAGAACAATGTCTTCACATTCATATAATCAGCACTCTATCGCTGGTTGCTAGCTATTCAACTGCTGGAGAGCATGTTGTGTAGGTACACACCCCCATGAACTTTGTCGATCTCAAGAGCACACTTATATAGAAACTATGGATTGATTTAGGAATGCTGTATACACACACACACACACACACACCATAAACTTTTTCATCAGATGTCGATCTCAAGAACACACTTATATAGATACTGAGTTACGAATGCTGTGTGCGTACAAACCTTTAACTTTTTCTTTGAGCATCAGCAGTCAAACTCAAGAGCACACTTATTACATAGAAACAATGAATTGACTTAGGAATGCTGGGTGCACACACCATGAACTTTTCCATCAGTTGCGAACTCAAGAGCACACTGTTGTATTACATACACACTTTGAACCGAGTTACAAATATCCCAACTCAAGAACCATGGGCTACTTTCACTATTCACATTCAAATTTTCATTCGATTTTATATGTAGATGTTCACCAAAAACAAACATGTTTACAATCTGGTATAACATAAATCACATCTGCAAGAGTCTATGCGGAATCATGAAATTTCAAGGAACATCCATGAGATTTTGAATTGGGTGATGCCCCAAAGGAAGTTCCAGGAATGAGGGAGCGTTTGTCATCATAAAAGCACTTTTCCTTTTTCTCTATTCCATACAACTTGTGATCATTGGATTTCACGAGTTTTTTGGATTGTTTTTCAATATTATCCTCCAAACAGTCCTCTTGAAATGTGATTCTCATATATCTAGAAAAAAAATGGAATTTTTTCATACTTCCGTATATCATAGCATAACGATAAACTTTATCATTGAGCATCAGTTGTCTAATTCGAAAGCAGAGGATTTTTTCACCCATCACACTCAAGATTTGATTAGGCATGAAATGTTATGTTTTTTTCTCCTTCGGTATAGGAACATATGGGGATCCATGAATTTCGGAAATATTTTGCCAATAACAGGTTATAATGGGTAATATAAACTTTCATATCTACTATTGAATCTTTACGCAATTACTCATATTCTCAGAAATGTTGCTTATACAAAATTTCATGGAAGTGTATTCTCTTCTTGATTGTCGCAAAGAGATCCCAAAACGAAAAAAGGTTGATATCCTAGCATGTTACATTGTAATCTAATCTTAGACAAACTACTGAGCATAATTCACTCAGTATACTCACTTCAGGTATTGATATACAATTTATCTCAATCAATGATGACATGATAGTTGAATAACATAGCAACAAGGATATCTTGATTGGATTATTTCCAGTGTAGGGATTCTTCTACTATATCGATATCATGTTAAACCTTAAACAAAAACTAGTCAGCACTTCTTTCCCATTAAGAAGCCTATTTATGCTACTCATACTATGATTCGTCTGAAAATCATCATCGGAATTTGCTAAAAGCTTGATGGTTTATCTCCAAGAATGTTGTCAGTTGTCATCCTTTTACCCCTGCAAAGCTGTACACATTTCAGCCTCCGATTCTATTTCTTCTAGGGGGTTAATTTTGTAAGCTATTATCGGCGTTAATGAGTTAAAATTTTCATGGCTCGAAGTAGATCATCTGAAAAAAAAATATGTCACTAGATTACCCATCTTTATGAAATTGCATTCCACTATATGGATTTGGAGTGTCTTCGTAATCTCTTGTCATTTACCTCGTATATATCTCAGAGCCCTGGATTTTGTTTACTTATTTGTAAAAATGATATTTATTATAGTTGGGCTTGGTGATTAGTAATCATAGTACCATCACAGCTTAATACAGACTACAGCCATTGTCAATTGTCATTGTCAATAGATTTTGAGTTGGTTGCTTTGACATTTGCCACGATTCATCAATTTCGCTTCGCGCACACACTCCGAGTTGTATGGATATAACGAAAGAGCAAATTCCGCTAGGGGAATAATTTCATGAATTATAAGAAATCATGTTTATTACGTAATCTGTTCAATTTCTGATGAAAATTTTGTCTATGTATCAACTAACAGTTGAATAATTTTTGATTGAAATCAATAGTCGTTTCAATTCCATACATTGATCAATTTTCAGCATCATATTATATGACGTTACTATGATGTTGAATATTTGAGTCGGAAAAACACGGCAGTCTTCTGTAGTAGTTACATACATCTGCGCCTGTGACTCGTCACTCGTGATGCTAAAAAGTGGGTCAGAAGAAAATGACATACGGGGTCGTAGTATATAATCGTTGAAAACGAACATCAAAACGAAATGTTTTTGAATATATGCTCGAATGCTATCCAACTTGGCCAACATTTCGACTAATTAACACCTATCTGATATTCAAACCACAGGATGTGTTGCCTTCCAATGAGGTGTGGGGTAGTGTGGGTTTCGCACTCTCTCATCTCGTCAGTTTGAATGAACTTTCAAATGTCTGATAGATTCGAGTACTCTATCTTGCTCATTCCATGGTCTTCTCTGTGTTTCAGGATGTTGATAAATAAATATAGGCTGCGACCAACAGCTTACAGCGCTTGAAGCCGCTTTACAAAATTTGACATTTTACCGTGGAAAACTGTCATATTTTGTAGGGCGGCTTTGAGCGCTGTGGGCTGTTAGACATACCCATAGTCATAACGTGCTTTCAGCTTGAGAATTCGCTGCACTATTGTGAAGAATTGTAGCTTGGTCATTGGTTGAAAAATATCAATCGGCAAATTCAATCAATTGGGAAGAATTTCTACCAATGAGGGCGCTGATGTTTGTTCAGAAATGTCGGCAACAAACCGTAATCAGCTTATCGTAATCTGTCAAAAACATATGTTTACTATTGTTTACGTTGTATTTTGAATTGTACCTTGTGTTTTTCGAATTTTGGCAAAGTTCTGTGTGAAACAAATGTGTAGACTAATCAGTGTGTGAATGTGTTAGAGAAGTGTACCATAATTTCACATTCAGAAGTTTGTTTTTGTTTTACGTGATGAAATAGTTCGAATATTTTCCGATAGAGACGTATCTGGATGATGAACTTCCCAATAGTGTGAAGCTAGGTTTACGAAACCTCGGAACACACGAGCAGACTGTCAAGCTGATGATATATATATTGTCATGTTCCAACCGAGGTACATGAAGGATGTATAGAAGAACCAAATGACATATTCGTGATCCTTTTGTCAAGTACAGCTCAAAGTTGTGAAAAAAAAAGCCACTTCCAGTTTTCAGTTTTGATTATTCGACCCCGAGACGTGAACACTATTTCAGTAGTATACGCGGTATATTGTTTAGTATTTTACGGCAATTGGGGTATTCAGAGGGACTTATAAGAAAAAATGACTGTTTTCGTGTCCAAACAGAAGATGTAGACCCTTCGGTAGCACAAGGTGTTTTGTTAATTGGGTGACTTTCGACTCCGGAAGCATTCTGTTCAACGGAATATATCGTCAATATTTTTCCATGTCAGAGAGATATCACTAACATAAACTCAACCACAAAATAATCCGTAACGAAGCAACATACCCAAACATAATGCAAAAGAGAGATGAAGTACAAAGTTCATTTGAAAAATCAGTAAGATTGATTATTTTTGGACGATTGGTTAAATATATTTACTATTCAGAAAACACAACTTTCGCCAATCGTATCCGATGCCTAAACCGATAGGAAATCAATTAAATGTGTATTATTGACAAGAACCAGCAAATTTTGAATGAAATAGTCAGGAAAGAAGTCAGTGTACTGTAATGAATAAAGAGTCAAGAAAATAATGCAGTTCAATATATGATTATATGGAAGCTCGAATATGAATATGAATCGAAAAATGATCGACTTATGGGACCAAGGCAAAGGCATACCATGTGAAATATGTGGGTGATGAATTAAGAAAGGCAAAGGGTGTTGAAAAATCGGTAATACAAAATAATATGTCAATTGATGATTATAAAAAGATTGTGGAGTCAGTTGGTTCAATACTGCCTTAGAGGAGTACATTCCGGAGTGATTTGCATGATGTTTATACCCTCATGTGTAATAAAGTGGCTCTATCATATAAGGATGACAAGCATTCCCAACATCACCAAAACTCTACCCTGGGGTCATAAAGAAATAGAATTTTATCGAACAAGCCCGCAGCAGAATCTTCAATTATTCATCGAAGCATTAAGAAGTATGGATAATCGTGAGACCGACTCTGATGATAGGCTAGATCTCCTCATAAAATTATTGGAGGAACAATCAGACAATCAGGCAAATAAACTGTGAAATCTATACTTTTTTATATGGAATGTATACTTTTTCGAATGTTTGTGAATTACTGCATATCATTTGGGTTCATTGTAATATTGAACTTTCAGAAATACATTTTTTACATTGAGAAGAAACTTTCAACTGTCAAGCTGATGATATATTGTCATGTTCCAACCGAGGTACATAAAGGATGTATAGAAGAACCAAATGGCATATTCGTGATCCTTATGTCAAGTACAGATCAAATTTGTGAAAAAAAGCCACTTTCAGTTTTGATCATTCGACCTCGAACCGTGTTTTTGTTTCCAAACAGAAGATGTGATCGAACAACATCACACTGAATATTTTTTCTAGCATCGAATGACCTTGTGCAATGTCATATTGAGGAGTACATGAACCCTTGAATAACCTTGAGCATTTTCAATAATGGACTTCAGTCTTCAATGTGTATGCGCAGAGTGTTCAAACTCACACCCCCCACCCTTTTATCAATTTCTATATAAGCTCAAAACATTCTATTTGCTGTCAGTTTAGATCATCGAAAGGAGTATTAGTAGTTGTGCTTCGAAGTCACACCACCGAGAATCCATCCACCCAAGAAGTGAACGTCGTCGTCATAGAGGTGAACATATTTTATATTTTGAAATTATACTTTCACTATAATTTGAGTATGGATAATTTGAAATTAGACATTGAAAAGATCAATTTTGCCATAGTTCAGCAGACTGAAGCTATGGAACAGAAACCTTTGACATCATTAGCTATCGATAAGGGTTATAAAATTGAAAAAATGTTATTACTCTCCACGCGATATGGTAAATCCATCCAAGTTATACTGATAGATGAAGAAAGTGATACTTCGTTCAAAGTATGGCTTCCTAAACGTGTCACGGAACAATTCACAGAAAATATCATTCAAAATGTCAATTCATCACAAGCTACATTGGTGATGACTTATTTGGGACAGAGTGCTTCGGAATATGTTGGCGCAAAAACCCGTTCTTTGGTTAAATTCAATGTGTTAGATTGAGAACTTTATTGTTTTTCTTGTCTCTATCCCTCTTTATATGTACGTAGTGAAAAGTATATAAATAAAATATGAAATATGTATCAGTTTTACACTCTTCGAAGACGCGTCAAAGTGAGTGTTTTTTCTGTTATTGTTTTTTCATGTTTTTCTCGCTTTCTTAGCATCATTGCCGAATTCATGAATCTTATTTTGGTTGTTTCAGAACTCCCCCACCTCAAACTACAAATATGTGGATGCACTATTCGAGTGAATGGTATCCGGAGGCAAGTGACTTGGGTTCTGCTATAGAAAGGCTGTCTTGCGAATTAGCTGATTTGAGTTGGGACGCTCTACATGCATCAAATTACGATACTGATATATGCTTCGATTCTGAAGAAGTGCAGAAAGTTCTGCAGCTCAGTGAAAATTATGAACTTGGTGTAGCGCTGTGTAATGCTTATTCTTACGGAAATATTGATTTGAATCATTTCTGTAAGCTCATGATTCAAGCTGACTTGAAAAAATTCCTCTCTGGCATATACAGTTACCTACCATCAACTATCATAGATGAATACCAGCTGAAGACATTGGATCCCAACTCACAACAACAGGTGGAGAGTGAAGATGATGAAGAAATGATGTGAACTTTGAATGATTGATATATATATATATATATATATATATATATATATATATATATATATATATATATATATATATATATATATATATATATATATATATATATTGTATATAAAACTACAAATAAACTATAAAGTAATCATATTTGTTTATATTCATATGTTAAGGATGGAATTAAAAGACAGAATTGGTATTAAAATATTTTATTCATTGACCAAAAAAAAAACATTCTACAGTGAATGATGATTTACATGTCATTCTTATGATAACCCAATATGAATAGATCCAGTAAGAGCACTATAACTCAAAAAAGCGTCATGTAAAATGAGTGCATATACTTTGGTACTCGATGGAAACTTCAATTTACGTGTTTCAAACTCTATTTTGATGTCAACGGTGGATGATTTCATGGCATCTGGTTGGTGTGAGCAGTCAATCACGAATATGGGGTTACTGCGGAAGCTGCTAATATTCATCATCGGTTCACTCATTGCTCTATCATAGTAGCTACGTTGAAAATTCTCATATGCATAGTATGCAGATGAGTCTAACTTCTTTTCGAAATCCAAATTCCAGCGTTCATATGGAAAGACTTCAGAGTTCAAATGCACTCGTATATTACTTATGTCAGCATCTTTGAATGTCGTTGCATCCTTTGATATACTGTCGGATTGTGCGGTCTGCTGAAAGCCAATTATGATGAATCGAGGTCTCTCCAGACTGTTGGTTGTTTCCACAGCCCACATATCCGATGCCGTTTGTCGAAGTAAAGGTAACTCATAAAGATCCCACATACGATAAGCTACCTTCACTATAGCATTATTGACACTTTTATTGATACGACTCAGAAGTTTCAATTTGAGACGATCTTCTGGCACAATATGTCTGATTCTCCATTCAACCTTGTTGATTTGAAAATCAGCCTCAACTTCCCCCATATATGCATTTCTGAATGTTCGTGCCATGATCAAAATAAGCTCTTGCTTAACATTCAGAATACCTTTATTGTAATCTTCAGCGAATCCCATGAGGTACTTCAAAGGTAATTTACCACTGAATACTGTGCTGGTGGAATCCCATATTGGTTGATTAGTTTGGTTGAGCCCCCAACCTACAGATAACAATGAATTAGCATGCGTTCCTCCGAATGATACCATAGTTTTCATTGTAGTGACTATGCCAGGTTTTCGAACAACAGCGACTTGTTCGCCGCCCATTTCATAACGAATCTCATCGAACAAAAAAGCGAGGGCGTTATTAGAAAGGTAGCATGGCTTTGTGGCGTCAGTGGGGTTGAACTTTCCTTCAATATAAATGTAACTCTCTGCGATATCGAGTATCAGATCTTGAAAGTTGATTGGAATTCTGATTTCGTCGGAATTATTGAAATATGGTGAGCCATATGGTTTGTATGTATGCTCATGCAGACTTATCAACGAACGGTCGAATACAGGTTCCTCGAAAACTTCCAGTTTCTCACTTGTGGTAAGAGTGGCCATATTACTTGCTTCTTTTGTAGCGTATTTTCAAACCGATGGATTTCAGAAATTTCAGGCTATCAGCGCTTATGCTATATCTTGATCGTTCAGCAGACACACGTGGAATGAAGTGATTTCGATGTTCCCTTTTCTTTATACGTACATCACTACCATTGCCACCACCGTGTCTCACACAATATTTTGGTGACCTCTGTCGTCGTTTGCTGAAGCAGAATCCCATCATCGATTTCAGTTACAATTCTACCAATTCCAATTTTATTATAATTTTTTCACCATTGAAATCAATCAACAGCCCATTATCGTCTAAGATGCGTAGTGTAATGTTGTCGAGATACTGACGTCCTTCTGGTTTGATCGGCATATATATGATATTTTTTGGTTCCTTGGTGAGTGGAGATGGGCCATCATTAACATCAGAATTACCGCTATCACCATCATTATAATGTTCTCCACAATACTGATACTTCAATACATCGATATCATTCTGATGATGTGCGGGTAGCTTGTCCCACACTGATGCAATCTCATGTGCAGCGCACCCGATTAATACTTCTTTCGGCATATCCGCAAGCTGTTGTTTGGTCATTTTTCGTAAGCTGCGTAATCTGGAATAGGCAATCAGAGAATGGCCCATCCTCTTGATACTTTCCCGATCCTGGGAAGGAGTAGTACTCATTGTGCGTTATCACGGAGAAACTTCAGACACAAATGACCGCACCAAACTGTGTTGAATTTCTGCTGACGTTCATAGTTATAGAGGATTTCATCGACCGCTTTCGGGCCCGTACGAAAATAGTTAATCAATTCCTTGGGAGGGGGTAAATCTCCGAAACTATCGAAATAGCTTACTAAGTTATTGCTCTTCTTATATGCTACCCAATGCGTCCCCGAGCCGCGTTGACTGTCCAAATTGACTATGGCTGATTCACACCTACGTGGTCCTGATGACGGTAGACTGTCACGCATGAATACACCGCGAAAATGAGGAATCTTCACTTTCTTAGCAAAGTACTTGAGGTCGATATCGGACAGAGCTCTTTGGGGTAGCATATCTAAGAGTTTTTTGACTTCTGAGGGTTCAAATATAATCCTAACCCTTTGCGATATGGCTTTAAATATACCCCCTTACCGCTTTTACCTAGAGCGATAGCCTCCATATGTTTATTGTGTCTGTTCGCTTCGATCAATTGTTGCCTACTTGCTTTTGCTGCGTGTACTGCTCTCGTGATGCCAGCTGTTGCGCCAGCCAAAGTACCCAGCGCTGATAACCCGGCGAAAATTGGTATAAGTGGTAGAATTCCACCAATTTTTGGAATTGGTATTATTCGAGGGGTGCGAATTTTATTCTTCCCACCAGCTGCCTTTGTAAACTTGCGTGCCGCTTTCAGTGCAATATCAGCAGCTCTCTTAGAATTATTTATAACGAAGTCACGCCCCCCAGCATTATGTAGAACATCACGAACCTTTCTAACAATGCCGGAACCAAAGGCCACGGCCCTCTTTCCAACATTTGATGGTTTTGCACTTTTCTTCCTCTTCATAATTCGCTTTTTTGTTTTCTGTCGTAGTTTGGATGATGACTCACAACCCATACCAAACCGACGTTTCCCCTTCATGATTGTTGTGATTAGCCAAGCGGTCCCTTTCTCTGCTACGGTGGCGTCTTTAGCCTTGAATCTTTGCCAAGCGGCCTCCTCGAGTTGTTGGTCTGCCCTGTGTCTAAATTTCAAATCGTTCGGATTCTGTAGGTATGCAATATCGTGTTTTTTACAGGCGATATCGAGCTGATTTATACCGGAATCTCCTCTCGTTAATCTCTTCTGTAATTTGGTACCGGGTCCACAATACTGATAACCGCCAGGTAAATGCAGTTCAAATGGTAACCTATTTATAACTGAATTGACTATTCCTTCACCAGTTTTATCAGATAGAAAACTCGCACGTCTGTACCCGTTGGGCATCATCAATTAAATAGAGAGTATACCGACTGTCTTCATTTATATAGTCTTCAACCGCCATACAATGCGCATTGTTAAGCAGAATCAAGAGTTCGCTATCGATAATTTGGATAGTAGGGTTGGAGGCGGATTAGAAAATGACGTTAAACAGCGGCATGGGTCTCTCCTCCCAAAATCTGTTCGCGGCCTCATCATTGGACCTTCGAATTGTGGAAAGACAAATGTGATGATTTCCCTGCTGACTCACCCGCTGGGGTTACGTTTCGCGAATGTATATCTTTATTCGAAATCTCTGTATCAACCCAAATATGAGTACTTACGTGAAGTGTTAGCGCCAATCAAAGGGTTGGGGTTCTATACTTTTGGTAATAATGCAGCTGAAATAGTGGAGCCATCAAACGCCAAATCCGACTCTATATTCATTTTCGACGATGTTATGTGTGAGAAACAGGATGTTATCAGATCGTATTTCAGCATGGGGCGCCATAAGAATGTGGATTGCTTCTATCTAGCCCAAACATACTCTCGAGTACCGAAACAACTAATTCGAGATAATTCAAACTTCATTGTGACATTCAAGCAGGATGATATGAATCTCAATCACATTTTTTCCGACCATGTGTCACCGGACGTAACGTTTAAGCAATTTCAAGATATGTGTGCAAATTGTTGGAGTGATAAATACGGATTTCTGGTTATCGATAAGGATAGGGAGATGCAGGATGGCCGATATCGAAAAGGATTTGACGCATTCATATATCCCTGATGTTACCAGACCATTCAAGTCAATTGAGTAGTGGACAGCGCCGACGATACTTCAGTATTCTCACCACCAGATCATTATGGATAGTGAAAGTAATGATGAGATTTGTTTGAAACGAAAGCTAATCGAAGCAACTGATGCAGTTCGGAAAAAATTCAATTATATCAAGAGTAGCCGCATTGGTAATCGAGTGGCGCTCGAAAAATTGTATGAACCGATCTCAGTACCATTGAAAGAAATATCAGCCAATACTAAAAAGCCTCTAATGAATCAGACGCCAACAACAACAACAACAGTACCAAAATCTTCTGGACGAAAAACCACACTATTCACACCAAAAACAATGAGGACTAGTGAATGGCTTCCCAAATTGATGAAATTCGATGGATTGGATGGTGAGAGCGTCGAATATAGTACCCCTGCCGATGAATCGATTTCGGCGGATACGCCATCCACCTCAATGATGATATCAGATTCGGATACTTCAAAAATGGTCACTGATGAGGAGGCACAAAAACATATTCAAAAGTTGTTATCGGGTGTTTCTTCGTACGATACAGTATTTGGCGTTCGTGTGAACCGCCAAAATAAAACACTCCAGATGGGTATTGCCGATGTAGAGTTCATCGAAGGAAAAATTAATTTCAGAGAGAACGGTAAAGTAATCGGTAGTTACCAAGGTTCGCCGGCATTGTATAAACTGATATTCATGAAAGTACCCTCGGGAAATATTTCCACTTCCGACCTAAAAGTATATGGAGATATACTTGAAATAACAAGAGCCGCTTATAAAAACTATGACCGAGAACAGGGTCTTATATCGAATAATTGGAAGAAATACCAAGACGTAATCCTTCCACTACTCAACCTAGGAAATGTGCGGGAGAGCTCTGGGATAGAAGGCGAAGGAATGATGAAATTACCCACCCATAAAGTTCATAGCGGAAATCAGAAAATCAATTATATTTACTGGAATAAAATGGATGAATTGGTAGATCGACTCAGATTACTGTGGAGTTCAAAAATGGCTGGACATACTGGACATGAAAATGAAATTTTAGCCCTGATAGAAGAATTGCGCGAAGAAGGTGTAGTTTACTGACATCATCATTATATATCTGATGGTATATATCGAAATCGATCAGTCGTAAGCTGATTCTCCAACAATGCATACAACAATCGATAAATTCGGTCGAAGAAGGGGTGGAGTTGATAGAGCGGCTCGTGGATGGAAATTATAATATTCAGAATAAAAGAATGCAGAATGTTGGTGAACCTTCTGAGTTGAAAGACTCGGCCACCAAAGGGTATGTTGATGATAACATTAGAGAAACTAAAGAAGTAACTCTGAACGCTGTCCAAGAGTCTATTATTGCAGTGCTTCGTGATGCAAGATCATTCTTTGATGCACGAATAACCGAACTCAGATTCGTTATTGGCAAAAAAAATGATACATTGTCAGAAGGGATCATAAAATTGGGTAAAGAAATCGATACCTTGAGTGATCGAATCAATCATTCGGCAAAAAATATCGATACTTTAACTGAGCGAGTTACCAAAGTGGAACAGTCAATTCCCAAACCCAAACACTGGAGGACTGGACAACTAGCTGTACCACCTGAGTGGGAACCCACTTCCCTCATAGAAAGTTGAGATGAGTGCTGCTAAAAGGCAAGTTGTTAATGAGCTGCACAAGCCAGCGCGACGGAATTTTCCTCGGAGAAAGACTATAATAAGGGGATTTTCTGATTTGTGGCAGATGGATTTGATGGAGATGCAGCCATATGCTAGAGAGAATAAAGGCTATAGATATATTCCCGTCGTGATCAACTGTTATTCGAAATTTGTATGGGTAAAACCGCTGAAAGATAAAACAGGTAATTCAGTGACGGATGCCATGACGAGTGTACTAAAAGATGCCCAATGCCATCCAAAAAACTTACAATCTGATCAAGGAACTGAATTCTATAACTCAAAGTTCTCGTCTCTCATGTCGAAGCATATAATATCAATCATTATTCGACATTCAGTACAAAAAAAGCCGCAATCGCAGAGCGAGTTATCAGAACGTTGAAGACATGGCTTTATAAAGAGTTTTCGGTCCAAGGCCATTATAAATGGTTACATATTCTCCCTACCATTACACATCAGTATAACAACAGAGTTCATCGCACCATCGGTATGAAGCCTGCAGATGTAAGACCGAGCACAAAATTGATGATATATGCGCAACCTGAAAAGAAGAATGTGAAGCGCAAAAAAGGAAAATTCAAAATAGGGGATATGGTTCGAATCAGCAAATATAAAAGTGTTTTCGATAAAGGATATACGGCAAATTTTACGACAGAAATTTTCAAGGTCGTTAAAGTCAACAGTACAGAACCTACAACGTACGCACTTGAAGATGTAAATGGTCAACCAATCAGAGGTTGCTTTTATGAAATGGAATTGAATAAATCACATTCCCCCGATACGTATCTGGTGGAAAAGGTTTTGAAGAAGAAAGGAAGACGTCTTTATGTGAAATGGCTTGGTTTTCCAGCAGATCACAACTCTTGGATCGATAAAACTGCATTGAAGTAATTTATAATTTGTGAATTGAGAATCAATATATATATTCAACATTTAATCCGTCTTTAATTGACGACGCCTATACGCAATCCTAGTAATTCTACCCGATTTACTCTATAATTCTAAAATAATACAAGTGAATTATGTTCAATGCATTTATTTATCAAAAACTCCAACTATTACATTATAGACATTCAGCGAATTGTATCAGCAAGCCTTTCTGGTCCGATCTCCGTATAGGTTGGAATACGGCGGCGTCCTCGAATTTTAACTCTTTCGATCTGCTCTTCATGAGTCAGACACCAACATTCTCGAAAATGAATTTTTCCCGTTGGGGTGGAGTTGACCAACTTTCTCACATAGCTGCCAGTTACTTTTGCATGCGGCGCACAGGTGGTTCCAACAATCCGACGTGTATTCATCGCATTGCAAGCAGCGTTGTTCGGGTGATGTTTGATATTCTGCCGCCGCACAGGTCGAACAGATATTTCTGCAAATACTCATTTCGCTGCACGTAATCTTTCCGGAACACTTCTCAAGCTGAAAGCACGTTATGACTATGGGTATGTCTAACAGCCCACAGCGCTCAAAGCCGCCCTACAAAATATGACAGTTTTCCACGGTAAAATGTCAAATTTTGTAAAGCGGCTTCAAGCGCTGTAAGCTGTTAGTCGCAGCCTATATTTATTTATCAACATCCTGAAACACAGAGAAGACCATGGAATGAGCAAGATAGAGTACTTGAATCTATCAGACATTTGAAAGTTCATTCAAACTGACGAGATGAGAGAGTGCGAAACCCACACTACCCCACACCTCATTGGAAGGCAACACATCCTGTGGTTTGAATATCAGATAGGTGCTAATTAGTCGAAATGTTGGCCAAGTTGGATAGCATTCGAGCATATATTCAAAAACATTTCGTTTTGATGTTCGTTTTCAACGATTATATACTACGACCCCGTATGTCATTTTCTTCTGACCCACTTTGTAGCATCACGAGTGACGTCACAGGCGCAGATATATGTAACTACTACAGAAGACTGCCGTGTTTTTCCGACTCAAATATTCAACATCATAGTAACGTCATATAATATGATGCTGAAAATTGATCAATGTATGGAATTGAAACGACTATTGATTTCAATCAAAAATTATTCAACTGTTAGTTGATACATAGACAAAATTTTCATCAGAAATTGAACAGATTACGTAATAAACATGATTTCTTATAATTCATGAAATTATTCCCCTAGCGGAATTTGCTCTTTCGTTATATCCATACAACTCGGAGTGTGTGCGCGAAGCGAAATTGATGAATCGTGGCAAATGTCAAAGCAACCAACTCAAAATCTATTGACAATGACAATTGACAATGGCTGTAGTCTGTATTAAGCTGTGATGGTACTATGATTACTAATCACCAAGCCCAACTATAATAAATATCATTTTTACAAATAAGTAAACAAAATCCAGGGCTCTGAGATATATACGAGGTAAATGACAAGAGATTACGAAGACACTCCAAATCCATATAGTGGAATGCAATTTCATAAAGATGGGTAATCTAGTGACATATTTTTTTTTCAGATGATCTACTTCGAGCCATGAAAATTTTAACTCATTAACGCCGATAATAGCTTACAAAATTAACCCCCTAGAAGAAATAGAATCGGAGGCTGAAATGTGTACAGCTTTGCAGGGGTAAAAGGATGACAACTGACAACATTCTTGGAGATAAACCATCAAGCTTTTAGCAAATTCCGATGATGATTTTCAGACGAATCATAGTATGAGTAGCATAAATAGGCTTCTTAATGGGAAAGAAGTGCTGACTAGTTTTTGTTTAAGGTTTAACATGATATCGATATAGTAGAAGAATCCCTACACTGGAAATAATCCAATCAAGATATCCTTGTTGCTATGTTATTCAACTATCATGTCATCATTGATTGAGATAAATTGTATATCAATACCTGAAGTGAGTATACTGAGTGAATTATGCTCAGTAGTTTGTCTAAGATTAGATTACAATGTAACATGCTAGGATATCAACCTTTTTTCGTTTTGGGATCTCTTTGCGACAATCAAGAAGAGAATACACTTCCATGAAATTTTGTATAAGCAACATTTCTGAGAATATGAGTAATTGCGTAAAGATTCAATAGTAGATATGAAAGTTTATATTACCCATTATAACCTGTTATTGGCAAAATATTTCCGAAATTCATGGATCCCCATATGTTCCTATACCGAAGGAGAAAAAAACATAACATTTCATGCCTAATCAAATCTTGAGTGTGATGGGTGAAAAAATCCTCTGCTTTCGAATTAGACAACTGATGCTCAATGATAAAGTTTATCGTTATGCTATGATATACGGAAGTATGAAAAAATTCCATTTTTTTTCTAGATATATGAGAATCACATTTCAAGAGGACTGTTTGGAGGATAATATTGAAAAACAATCCAAAAAACTCGTGAAATCCAATGATCACAAGTTGTATGGAATAGAGAAAAAGGAAAAGTGCTTTTATGATGACAAACGCTCCCTCATTCCTGGAACTTCCTTTGGGGCATCACCCAATTCAAAATCTCATGGATGTTCCTTGAAATTTCATGATTCCGCATAGACTCTTGCAGATGTGATTTATGTTATACCAGATTGTAAACATGTTTGTTTTTGGTGAACATCTACATATAAAATCGAATGAAAATTTGAATGTGAATAGTGAAAGTAGCCCATGGTTCTTGAGTTGGGATATTTGTAACTCGGTTCAAAGTGTGTATGTAATACAACAGTGTGCTCTTGAGTTCGCAACTGATGGAAAAGTTCATGGTGTGTGCACCCAGCATTCCTAAGTCAATTCATTGTTTCTATGTAATAAGTGTGCTCTTGAGTTTGACTGCTGATGCTCAAAGAAAAAGTTAAAGGTTTGTACGCACACAGCATTCGTAACTCAGTATCTATATAAGTGTGTTCTTGAGATCGACATCTGATGAAAAAGTTTATGGTGTGTGTGTGTATACAGCATTCCTAAATCAATCCATAGTTTCTATATAAGTTTGCTCTTGAGATCGACAAAGTTCATGGAGTGTGCACACAGTATTCGTAACTCAATTCATAGTGTCTATGTAAGTGTGCTCTTGAGATCGACAACTGATGAAAAAGTTCATGGGGGTGTGTACCTACACAACATGCTCTCCAGCAGTTGAATAGCTAGCAACCAGCGATAGAGTGCTGATTATATGAATGTGAAGACATTGTTCTCGAGTTGGGATATTTGTAACTCAATGGTATGTAAATGATAATACAGTGGGCTCTTGAGTTCGACAACTGATGTCTAATGATATGTATGCACACAGCACAGTTGAACAGCAAACGCACCCAGCGATAGAGTGCTGTTCATAATGAAAAGCATGGCGAAAATATATGGGTCTGTTAGTTGTCCGATTGCACATTGCGATGTGTGTGGTTCAATTTCTGTCCAGTAGCAACTGCGTTAATAGAAACATCATTCCATATCATATGATAATACTCCAAATCATATGTTTTTCCAAAAATTTTGCATCTTACGCAATACTAAAAGTACCTTATGTACCAAATTCGCGCAGATCATAATGTGCGAACAATGAACCTTATGTCATTAAAGCTGAAACAATGGGCGGGAAATAACGACAAAACTGAATTTTTTTTTTTAAATGTATTAGACATCAAACTTGGGTCTCTTCAGTCGCCGATTAGCTTCGGGTACTTTCAACATTTCATTAGTGAAATGATTTAAATTTTCTGGTAAGGTTAATCAGGAAGTGCCCACCAGTTAGTGTAAGACGATTAGCGGCAATCATTTTATTACAGCAACCGCACAATTGCTCAACTGGAGGAGGCGATGTAGATTGTAACCTAGGCCTTTTCGCGGAAGGGCCGGCGCACCACCACCCGCCCTGCAAGACTGCCCCTGATGACGACGCATGTCGTCCGAACGACTGAAACTTTTTTCACACCCACAGCAGCGGAACATCTTGATATTTTGGCACGTCTGTCAGGACTGACTCAGTGTGAGTGTGGGTCCTCCGCTTTATGTACAGCCGAGGCAGAAGGGGTGGAGAGGAGGTTGATAGGGTCGAATGGTGTGGGGAGGTCGTATTTTCGGCTTAACCAGAAAAGCGTGATGACATACAGGTTCGCGTGGTGGGGGGAGGTCGTATTTTCGGCTTAACCACTGTGACGAAAGGCGTGACGACATACAGGGTCGAGTGGTGGGGGGAGGTCGTATTTTCGGCTTAAAAAGCGTGACGACATACAGGGTCGAGTGGTGGGGGGAGGTCGTATTTTCGGCTTAAAAACTGTGACGAAAAGCGTGACGTCATACAGGAATGGTGGGAGGAGGTTGGACTATCGGCAAATCTATACTACTCACCATAAAGAGACCTTTTAACAAACTTTGTCCGCTTCCACTTATTTCTGAAAATGCATAACATTTTGGTGGGCCGGAATGTTAAGTATTCATCAAATGCTAGTTATAGTTCTATATATTTCATTATTTTTATTTATTTTTCATTATACTAAGTTGGTTTAATCCCTTTCATGAATTTTCTTTTTTACGCCAATGCGTTCATGTTTACTTCAAATTTTGATTCCCTGGTGATTTTGTTACTTCTTTGCTTATGATTTCCCAAAAAAAATTCGAAGGGTTTCACGGATATACCAAGTTCTCTAACGAGATCGAGTGCGTTGCCTTATTCGAACAGAGATCGCTTATCAATTCATGTATAACGCTCCATCTAATATTACCGCGTCTACTGACTATTTTGTTGATCAGTGATTTACTCAAACTTGCTGAGTATAGTGCATTATTCCTATTACTGGATAGCTTGGAAAACACCATAGTCTGGAGAGGGGCCCATCCCATCATCGAGAAGAGACTGGAAATTTGGGTGAGTCCATAAGTAATTTCCTTCACTCTCTCGATATTATTATTTGATACAGTTCACTCAGTTAACCATATTTTGAGCTAATACAATATAGTTGGTTATCACCTATTATTATGATTCCGGAACCAAATCCAAGGGATCCATACCGGTTCTGCATTGATTTTCCAGCTTTGGAAGAAATTATTACGTATGCGAATACGTGGATTTCCTTTGGTTCGTCTCAGCTTCCTTTTGGTGATCTCTAGTGCCTCTTCGACGGAAACGTTGGTGTAGAGGCTTTCTATATCGAAACCGACTTCAAATGGAGTATCTGGAGTTAACGAAATCGTTGAAACCTTGAGAAGAGTACAGAAGTAACACCGATCGGTGCGCCCCATTGGTAGCACCCCCTGCCCCTACTATATAGGAGCAACGCAGTACTCGCTATGGAATTCGGGTCCGTATAACCGACCATAACTCGAGATGTTGTCAGTCATCATCCGATGACAATTAGGGATACCAGCGATCGAAACGTCGTGATTACACGCAACTTGAAACTTGGTTTTATTATTTGTTCATATCAATTGATATTTATTTGTTCCCCTTTTCGATCCTGCTATTTCATTATCGATATTCAGATTTTTGTCACAATATAATTTTTTTTATGAAACATTTTTATTTTGTATTATCTGACCAACAAATCCATTTCGACCTTTTTGTTCGGGATTGATTGCCTTATTCTATTTGAATGTCTCACATAGACAATGGAAGTCCGAACCAGTAAAACTCGGCGTACCCTTACCCTGCGTAAGTTCCATTTTAGATCGTTCACGAGATGCACGATTTCAATCTTCAATAGTGGTCTCGGTAGTGTAGTGGTTAGCATATCTGCCTATCAAGCGGAAGGCCGGGGTTCGAATCCTCGCCGGGCCACCGTGCTGGGTAATCGCACGTTAAAAGGTAAGGCCTCGTTGATCCATTGCTCGCACAAGTTTCGACTTCTGAGGGTTGACGTTCGTCAGCTGGTTAACGAAAACGAACAATTTTTTTTAGAACAATAGATTTGAGAGATGCGTGGCATCGAATTCCCTTCGGAGAATAATGAAGAAAACTGCTTTCACGATTTAAAGAAAAAGGCTCTTCTGATTCATTCGAATTCTCTTCGAGTTACATAACCCTCCGGCTTTCACGGAAAACATCAATTTCTACATAATACTGGGCAGGATACAACCTTAGAGAGAGGTTGATGATATAATCCCCAATAATATTAATAATTCAGGAGAATCATGAACAAAAAATTCAAGTCTTCGCTTTGTTTTGCTTGGTTAATTCGTGAAGGGGGTGATTAACCAGGACGGTATAGACAGAAATTCTTCCCACAGTTCTTGAGAATGACTTCAGAATGGCAGTCGAAAAGTCAACCAAATCAGAGGTTACCAAACGGATAAAAACCCGGAAAATTCATCTTGCATATCGAAGATCCGTGAAAACATCGCTCTACATAATACCTGGACGGGCAGGATACAACCTCAGAGAGAGATTAATGATATAATAATCAATAATATCGGACCTAGTCGGATGATAATTGGGAAAAATCATCATAAATACCAGTTTCTATGGCGAACAGACAATTGAAGTCTTTCAGTTTCACTACTTTTATTCGGGTTTGAAGTCCGTCGTTTTCTGGAATTCCTTCCTGACGTTTCGCTGGCTCGAGTGGCTAGCTTCTTCAGAGGCTCATTCATCATTCGTTGACGGCCTTCAAACCCGAATAAAAGTAGTGAAACTGAAAACCTCGGCCGCGAAAGCCTTAACTATTTTGTCAATTGAAGTCTTTGCTTTGTCATGCTTGGTTATTTCTTGAGGGAAGTGATTGACCAGGATGATATAGACAGAAATTCGTCTAACAGTTCTTTAGAATGATTTCACAATTGAAGGCGAAACATTGAACAAATCAGAAGATTCCAACGATGTCCTGGAAAGTATTCAAGAGCTTGAGAGTTTCTGGTCTTAAGATCGATAGGGACTGATGTGATTTAGCCAAATCGGAAATTAGTTTTCTCGGCTATTCAGTTGAAGCTCAGGGTTTACGCACAGATCTCGCTGGAGTAGAATATAGTTGAAACTTGTGTCATGATATCGTCGCTTTGTTAATGATTATTCCTCTCTGGTATCTCCTCTTACTGAGTTTACTCGGAAAAACTCGGAATCTGAAGAAGCGTTCCTTGAGTTGAAGAGTGTTCATTTCCAACTCCGAATTCAGTTTATCTCGATTTTTCAAAGGAATTTTCATTGATATCTGATTTTTCACAGGTTGGATTAAGATGGGTGCTAACCCGAAATTCTAATGACGGAGAGTATGTGATAATAGCGTACAAGAGTAGGGTACACACGTATCAAGAGGCTGAGTAAAAGATTTTCCCTATTCCGAACGAATCAATTTGTAGTTTCAATGGATCATTTCTTCCGTTGAAGATCCATGAGCTACCAGAATCCATCTGGTCGATCAGCACGATGGTCATTGTAGCTGCAGGGTTGAGATTTCAATATAATCCATCGAAAGGGAAAATCAACCGTTGTGGACACTGATGCCTCATCCAAGGATGTTTCGTCAATTGATGTATGTCAAGTTAATCATTATGACTGGTATCCGAGTCTATTTTAAAAATCGCCAAGGATACAGAACGTTTTTCTAAATGGACCTTACCTTCGCGAAGATAAGATATTTAAATTTATTCCTTCAGTATCTTCTTCCCTCGATGATCGGACTGGAGGTTATAACTTCCCAAAACATTGAGGAGAGCCACATTATCGGAATGTTATGAAGCTGCGACTTCAGATCATCTTGGTTTCATCAAAACTGAACGTTGCCTCTCATTATCATATTATTAGTATCGATGGACAGTGATGTTTCTTTTTTTGATGCGGCTTGTAGAAGGCGGAGAAGCCCGGACAGAAATAACTTCAAGCCATAAATCGTGAGAAAAACGTGTCAAAGTCCTGGGATTTCAGTTGCACTTCCTTTCTTCCGAAATAAAAATTCTTGTTGTTCACGAAGTATGTTTTGATCTTCTTAATGAAGACTGCCACCAGTTATGCAATTTTGAATCATTCAGAAAAGGATTACTTCATGGTGTATGGGGTTTCTGAACGTATGATATGCGAGGAGGGATGGCAGAACGTCAGTGGAAAATGGAAGAAATTAGTAGCAAGAAATGAAAGCAAATCTAATAAAAAATACCATCCTCAAGCTAACCCCGTTGAAAGGGTGTACCGAATTTATTAAACGATCCTCAGATCGTATATCAATAAGAACCATAGAACCTGGGCTGTACATCTCTATGAATTTGATTACGCACTTCTTACAGCCGCCGTGCATGAAGTGAGTGGAGCACATATTAATTTTGGTAGAGGAAATGATCTTTCTGGGGAGGCACAAAAGGATGAGAAGAATCTCTGAAGAACTCAACGTCAAAATTGAATTTTATAGTCACGAGCCCCTTTCTGAGAACCTCAAAAGCGCAAAAATATTTATTCTTGAGCTCAATCACGTTTAGATGAAGTATATGGGGACAGTGCACGAAGTTATAATTGACGAAGATTTCCAATTTCCTCAGTAGACGGTCAAGTGGTGTTGAGAAGTAATTTCACTGTGCAACGCTGCCTAGGGTTTAGCACTGAGATTTCAGGAAGAGTATCGCTCCGAGAAAAAATATCCGAATGTTTATGAATCATGAGATTTTGGCACAAAGAAATCAGTCGGAGACTGGCACGTTGAAATTTCAGAGGTAAATATTTTAAAAAAAATGTAGTGAAGGGGACGTGGGTTCTGACAGCAAGGTGAATCTGAATTTTAGGTTCACTCGATTTATTTATTCAGCTATTTTGCATTGTATTTTCTGATGGAACTAATAATCTTTCGAGTGAGAACAAGAACTCAATACGATCCGGTCGATGTTTTGTTGTGAGACGCAAGAGATGTTTGGGTGGAAATCGAGAGGTATGAAAGAAACACAGTAGTGAAATGCAGACTTAGAATTATCATTTCGCGGATTCCTACGCACTTTCATCATTGAAGACAATTCCTCTGGTTGATTGATTGTATGGATTCTGTAGAATACCACATCGATCTGATGGTACTTAGCAATAATATGGTTGAAATGTATCTGAAAGCTTTGGTTATCAGCTTTCGAGGTGATGGTTATCATTGAATCGCCTTATTTTTTTTAAATGACAGTATTTATTCATGTCAGACGTTTTTATTTATGGTGCTTTTCGAATCATTGGAACTGTAACTGCCAATTGTGCTTTTACAAGCGAATTTAGTGAGCCCCTATAGTGATGTTGATTGATGAACTTTTTGCTAGGGTGTATGATGCAGGAAATCACTCGGTGCCCTTATATTTTCAAGGCCCTTACCCCACCCTCGATTCCACTGAGTATTAGTAAGTGCACACCCTTGATTTCCGTAAAAGAACTTTTGATTATATGAATCCTCGGTGGTTCCAGATCAATGCAACTCTCGAAACGCAATATATAAATAGACATTATAGATTACAGGACTCACGATTACCGGAGCCAGTGTAGTGCGGAATGTAATCATTGATTGATGTATCCAGTGCCTTCCCTCAGTAGTGGAACTTACGGATAGAATAAAAGTAAACAAAATCTATCTATAACAAGCATGAGTTGAAATATGTTACTATACTACTACCGATATCATAGTGAACCCACTTCCCCCACTTTTGACACAATAAATATTGAAATTTTTAGCTATTGAAATAACACGCACCCAAATATGTCTCCGTGAGGTCAGTTCGTTGACTCATCATCGGAGTCATACTTAAGATGTATGAGCGAGCCTCTGAAGAATCTAGCCACTGCGCCAGCGAAAAGTCAGTGCGAAATTCCACAAAAACACGACCTTCAAACCCGAACAAAAGTAGTGATACTGAACCAATTATATTTTGCACGGGTTCGAATTAACCTATACAATTTCTGGTATAAACCAAATTTGGGACCGAATTTGACCGTTATTTTTTAAAAGTGTGTCAGGTGCCACAATTCAGTTTATTTCATACATTTTTGTGCACACGTAACTGTGGCGCATAAATGGAGCAAGCGACATCTGCATTGAAAATTTCATTCTGCATGGAATGAATCTCTTGTCGAGTTTCTTAATGGGAAGTGCCTGGTGTGCCACTTGGTACTTGGACGTTGAAGAGTACAGACGTACTGTTGTATTCAAGACATTGTAATTCGTAATTCAGAATTTAGTGGAGAGTGAAAAGAAAGGAAGGTTTGGTAGTGCAAAGTAGTTGGAAGTATAGTGGAAAACACAAGAAAATACAAGAGCTGGAAACACAATCCCGCTTCAATAGAATCGAGGAAACTGTATCCAGCAGGAACATCGTCTCACAGACAACGAGTGAAATCAGTGGTGTGATATGCTCACTACAGCGTAAGAACAGTGATAGGACACATAATACATTGTTTGTGTTTTCAAAAGAAAAATTGAAAAGAAATTCTTTCCAATCTATATCAGGGGCAGAGACAGGACTGCAGAAGTGATAGGGGGTGAACAAACTAATAGTTCGCTGATAGAAATCGGTAAATAACGACATCAAGCAATTAACTATTGTTATTGAGTAATTTATTCCACAGTGCCATCGGGCAATTAGTTGCTTTCATTTAGCAATTTACAAAAGTAATTTATAACTTTCGTGCCATAAGATTTACAAACGGTCATATTTATTTCTGCTCGCAATATACAGTGAGGAAAAGAAATATCGGCAGTTAACGGCTATACAAGGTACTGTGAAAGTAAGAAAGTGATATATAGGAAGGAGCAGGGAGTTAAACATATAAATACTGAAAAAATATACAGGAAGGAGCAGAAAGCCATACAGGGAAACACGAAAGAGGCATAGTGAGTAGCGTGAACTGAAAGCAAATTGGAACTAGTGAAGCAGAAGGAAAGTGAAATACAGGAAGGAGCAGAGTGACACAAACTCACCGACCCACCACTGCGATGGAGACGGACGCAGATACGGAGGCAGGATTTATCGTCAATAAGAAAAAAAAGAAGAACAAAAAAAAAAGAAAAGATTATATAAGGAGTTATGGCGAGATAACAGACATTGAAGAAAGAGTATCTGAAGTCAGGGAAGGGTGGAAAACTCCACCTAGGGTGAATGAATTGGTGATTGAACCCGCTTCTGATGACGCGTCGGTCAACACCGGCAGGATCGTGAGGGAGGCACTGGAACTGAAATGTCCTACGCGAGGGTCCTCCGAGGTGAAAAAGTTGTACTAGGAACGAAAGGGAAACAGAGTGGGTCTGAATAAGACAGGCGATTGCGCAAGCGGAGCAGGTCAAGATCAGGGATGGGGGGGTCAACCCCACCCTGCTCTTGACAGGCATCGAACAGGAATATGACCTAGAGGGTCTTCGTCGGGTGATCGCCACACAGAACGGCGGGCTTTGCGAAGACTGGACGTGAGCTGACTGGGACAGCATAAGAATATTGTATAAAAAGAAATGCTTGAATAGCCCATGGAAACAGAATTGGTGGCTGGAATGCTACCCGAGGGTATTCAGAGCCCTAATAACGGAAGGCGCAATCATGATCGATCTGAATTATGTGTACGTGGAGGAGCACACCACAGTGGTTGTGTGCTACAAATGTTGTAGATTTGGGCAGACAGCCAAGGTATGCAAGGGCGACGCCACTTGCAGCAAATGTGCAGGTAAACACGAGGGAAAGAACTGCAAGGATAACAGGCCTCTCGATTGTATCAACTGCAAAAGAGTAGGCCTGGCAGAGAGAAGACATGCAGCCTTTGACAGCAAGTGCCCTGTGTACAAGAAGAGAGTCGTGGAGCAAAGAGGGAGAATCCAATACGTTCAGCGTGATGCAGTTTGATGCCGACAGGGGCAAAGCGGCCACGCACCTTGCCCGCGGTTCCGCAGAGGAATGGGGCATCTCCATTGTGTGTCTGCAGGAGCCATGGGAAGAAGGCCCCTGGTACGGCTGGTGTAAGTCGGACGGTGGCATACGCTCGAAGGTCAGAACATGGATTAGGAATGGGATTGATTGCTCCTCGATAGAAGATCATAGGCTCAGGAAAGAAACCTGCACATGCGTCGAGTGGCTATTGAAAGGAGGAAGAAAGGTAAGGCTCATGAACCTCTATGAATTACCAGGGAGAGAATGCAGCGGCGCTGGCATGCTTCGACTAATGAAAGGGTATGAAAGTGTTGGTGGGCGACCTCAACGCCAAAAACGTGGCGTGGGGTGGCGACACCAACGATGAGAGAGACAGAGAAATATGTGACTGGATAAATGAGAATGAATACATGCTGGTGAATGAGTATGATTGCGCAGCGACCTTCTTTAGCAACAGGGGGGAGAGTTGGATAGATCTAACGATCTGTGAAAATGTGAATGTGACTGAGTGGACGGTGCATGAGGAAGAGTCAATGAGCGATCACAGGATGATCAGCTTCAAATTCGCAGAGGGGCCTCCCATCAGAACAGAAAAAAGGATGGACATAAGCAGAACCAACTGGGACATAATCAAGTCCTCTATTACAAGACACGATAGAAGATCCATAACAAATGAGGAGGAATTGGAGATGGAGGCCGAGAGGATTCAGAACACCCTTGCGGGTGCCTGCAGAAAGGCCATCCTCCGGACTGCAGGTAAAATTGGCAGGAAGAATGAATGGTGGAGCGTGGATCTGAAGAGTGAGGACGGATGTGAGAAGACTCAGAAGGCGATGGCAGTCTACCATTAACGAAGAGGAAAGAGAGATCATGCTTATTAGGTACGAGATAGAAAGAAATAAATATGAGAGATTAATAAGAGAAAAAAGAATAGAGCATATTGAAGAGAAAGTAGATCGACTGCAAAAAGATGGACCATGGGACAGACTGCATCGTTTCATGGAGGATGATAGAGCCAGGGAAATTCCCAGGTCAGTGCTCATGGATGACGGAAACTTCACGGATGGACGTGACGAAACCAGTAAATACTTGCTGGTGAAGTACTTCCCCCCGGATTCTGCGGACATGGACACCGAAGTCAGGGGCGCGCTGAGGCGGGCCGGGGTGGATTGGGCCGCGACCGCCGAGCCGGACTTCAGTGAGAAAGAGATCGTCTCGGATTTGGACGGGCTGGAGAACGGCAAGGCAGTCGGCGTGGATGGGGTGCCTAATGAGGTTCTGGAGCGTCTGGCCGAGGACGTGGTCCCTTTCATCACCGGTGCGCTCACGCGTCAGTGACGTTTGGGATCTTTCCTAAGGTATGGAAGAAAACCAAGGTTGTGTGTATCCCTGAGAAGACGGGGATCCCAAGCCCATCAGCTTGCTATCGAACCTGGGAAGGATTCTGGATAGACTCCTTAACGGGGGGCTACAATCTTGGTGCGAGAGGAACGGGTTGTTCTCGGGGAACCAATACTGTTTCAGAACCGGGAATGACACCAGTATGGCAGTTAATAGAATGATTGAACGTATCCGTAGCAACACAGGGAAGGGGTGGCACACCGCGATTGTTGCGTTGGACCTATTCAACGCGGCATGGCCGCCCCACCTCGAACAGATTACGTCAAGAAAGGGTATATCTGCATGTCTAGGGAAAACGTAAGGGAAGTCTGCAGCGGGGGGGTGAGCTCATGGGTCACACGGAGATGTCCCCAGGGATCCAGTCTCGGCACCACACTGTGGACTCTGATGGAAGGATGGTTTGAAGAAATGGATAGAATAAATCAGGAAGAATATGAGAAGGTGAACGAAGGCATACCCCGCGAGGCCCACACACCTACGGAGATGGTCCATGCGCAGGCATACGCTGACGACCTGATCCTGGTCATTGGGGGTCCCTCTGCGAAAGTTATCGAGCAGAAATGGAAAATCATCTGGGGGGCTTGCAAGAGCTGGGAGGGAGAGTCGTGGGCAAAATATGATGCGCGGAAAACAGAGTACATGTTCATTCCAGCTCGCAAGGTACTAAGAAGTCCTGTGATCGAAGCGGATGGAGCTAGATTGGAGACGAATGAAAGAATCAAGTGCCTCGGGATTGTGGTCGATAGGGGGTTACTCTTTGTCGACCACATGAAAGAGGTGCGGAAGAGAATGGGTTCCTTCGTAGGAAAAATGCGTAGATGGGCGGGTAGAGAGATGAGCGTTAGAAGAGAGTGCATCAGAATTCTGTACGACAGGGTGGACAAGCCAGTCTTGTTGTATGGAATTGACGTATGGGGAAGCAGGTGTAGGGATACCAGGGTGGTCAGGCAGATGGGTGCCGCGCAGCGTCCATTCCTACTTATGATCTGCGGGGCATAGCGTACGGTGCCTACAGCCGCGCTGTGTGTACTTGCCGGGATTCCACCCTTATGGTTGGAATGCTCTGTCAGGCATTCAGACCTGGCGGCTCACGCGGCGCAGGGGGACGAGTCGAGGCAGCGTGGTGCTGACCTGCTGGTACCATGGTTGTATGGGAAGGTGCTGGAGGAGGTCGATGATATGGCAGAGGTATACGTGGACGCGGGAAGGAACGAAGACGGCTGCATTGGTGTTGGGTGGGCATACAGGGACAACGGGGCGTGGATAACTGAAGGCAACAGGATGACCGGTGCTACCAACATCAATGATGCCGAACTGGGAGCCATAGAGAGGGTTCTTGAGTCTGAGTGGGTGGGAGGGAGAAATATCAAGGTGGTGAGCGACTCCACGTATGCAGTTGGGGCTCTGAATAGTATCGGGAAGCCCAACAGCAAGAGAGCAGCAAAAATCGGACAGATTCTTGAAGGTCGCCATTCTGCAGGCCTGAAAACATCCGTAGTTTGGGAAAGCAGGCGCAATCGCCTGAATGAGGGGAACAGAAGAGCACATGAGGTATGCACGAGAATGATGAACGAGGACGGACCTATGTGGAAGGGCACTTGTAGCTACAGCAAGAATGAGGAGAGAAAGAGGACCAGAAAGACATTAATAGGGGAGTGGCAAGGTGCATGTGAGAGTGAGAGGCAAGGTAGACTGACTTACAGACTGTGTCCCCGGATCGGACCGGACAGGATACCATTGACGAGAAAAGCAATGCAGATCGTCACGGGACACCCAAACTTCGCCGGGTATCTGACCAGATTCGGTCTCGCTGGTGAGGTGCAGTGCCCTTGTGGCGAAGGAACAGAAACTGCGGAACATATCTTGTTCGAGTGTGATCTGGGACGCAGGCGTGATTAGAGGGAGAGACGTGAGCAGCTTGAAAGGATCCATGGGGACTTGTGTCTAGGAATAATGAAGGAATCGACATGAGATGGATTGAACTCATCAATGACATGAGTGAGGACCTCATGGAAGATGAGGCGTCAATTATGCCCGATTCCTGACTGGACACTGGTGGTCGCTTCGTCAACCCCAAACACGTAGTAGATGTCGGTCGCGTGCGCACTCGCATGCACACTTGTGAAAAAAAAACTTTTTGGTATATAGAATTAAGTATTGAATAAAGGAAAGAAAAAACGCGAGGGCTTTTTCCCCGCTAATACCCCCGAACGCGATTTGTGGCCTCAAGCGGGTCCCAGGTCGTGGTCGAAGCTGGAGAAGCGGAGGAGTAGGGGTTTCCTTGACATGGTGTCGTGAGATATTGGGTACATTATCGCTTCATGGCCGCTGGCTAGGTAAGCTGCTTTGCTTGGAACGCCACAATCGTCTGTCTGTGCCATAAGTGAGAGATTCCTCCCGAAATTATTCGTGCCCACAGAAACAATTCAGCTGGAAACGGTAAGTAACAAGTGGAAAATATTGGGAAAAATGGAATTAGCTCGAAAGTTTCATCCTGAATTTAACCTTGGATTATAATTATAATTGGCGGTAAAGTGCGAGTTGGTACAGCTCATTCAATCCACCTTAGCACAGAAGTAATGACGTATATAACCAGCAATTCTGTGAAGTAAGATAAGAAAACACCTATTATATGTTGAAACTTTTCCTAGAGATCAATTATCCTAACACCAAACTGATATTTTTGCACTCCTCGCGCGTTTCGCTGACAACGTTAGCATCTTCAGGAGAAGAGAATTGATACCAAATCTAAAGACTAGGTTTAGTTGTTTATATACCCAAAGTTTTCCGGTCCGATATGGACTTTGTTTGTTACTGCTAATTATTTTAATTAATTTCTCGATAATGAACTAGTGCAGTCACTACCTTCAAAGTTTGTTGGTACGTCATCTGTAATTGATAATCATTCTGATTACTCTATCAACAATGAATTGAAAAGCGGGCTGAAAGGGGTAGGTCCCTTGCCACCACTCATGATGTTTTTGAATTTTGCTATTTTGTTTAGGATTGCTTTCACCAATTTTGTTACCATTCTCTAGAGCGTGTTGGGCGACACTGGATTTTTCTACCCATCCGTATTTCATGTGTGCAAAATGCTCCTCGGTTTTGATAGCTCGTCGACTCTGGCCGATGTATTTGTTGTTGCTATCTTGACAAATGATTTCGTAAATTCCTGACTTCTCCGAGTTTTCTAATTTATCTTTTGGGTTACCAAGAAGCTGTTGTAATTTGTTAAAAGTTTTATATGTAACTTTCATATTCACTTTATCGAATATCTGTTGAAGTCCTCTAGTGTATTGAGGTTCATATGGGATTACTATAAACTTTTCATTTCTCTCATCTTTCTGAAAAGTCGAAGATTCACGAAGTGTTTTCCTGAATTTACATTTCCTTATCTTATAAACTATCTCTGGGTTAAAACTGTTCATTTCAGCTACCTGATAAACAATAAATCTCCTTTCATTGTCGTACTTTTTCTTATAGGCAGATTCACACGAAAGGGAAGCCCTTTAGTGTTGAAAAAACATCGCGTGAATCAAGGGACAGGAGATACGAATTAACATTCACTATGAATTTTGGCAGTTTGTGAGCCTCAGGAAAGACCTCTTTCGGCAAGGAGTTCCAAAACTCAGCTGTTCTATTGAAAAAAGATCCCTGAGCAAGAGAGGTTCGACAGAACTTCGAATTCACAACAAGAGGGTGGAAATTATGTACTCGTCGAGTTATCCGTGTAGGTATTGCCAAGGGTAGGACGATTGATAGCAGTTCAGAAGAGCACCGACCGTGAAAATATGTTTGAAGAAAGACAAGTCTCCGACCCTTCTACGATGTTTCAATGAAGTGAGCAAGTCTGTGAGCGAAGAATCATCAACAAGACGGATTGCCTTTCAATGTAGCTGAATTTTGATATGTAAAAGCAACAGCATCATTACTCAAACACTCCAGGTTCTATGTTAAAATCACTCCAAATATTACTACTGAAAATTTATCAATGTTTGATCATCATTCGAAGATCAGTTGTTACATTATGTCATTCAGAGGTAATGTTATTGTTGGTATAGAATTACATCGAAATCTTGAAAATCATTTTTTCGTTTTTCATATTTGAAATGAATAGGTATCCTCTACAAGACTTCTCGTGAGGCATAAGGGGATAATGCAATTAGGTGTGTGAACTTGCAGACACAGGGCAAGTGCCTTTTACAGTGCAAAGTATGTCCAGAGCACGGGGTTCGGTCAGATCATTAGCAGCAATTTAATATGTATCATTGGTTTTCAGGTGGTGTAGGTGGTTGCAAGCACTTGTATTCGAGATGTGGTTACATCGCAGAAATAATATTTACCATGAAATAATTAGGCGTCAAGTGACTCCGATAAGGGTAGTGACGTATGCCACCTGCCATCTTGGCACTGGTCGTTTAGGAGGCAAATTCTGATTTGAATTTGAGAATGGAATGACTGAAATGAACTTTTTTCTCGTGTGTTTAGCCGTTGACCTGTCTTTTTCAAGTGACATAGTTTTTTATGCTGAACTGATATCAACAATAGGGAGGCGTTCATCGGGAATATTATGAACATCCATTCACGTCAATTCTCGGGACGCTAAGGAAGCGAACTGAAAAAAAAAGACAACCCTTCCACTAGGCCTCAGATTTTCCAGAAATCCTGCAGGATGTATTCATCAGGTTATAAAATTCGCGAGGAAAATTATCCAACATAATGAAGGACAGAACTGACAGTTGTCAAGATTTCAAGAACAAATGCATCGGCCAGAGCCGACGTGCTATTAAAATCCGTTTCAAGGAGCATTTTTCACACATGGAATACGGAAGGGTAGAAAAATCCAATGTTGCCCAACACGCTCTAGACCTAGACAATGACCATGAAATTGGTGAAAGCAATCCTAAACTGATCAAGAATGTGCATGACACAAGACTACTCGATGCATGTGAGAGTCTAGGAATGGCAAATTGTAAAACCAGCATGAATGGTGACAAGGGACCAATCCCTTTCAGCCCGCTTTTCAATCAACTATAACAGATGACTTCCAGTTGAAGGATCGTTTCCTCAGCCAAAATGAAGAACCACCAATGGGATCACCACTATCACCGGTTATAGCCAACATCAACATGAAGTGGTTCGGAGCATTCGTCATCGAACAGGCCAAGAAGAAACTCCGCATCTGATTGAGACGGCACATTCATAGTATGGAACCACGGAGATGCAGAATTGGACGCCTTTCTAGAATATCTGAACAACGTGAGACCCCCCAATCAAGTTCACATTGGAAAAATAATCTCAGAGCAGACTGTTGTTTCTGGACGTGGAGGTGAAGAGGACCAGAAATTTATGAGAACCATCAGTCTACAGGAAACCAACGCATACTGGACAATACCTGAATGAGCAATCAAATCACCATCAATCTACGAAGCAGAGAATCGTCAAGTCTCTGACTGATTGGGCAATCAATCTCTGCAACACCAAAGAAAGTCTAGACAAGGAGCTGAACAACATAAGGAAGAACCTTCAAAAGAATGGCTACTCTAAGAAGCTGGACGAATCAAAGGAACACTAAGGAGATACTAGAACAGCAAATTCTTTCCATCCAACACGTGAGAGAACTTTCAGGGAGGATCGAGAGGATAGGAGGCAAAAACAACGTTCAGAGTCTGTGTTCGATCAGGGAACAGAACACGCAGCCAGCTCATAAAAATTCGACCACCGAATAAAAACAGCGACACCAACAACTGCGTTCACCGGATACAATGCGAGTGCGGCAAATCTTACATCGGAGAAACCAAAAGACCATTGGAAGTGAGAATAGGCGAACACAAGAAAAACACACAACGAGGAGAAACGAAATCAGGAAAAGCGGAGCATGTCTGGACAAACCATCACAGCATTAAATGGTCTGAAGACGAGGTCATTCACAAGGAGAAGCATTGGTTCAAGAGGAATATCAAGGAAGCCTCGTACATCCCCAACAACGATGCATTCAGTCACCCCAGCGTGGGGTTCTAGCAAGTATGGACGCCGCTTATCCAAGGCATGAACCGACTTCGGCTCGATGAGGGAGAATCTCGCGCCAAAACATTCAAGTCCCGCTAGAAGAAGCACCCGCTCGCCTCGTAGTTAGTACCGCCTATTTCCCCACCATAGAGAAATCGAAGCTTTATAACCGAGCACAACTCGCAATATTGTCAGTTATCACCCGAAGACGATTGCGGATACCAGCAATCCAAACGTCGTGAGTACACTCAACTTGAAGGTGTCAATATTTTTTTCATGATATTTCATTTATTTTTTCATTTACATTTTCAACAAATATTTCACAATCGCTACCTTAATGTTCTTGTCACAATATTATTTCATTTATTTCTTTATTTAAAAGTTTTTTTGACTTATATTTCATATTAGATATTTTTTGTAAAAACATTATTTTCTTTGATGAATCAATCTTTAATTTTCATATTGACCAAGAATTCGATTTTGATTTGATTTCCTCACTTGATTTGTATTTTAATCCTTTCGTTCTCAGCAATAGGTTTTAGTAGAGTTGATAATATAGATGATGGAAGTCCGAACCATTACCTTTCAGCAAGAAACATTGTCAACCATATTCAAGCAAATGTTGAACATCCGGTACGAACCCGGTTTCAGCAACAAATTTCGAGTATATGACAAGGTTATGATTGAACTAACCAAGGAGGAGACGCATCTCAAATTTCTTCTGAAGGCCAGAGACAACAACATCATTCCCAAAAGTTTTCAGCTGAAATCCCCCTTTTCAGGAGAGAGCCGAACGCATAATGAAGAGAACCAGTCGAGCCTTGATAAGATCGCAAATCAGCTACCACCGCTGGAAAATAGCTACTTTACTACAGGATGCCACACCAATATTCGTAAAAATCAACGGCAGATATTCGAAACTTCGTCAGGATACGGAAAGCACCCATAATCACAAATGGGAGTCTCTGGTCAGGAAATAACACACGGACAAATCCCAGAAGCCGGACAGCAACAAGGTATTCAACGTCGTTAACATGATCTTTCGTCCACTCACAACAACAGAGGATTCACTTCTGGGAAAGGGTCTGAACTTCGCAATTGCACCAAAAAGGATACCCAAATTGGAGATAATCAGCGCCTTGGAAACGGCAAGTTGCCACATCGACCAATTTCAGGCAGAAGAATTCCGATGGAAGAGGAAAGAGCAGATTGAGCGTACCCCACATTCAACATCGTCGAGCAGAACACCAAGCATTGTGCAGTTTACAAAGAGATGATACCATCAAAATTCTACCTTCAGATGAAGGAAACGCCGCAGTAGTGATGGACGGTGACCAGTATGAGGCAAAAATTGAGGAAGTGCTGCAGAAAGGAAAATACAGAGAGTTATCCACACCAAGCATTGTGCAGTTTACGAAGAGATGATACCATCACAATTCTACCTTCAAATGAAGGAAACGCCACAGTAGTGATGGACGGTGACCAGTATGAGGCAGAAATTGAGGAAGTGCTGCAGAAAGGAAAATACAGAGAGTTATCCAGATACCCCACTTCATCGATAGAGCTTAAGGTATACCTAACATTGAAGAAATACCAAGTTTTTCTTTCAGACAAGGAGAGATCCTCACTAACGCCACCTCACCTCTACGGGCCCACAGAGTCGCCTTCTCTTTCCCATTTTACAGCCACTTCAAGGAAATTCCTCTTCCTACTTAAAGAACTCCAGACATTTTTTTGAAATCTTGAGAGGAATCGAGGCCAAAGAAGGAGGCCAGCTGATCAGTTTCGATGTAGAAAGCCTCTGCACCAACGTTCCCGTCAGAGAGGCACTCGAGATCGTCAAAGAGAAGCTGAGAGAAGTCGATACTTTGGAAAATAGAACAACACTACAAATAGTAGTCATCATGAAGTTGCTGGAATGCTGCATTCAGAACTGCTACTTCCAGATGAAGGATTGTTTCCTCAGCCAAGACGAAGGACTACCAATGGGATGACCACTATCACCAGTTATAGCCAACATCCACATGAAGTGGTTCGAAGCATTCGCCAACGAACAGGCCAAGAAGAAACCTTGCGCCTGGTTGGGATAAGTCGACGGACACATTCATAGTATGGAACCACGGAGATGCAGCATTGGACGCCTAGAATATCTGAACAACGTGAGACCCACCATCAAGTTCACAATAGAAAAAAAATCTCAGAGCAGACTGCCGTTTCTCGACGTGAAGTTGAAGAGGACCAGAAATTTATGGGAAACAACAATCTACAAGAAACCAAAGCATACTGGACAATACCTGAATGAGCAATCCAATCACCATCACGTATAATTTCATCATTGACCAAAAATTTCATTTTGATTTGACTTTTTCACTCGATTTGTATTTTTATCCTTTCGTTCTCAGCAGAAGGTTTCAGTAGAGTTTATAATATAGACAATGGAAGTCCGAACCATTACCATATCAGTTTGGTGTTAGGGTAATTGAAAGTTTCAACAATTACACCAAAAATTCCAATCTAATCGTTCACCACCCAGGAAAATGCTTACTTTGATCTTCGTATAGTTTTCTTGACCTCATGAATATGATCCTTTCATAGACAGGAGTTATCCTTCAACCCCGTATTTTATTTGTTTTGATTAGACAATAAGCACAGAAAAAAAGGATGAACAAAAAAGTTTTTATTGTGTGTTGGTCACGCACTTTCAGAACTGAAGGGTTGAAATATGTTTTTGATTTCTTTGGTAGATGAAGAGGGGGAGTAAGCTGATTACATATTTTATTATTTTTCCTTCACAGAAAGAAAACTAATAAAAAATGAAAGAAGAACTCAGAAAGGTGGTATTTCCGCCTGTATAATTCAGAATAGGTACCATTTATATAAAAAATCAATGAATATGGTCATTCTGCCTCATACAAATGTTGATAAGAATGGATATTTACCATAGAGTCGAATTGATCCCTCCGTTTCGCCAAGAGAGTTTTTGGATATGCATCGATAGGTACCATAATCTTCTGTGTGTACGTTTCGTACGGTCAGTTCCATGTGTGTCCGGTAGCTATTTTCAGTTATTGCAGTTCCATATTTTTTTGTTGGGAGTAGCATATTATTATTGTGAACCCAGTAGCTGATTGCTCGCGGATATGCTTCGATGTGACAGTCTATCGTTACATCTGTCCCCAATGGAGCACCGACCAGCTGATTTGGCACCCAAATCATTGGGGAAACTGCAAAAAAATCAGGAAATTAGTTACAGGTCACGATAATATTCTCTCAGCCTCATATCAATATTTGCACACACACAAATATATTGTAATAATGTGAAATTATTCTTTGTTTATGGTAGAATTCACACAATTAATTATAAATATTCACAAAAGAGAATACCAAAAGCATCAAATAATTGATGATAGTGAAATGAAAAGTTCAAAGAAAGGCGTTAAAAAGTTCTCTTGGTGATTTATGCGAGGAAATGAAACTTTGTTTGATATTCACGATTTCTAGTTCGAAGAAAACCGTTGTCGTGGCCCAGGCTTCAATTGCTTACTTCGAAGTTGCAAGGAAGTCTTTCTCAGATGGTTATAAGGAACGAATACTTTGGATAATGCAGGTGACGGAATATTCTAGAGTGATGAAATTTTTCAACTCTGGATTTTCTTTACTGGATCAGCTTGACAGGTGAAACTTTCATTTCTCTGCTACTGTTTTACTTATCTGAGTTGATATAACTAGGATCATACTCAATTTTCGTAGTTTTAATTAACAAATTTCCAATTCTTGAAATGCAGGTACAAATCTCTAATTCACCATTTTCTTCCAAAAAAAACAATCTCTTCAATACACAAGTTTCGTCATCCGCGTCTTTTCGAAGCACTCGCGAATTGTATCAACACTTTTTCAGGCACTCTGGCTTCTATCACCTCAACCAATTCTTATTATTTGAAGTTTGCAAATTTTTTCCTGAAATTAATTTCTAACCTGAGTTATGTACATAGCGATTATGAAAATTTCATTTTTCTTTCCGAAATATTTTAGATTCATTTCATTTTTTGGAGAGTATCAATATCTTTTCTGGAATTAATGGAATTGGGTTCTTTGAAAATTTGTGTCATTTCAAGAAATGTTTTTTTTTTGAGATTGGCTTCATGTTCCAATAGTCTCAGTATCATTCACTCATATTTACTAAGTCGCCCCCTGCTGGTGAGCAACAATAACAACTTCACACTCAGTACCCCTGGGTAGTTGGTGATTTCACTCTCATTTTCATTGTGTGTTGGCAACAAGGTCACAGAAAACTGTAATCATTGGTCACATGTCAACTTCATTCCCTGCCCAGTCACATCATTTCCGTTCAAATTGCAGAATATGGTTTCCAATATCCGTTAGGAGAAACAACTTCTCCCATATGTCCATTCTTTCACATGTTTGATTACTCATAGTTTTCAATTAAAGTTTCATATTATATTTTTACCATAACTTCGTTGTGTTGTGATATGTTGTCCTTCATGTTCGTATTAAAAAAGGATCATTTACCTCATATTCGTAAGTAAGCACATGTTGAAAAAAAAATTCTATTCTTAAAATTTTTCCCAATTCATTGTAGAGTTCCTCATGAAGAGGCACTAAAGACTCGAAAGCTTGAACGGAATAAAGAGTTCACTTTATTCCTATTCCTTGTTGACTGTACACCCGAATATCAAAGGGATTTTTCTTCAACTTAGACAGTCGTCTAACCTCCTCACATCTTATAGATATGGGTTTTTATCAAGACATCCAACAACAATATGATTAAACCGCAATGAGTAAACTCGAAACCATGGCCAACATCAATGACAAACTTGCCGCACAACGAAACAGATGTACACTCCTCATGAATTGCAGAAAGAATAACATTATTTCGCAGCATATCACTCATGGTATTAAGAACGTAGTGGATCTCACCGCTGCCGCAGTAGGAAGGACCCTCTACCACACTCCACAATTCAATTGCAGGTTAAGGAAAAATCTTCAGAATTTGGAAATCAAAATTACACATGACAATATTCGTAATCTGGAAATAATGTTGATTGATACGAAATCCGCCATCAATAATCTTATTCCGTATGACATTGCCATTGACTTTTACAAACGACAGTCGATTTCGTACAAAAGACATTTTCACCAGATCAAGAAGACACTTTCAAAAATTTCACAATCTTAAACAATTTTACAATTTTAAGGTGAAAACACCAACTACTTGGATAAAGAATTCAACAGATACAGTTATTCCTTCTGAAATCTCTGATTTTCTAGCACTGGGACCTAAATTCAGCTTTGAACCGAAAAATAATGTCATTGATATTCCAAAATTTTTAGCTGATATTGACCAAATATCACAATATATTCCCCATAATGAAAGAGATATTTTTTCAATTCAAACTACTAATATAATCACTAGTTTCGTCCATTCAAACAATTCCTCTTTTCATAACCCATATTACAATTCTTACATTAAATGTTGAAATTTTCTTGAAAACAATCCTCATCTGAAAGTTATTCATTCCTCTCACTAAGCATTCTTAATGATCATACTTATTATCATTTAATAACCAACAACCCATTCAGTACTATACAACAAAAAGCTAATAAGTTGGTTTCAGAGCTAGAAAACAAAAATAAGATTTCTCGAGGAGAAGGCTTCTCTTACAGATCCTACAACGGCACAATTAATAAATTCTATGGCTTACCAAAAATCCATTAACCAACTTTGTCCCTCAGACCTATTATATCAGGTATCGATAGCCCCGATAGAGGTGTTGCGCAACTTGTTACCGATGTCCTCACACTATCATATAATTCACATAACAATAATTTTGTCAATGACTCTTTTGAATTTCGCTCTTTTATTGATTGATTTCAACTTCCCGTTGACTACAAAATCATCAGTTTAGATATTGCATCACTTTTCAACAATATCACATTGGAATTAGCTGAAAACAGTATCACCAGACACTGGAACAACATTTCTTCTAATTGCAAAATTTCACTAACATAATTTCTCGAATGGATTGATTTTCTTCATGACACAACCTTCACCTTTGAAAATGAAATTCATAAACAATGCTTGGATATGCCCATGGGTAGCCCAGTTTCTCCCATAATAGCTCAATATGTCATGGACGACTTTATTGATGACTGTTTTGGCAGAACTCACTTCGAGATACCTTTAAAAAAAAAACATGTCGATGACACAATATTAAGTGCCCCTCAAGACAAACTTCAAGAATTGTTACTTGTTTTCAACTCTTACTATGAAAAGCTACAATTTACCATCGAAGAAGAGGACACCCAACTCAGCGTTCCCTTCTTAGACACCAAAGTTATCAGAAGGTCTGATAACTCACTTATCACCAGTTGTTACACTAAGCCTGGTGCGTCTGGAAGATTCTTACATTTCGAATCTTATCACCAAAATAAACAAAAAATCATCCTGTGAGGAGGTTAGACGACTGTCTAAGTTAAAGAAAAATCCCTTCAATATTCGGGTGTGCAGTCAACAAGGAATAGGAATAAAGTGAACTCTTTATTCTGTTCGAGCTTTCGACACTTCATTGGCTCTTCATCAGGAACTCTACAATAAAGTGGGAAAAAATTGTAAAAATAGATTTTTTTGCCTGTGCTTACTTACGAATATGAGGTTAACAATCCTTTTTCAACACAAACATGAAGGACAACATCACAACACATCAACGTTATGGTAAAAATATAATATAGAACTTTAATTGAAGAATATGAGTAATCAAACATGTAAAAGAATGAAGATATGGGAGAAGTTGTTTCCCCTAACGGACATTGGCAACCATATTTTGTAATTCGAACGGAAATGATGTGACTGAGCAGGAAATGAAGCTGACAAGAGACCAATGATTACAGTTTCCTGTGACCTTGTTGCCAACACACAATGAAAATGAAAGTGAAATCACCGACTACCCAGGGGTACCAAGTGTAAAGTTATTTTTGTTGCTCACCAGCAGGGGGCGACTTAGTAAATATGAGTGAATGATGCTGAGACTATCAATATTTTTTCTGGAATCAATGGAATTTGGTTCTCCGAAAATTTGTGTCATTTTGAGAAAAGTTTTTTTTTTAAGATTGGATTCATGTTCCAATATCGTCACATTATCATAATCGGGCAAGTGATCAAAAGTGATTGAATGTTGTGCTAATGAGCAAGTTTTTTTGTGATTCCTAATATCGCTTTTATGGGAACAAGTCTATCTTTCAACTTCCTTTTGATTTGTCCAATGTACTTTTTTTCCACTGAGTGCAAGGGATACAATTAACAACATAAAAATGATCTAACACAGGATCTTCATCATTTAATTTCGAAAAAAAAATCATTGAGTACAATTTGATTTTTATAAGCAATTCTAATATCAGGAATTTTGGGAAACAACCCATTAAATTTATGGTGAAGTGTATGAATATTTGGAAGAAAGAGGTAAGAAGTTGGAATATTATTATGAATGGAAGAATTATTATGAAAATCCCAACAAAGACTAGGTGATGATACTTCTGCAACAGAAACAGCCGATGAAAACCCTGACCATCCCCAACAGAAACGGACTTCATCAACTGACACAGACGATGAAAACCTCGACCATCCTCGAACGAAACGGACTTCATCTACTGATACAGCCGACGAAAATCCTGACCACCCTCAACCGAAAGGGACTTCATCAATCGATACAGCGGATGAAAACCCTGACCGTCCTCAACCTAGAGAGACACCTTCAATGGACACAGATGACGAAGATTCAGACAACCCAAATGAAGGTAGTAACAATACCGTGCACACAACTAGAGAGGAACCGGCATCAGTGATTCCAATATCTGGAAAACCTTTGAATTACTATAATAATCAGATAAAACTGAGTTTTGTTCATTACAATCCAAGACCACCATGTACAGAGCAGGCATTCGAAAACAAAAAGCCTTCATGTTCAAATTGGTATGGAAGCAAATGAAGAAAATATAATAGCATTTTTCAAGAACTATGTTCAACCAAAAATAAAATTCGCCATATTCTCCAACCCAGACGACGAATATCAATCAATTTGCAACATATTTCCGAAAACATTCAGAAACACAACTTACATTTTGGTAGAATGTAATGAAATATTACAGGATGTGAACAGCAAAGACCAACAACATACATTAATACGAAATTATCATGGAGGGGAGTCGAATAATCGAGGAATCAACGAAACAGAATTACGTATCCGCAAACGATTCTACTGGCCATCTCTGAGGTAGGACCTAGAAGAATACATAAATATTAAGTGCCCTTTGAAATTATTCATTTGGACACATTTCAGGCAGATGGACAAAAATTCTTGGCAGTTTCAGATGCTTTTTCCAAATATGGTCAAGCATATGCAATAGAAGGAGCTAATTCTATTAGCATTCTGAAAGCTCTCTTGACATTCATTACACACCATGGGTTACCACATATGATTGTCTCAGATAATGGTACCGAATTCAAAAATGGTTTAATCCAGGAATTTGTGGACACGCATAAAATACCTATTCACTATACTACACCAGACAGTACACAGTCGAACGGGATGATCGAACGTTTTCACTCGACATCAATAGAACATCTTCGAGTTCTGCGACAGAAAACACGGCAACTTATTATTAAAGAACATATATGCCATACTTGGTTACAATAACTCTATTCACTCAGAAACCAGGCAGAAATCCGTCGACGTACTCAATGGACACTTCGACAGTCAAGATCCCATCGACATCGATATCGAGAGGATATTATTGAACAACTATATGCAGCAACATCGAGAAAAAACAAAAGTGATCTACCAAGTAATCAATGAAAATGCCGTGAAACTGAAGGAAAAAACCATCAATAAAAGAAATCAAGGACGACATAACCCTGTAATATATTCACCAAGTACAAAAGTATACACTAGAACAACAGTCCTACGAAATAAATTATTACCCAGATTGTGGCAACATGGCGAATGAGTGAATACATGCCTTGCTTTCTCTCCGTGAAAATTCAAATCATTCAAGCTATAAGTGAAACATAAATATTGCTTTCTGGTGCATTGTGAAGAGAAGTTTCTACTGATCTCTCATACTCTAAGAAAAACCTCCCTGTGGTACAGTGAATTCATCCAACATGGGTCTAACCAAAAAAGACTTGGAGGAAATTGGTAACGTGATCGAAGTGAAAACTAAAAGTCTTTTAACTGAGGACTCGATTAAAAATATAATTGAGAAAATTGTACGGAGCATAACCGATAAGTATGACAATATTATAAGCGAACTCAGTCAACAGGTCGAAATTTCAAAAGATGATAACGAATCTCTTCGAATGGAAATGGATCACGTTGATCAAGTGAGTAGAAATAAAAACATTCGAATATTCGGAGTGGTAGAATCAACTGATGAAAATCTGCCCTCAACGATTATGGAAATCATGCATGAAAAAATGAAACCATCCAACATCAAGGAATGCGATATAAAAAGCTGTCGTCGAGTATTCAATAAAAAACTTTCCTCGAACGTCGAAGCATCCAATGCGAGCAACAACAAACCACCAGCTGTCTGGGTTGAATTTAACAGTGTTGCCATACGTAATAAAGTTTTGGCTAATAGAAGATTTCTGAAATCCAGTGGAATTTTCATTAATGAAGATTTGACGAAACGTCGTGTGACATTATTCAAGAATGCCCTCAACAAGCTTCCTAAAAAAAGTGTTTGGTGTCGCAACGGAAACATATACACAAAGATTAATGATGTCATAGACTGTATTAAAAAAGAAGATGAAATCGATCAGCTATTGTGAAAATGATTACTTTTAAGTTTTTGCTTCAATCTTTCCTCAATCAATCTTTGTCATGACGCTATTTAGCTTCAATTGAAATGTTTCTTTGAGTCCTGATATTTAATTTTTCTCCGATTATTATAGTAGTTTCGATATATACTCTTGAATAATTAGGTAGGTATGTAGAGAATATATAACTCTATTTCACTTTGCACACCTTTGGTGAATTTTAAACATAACGACTGATTTTTTCTCCCGAGTGTTTTTTTTTCATCAGTCGAATTGTTCACGCTAGTGCCTATTATTTACACGGATAGAAGGACAACCTGTTATTTTGCTTATCTTGCGTAACCTATAAGACTAATTCTACTTTCCTTATTTTTCCTTCCTCTTCACTCACACTAGCTTTACTAATGAGTTTCATTTTCAGATTTAGATGAATTTGTGTATTTCTCATACCAACGTCAGATCTCTTATTTCAAATTTAAATGAATTCAAAAGTAGGGTTGTTGATGTTCATGCGGGATTGAGTAGTGATATGGTGAGCCCCAAGGAATATTCTTTCATTCGCAAGGACAGACCAACTCGCGGAGGTGGTGTTGGTATGTACATTAAAAAACATATTAAATATGATATAATATTCGAATAGTGTAATGATATCTTTGAAACAATCTGGGTAAAAATTTTCTATAAAAATAATATCATATCTATTGGTAATATATACAGACCACCCAATTCAAATATACAGCAATTTCTCAACGAAATAGAAGACCTTTTCACTAATATGTTCAGCTACTACAATGATATTATATGCATGGGGGATTTTAACATCAATATGTTGGATATCCAGTGTGGACATACAATACAATTTATGTCGATATTAGATACTTTTAATTTCAAACAAGTCATACAAGAGCCCACACGTATCACTTCTAATAGCATTACTTTGATTGATTTGATTATAACCAATTATGAAACTGTGAACTGCTCTGCTAGAGTTCTGGATTTTAAAATTGACTCTGAAGATAATAGTCATCAGAAAACAATACAGTTCAGGCCGCTGGATAGAGTTGATCTAGATTAATTCAAGAGTGATCTTGAAGCCACCCCTTTGTATCTTATTTTTGAAGCCGACAATATTGACAACAAAATCGAGCTACTCAATGAGTACATAAAAATTGTTCTTGACTTGCATGCACCTTTGGTATTATATCAAACACGAAAAAAGCAACCAAACCGCCCTGGATTACCGAAAACATTAAATTAATGCAAAACATGAAAGACAAAGCCTTTCAAAAGATTCAAATATTCTCGTTTAACGCATCACTGGACTCATTACAAACAACTTAGGAACTTTGTCAAGTGTAAAAAAAAAGCATAACTCAATTATGAACTAAAGAATTCCAACATGAAGGAGCAATGGGAAGAATTGAAAAAAAAATCTGTTACACCTACAAAAAATTTATTTATACCTGACGTTCTCAAGAATGTGAATGCTTTGAATAATCATTTCATTAATATATCGACTGATGACAATGCATCGAAAGATCACCTTATAGGGCACTACTTTTCTTCGAATGTAAAAAATGGTATTAATACTACCTTTGCTTTCAAGAAAACATCTGAAGTGGAGATAATGAGAATTTTAAACAATATAAAAACACAATCATATGGCACTGATGATTTAAATATAACCATTTTGAAAATGTGTTGCCCCATAATAGTACCCTGTATAACTCACATTATTAATGCATGTTTAGCAGAGAGTTATTTTCCACTAGCGTGGAAATCTGCTAAAGTCATTCCGTTACCAAAAATAAAAAATCCAGAAAATTTCAATGATCCCAGATCAATAAATATTCCTCCTACACTTTCTAAAGTAATTTGAAAAAATCATGGAGATTTAAATTCATCAGCATCTCACTGATAATGACATCCTTCCATTGAAACAATCTGGATTTAGAAGTGGCCATAGTTGTGCTACTGCACTTGCTGATGTTATTGATGATATTCTGAGGGCTGAAGATGATGGCGAAATCTGCATTCTCATTTTATTAGACTATTCAAAAGCGTTTGATACGATTAATCATTAAGTTTTGTTGGCCTTGTTACACTTTCTAGGTTTTGGTGTCACAGCTCGTACTATGTTATCTTCTACCCCGTTAGAAGTGAAAGCAGAAGTGCCCCAAGAAATCATTTTAGGTCCCTTATTATATACATTGTACACTGCAAACTTCTCTAATTCCTAACAGTGGTGCAAACATCATTTCTACACAGATGACACCCAGTTATACTTTTCCTTCAAATACCAAAATATTAATGAATCAATTACGTGCATCAATACAGACTTGCATGCACTATTGAAAATTTCACATGAGCATTCTCTGAAACTCAACCCCGAAAAATCTGCTGCTCTTGCTTTGCGACTCGCTTGTTCTCTCACATTTCAATCATTGTGATGTTGTTTACGGACCCTGTGTCGATGATGTAGATACCAAACGCATACAAAAAGTACAAAATTGCTGTATCAGACTTATTTACGGCATACAAAAACATCAAAGTATCAGAGGTAAACTCAAGGAAATCAAATGGTTGAACATGTATTATCGTCGCTTACATCACATGGCTTGCTTGTTTCATAGAATACTACTTTTCAAAACTCCTCCATATTTATATATCAAACTGTGCTTCAGAACTGATGTGCTTTTGATTGATTATTTACTTTGGTGAATAATAAATGATTTATTATTATTATTATCATTATTATTATATACACCACGAACCATAAAATCAAATGAAAAAGTGACAGTGGAACTACCTCACACCACATGTCATAAAAAGAATATAAAACATATCCCGAAAGGTAACAAGAAAATGGTTTTATAGGTGCACCCTCGCATCGGGGCTAGAAATACGGATTCAAGACCTCAAAGACAACCCAGGAATTCTTCCTCTGAAGCTGGGAGAAGCCAGGATCACAACTTGACGCCGATTGCCGAAAAAATAGATCGAATACATATGCAGTTCGATGGCATCACCGAAGGTCTTGAACTCGACCCAAGTTACCCCTACCTTGAAGAACTTGTAAACTCCAATCGAGCCCTCAAATATCAGCTGAAAACTGTACTCCAAAAATTCAACTCAATTTCTCGACACCACAAAAACAGAAGAGGCCTAATCAATGGTATTGGCAGCATCATAAAAGCGATATCTGGAAATTTGGACCAAGAAGATGCCATACGATACAACATGGCCATAGCACCACTTCAAGAGAGCCCAAAACAATATTATTCAGAGAATAAACCAACACATTTATCTGACAACAACTTCGATAGACAATTTCAATGAAACCGTTTCACTCATCAAGCACAATGAGAATATAATTTCCAAAGAGATCGATAGATTCAACACAGAAGTCAATACACTTGTATTCGATTTCAATCATTTCATGAAAATTCGAAATAGTTTGGATCAGCTGAGTTTATCGTTGCAAAGAACATCATAACTACTCATCGATCTCGAAAATGCAGTTGTATTTGCAGAAACCAACACCCTGTATAATAATAAAATACAACCATCCGAAATGAACATGAAAATGAAGACGATGGCTCGACACCATACAAAAAACCAGCTTCTTTTCAACAATCCACAAGGATTTCGAAAAAACTACGATTTGATCACTGTAGATGCCTACTATTCCAACGCAATGTTTGTTTTAGTTCCGCACTTTCCCCTCCTTCACCGAGAAAAAATTCACACATTACCATCTCTTTTCCATCCCTACTAGCAATTTGACCACCATTATTTCACCAGCTCCCTATCTGACATGGAATACTGGACTTCACCACTACTCACAAGGGCCGTGCAGAAAGATCGACAAAATATTCCTATGCCAGACAACAATTCTTCTGAGCGACTCCAGTCCCGAGATTGTATTTCTGAAATCCTTCACCTATCCGAAGCCAAGTGCCATCCAATTCCGGTATCGATCGATATGTTATTGATCGAAGAAATCACATCAGCACATTACATCGCCATTTTTCCAACGCCAACGAAATTATCCACCAAATGTACGAGCTCCGGAATACTATTACTACAGGGGACCTACCTCATAGAATTGCCTCCAGATGCGAATTCAAAACACCACATGCCAACTACATGAATTCCAAAGAATTCACATTCGAACAGCTATTGACATTGCCAAAAATCAAGACTATCTCGAAAAAAGCCGAGAAGAAGATGCCACCAATCCACTTGGAGAAAATGCCACTAGATGAACTCCACAAAATTCGGGATCAAAGCTTACTTCAACCCTTGAATGTCGAAGATATCCCAGATGATACCACCCACTTCTAGACCACCCCAATATCCATCGTAGCTGCAGTTGCCATTGGAATGTTTTTATTCAAATTCCATCGAACTATACGATGTCAGAAAAACTCTCAGACTCCACCTACACCATCTACAAGGACTCAAGTTTCATTCGTCCCACATAAAACTTCTTCGGAGGATGGAGAAGTTACAGCTTAAATCCACGACGGGTCAGCGACATTGGACACCGCAGAAGAGCGATGAACTCCTTGCTCTGCAAATTTTATTCTAATTAGCTTCTTTTTGTACAGTCAGTCTGACTTTTGATCTTGAACTTGTAACACGGTTTTCGGAATATAATAAATCATTTTTTGAAAACCACCCTTAACTTACAGATATACACCTCGTTGAAGAAGAGGTGCCTTACATAACACTTAGCATACTATACTTATTTCAAAATACATTTGTTTGTTAATATTCCTCAAGAGAGTAAAAACTTCTTTCCAATAGAAACATTTCAAGGACTCTTTCGAAACTAGGTACTTAATGTTTGTCATTTTTTCAAATTAGTGGGTAATGAGTCGAATATCCTAGGGGCCATTGCTGTACATAAATTGTAACGAATTTTTGTGTTACTGAAGGGTACGTGAAAGTCATTTTTCTGTCGAGTATTAACTTGTTCAATGTTTTGAATTTATTTTCAAAAAGTTATTGCTATTCATGTAGATATACGAACATATTTCAAAGATAAGCACTGAGTTGCTATTTCAAGATTATTCAAGTGGTATGTGCCAACTGAATAAATTTGATAAAGTTCCGGTTCAAAATGAGACTTTGCCGTTATTTCAACTTTGTGAATGCACAATCGTTGAACGATGCATAAGTCTAAAATGTCGGTGATATATAAATAGACCTGAAATAGAGAGATAACTGAAAAAACAAAACTGAAATTTCATACAGGATTTGGCGTTTGGATATGCTTTTTTAAGTGGAGTCATGAAACAATTTTTTTTTTATATCTTTACTTTCCATCAGACAATCAATTGTATGGGATTCGTCGAAACAGAAAATATTAACACACACAAATATATATATATATATATATATATATATATATATATATATATATATATATTTGATCGGATAGGCTTCCGCGGTCAGAAATGTGCTGGCTGGAACTTCCGGTATATATCCACCTACCTTCGAACACCCAAAGACACAATCCCCAATGAAAACCAAGGAATATATGAAATACCATGCTCTAACTGTCCCAGAACATACATCGGCCAGACCAACCGACGAGTGTCCTGTAGAGCATATGAACACGAACTAGCAGTCCGTAATTCTGACACAAACTCAGCATTATATTCCAACATCATTTAGAAACAGGCCACAAAATAGATTTCAAAAACACCAAAACCGTTGCCACAGCCAAAACCCCCCAAACCAGAATTACCCGTGAAGCCATTGAAATCGAAAAACGTCCCAACTGAATTAAAGTTACTGGGCAACGATTTGGTTTTTTAAAAATTTCGTTTATTTTTAAAATGAATACAATTGCTCGGTAGCTGTGCTGGATCAAACGTAAAAATCGAACAATGATGCGTTCTCGCGTTTATATATGGAATATAATGCAAACTCAGCGTCTACGAGCTCTGGTAAACACTTGGATTATTACAATGGGTATATTCATTAGGAATATATGACTCCTCCATCCTTAAGATGAAAATAATACGTCTGTGTTATTTTCAGAACAACGATTTGGTTCTAATTGAATGTCATTATCTCGAGTTGAATATCGAGTTGAAAATAATCTTATTGACTTGAATATCTGTCGTCTGAAAATAAACAGTAATAAGAGAACAATAAAGATTATACATATTGAATATAAAATATAATGTGAAGAATTTTCTTCTGGTCGTTGTAGGCTATGTAGTTGCGTCTTTTCGGCTATCTTCTGGAGATGGCTCAGGTCATCTAGGTTGATTTTTCCTAGAGTATACAGGGGTAGATTTCCTCTTGAGGGTGCCTCGAGAGTATCTAGTTGTGGTAGTTGAAGCGGTGTTTCTTCAATGGTAGGGGCGTCATTACTATATACATCGCCATTAATTTTCAATTTGCAGTGATAAGGGATGTATATAAGTTTAGGTTGATTGATTTCCTCATAACCATTCTCTTGGCAAACTTTTTCAATATAAATTTGCTTGAATGGTATAGCAATGAGATATGCATTGGTGATTGGTTCAACGATGTCTTGTTGAATTTGGATGTCTGTTGTTTGGCATTTGATAGAACGTTGTCCCATGAGAATTTCAGGAATACAGTCGTTATTCGATATTTGATTTTCGATGTACTGGATACAACTATTTTCAATTCTGATGCAGGTTTCATCAGCATAATGGTGATATGTCGAGTTCAATATTATATAAGGTTTCAAGGGTAGAATGGTTTTATTGGATATAGGGATAGGATAGAGATGGAAAATCTCATAAACGTTTTCCTGGAGTATCGGAAAATGAACAATGAACAGAATTCTTTCATTGCTGTAACGAATTTCTGTTTTCAATAATTTATAATATGATTGAGTATTTTTGAAAACTGGTAATCCATTTTTGTATAGAGAAAACATTATTTTTGTTAATTTTTCTAATTCATCAAGTGATAATATAGTACTATGAACTATATTGAGTTCAGCGAATAATATTGAATCTTCGATATTATTTAAGAGAGATAGCATGTTTTGACTATCAATAACCATTGTATCTAGTGAATTTTGTAATCGTAGAAATAATGTATACTTATTCAAGCTTTGAACAATACTTTTAATTTGTTTTTGAATCAACTTTTGATTGCTTGATATTTTCTTTAAATTTTTAACTGTTTCATTCATGAAATCTTGAGTTATAGATAAATAATTTTTCAAATCATGATGTAAATCGTTTTGATTTTTGGACAGTGTTGCAAGAGCATTATCGTATATTTCACCGTCTTCATCATCTAAAGTGCCAAACAGCCATTCGTGAATTCTACCTCCTACATTCATGAGTCCTCTTTTATGTTTTTTATATGTTTGAGGTTTGATATTATCGAGTTTATTCATAATTTGTTCAAGGAGATAGTCCAAATGTTCATGCATATGTTGAAGTTGAGGATATATTTCGTCTTTAATAGAGACTAGATTTTCAATTGTTTTTGAATTGTCTCTAATACGTTGTATAGGTTTATCAAATTTGGTCAAGTCTAAAAATTTGATGAAAGTATGTTTGTTGAAGGTAATTCTTGCTTGTCCAAGGGAAAAAGGAAGAATTGGGTTAGTCAGAGTCTTCAACTTGATCTGTTGTCCTTCTGTCAATATAATGCCTATCAGGAGTATCATTTGTAGCAGCATCTGAAACAATTCGTTGAGGTTTCAATTGTTGTTTATGATAGGTTGCTTTACGAGTTTTTAGTTTAATATCCTCATTTTCTATTGGTTCAACAGCTCTATAAAGGGGTGTTGTTTTACTTCTCTGTTTGTCATACAAATAGACTTGTTGGTCAAGTTTGATTTCAGGGGGTTCTTTCCTTTCTATGTTAACTTTCTCTAGAGATGCTTTTGCTTTCTCGTTATTTGTTTTTATCATATCATTTATTATTTTTATGTTTCTGTCATGTTTTTCTAGGTAGTCAGTCATTATTTTTTCTGTGGTTATATCAAGTGGGTTTCCATGATTTAAGTTTCCTTTTATTATTTGAAATGGTGTGTATTTAGTTGCCGAATGAATTGTGTTATTATACCCTAAAATTGCATATACCATGTGAGATGATATTGATCTCTGTGGAAATTCTTGTTTCAATATTCTTATTTCTTCTAGTAATGTCGAATGAAGTCTTTCAATTGGACTATTACTATTAGGATTTTTGGGAGTTACATAATGTAATTTTATGTTATGTTTTTCACAAAAATCTTCAACGATTTTATTTTTGAATTCACTGCCTGAGTCGCATGTGATTTTCGAAGGTATTCCGTAATGTGAAAAGAATATTAAAATTCCATCAATAATATTCAATGCATTAGGTTGAATAGGGTATGCTTGAGCGAAGCGTGAAAAACTATCAATTAATGTTAAGAATTTTGTTTTATTTATCGATAGGATATCCATATAAATATGTTCGAAAGGATATTCTCCGATAGGTGTTGGTTTGAATTTTATTTCATATGGGTGTCTTTCATATTTTGATTTCTGACAGTCTTCACAGGTATTGATATAATCACGTATATCCGTTATCATATTGGGCCAATAATATTTTCTTGAGAGGGCTAATTTTGTTTCATTAATTCCTCTATGAATAGTTTTAGTTTCATGATGATATTTTATTTTTTCTTGTTGTTCTTCTTTATTTATGATGTCTTTAAGTAAAATATTACTTTGGATTAATTTAAATGCAGAATTTCTGAAGTAATTTTGAATAGTTGAAACTACAATTGTTTGTAATTCCTCTTGAATTAGTATGCCATATGTATCTACCAAGTTTTGTTGGAAATTTTGGTAGGGTAAAACTATATTAAGTCTAGTTTTATCGAATATTTTCTGTATCGTTACTCGTGGTGTAATAGCATCTCGGCTACAACGAAGGAAAATCTGATTTTGAAATTTATTTAATTCTTGTTCTGAAATCGGTATTTCAAGAACTGGATTTTCTGCACTTGAGTGTTCAGTCTCTAAAGATTCTTCATCTTTTTTCTTTTTTGTAGGTGGACGAATTTGAATGTCCGAAATGATGTTTATTTTCTTTTTCTCTACTTTTGTTTCTTTTTCTGTTTCCTTCTTAATTAGTTCATTTATATCATCTAGATCATTTAGATCACTTTCTGAGAGTTGAGGAATTTGATAAGTTGGGTCAAATAATTCAGGGAAGTCGTCTTCAATTCTATGTTCTTGTGGGTCAATATTAACTGCAAGTGATTGGGTTTCAATGGGATTTATTTCTATTCGAGATAAAGCATCTGCAACTTTATTTTGTTTTCCTTTTCGATATAGGATTTTATAATCGAATTCTTCTAGTCGAAGTCGCCATCTTACAAGTCTTGAACTTGGGTCTTTTAAGTTAAATAACCATTCAAGTGGTTTATGATCGGTTATCAGGGTAAATTTACGTCCGAATAAATAAGGTCTAAAGTATTTTGTGAAATTAACAATTGCTAAAAGTTCTTTTTCAATTGTTGAATAATTTTGTTCTGAACTATTTAAAGTTCGTGAAGCATAGGCAATGGGTCTGTCATTACCTAGGGTTCCTTGTGAAAGGACAGCACCAATGGCTATATTTGAAGCATCTGTCGTTAATATAAATGGTTTTGAAAAATCGGGAAATTGTAAAATTGGTTCATTACTTAAAAGATCTTTACATTTTTCAAAAGTTTTAATAAATTCGTCATTGTGTATAATTTTTTCTCCTTTTTTCAAACATTTTGTGAAAGGTTTGGTTATATCTGCAAAGTTTTTTATAAATTTTCTATAATATCCTAACATTCCAAGAAATTATTTAGTTTCTTTGGCTGTTGATGGTAAAGGAAAATTTTTTATTGCTTTTATTTTATTGGGATTTGGTTTTATTCCTTCCGGAGTTATTATATGTCCTAAAAATTCAAAATTTTTTCTTAAAAATTCAGATTCATCTAGCTGAATAGTTAGTTTTGCACCACGTAATCTTTGAAAAACTTTATTCCGATTGCAAATATGTTCTTGAAGAGATGTAGAAAAAATTATAATGTCGTCAATGTATACAAGACAGATTTTATTTTGTAAATCGCGTAAAACATAATCCATTACTCTCTGGAATGTTGCTGGAGCATTTTTTAAACCAAAGGGCATACGAAGGTATTCGTAATGTCCATTTTCAACAGTAAAAGCTGTTTTTTGAATTGAATTTGGATTCATTTCAATCAGATGAAATCCAGATGCTAAGTCTGAAGTTTTCATCAATAGTTTTTTCATTTACTTTCCTATAATCTACTACATTCTCCATTTTCTTTTTCCTGAAGCATCTAGTTTTTTGGGAACTATCCAAATAGGTGAACTCCATGGAGATATTGAAGGTCTAATAATTCCATCTTTCAACATTTTGTCGATTTGTTTTTGAACTTCTTGCTTATGACAATGAGGAAATCTATATGATTTTGTATGAATGGGAATTTCATCTGATGTTTTTATTTCATGTTTAATCACATTAGTGAATTTAAGCGTTTTATTTTCGTCATAGAAAATGTCACTATATTTATTACATAGCTTTAATATAGCGTCTCTTTCTTCTTTGTTCATGTGATCTGTTCGAATTTTTTTTGAAATTTTCTTTTGTTTACAGGGGCTTATTTTTGGTAATAAGTCTTCTGCGTGATAAAATTCAAAGTTTTCTTCGTGTATTGGATTACAAGGAAAAGGTTCAAATAATGTTACTGCAATGGTTTTATTAGTATTATTATATATTTCAAATCTTGCTCGAAAGTTTTCAGCAAAAGTTATTGTTTCTGGAACATCTAGATTGTTAAATTGTAATTTTGGAATTAGAATTTCTCCTTGTTGAATTTCAACTGGGAATTTTTGTACAATACTTTCAAAAGCTGGTATTTCAAAAGTATATTGTGTTTCGTGGGGTTGTCTATAAAAGAATGGTATTTCAACATACTCTGACTGTAGTATTTGATTTTTAAAATCAATTCTTAAATTGAGATGTTTTAATTCTTTCAATCCTAGTATACCGTCAAAGAATTCATGAAAAGGAAATAATAAAAATTCTATCATGTGGTTACTCTGAAATTCAGGAAAGGCTGGAATAAGTCCTTTATATGGAATTATTTTTTCTCCTAATGATGTTTTTAATTGTGATGGTTCTTTAAAAATGTTTTCTGGGTAATATTTTTCTGCAATAGAGGGTCTCAGCATAGAAGTATGACATCCTGTGTCAATAAGTAGTTTTATAGGTGGATTTTGTATTTTTATATATGGTAGCCCGTTTACTACTGCTGAATGTAACTCTATTATGTGATCTCGTTCATTTGAGGCAGATTGTAAAAATTTGTCTCATCATCTTGGTCTGTTGGTTCATCAACTTCATCAAAAGTTGTATTCAAATTTTCGAAGTCAAAATCGTCTTGATCGGGTATATTATTTTCAAATTGCGAGCTAATTTGATGGTTTAACAATTGTTGTGTATTATTTGAATATAACTGGGGTGTTATATCAGAATCTTGATTGTTTAATTCCTTGCTAATGAAATTTCTTCTCGTATTAGGATTATTTTTGAAAATGTTATTATTAGGTTTAATCATTGTTAGATTTCGAGAAGTGGTTGACATCGGTTCAACCGGTGTATTAGTTTGTTTATTCTTTGGTTTCCAGACGTTTTGTGGAGGACCAAATACTTGTTTGTTAGTTAAAAATTTTTGATTTATAGCTTGAGGTTTAATCGCTATTGGTTGACTTGGGAATTGATTCCTTACATGAGACTGTATCATGCCATTTTGATATTGTGGTTGAAATTGTGGTACATGAGTCTGTATCATGCCATATTGTTGAGATGGTTGCGGTTGTACGCGTTGTTGAACAATTTGTGGTTGTTGGTAAAATTGTTGTTGTAAAGGTCTTTGGGACTTTTGAGGTTGTTGGTTTTGTAAAGTCATATTTTGTATTTGTCTAAAATTTTCATCTTCGAGTACTAAATTCATAGCCTCTTCTAATGAATTTGGATGTTGGACTAAGATTTTATCTTGAAGTCGAATATTTAAGTTTCTCAAGAATACTTTTAATGATTGAGATTCATATTGTCTGATATGAATTTGTTTTGTTGGTTGATCCATATCAGGATCTAAATTTATTTTGAAAATGAGTTTACTTCGTAAAACTTGAATTCTTTTTCCAAAATCTAGCATATGTTCATTTCTATTAGGTATTAAAGTAAATAGTTTTTGTTCTAAATTATCAAGACTCAATCTATCACCAAAAGTGTCTTAATTCGTTTTTAATCAATAGCCACGCATTCAATTCTGTTCGTGAGCTGATCAATAATCGTGCTCGATCTTTTAATTTGCTCAAAATTATGCTTACAATACATTGGTTGAGAATTTGATAGTTTCCATGATATCTGGTATGGAACTTATCAACAGCATTTATAAAAATTTCAAGGTTTTCAGAGGATCCATCAAAAGTAGGAATGGTATCTGAATAAATTTTGAACAATGTGTAATTAATTTCTTGGGCCATGTTTGAAACGTTCAGTGATGAAAATGATTCAATTAAGTTTTCAATTTCAGTCATAGAATAAATAGGTTATATATTTTCTAAATCTATTTGGTTTTTTCTTAAATCTACTTGGTTTCTTAATCTACTTGTAAAATTACTCAAGAATTCACTTTGAAACTTGGTATTTTACTCTACTCTACTTGGTTTGTTTGTACTTGGTTTGTTTCTGTTTTTGTTTTTGTTGATCTGTATCACACAAAAACTGTGGTTTGAGTGATCTGTATCACTCTGTTTTTTTCTGTTCGTTTTTCCTTAACCTAAACTCCTTTGAAATGTTTATGATAAACAAATTCAGGTAGTACAAAGAGGATACTCGACTCACCGTGATGGTACGACGTAGCAGCTCTAGGGGACTTCAGAATGATCAGCTTGTATTCACCAAAGGTCGCCAACTCCTTCTTGTTTCTTCGAATAGCGAACTAACAGCTGGGCTGACGTGTTTTCTTGATGAAGGGACACTTCCACTATCCTACCGACTGCGCCAATTAGAGTTGCTGGGCAACGATTTGGTTTTTTAAAAATTTCGTTTATTTTTAAAATGAATACAATTGCTCGGTAGCTGTGCTGGATCAAACGTAAAAATCGAACAATGATGCGTTCTCGCGTTTATATATGGAATATAATGCAAACTCAGCGTCTACGAGCTCTGGTAAACACTTGGATTATTACAATGGGTATATTCATTAGGAATATATGACTACTGTCTCATGGATTGCCTTCGTGACTGAGTGTGTTCCATAGCCATTTTGTCGAAGTGCTTCGGACGTCTCAGCTTGTCTGTTTGATGATTCCGTTAGACAAAAAGATTGGGTCACCAGCGTGTTGACTACGGATTGCAGTGGTGTAGGGTGATGGTGGGATTCGGCGTGTAGGTATCTGTTTGTGTGGGTGGGCTTTCGGTATACTGTGTATCCAAAAGTATCGTCCGGCTTTCTGGTTATCCTCGAAATTCATCATGAACAGGTTAGCTACAACTGGGGACAAGGAAGAGCACATGGGGGCTCCTTCTATCTGTTTGTAGAAACTGTTGTTGAAGATGAAATAACTATTCATCATGCAGTGTTTCGTCAGTTCTGTGACGTGATGTGGAAAGTCCACTCTTTCTTAAATCATTGACAAAGCTTCTTGAATGGAAACGCTGGGATACAGCGACTTGATATCTAGGCTGGCTAAGATGTCATTTTGGTTCAGTTGGAGATTTTTTGTTATTTCTACCGAGTGTTCTGAATTTTTGACATAGGAATCTGCTGTTTCTGTCACTGGCTGCATTATCTGTGCTGAGTATTTTTCCAGTTCCTAAGTTGGAGAGTCGATGATACTCACTATTGGTCGTATGGGTATACCTGCCTTGTTGATCTCGGGTTAGCCGTAGAGTTTCGGGCAGTTGCTTGATTTCTCTCGGGGTATAATTTGTCTTTCTATTTCTAATCCTGATTTGAACGATCGGATCTTCTCTTTCGTAACTTCCTCCAGATAGGTGGTTGGATCCCTAGCTGATAGCCATCTTGGAGACTATCAGTCCTTTTTTTTTGGTAATCCACTGTATTCATGCAGTCGCATTAGCTTTATCTGCTGGTAGGATAGTGATGTCCTCATACTTTCCCAAATTCCAGAGTGCTTCTCTGTCTTTTCGAGAAAAATTTGATTGTACTGGTCTGCATGTTTTCAGGATATGAGCAATGTTCTGTCTCATGTCCTCTGCCAGAGGGGACAATGTTCAGAATCAGTCGTTAAACCAATCTACCAAGAAAGAAAAAAAACTGTATTACATTCTCTCGTCAGAGTATCATCAGACTTGTCTGAAATAATGAGAGATGTATAATCTGCATATATCGTAAATGTAGATCGAACTGGCAACTTATCTAAATCGTTGAAATAGATGATGAATAGTATGGGCCCGATTACAAAATCTTGAGGAGCCCCAATTTTGACTTTTTTCAGATTTCGTATCATTGATTGCTACATACTGTCTTCTTGAGCTGAGAAAAAAACATAGCCACTAGTGAGGAATACTTCTTATTCCGTATCCAAGCAGCTTATTTTTCAATAATCCCTGATCGACACAGTCGAATGCCCTGCTAAGATCATGAATTCAACAACAGGGCACTCCACCTCATCGATAAGTTCCACTATTCTTTCATAGTAGCAGTGAACTGCTGTCGAGGTCGACTTTCTATCTGGAAACCCATGTTGGTTGGGAGGGAAAATGTTATTCTGTTTGCATGATGCTAATAATCTATGGACCAATGAGTACTCTAACACCTCGGGGAAACCTGAAGTCACTGTAATAGGGCATTAATTTTCAACGAGCGGTGGATCACCACTCTAATGATTTCGAATGATTCATTATTCCTGTTTCGAGTTGCTGGGGGATATTTCTCAACAATATCGTGCGGACTGGAAGAAAGATTGGGCGACTTCATACGGATCTACGATCAATTTGTTCTCATTGAGCAATGTTATTTCTGCTTTTGTTTTATTTTGATTTTTGTCGGTTAATACATTAACTATTTTCCAGGCAGTCTTAGATGGATTTTCCGAATACTCCATTTGTTTTGAAAATATTGCTCTCTTGATGAAATAACAAGATTTTCTTTTTTTTTTCTTCTGGCTGTACAATTGTTTGAGAAAAGGATTTTTCAGTTGTAATCTATGCATATCTTTGAGGTTCTCACTCGACCTTTTCAGTTCATTCGAAACCCATTTTTTGTCTCGACACGATTTTTTGTAATATCGGAATGATATAAAAATATTTTCCAAAATTGGGTAAAAGCTAGGTTTACACCCTGAAACTCCAAAACATCAGACCAGTTTTTTGAGAGATTTTGGATTTATAATATAAGAACATTTTCTATTGAATTATCACTGGAAAATCGTTTCATACACCCCAAAGTTTTTTCAGGTTCCCCTGAAAAAAATTCAAGAAAAATCGACTGGTGATCAGATATAGTGTTATCAACAACACGAGGTATGCAGTCTACATTTGTGAATATTTGATCAATTCTTGACAGATTATTTGCTGTAATTCTGGTGGCCCACTTTCTTGAGTGTTTCATACCATAACAGGAGAAAATATCTGATAGTGTTGCGGAATATCTCTCCACCTCATTTGAACAATCAATATTCATATAACCACATATCAAAATATGTTTGGCCTGTATATTCATTCCAAGACTCCTGACATTTTTTCAATTTGTTATTCGAAATTTGGTTTTCGATGTACTGGACGCAGCTTTCTTCAATTTGTATGCAGGTTTCATCAGCACAATGGTGATATGTCGAGTTAAACAAGATATAAGGTTTCAAGGGTAAAATGGTTTTGTTTGTGATAGGGATAGGATAGAGATGGAAAATCTCATTAACGTTTTCCTGGAGTATCAGAAAATGAACAATGAACAGAATTCTTTCATTACTGTAACGAATTTCTGTTTTTGATAATTTATAATATGATCGAGTATTTTCGAAAATCAATCAATCAATCAATCAATCAATTTATTCACCAGAAAAATGTTTAAGCATTCACAATACAATCGATAAAGTACATATTGGTAAATAAATACAAAAACACCCAAAAAAGGTTGCCCTTGAGCATGGGTGTAGTGTATAAATCAGTGGGTAGATAAAATGATGTAGTGTATAAACATTGTATAGATAAAAATAATGTGGTGTAAAATCAGTATTTAGACAAAATGATCGGATAAAAGTAATACATAATTATGAGAAAGAGTAAGAAACAGAATTGAAGGAATACAATTATAATTATAATTAGGGGAACATTGCTGACGCGAAATTACAGTGCCCACATATTCAAGTTGTGAAGTTCAGTTGTTACGTTAATTCTTTCCTGTCAATCAAATGGTGGATTCTTTTTCTGGGGATATTGAGTAACCATTTTTTTAGTTTTTTTTCGAATAGACCTGTAGAATGAATATTGCGCAATTCTTCCGGGATATCCGCATATAATACTGGGCAGAGATACACGAAGGATCTTTTACTTTTCTGTGTGTTCACTTTAGGCACGAGTGTCGTTTTGGTTTTGAATCTAGTGTTGTATCCATGGTCTATTGGCTGTAGTTTGAATTTTGTTTTGTGGTGTTGTGATATTAGTGAATGGTAGTACAGTTGTCTAAGGTCTGAGGTTTCAGATTCGCAGAATAAGGTTTCTGTTGGGAATCTGTAATCTTTTTGATAGATTATTTTCAAAATCCATTTTTGCGTGGTTTCTAGAGATCTCATGTGAACATCTCCTATTCCCCCCCATACTATTATCCCATAGGATAAATGTGTTTGTACCAGCGAATTATATAATATCTTCAAGTATTTTATATCGAATAATCGTGTGTAGAGCTTGAATTTTTTTATCATACTCCTAAGTTTTTTAATAACATGTTCAGAGTGGAAATTCCATTTCAAGTGGTTATCAATCATTATTCCCAAATATTTGATGTGGGAGGTTGATCTAATTTGAACTTGATCATCTTTGAATTTTAATGTGTCATAAGAGGGAAGTGTATCCCTATAGCATGTAAACGGTAGAAAAAATGTTTTCTCAAAATTGATCGTCAGGAGTTTGTTCTCAAAGAAGTTGATCACTTTGCTGAAATCATTTTCGGCTTTACATTTCAAATTTTTCCAGTTCGTATCTTCATAGATGACAGCAGTATCATCAGCAAAGCTTATTATATTACCCTGACTGGATGTTTCGAAAAGGTCGTTGATGTATACATTGAAAAGAATCGGCCCAAGTACGGTACCCTGAGGAACTCCATACTCGATCCTTCGTTCTGAACTCGTTGTACCATCAATAACCACATATTGACTTCTATTACAGAGGTAGCTCTTCATCAGTTTCAGTGCAATTCCTCGTACTCCTAGGTTCTCCAGTGTACTCAGGAGTTTTTCATGGCTCACTGTATCGAAGGCTTTTGCCAGATCGACGAAGATACAAAGACATGGTTTATACATATCTAATGAATTGTAAATTTGACTTGTTAAATTGACCAGTGCATCTTCAGTCGATCTAGATTCTTTGAACCCGAACTGTTTTTCCGAGAGGATGTTGTATTTTTTAAAAAAGCTATTGAATCTTGTTTTTATTATTTTCTCGAATACTTTAGCGATGTTACTTATAAGAGATATTGGCCTATAATTTATAACATTCGTTTTACTGCCAGAAAACTGGTAATTCATTTTTGTATAGAGAGAACATTATTTTTGTTAGTTTCTTCAATTCCTCAATTGATAATATAGGGCTATGAACTATATCAAGTTCGGCAAATAATATTGAATTTTCGATATTATCCAAAAGGGGCAGCATATTTTGACTATCAATAATCATTGTATCTAATGAATTTTGTAAACGTAGAAATAATGTATATTCATTCAGGCTTTGACCAATACTTTGAATTTGTTTTTGAATTATTTTTTGATTGTTTGCTATTTTCTTTGAATTTTGAACTGTTTCATCCATGAAATCTTGAGTTATAGATAAATAATTTTTCATATTTTGATTTTCGGAAAGTGTTGAGCATTATCATATCGTTCACCGTCTTCATCATCTAAAGTGCCAAACAGCTATTTAGGAATTCTACCTGCTACATTTATGAGTCCTCTTTTATGTAGTTTATATTTTTGAGATTTGATATTATTGAGTTTATTTATAATTTGTTCAAGAAGATAATTCAAATGTTCATGCATATGTTGAAGTTGAGGGTATAGTTCGTCTTTTATTGAGACTAAATTTTCAATTGTCACTGAATTGTCTCTGATACTTTGTGAAGGTTTGTCAAATTTAGTCAAATCTGGGAATTTGATGAAAGTATGTTTTTCAAGTGTAATTCTTGCTTGTCCAAAGGGAAAAGAAAGAATTGGGTTAGTCAGAGTCTTCAACTTGATCTGTTGTCCTTCTGTTTCTGTCATAAGTATTCTTATTCCTATCAGGATTATCATTTTCATTAGCATCTGAAACAATACGTTGAGGTTTCAGTTGTTGTTTATGATAAGTTGCTTTCAGAGTTCTCAATTTGATGTCTTCATTTGCTATTGGCTTGACCTCTCTATAAAGGGGTGTGGTTTCACTTCTTTGTTTGTCAGATAAATAATCTGGTTGGTCAAGTTTTATCTCAGGGGGTTCTTTTCTCTGTATATTACCTTTTTCTAGGGTTGCTTTTGCTTTCTCATTATTTGTTTTTATCAAGTCATTTATTATTTTAATATTTCGATCATGTTTTTCTGAATAGTCAGTCATTACTTTTTCTGTGATTATATCAAATGGATTTGGGTTATTTAAATCTCCTTTGATTATTTGAAAAGGGGTATATTTAGTTGCTGAATGAATTGTATTGTTATACTCTCAAATTGCATATACCATGTGGGTTGACATAGATCTTTGTGGAAATTCTTGTTTAAATATTCTGATTTCTTCTAGTAATGTCGAATGAAGTCTTTCAATCCGACTATTACTGTTTGGATTTTTTGGTGTTATATAATGTGATTTTATATTATATTTCTCACGAAAATCTTCGGTGTGAAAAGAATACTAAAATTCCGTCGATGATATTTAATGCATTAGGTTGAATGGGGTATGCTTGAGCGAATCGTGAAAAACTATCGATTAATGTTGAAATTTCATCTATAATATATCCATATGAATATGTTCAAAAGGATATTCTTCGAAAGGGGTCGGTTCAAATTTTATTTCAATAGGGTGTCTTTCATATTTTGATTTCTGACAATCTTCACATGTATTGATATAATCACGTATATCAGTTATCATATTAGGCCAATTATATTTTCGACAGAGTGCTAATTTCGTTTCATTAATTTCTCTATGTATGGTTTTTGGTTCATGATGATATTTTATTTTCTCTCGTTGTTCCTCTTTATTTGTAATATCTTTGAGTAAAATATTACTTTGGATTGATTTAAATGCACCGTTTTTGAAGTATTTTTGAATAGTTGAAATCACAATTGTTTGTAATTCTTATTAAATTATTATATCATATGTATGGTTTGGTTGTAAATAATTTTTCATTGTCTCCACTAGGTTTTGTTGGAAGTTTTTATAGAGCAAAACCATATTGAGTCTGGTTTTATCGAATACTTTTTGTATTGTTGAACGTGGTGAAATAACATCTTGGCTACAACGAAGGAAAATTTGATTTTGAAATTCATTCAATTCTTGTTCTGAAATCGGTATTTCAAGAACTGGATTTTCTGCACTTGTGTGCTCAGTGTCTGAAGATTCTTCATCTTTTTCTTTTTTTGTAGGTGGACGAATTTGAATGTCCGAAATGATATTTATTTTTTTTATTCACTTTTTTTGTTTCTTTTTCTGTTTCCTTTTTAATGAGTTCATTCAGATCACTTTCTGAGAGTTGGGGAATTTCATAATTTGGGTCAAATAATTCGGGAAAGCCTGTCTCAATTCTATGTTCCTGTGGGTCAATATTGACTGAGAGTGATTGTGTTTCAATGGGATTAATTTCTATTTGAGATAAAGCATCTCCAACTTCATTTTGTTTGCTTTTTCTATATAGAATTTTATAATCAAATTCCTCTTTTCTTAGTTTCCATCTCACAAGTCTTGAACTTGGGTCTTTTAGGTTAAATAAACATTCGAATGGTTTATGATCTGTCAGGGGAAATTTTCGTCCGAATAAATAAGGTCTGAAGTATTTTGTGAAATTAACAATTGCTAAAAGCTCTTTTTAAATTGTTGAATAATTGTGTTCTGAACTACTCAAGGTTCGTGCAGCATAGGCGACGGGCCTGTCATTACCTAGGGTTCCTTGTGGAAGGACAGCACCAATGGCTATATTCGAAGCATCTGTCGTTAATATTGAAGGTTTTGAAAAATCAGGAAATTGCAAAATTGGTTCATTACAAGGGCCTTGCATTTTTCAAAAGTTTTAATAAATTCGTCATTGTGTATACTTTTTTCTCCTTTTATCAAGCATTCAGTGAAAGGTTTAGTTACATCCGCAAAATTTTTAATGAATTATCTGTAATATCCCAACAGTCCTAAAAATGATTCAATTTCCTTGGATATTGATTGTAAAGGAAATTTTTGTATTGCTTTTATTTTATTGGGATTTGGTTTTATTCCTTCCGGAGTTATTATATGTCCTAAAAATTCAATATCTTCTCTTAAAAACTCAGATTTATCTAGCTGAATAGTGAGTTTAGCGTCACGTAATCTTTGAAAAACTTCATTCAGATTGGAAATATGTTCTTGAAGTGATAAAGACAAAATTATAATGTCGTCAATGTATGCAATGTGTACAAGATTTTGTTTTGTAAATCACGTAAAACATAATCCATTACTCTCTGGAATGTTGCTGGAGCATTCTCTAATACGAATGGCATACGAAGGTATTCGTAATGTCCATTTTCAACATTAAAAACTGTTTTTTGAATCGAGTTTGGATTCATTTCAATTTGATGCCAAATCTGAAGTTGAAAAATATTGACATTTGCCTAGCTTGTCAAGAAAATCGTCAATGTTTGGTATGGGGTACCTATCATCAATAGTTTTTTCATTTACTTTTCTATAATCCACTACAATTCTCTATTTTCTTCTTCCTGAAGCGTCTTGTTTTTTGGAAACTATCCAAATAGGTTAGCACCATGAAGATATTGAAGGTCTAATTATTACATCGTTTAGCATTTTGTCAATTCGTTTTTGTACTTCTTGCTTATGGCAATGTGGAAATCTATATGACTTTGTATGAATGAGAATTTCATCCGGAATTTTAATTTCATGTTCAATAACATTAGTGAATTTGAGTGTATTTTTTTCGTCGTAGAAAATGTCACTATATTTATTACGTAGCTTTAATATAGCATCTCTTTCTTCTTTGTTCATATGATCTGTTTGAATTTTTTCAAAGATTTTCTTTTGTCTAGAGGGGCTTATTTTTGGTAATAAGTCTCCTGCGTCAGAAAATTCAAAGTTTTCTTCATATATTGGGTTACAAGGAAAAGGTTCAAATAGTGTTACTGCAATAGTTTTATTAGTGTTATTATATATTTCAAATCTTGCTCGAAAGTTTTCAGCAAAAGTGATTGTTTCTGGAACATCTAAATTGTTAAATCGTAAGTTTGGAATTAAAATTTCTCCTTGTTGAATTTCAACTGGAAATTTTTGTATAATTCTCTCAAAAGCTGATATTTCTAGAGTATATTGTGTTTCGTGGGGTTGTCTATAGAAGAATGGTATTTCAACATAATCTGACTGTAGTATTTGGTTCTTAAAATCAATTCTTGAATTGAGATGTTTCCATTCTTTCAATTCTAGTATACCGTCCAAGAATTCATGAAAAGGAAATGATAAAAATTATATATTATATTATATGTAGTTACTCTGGAATTAAGGAAAGGCTGGAATAAGTCCTTTATATGGAATAATTTTTTTTTCCTAATGATGTTTTCAATTGTGAAGGTTTTTTAAAAATTCTTTCTGGGTAATACTTTTCTACAATAGAGGGTCTCAACATAGAAGTATGACATCCTGTGTCAATGAGTAGTTTTATAGTTGGATTTTTTATTTTTATATACGGAAGTCCATTTACTACTGCTGAATGCAACTCTATTATGTGTTCTCGTTCATTTGAGGCAGATTGTAAACTTTGTCTCATCTTCGTGGTCTGTTGATTCATCAACTTCATCAAAAGTTGCATTCAAATTTTCAAAGTCAAAATCGTCTTGATCGGGTACATTGTTTTCAAATTGTGAACTAATTCGGTAGTTTAACAATTGTTCCGTATTATGTGAATATATCTGGGGTGTTGTATCACAATCTTGAGTGTTCAGTTCTTCGCTAAGAAAATTTCTTCTCATATCAGGATTATTTTTGGAAATATTATTATTTGCTTTTATCATTGTTGGATTTCTGGATGTAGTTGACATGGGTTCAACTGGTGTACTCAATTGTTCATTCTTTGGCTCCCAGACATTTTGTGGGGGGCCAAATACTTGTTTGTTAGTTGAAAATTTATGATTGACAGCTTGAGGTTCATCTGTTATCGGTTGACTAGGAAATTGATTTCGTACATGAGACTGTATCATGCCATTTTGATAATGTGGTTGAAATTGTTGTACATGAGTCTATATCATGCCATGTTGTTGAGAATGTTGCGGTTGTACGCGTTGTTGAACAAACTGTGGTTGTTGGTAAAATTGTTGTTGTGCAATTTTAGGTTTCAGAAACTTTCGGGCTTGTTGGTTTTGTAAAGTCATGTTTTGTATTTCTCTGGAGTTTTCATCTTCGAGTACTAGGCTCATAGCCTCTTCTAATGAGTTTGGATGTTGAACTAAGATTTCATCCTGTAGTCGAATATTCAAATTTCATAAAGATACTTTCAATGATTGCGACTCATATTGTCTAATATGAATTCATTTTGTTGATTGGTCTATATCAGAATCTAAATTTATTTTGAAAATCAGTTTACTGCGTAAAACTTGAACTAGTGTTCCAAAATCTAGCATATGTTCATTTCTTTCAGGTATCAAAGTGAAAAGTTTTTGTTCTAAGTTGTAACGAAGTTACTAACTTCCTCGGTGGTACTTCAGGTAGAAGCAACGTGTACCATTATTTGTTATTAATCCGTTTGATTACGCCTTCTATTGTCACCGCTCCCAAACTGGGTCTGAGTGTGCGGCTCTGTCGTGATAGGAAATTACATTGTGTCAGGCCATCGATGTGCACTAGATACACCGTATCGCCGGCAGAGGACACGACTCGCCCCCCACCGAACTCTCCGTAGAGCACTATTCCAAATAGTCTCGAAAGCATCCATCAAGGCAGTTCCAGCTTATCCAGCGTCTCGTTGTATGCTCGCTAGAACTCTTCAAACGAAGGAAAATAGTGACTCATCAGCCGACCGTTCCTTGGATTGGAAGTACCTATTTTGAGTAAGTGGATATTGGTAAAAGGTAGTGGTCCTCAGTTCCTATTATATTCCGATATTTGAATGTTTTATTTTATAGAAGGCCGTGTGCTAAACACCCTTCCTAATAATGAGGCCGTGTGCTAAACACCCTTATTAAACCGAGCGGAATATTATTGTGATGAGAAGGCCGTGTGTTAAACACCCTTACTAATTCAAGGCCGTGTGCTAAACACCCTAATTATTAGAGTATACCGAAGGTGCAGAGATTTTTGAAGGGGCCGTGTGATGAACACCCCACGTTTTTACATTATACCGGGTGTATCAGTATACCGTTATAAGAATTTGTCAAGGGCCGTGTGCCAAACACCCCTTATAGTTTTTACCACCGTTATTATCCGTCACGAACTGAGAACCACGAGTCCTCGTGTTTAGAGCTTTGAATTAGTGCTTTGAGCTTGTGCTTGCGTACCGTTTGCCGCTTGCCCCGTAGTATATCCCTTAGAATCGATGAGCTTGTGATGGTGAATGCGTAACCTTTTTCCGCTGTTGCTTCCGCCTGTAAAAGTACTAATAGATTTGTTTTACTCAATCATTGATACTAATTGTATAACCTGACATTTTTTTGGATTTTTTATAATATAATTCGTTATTCTACTCAATTGTTTTATTTTACCCCTAATTAAGAGCAGCAAGTACCCAGGGTTTGAATCCAGGAACGGCAATTAAAGCCTGTCGTACTGGCCACCATTGATTTAGTCGATACCATAGTGACCCCTGGAGTATTTCTCCCTTCACTGAAGCTGCCCGGAGCAAGTGGACCTTCACACGATAAACAGAGGTGGCGCCCGAGATAACCCGTGACCTGGACTCGGCGTCAAAGTGACACGTAACGCATAAAGAGCGTTACAAATTTGGCGCCCGAGCAGGGACCGTTTTTATGGTAGACCGAGGCCGTTGATCACCGAAAGTTGGTTAAAAACCGTTTAGGACGAGAAGCAATTAATTCGTGGAGATATCCCACTGAAACCGTTTGAAAACGCTTCTGGAGGTGGAATTACATCGGAATACACCAAAATTTTTCAAATCCGTCGAACTGTCATTTTGACAGATTTTCAAATCAACCCTGCGATACCTCTTCTAGTAGGTTTTCGGGTGCGCAGAAGCGATTTTCACCATCTGTTCAGCGATTGGAGTTACCATAGCCAAGATAGGAACCGACCGGAGAAGTAGTAAGTGCCTGACCGTACAGCAAACAACACGTACGTTCCCCTAGTGCTGAGGAAAGATGTCTGGCGACGAATCCGATACTCAAGGGGACCTAGGTGCAAACCAGAACCCCCCAGACACTCGAGTCGGATGGATATACTTGCTGAGGAAAGACGAGCTCGACGTGGAGCTGACAAAGTTCCGACTAGAGACCACAGGAACGGTAGACGAGAAACGTCGGCGTCTGATCAAGTATATGCGAGAGGGCCGAGCTTCACCTGTGCCAACAACGACGATGCCGTTCGTGTATCCAACCATTATTGGAGGGACGACAGTAACTGCCGCAACACCGACCATCACAGTAACCGCCGCCACACCGACCATCACAGTAACCAGTACAGGAGGACAGGCAATACCGAGCACACTCACTGGTACGTTGGTGGGAATTCAGTCGACTCAGCCAGGACCGTCAGTCAGCCATATGCTGCCGCCTCTGAGGACGAAAGACTGGCAGATTTCGTTCGATGGAAGCCAAGACCCCGCCGCCTTCCTCGAAAGGCTAGAAGAGATTCGTGCTTCCCAGTGCATCCCTCCAGACCGTCTTTTACAAGTAATGCCCGAGCTGTTGCAAGGAAGCCCTGCATTATGGTTCCGAAATAACCGGTCACGATGTCCTGATTGGCAAACCTTCTGCACCGCCTTTCAGAAGTTTTTCTTTCCCGTCAACTACCTCATCGACTTGGAAGTGGCCATCAGCAGAAGGGTGCACCGGCTGCAGGAGGAGTCATCACAATACATCACCGACCTGCAGACCCTCATTCGCCGTCATGGAGGAATTTCACCTGAACAGGAGTTGAACTGGCTGTACCGAAACCTTCACCCAGAGTTTCGACAACATATCCGCAGGACCGACTTCACGGACGTCCAAGAATTCGTTGGGGTCACCCGAGAATTCGAGCAACTCCGCTCAGAGATTGAACACGCTTCTAGGGTAACACCGTCCCCTCGCACCAGTTCGGAGCCCGTAATGCCGACGAGACCGTTACCGCCTACCGCTATACACCAGCCGCCTTCCAGACCCGCCAACGAAAGAGCCGTACCAGCGCATACGAGTCGAGGAAGTGGTCCTAGTGCCAGTCAAACCCACACTCCGACACCGCCCTCGAATAGGACCGAGAGAAGGGCTCTAGAGTGTTGGCGATGTGGAGAATCTGGCCATTTGAGGAACCAGTGTCGAGCAACTCCCAGAATCTTCTGCTCAAGATGCAAGAGAGATGGAGTAATGTCTCGTGATTGCCCATGCCCACGGCCGGAAAACCGCTAGGGCGCTGCAACAGCAGGAGGCATGTGCAGCAACGCCCTCATAACGCCTCTAACAACGTTGTTCCAGCCGGTGAAAACAACCGTCCACAGGACATCAACCACTACCACGAAGACTACCGACCCCATATCCTGCTCCAGGTTCCCGGAGGCACCGTTGAAGCTCTGATTGATACCGGCGCTGTGATTTCCTATGTGGGAGACAGCATTGCTAGACAATGGGATTTGCTGGGAGTACCGAAAACTCCAACAACTGCAAGTTCAGCCCGCCTGGCTAATGGAGTAACTGTCACAGTTCCGACAATATACAAGGTGGAGATACGGTTCGATAACCACCGCTTTGAGGAAACGTTCGGACACTTATGTGGACTTTCCTCCGATATGGTAATAGGAATGGATGTTCTCCGGAGAAGAAAGTTCAGTCTTGACCTGGGAAGTGGTCAGATCTCAGTAAATCACCGCCCCGTTACGATGGAAGCACGGCCCGTACCATGCCTTCCAATTGGAACTAGCGAGATAAGCCCGCCACTGATCCTCACTCCCGCTGAGAAGAACCGATTAGAAGATTTTCTACAGAGAGAGCTGCCCTTGTTTGACGAGATACGAGGAGTGACACCGTTATTAGAACATAAGATCCGTCTTTTGAACCCCGAACCTATAAAACAACGTTACCGACCTCAGAATCCGCGAATGCAGGAGGTGATAAATACCGAAGTGGACAGGATGTTGGAGGAAGGCATAATAGAACCCTCAGAGAGCCCTTGGAGCTCACCGGTTGTCATCGTGCGGAAGAAGGATGGCAAACCAAGGTTCTGCATCGACTTCCAGAAGGTCAATGCCGTCTCCGAGAAAGATGCTTATCCACTTCCATTTATCAATGCCGTCCTGGATAAACTCCGTAGAGCCCGTTATATCTCCAGTATCGATTTGCGCCAAGGATACTGGCAAGTAGCACTGTCAGAGGACAGCAAACCGGTCACGGCGTTCACTGTTCCGAGGACTGTATCAATTCCGGGTTATGCCGTTTGGCCTGCATGCCGCACCAGCCACATTTCAACGACTCATGGACATGATAATTGGCCCAGATATGGATCCGCACTGTTTCGCTTACCTGGACGACATCATTGTGCTGGGAAGTACCTTTGAAGAACATCTCGCCAACTTACACGAAGTCTTCCGCCGTCTCCGAGCCGCCAATTTACGGGTGAACCCGGAGAAGTGTCAGTTTGGCAGAAGGTCTCTCCGATACCTCGGCCACCTAGTAACCTCAGAAGGAATCCGCACCGACCCCGAGAAAGTGTCCTCCATCGTGGAATTACCCGCTCCCCACAACGTGCGAGGGCTGAGACGATTCCTGGGAATGGCTTCATGGTATAGGCGATTCGTACCATCATTTTCCGAAGTGGCAGCACCGTTACACCATCTGCTAAAGAAGAACCGCCGCTGGCAGTGGGGACCCGAGCAGGAGGAAGCTTTTCAGAAGCTCAAAGCGTGCCTAACAGAAGCACCAGTCCTCGCTTGTCCTGATTTCGATAAACCTTTCACGCTGCAGACCGATGCGTCGGATCAAGGACTGGGTGCCGTCCTGACACAACCAACGGATGGAGGAGAATGTGTCATAGCCTATGCCAGCAGATCCCTGACAGCCGCCGAAAAGGCCTATTCCGTGACAGAGAAAGAGTGTCTGGCGATAGTGTGGGGAATCGAGAAATTACGGCCTTACCTGGAAGGATACCACTTTACCGTAACTACCGACCATCAGTCCCTCCGGTGGCTTCATTCCATCAAGAGTCCGGCAGGCCGCCTCGCTCGGTGGAGTATGTTTCTGCAACAGTATGATTTTGATGTCAAATATCGCCGTGGAGTTATGAACAAAGTAGCCGATGCTCTGTCCAGAGAGCCGAGAGAGGACACAGAGGACAACCTCGAAGGACTAGCGACAGTGGAACCGTCAACTGGATGCTCCTGGTATCAAAAGAAGAAAACGGAGGTCCAACAAAGCCCAGAAGCATTTCCCGATTATTGCATCCGAGATGACCGTCTATACCGATACTTCTGGGACTCCAATGACCTCACGGAGCCAGAACTAACCGACCCATGGAAACTTTGTGTTCCTAAGCCGACCCAGCTCAGTGTACTCGAGGAGATGCATGATGCCCCAACTGTCGGACACATGGGTATTGCTAAAACCATCGGAAGGATCGCGGCACGCTACTATTGGCCCGGCATGTTCCGTGACGTATCCAAATATGTTCGAAGCTGCGATTCCTGCCAACGCTATAAGTCATCCCAGCTGAAGCCAGCCGGCAAAATGCAACCCTCCCACAACCGTCATCCTTGGGAGTGTGTCAGCACCGATCTGGTAGGACCGTTGCCTAGGTCGTCAAAGGGAAACACGTTCCTGGTAGTTTTTCAAGACCGATTCACCAAATGGGTACAGTGTCGGCCAATTCGTAAAGCCACCGCCAAGGCCGTCACACAAGCTTTGTATGAAGATATAGTCACTCGCTTCGGATGTCCGAAAGTGGTCCTTAGCGATAACGGAACTCAATTCACGGGACACCTGTTTGAAGACATGCTGAAAGAACTTGGGATCACCCACCGTAGGACACCGCCATACACACCGCAGGCCAACCCAGTTGAAAGAGCTAACAAAACCCTCAAGACCATGATAGCCCAATTTTGTGACAAGGACTCTACCGGATATACTTCAGCATTCCTGAATTTTGGAAGGGAACTAGAAGTACCAAAGGCAATCTACCGAACCCCGCCACCACCGGAACAGGGCAATATCGAAGAAATCGATCAGGCTGAAGTTACCCAGCATACCGAACGGCTACAACGATTGCGGGAGACCTTCGAACTGGTTCGTATAAACCTCGCCAAGGCCTTCACCACCCAGAGTCGTCACTACAATCTCAGGCGCAGAGAATGGCGCTGCTGTATCGGAGACGTTGTTATGAAACGCGAACATCACCTGTCATCTGCCGAGAAAGGTTACGCCGCGAAACTTGCCCCGAAATATTCCGGTCCGTACACCGTAACACATGTCCTCTCACCGGTAGTGTATAACCTCAAAAGTCCGACCGGCAAACGGCTCTCGCGAGTTCATATCAAAGACCTACGCCCAGCTCACTCGTCCGATGGAGACCTCGCATAACGCTGACGTTCCATTCTTTGTAGAAAGAAAACGGAAAATGCCGAAACGCTACGCTGGCGAACCTCCCAGAGGCGCAAAGCTTCCGAAGGATATTATAGTCCCGAATCAGGATGCGTCCAACCGAACCCGACAACTAGCAACAAAAATACGCGTTTGCCCGATCCTTGCAAGATATCTGCGTCAACCCATGCAGAGGCGAGGAATAGGACCGCCTGGCCGTATACCAACTAGGCCCGCTCCGGTAGCTCTACAAGCCGCCCGTCCCATTGCTGTTACCAGCCCTTCCCCATCTCTACCCGTCGCTGAGATACCCCTTCCGCCATCTTCCCCCAGATCATCAAAAATAAACCATTCCCTTCCCACAAGATCGTTTACTTCTTCCCCAATTACCATCCCTAACCTCCTGATTAACCGAATACCACCTCCCCCTCCTGATACTCCGCCAGAGGCTCGCCCGTCCTCATGTAAAAGGAATGTTCTCCTTTTCCCATCGGCCCCGACGCCCGTGATAACGGTTCCGACGCCCCAAGCCAGGCCCATCTCCGGGACAATCAGTGGTGAGCCGATACGACCCATGGTGAGCACCATCGACGCTCTCGAAGTAAGAGAGGCTCTAAGCGCCCTCTGACCACCCGACCGTCCAACAGGCCGATATCACAAGCGGCTGGTAGGCTCGGATGGATACTCTCGACGAGTATGGCTTCCACCTAGGAGTTGATGTGCCCCACTTAAGCCCGTGTCTGACAAAAAAAAGGGGACCGCCATGAAATTTTCTTCAATTTTGTTTATTCTATTTTGAAGGTGTTCTTTATTTATTTATTCATTTTGTTATTTTTTTTCTTTTCTTTCATCAAATGTTATATAGGAAGCAATAAATGATTTCGTTTCCCTGATTCAATAGTTTGTTTAACCGGTCCGGTTGACACCTTGATAGTGATATTTCATAAATAAATCTATTCCAGCCACCATGGACACTCTGGACATATCCATTGATCCCTTAGAGGCAACTACCGATGCACTCGCCTCTGCCCTTTTGGACGCGATGCAAGAGACTGATAACCAACCAGAATCAGCCACTACGTCCCAGGAAACAACCGTTCCGCCCCCGGAGACTCCGCAGCTCACGATGAAACATTCAGATGATCGCATCGTCGCCTCATGTTCTGTGCGCTCCGACTCTGGGACAATCAGCCCAACCCATCCCTATTTCATCGAACATCCGGAGGAAAATCCTTTCGACGATAGATTCTGGACGGCCGAACAACAAGCTGCGAGGGCGAATCAACTTGCACCACTCGAGCCGTTACCAGTCTATCTACCGGTAGACCGGGAATTATGTTGGCGGTGTGGCCTACCAGGGCACAGCCGGAGTGTCTGCACACGAAGAGCTCCAGTAATCTTCTGTTCCCGCTGTGGATTAAAGGATGTCCTGTCCCGGGACTGTTTGTGCGAAGACCCACCGCTACACTTCACCAAACGTCCTCGTACAACCAGAAACAGAGCCCCTTGCGCACGATGTCAGTGTCCCTGCCCGAGACGGCACGTGGCATGTCCCGATTGCGGATGTCAACGTCCATTCCACCACAATCAATACCGACGATAGGCTGGCCCCGTTATGAACAGCACAAGAAAAATTATGATTTTTTTTTATTGTTTATTCCGTTACAAGTGTAACAGGCGTACTTACCCCTTAATAAAGGGTTCGGCCATTGAAAGGGGTAGGCACCTGAACGGTTTTCGTTTTGTTTTTGTATCAGGTAAGGATTGAAAGATCTGTTTAAGTTAAAGACAGGTATAGGATAAGTTTCTCAGAAGGTATTTTGTTTCGCCGTTTAGGCCGCGCAAATATATAAAAAAAAAATTTGTTTCACACTTTTTTTTTCCCGAAGTGGGAAGGGTGTGTAACGAAGTTACTAACTTCCTCGGTGGTTCTTCAGGTAGAAGCAACGTGTACCATTATTTGTTATTAATCCGTTTGATTACGCCCTCTATTGTCACCGCTCCCAAACTGGATCTGAGTGTGCGGCTCTGTCGTGATAGGAAATTACATTGTGTCAGGCCGTCGATGTGCACTAGATACACCGTATCGCCGGCAGAGGACACGACTCGCCCCCCACCGAACTCTCCGTAGAGCACTATTTCAAATAGTCTCGAAAGCATCCATCAAGGCAGTTCCAGCTTATCCAGCGTCTCGTTGTATGCTCGCTAGAACTCTTCAAACGAAGGAAAATAGTGACTCATCAGCCGACCGTCCTTTGGATTGGAAGTACCGATTTTGAGTGAGTGGATATTGGTAAAAGGTAGTGGTCCTCAGTTCCTATTGTATTCCGATATTTGAATGTTTTATTTTATAGAAGGCCGTGTGCTAAACACCCCTATTAAACCGAGCGGAATATCATTGTGATGAGAAGGCCGTGTGTTAAACACCCTTACTAATTTAAGGCCGTGTGCTAAACACCCTAATTATTAGAGTATACCGAAGGTGCATAGATTTTTGAAGGGGCCGTGTGATGAACACCCCACGTTTTTACATTATACCGGGTGTATCAGTATACCGTTATTAGAATTTGTCAAGGGCCGTGTGCCAAACACCCCTTATAGTTTTTACCACCGTTATTATCCGTCACGAACTGAGAACCACGAGTCCTCGTGTTTAGAGCTTTGAATTAGTGCTTTGAGCTTGTGCTTGCGTACCGTTTGCCGCTTGCCCCGTAGTATATCCCTTAGAATCGATGAGCTTGTGATGGTGAATGCGTAACCTTTTTCCGCTGTTGCTTCCGCCTGTAAAAGTACTAATAGATTTGTTTTACTCAATCATTGATACTAACTGTATAACCTGACATTTTTTTGGGTTTTTTATAATATAATTCGTTATTCTACTCAATTGTTTTATTTTACTCCTAATTAAGAGCAGCAAGTACCCAGGGTTTGAACCCAGGAACGGCAATTGAAGCCTGCCGTACTGGCCACCATTGATTTAGTCGATACCATGGTGACCCCTGGAGTATTTCTTTCTTCACTGAAGCTGCCCGGAGCAAGTGGACCTTCACACGATAAACAGAGGTGGCGCCCGAGATAACCCGTGACCTGGACTCGGCGTCAAAGTGACACGTAACGCATTAAGAGCGTTACAAAGTTATCAAGACTCAATCTGTCACCAAAAGTGTTTCTCAATTAGTTTTTCATTGAAAACCACGTATTCAATTCTGTTCGTGAACTGATCAATAGTTGTGCTCGATTTTTTAATTCACTCAAAATTATACTGACAATACATTGGTTGAGAATTTGGTCATTTCCATGATATCTAGTATGAAATTTGTCAACCGCATTTATAAAAATTTCAAGATTTTCAGAGGATCCATCAAAAGTAGGAATGGTATCTGAATATATTTTGAACAATGTGTAATTAATTTCTTGGGCCATGTTTGAAACGTTCAATGATAAAAATGATTCAATCAAGTTGTCAATATCAGTCATAAAATGAATGGGTTAAATATTTTCTGGATCTACTTGCTCCCTCAAATCACTCAAGAATTCACACTGAAACTTGGGATTTTACTCTACTCTTAATTGTTTGTTTGTTTCTGTTTTGTTTTTGTTTATCTTTATCACACAAAAACGTTTGATGGTGTGATCTGTATCACTCCGTTTGTTTCTGTTCGTTTTTCCTTAACCTAGACTCCTTAGAAATGTTTATGATAAAAAAATTCAGGATGTAAAAGAGGATACTCGACTCACCGTGATGGTCCGACGTAGCAGCTCTTCGGGACTTCAAAATGATCAGCTTGTATTCACCAAATGTCACCAACTCCTTTTTGTTTTTTCGAATAGCGGACTATTAGCTGGGCTGACGTGTTTTCTCGATGAAGGGACACTTCCACTATCCTACCGACTGCGCCAATTGAAGTTGCTGGGCAACAATTTGGTTTTTTGGAAATTTCGTTTATTTTCCAAATGAATACAATTGCTCGTTAGCTGTGCTGGATCAAACGTGAAAATCGGACATCAAAGCGTCCTCGCGTTTATACAAGAATAATAGTGCAAAATCAAAAGTACCTATTCCGATACATGAACTTCATCAATATAGTTGGAAATGATACCAAGAGAAAGTGTACCAGTTTCAACAAATTTTATTAGCGATTGCGGAAAGAAAAACATCCAGCGAAAGACAATGATGAAAAAAATTATGAAGAGCTACCAGCATCTTATACAAGTTGTAATCATAACGAAGACCTACCTCATCCTGCTGATACGTTATCAACTAAAGTAGTTACAAATGAGTTTATTGTAGTGTTTCAATGCGACACTATTGAGAAGAAATAGTTTTTTTGTAGCAATACATCTGGTGGTAGTAGTACTGCCATCGTCCATAGATATTCTAATAAGTCCGCTCACTCTCAGCAGCGACCCGAATCATCACCGTCCGTCCTCGCGCGAGTTATATCGTGCCAAAAACGAGGTTATGGAACTCAAACACTTTATTGAAAATTCAATTTTACATGTAAGTATCGTGAACGATGCCAAAACTATACTACTCATTTGTGAGAAAGATCTCAATTTATAATGTACAACAAGGTATCAAAATGAATGCGCTAGATAACAATGTAATGAGAATCCTACCTAAAACACCTATTTCAAACAGAATAGATAAAGATGTAATATGATACTAAAAGATCTTATGCTCGAAATGAATGCAATAGATAAGAATGTAATATGATCTTCTTCATCTTGTGGTCATTCGGAGTTATACAGGGTCGTCGCCGGTGGGATTCTTAACTCCTCCCTCCTTCAGCTGGAAAATGGGTCGAGGGGAGTATCTGGTGCTGATTTCCTTGGAAATAGGGCTAGATACTTCCGGCTGATCATTTTACGGTACCACCATAACAGCACTAGTATGAGAATAATGAGTACTATGGCTGTCACTGGAATAGTGGTTGTTTGGTGGAATGAGTATGACATGGGCGGCATTGGCTGCAACTTATTCGCATGGTCTATGAGTTGATTCAGGTTGTGGTAGTCTGGTTGTTGCAGAGTGATAGGTGGCAGCTCCCCTGGAGTGGTAGTAGAATTGACAGTGATATGTGATATCACTAACGGTGGTATAGTGCTGACGTCTTCCGTATTATCGAAGTATTCGTCATTGATTTGAATGGTACATCCTTGAGGTAGTCGAATTTGTACCGGCACATTAATCATCTCCACCTGAGTAGTGGTTGGACATGTACTCTTCACAGCAGTGTCAGACTTCGTGATGACCAGGATGGCATCATTTGTTTCCTGGTGGACCAAGGTAGTCATCGTCCTGGCGGGAACTGTGGTACATTGGGCGGCTTTAGCCTCTAGTAGCGGTCGTATACAGGTTTCTTCGGAACTAGGCCTCAGGTTATTACTCCGGCAGAAGTAGGTCTTCTGTATCTTGTGGCATTCTTCGGGCTCATACTGGAAGTAATCGTTTGAAACGACCAGGATAGGAGATTTTGGAATAATTATTCTATTGTCCTGGTTAGGTACAGGAAGGAGTTTATAGGAAGTGAAGAGGGAAGATTCTACAATTGGTACTTGAATGACAAATACTAGGTCATTATTTGAATTGACGTAAACAAGAACTCTGATTGTTTCATAATTAAATTGCAATTCTTCTGTGGTTGTGAATAATAATTCGCTAGGCATATAATATTTTTGTAGAGTATTCAAGTGAGCTATCAATGCATCTTGTGAAAGAATCATTGGGTGAGGTGCATGCATTTTCGCAAAAGTGACAGCACCCTCAATTTCTAAAACGATTGATGACAACAATTGGACAGTTGATGCTATAACAATGTTCACTTCCAAAGTTGTAGTTCTGAGGTTGTAGGTGTTATATTGATTTTTTGCTTGTTCAACCAAGTTTTCTACGGACTGTTTCAAAATTGCTTCGTTAGAAAATAAAGTAGTAATTGTTGAATTGAAATTTTTCGTTATGCCTTGCATTATGGATATTTGTTCATTCGTGTGTTCTATAACGTCTGTTTGCTGCTTTTGGAGTTCTAAAATTGCATTGTCGTACCTTTCTCCATCCTCTGCACTCAAGGTGCCAAATAGAGTTTTGGAAATCGACCCTATACCATTAATTAGACCTCTTTTAGGCCTTTGATGAATTAATAATGACTTAAGTTGTTGTTTCAACCTCATGATTTGTTGCTGCGCTACAAGTTGAAATTCTTTAGCCTGTTCGGGAATTTGATCAATTATGTGTTCTAAGTATTCTAATCTATCATGTAAATTCTGTAAGGAAAAATAATGAATAAAGGTATGTTGGGATCTTTGGATTTTGGTAGGTCCCAAAGGATATATTACTATGCCTGGATTATTTTCTAGGCTGGTTATCGAGACTTGTGCCTGGGCTTTGAGAAGCTGGAGGCATCTGTAACAAAGGAGGTCGTATTTCATTTTTATGAAAATATCGTCCTTTTTTATCAGTGATCTTGGTTGGTAAAACTTTATCGATATCAATTTTGTGATATCTGGAAGCTAGTTTATTCCTTACGGCGTTTTTCTTGACGTAACCTACAGTTTGAGTGTAAGGTTTCGGAGGTTTTCGATCGGTATTCTGTTTTTCAATTGAAGAATCTTTTTGCTTTGTTGCTTCTTTTATAACAATATTTTGGAGGATTTTAATCCTATTTTGATGTGCTGTGGTAGCTTCATTCAGATTAATTGTATCACTAACAGGGGGTTTATCACGTCCATAAAGGACTTGAAAAGGTGTGAGCTTCGTTGTTGCATGGTGAGAATTGTTGTAAGCAGTTAAAGCATATCGCATAGCTTTGAATATGGGGATTGATTTTTCTTTATCACGCAATATTCGAAGATGCTCTGTAATAGTACTGTGGAACCTTTCAACGGGACTATTCGACTGGGGGTGGTTCACAGTTGTATAGTGAATTTTCGTGTTTTGTGAGGTGAGGAATTCTTGTACTAAATAGTTCTTGAATTCAGAACCTTGATCAGTTGTTATCAGCTCGGGGGCAGGAAAGGATTGTAACCAATATTCGAGCGATTCGATTATATGAACAGCGTTCATACTCTGTAATGGGTATGCTTGGGCCAGTTTCGAGAAATCATCTACCAATGTTATGAATTTCTCATTACCGACTTTGAATGTGTCCATGAACACATGTTGAAATGGTTTTGTTGAAGTGGGGGTTTTTTCTAATGGTAACTTGTTGGGATGTCTTTCGTATTTATTAACTTGACAAACATCACATTGTGCTAAAATACGACTAACGGTTTCCTGGAGTTTAGGGAAGTAATATTTTTCACGGAGTGCTAGATATGTTTCAGATACACCTCTATGGTTAGTCTTTCCTTCGTGATATTCTTTAATAACTCGCTGTTGGATCTCAGGAGTTTCTAAATCTTCGAGAAGTAATGTACTTCTCTTGATTTTGAATGACATCGGTAAGAAATGTTTTGCAAAAAACAAACTCAGTTGTTTTGCTAACGTTTCATCATCTGTGTAATAGACAGTTTCAATTTTGAAGTTTATAATCTCTTTCAGAATATCTAACAGAATCGTATCGAAAACTCGGTCAAGACTTATAGTATGTCTTTTTCTGAGTGGGTTTTCGAAAATAATTCTTGTAGACACATGTGGTTCTCCTGATTTGAATATAAGCTGTTGTTTATTCACGTTAATCGGATCGTCTGTTATAGGAATATCCAATATAGGATCTTCGTCCGCAGATTGTATGGAGACATTCTCGGTTGGTGCGTTATTGTTGGTGGGGGGTATACACGTTTCCAGTGGTAGCATATCAAGAAGATCGTCTAGATACTCCTCGTTGTCTACATTGTTATAAAGGGAAGATGTATCGTTCAGAAGTTCAATGATCTCATTGTCTTCTAACACGTTGATTTCCATTGGCTCTTCAGGTATGATAACTCTCGACAAAGCGTCGGCGTTACTGTTACTTTTACCTGGTTTGTACTCGATGTTGAAATCATACTCTTCAAGTCTGATTTTCCATCGTAATAACCTGGAGTGAGGGTCTTTCAGTTTCATCAACCATTGCAATGGCCTATGATCTGTGAGGATAGTGAACTTACGGCCGTATAAGTACGGTCGAAAATACTGCGTTGCCCATACTACGGCAAGTAGCTCTTTCTCAATAGTGGAATAATTTTTTTCCGCATTATTGAGAGTTCGAGATGCATATGCAACCGGAAGGTCCCTACCGGGCGTTCCTTGCGACAGAACAGCTCCTATCGCAATATTGCTGGCATCGGTGGACACATTGAAGGGTTTTTCAAAGTCCGGATATTGCAGCAGGGGATCATTGGTCAATAAATTTTTGCATTGCTCGAAACAGTTAACATACTCTGGGGTGAGCTTGATGACAGATCCCTTTTTCAAGAAATTTGTCATTGGTTTCGTGATTTTCGCGAAATCCTTAATGAATTTCCGATAATACCCAAGTAAACCCAAGAATCCTTTGATTTGAGTTGTGGTTGTGGGGATAGGATAGTTTTTGATAGCATTAATTTTTTTTGGGTTTGGTTTAACTCCTTGGGTTGTGATCACATGTCCAAGAAATTCTGTCTCTTTCCTCAAGAACTCACTTTTATCCATTTGGACTTTGAAGTTATGTTCCCTAAATATTGAAAATATTTTCCGTAAACTCTTAATATGTTCTTGTAATGATGTGGAGAAGACAATCACATCGTCTAGGTAAACTAGACATTCTGTGTTGATCACATCTTTGAGGATGTCGTCCATGGCACGCTGGAAAGTGCTAGGAGCTGTCTTCAAGCCAAATGGCATACGAGTAAACTCGTAGTGTCCTCGATCAACACTGAAGGCAGTTTTTTCCATATCCGGTGGATGGATAGGGATTTGATGGTACCCTGATGCAAGGTCGAGAGTGGTAAAGTACTGACATCTACCGAGTTTGTCAAGTACTTCGGTTATATTTGGGATTGGGTACTTATCATCGAGGGTTTTATCGTTTAAACCACGATAATCTATACAAATTCTCCATTTAGTTATTCCAGATGCATCATCTTTCTTAGGAACAACAACGATGGGTGCATTCCAAGGGGAATGGCTAGGTCTAATGATAGCTTGCTGTAGCATTTTCTTGACCTGTTTTTGAATTTCCTCTCGATGTTTTGGGGGATAACGATAAGCTTTTTTGTGAACTGGTTGGTTATCGGTTGTCCTAATTTTATGGCATACTTTTGTAGTAGCCGTCAGAGGCTCATCGTCTCTGTAGAAAACGTCTGTGAATTCATGGCATAATCTGTTGATTAACTGGAATTCTTCTTCGTTCAGATGATCTGTACGAAGTTTTGTAGCGACTGGTGGCATACGCACTTCGTATTGTTGCGTTTGATGATCATATATCATCTCGTCACCACTCTCTGTATATCCCTGTTGTAGAAGGGTAGTATACAATTCTCGCTCTTCCTTTTGATAGTAATGAATGGGTATTTTTGTTGTGGGTGTTACAAGTTCTCCGTTTGGTATATCGATGATGCAATTCAATTGCTTCAGAATATCCATACCAATAATTCCATGAAAATAGGAATGAAAGTTGAATAATCTGAATTGACAAGATTTGTTAATCTTGAATTCATCGAACATCGGCAAATTTACTGCCTCAGTTAGGGTTGTTTCGCATGAAATTGTTTGTATAACTGTTGGTAGGTGATATATTAAATGGGGGCAAAGCTGTCTTACAAGTTCAGGTTGAATGAACGAAGTCATCGCACCTGTGTCTATAAGTAATTTTATGGGGGGATTTTTGATTTGGATATAGGGCAAACGACTCGAAATGAAGTGATTTATTTCCATTATGGTGGGTTGTTCTGGTTGGCAAGTTTGGTAAAATCCTCATTTGAATCTGTGTGTTCACCTATCTCAGAAACAAAGTAGTCATCATTACTACTCATAGTTTCTTCTTGGGCAAATTCGAACTCTTGAACTTGGGGGTAATAATCGCAATCATAAACAATTTCCTGATCAAAAAGAGAAGAACTTTCATGGTTATTTGTTTCCATGGGTGTGTGCACTCGTCTGGATACACCTGACATAGGCACAGGATTTGGTTGCGGTATAGACCTTGGTTGCCATACATTTATTGGAGGCGGATTATTCTGACGAATCAATTTGGGTGGAAAATTGGGTCTGAAATTGTTGAATGGACGTTGGGGTTGAAAATTTGGCCTTGGTTGTTGGACTTGCATGGATGGGAAATTATGTCTTGGCATTTGAAAACTGTTATTTGCGAATGCAGGTTTTGGTGTATTGAAAGAATTTGGGTACCTCTGGTATTGCGGAATCTTGGGATGATTCTGCTCTCTGGGAGTCATGAATACTTTGTTTCTGGCCTTATGGCTTAGATAATTTTCTTCCTCAATGACCATGTTAATAGCTTGTTCTAAAGTGGCAGGGGTTTTATACCTAACTATCTGTTCATATTCTGCAGGCAAGTTTTGGGTGTAAACATTCAATGAAATTTCGTCATAAATATTGATCTTGAATAATTTTTCTTGTGGTGTCAAATTAGTCAAATTAATGGCATTAGCGATTTTACTTCTAATAGTTTTTATTCTTTCTGCTAAATCTAAATGATCTCTACCTTTAATTTTCATATTGTGTAGCTCAGCAGCAAGCACTGGGACTGTACGCAAATCAGCAAAACTTTGATATAGGGACTGTCTCAATAGCGCCCAAGTATTCAGTTCATTTCTACAATCTATAAGTTCTTGTGCTCTACCTTGAATTTTTCCTTTGATCAACACAAATAGAAAAGCATTGAAAAGAGGTTCATTCGGTTTTTGAAATGTTTCAATAAAAGAATCACATTGACTTAAAAATGAATTAATCTGATTTGGATTACCAGTGAAAGGTGCAATAGTATCAATTGCTAATTTTAGTCTCCAATCATTAGCAGGAACAGCCTCAGCCATTTTTGTTTTGCAAAAAAAATGTTCACACACTTGTTGAAAAAATATCCACTTGAAATTGAATCAAAATCGATAAGCGTTATTTGTGGTAAGTTCTACAATTGTATTTTGTTGTCAACTAATCCTTATTTAATCACTTATGAAAATTTAATAGCAAAAGTTGCAAATATCCAAACTGATATTCACTCAGAGAATAAATTGCAATAAATATTGATTGACTGAAGGTCTCAATAAGTAAAATGGTGCTAATATACACTTAGCAGGACAAGGGTGAGATATAGGAAGGAATCGTTTCAAATTTCTTACATGCCCAGTAGAATTAAGACTAGCCAGCTCATCCTCGGTGGAAGTGGTCCAGTTCTCTACTTCAGTGGGTTGAATTCTTGTAACTTGGTGATGAAGGATAGAAATCCAAACTGCTTCTTCACTGCCTGGGTTCAGGGCCAATATTCGCTTGGATGATCCTCGTAGCAGCTGTCTCCAAGAGTGGAAAAGGGCTGCACTCCTTGAAGTTGAAGTCACAATTTCACCAATCCTACCGACTGCGCCAGTTATATCGTGCCAAAAACGAGGTTATGGAACTCAAACACTTTATTGAAAATTCAATTTTACATGTAAGTATCGTGAACGATGCCAAAACTATACTACTCATTTGTGAGAAAGATCTCAATTTATAATGTACAACAAGGTATCAAAATGAATGCGCTAGATAACAATGTAATGAGAATCCTACCTAAAACACCTATTTCAAACAGAATAGATAAAGATGTAATATGATACTAAAAGATCTTATGCTCGAAATGAATGCAATAGATAAGAATGTAATATGATCTTCTTCATCTTGTGGTCATTCGGAGTTATACAGGGTCGTCGCCGGTGGGATTCTTAACTCGCGTCCTTTGCCTGGCCGGCCGGTCGTCAGTGCCCGTCTGACGGGAGAGCCAGTTTAACAGAGTGTCTCCGATTGAACAGTTCGCATCGTTCCGGCCAGTTATACTTAGTGCGTGAAATAAACAATCTATTGGAACTTTTATTCTTGTAGTTATATGAACGAAAGTTACGAATTCTCTGGAATTTATTTTTGGTTGGAGGCTTACTATCTCCTCCGTTTTGAATTTATGGAAAATAATGAAAATTGAAAATTATAAATTTTTATTGACGCGTAATCTCAATCAGGATTGTCTCGAGAATTACTTTGGTCAAATCAGAAATGCTTGTGGAAACGCTAGAAATCCAACTGCCGTTCAGTTTACCAGAGCATTTAAAAAACTTTTTGCTATTGGATATTTTCACGAGACAGAAGGCAGCAATTTTATAGAAGATAGTAGCGATATTTTGCTTGATATAACATCGGAATCATTGAAAGATATTGAAAGTTTTCAGGAAAAAAATTAAGAAAATATTTCTCCAATTATAAAAATAGAATCAACCGATTATAGGAATTTGATATCAGAGGAGGGGAATGCACTGGTCTGTGTTGGTGGATATTTTTCACGTAGATGTCTCTTTGAACATTCTTGTCATATTTGTTTGGAATATTGTTCATCATTCGAAAGAGACAAGTCTACTTCATTTTGTGAGCTCAAAGCTTACAAAGGTAGTAAAAATATATTTGGTGGCTTAACAGTCCCTCCCAATGATTTTTCGAAGTATTTTATACAATTAGAGAATATTTTTGTTTCGAATTTTAATGATTACTGCATACATGATGGTGTAGGAAACATATTTTTAAAAGAATATTCCAATGTAGAATTCAGCCATCCATGTAGCAATTTTCCCAAAGACTATTTACTTTCATTGTTTACAAGAGTTCGAATCTATTACACAATCAAATTTGCAAACAGGCAAATAAGATCTCAATGTTTAAATAAACAACATCCGAAACTCAAAATTTTGCAAAATTTGTAAATATTTGAAATATTAGATGTCGTTTTTTGACCTTAGTAGATTTATTTAGCTGGGGGATGGTTGGGGTTAGGTCGAATAACTGAAACCACTAATATCGTTGCCGACGTTTCGACTTTTATAAAGTCATCCTCAGGGCATTACAAAGTTGCAGTGAATCAGATATAAATACACACATACAGGTGAAAAATTATTAAAATTTGCGACTAGAATCACTTCTGCGAATGAGAGGTCAAGATTGAGTACATTAGTTTGGTACAATTCAATTGACAGTAAAAATGTAAAAAGAGACATGAACAACAATTTTAAAAATGTAGGAAACGGTAGAACCCAATCTCTGGTTTCTTGTCTATTAGAATAAAAATAAAAGGACATTTACATAAAAATTCCCAGTTTTTGATACTGAAATATACAGAAGTATATTTCTGACCGACGAAAAGTTCACTGTGTTAGCGACCGTTGAAAATAAAATTAGGAACTCACTTACTTCCTGCACTCAAACAGAGTTTTGATTTATATATATATATATATATATATATATATATATATATATATATATATATATATATATATATATATATATTATATAAACAAAATATATATTTCAGTATCGAAAACTGGGAATTTTTATTTTTATGTAAATGTCCTTCAATTTTTATTTTAATAGACAAGAAAACCAGAAATTTATGTGAGTTCAACCGTTTCCTACAGTTTTTAATTTTTGTTTATGTCTATTTTTACATTTTTACTGTCAATTGAATTGTACCAAACTAATGTACTCAATCTTGACCTCTCATTCGCAGAAGTGATTCTTGTCGCAAATTTCAATAATTTTTTACCTTGTGTGTATTTATATCTGATTTACTGTAACTTTGTAGTACCTTGACGATGACTTTATACAAGTCGAAACGTCGGCAAAGAAATAATAGTAGTTTCAGTTATTCGACCTAACTCCAACCAACCCCCAGCTAAATATTTGAAATGTGTCTAAATATATATGCCAAAGTACTGAATAGATTATAATTATACTATTAGGGTATACTCAAGAAAACAACAAATCACCATTCAATTAGGTAATATGTAAATAAAGATTATTCATCTTCATTTTTTCTTTATTGTGGAGTCCCTTTATAAGTATCTCACCTTTTTACCTGCCCATAATTTAAGAAATCAGGTAATTCATGCCAGTTATTACAACGAAATATTCCTCAATTTATTGTTATTAGAATCTCATATTATATAATCATCTCAATGAAAGATCAAACAAAAACAAATAATATATAATGAATATGATCAACACTTGACGCCTGACCCTCGTAGACACACTTTGGAGTAAACATATTGTTCGCGCTGCTGACTGACCCTCGTATAACTTATTTCTGCTGGTAGCCGCATGATTTACGACCGCTCGCAAAAAAGCGGCATATTTTACCCACATCAAAGGAGTTACCAGACTTATTAGAATATCTATGGACGATGGTACTGCCGTGCTAAAATCGAAAGCGGTATCTACAAAAAATTCGAATTCTTGTTTTTTCGGTTACTGGTATTCCAACATCATTATCTATCTATTCATCGGACAAAACTGCAGTATCTGTATTAGTTATATAGGAAATCAATACACATTATGTCGTTTCTTCATGGAATATCCACGTATCCTGAGCAATAATGTGGTATCTGCTGTCTACTAGTCAAAAACGCCGTATCTACCCAGGCGCATATGCATATACCGCATTTGTTTCTAGTACGGTGAAGTTACCGCTTTTTTGTCTGGTTAACCTTGCTAGTTTGGCGCATAATTGTCAATTCGTGTGTCGAGTCTCGAGTATTATCATCTGTCTTGATTCATTAGGGATTGATGGTTTTTGGCAATCATTAAAAGGTGAGTAAAGTAAAATTATCATATATATATACATATAGTGTGCTGTGGGATATATATATATATATATATATATATATATATATATATATATATATATATATATATATATATATATATATATATCCCACACTGTTGCAGAAACTGGTAACAGTTTATTTTAATTTTCGCGGTATTTAAAAATGGCATTAGGCGACTATATACTTCGACTAGAACGCCACCTATGAGAACCATGAAAACGAAGATACTTGTGCACTGATATAGCTGAAAGACAGTGTAACAAACAATTCTACAAGAAATCCCACTAACTGCAGTTTCAAAGTGCAAGCAATTCGGGTGTTCACTATTGAAGACTTCTACAATCGCCTACTTACACGAAGATCTCTGCCGCATAACGTAAGTAGTCTCATGCCATCGTTTTTTTCTCTTGTCTTATTTTTTGCTTTATTCATACAGTCCATTTAATCTTTTTCGAAAACCTACCTTTCTGCATCATTTGGTCCTTCGAGCCGGATTATTCCGCTACCGCTCATTTCTACGTTGTTACGAATTTTCATTTTTCATGAAAATTATTTGATTGATTGCACATGTCCATTTCACGTTTACTTCTGCTTACTTATTGGAGAAAATAGATATTGATGGTTGTCCGCCTATTTCTAATCTACGCTCAATAAATAGTGATTTTTCCAAGTATAAAATTTTTCAATCACGGTTGAGAATAAAACGGCCATTTTTGATTTGTTTTCATTCGCTCAGTGCTGTTCGCTGGTTGTACGTGGACGCAGGTCAATCAAGTGCTCACGCATGTCAATTAGGGACTAAATATTTGTTGTCACTAGTAAAGTAAAAAAGTATTTCAGCTGATCAGTGTTGCTTATTTGTCTATGCGCGTACACACAACTTTCAAATAATTTGCAATTAATTAATCATGGATAAATTAAAGGAACACAAAACTTTGAGAAAAACTTGTATGGGTGATATCAATTCATTGCACGCACTCGCTCAAAGGGCAAAAGTGGACAAAAGTCAACATTTGTTGTTTAAAGTAAGGTACGCTGATCTTCAAAACATTCACGATGATTTTATGAAGCATCACAACAATGTCGTTTCTGCTCTTTTGACTGAACCCTCCTCAGATGTGGATATCGAGAATATAATCAGAGAAAGTTTTCTGACAGATTTTTATTCCATGAAGACTATATTCACAGAATTATTCGAAAATTCAATGGTACAGTCTCCATTGGAAACAAATCATAATAGCACGATGCTTTTTCCCGCTTTGCCTCAACGAAATGCACGCTTACCAAAAATTGAATTATTCAAATTTGATGGTAACTATAAAGATTTTGTATCCTATATTGATCAGTTCGATTCCCTAGTGCATAATAATCCAACTTTGTCTCCTATGGAGAAATTCAATTACTTAATTGGTTCACTAGAGGGTTCTGCTTTGTCGAAAGCAAAAACGTTGAAGCTTACATCTGATAACTATCTCATTGCCTACAAGTCACTCGTTACAAAATTTTCTAACCGTCGCTTGCAAGCCAAAAGTATTTGGGAGGAAATTGATTCATCTAAAAAAATTACTGTTCCAACTGTTGCTGCCTATAGGAATCTTCTTGACACGTTCACCGAGAATATTGCCGCCTTACGCAACTTGAAGTTTCCTACTGAACAGTGGGATTTTATCCTTGTTATGATGCTCTTGAAACGCCTTGATGATGATACACTGGAACGATTTGAATTAGACCATAAATCAGCGGAAGTACCTACCTTTGAACAGGTCACCACTTTTGTAGACAATTACTGCGGTGTCTTAGAAACTCTAGGTTCTTCATCTCAGAAAGAAAAAAGACAACAGTTCATTCGTTCACAAAAACCTAATTCTACTCCACAAAATAATGTTTCCAAGCGCACTTCGTCTTTTTTTATCAGCAAATCTCCCTCTGTGACATGTATCCTATGCAAAGAAAACCATTCCCCTTACACATGTCCCGTTTTTTCTGCCTTGTCAGTTTCGGAAATATATAATTTCTGCAAATCAAATAAAATGTGTTTCGGATGCTTGAGCTGTTCTCATGATTTGAAATCCTGTCGATCTACTCACACTTGCCGACAATGCAAATCACGTTTTCACCATTCATTACTTCACGATGAAACTAGACATAATTCATCAAATAACGAAATCTCTTGTTCTTCAGGCACGCAATTAAATTCTAAACAAAGTCAACCTGATGAGGTGCAATCCGGTAGCTCTACCTTTGCTGCTACTGGAGTTGTATGCAACAGTGTTTTGTTATCTACTGCTATGATCGATGTACTTGATAGTCGAGGTAACTATCAACCTCTAAGATGTTTACTTGACTCGGGTAGTATGACGTGTTTTATCAGTCAACGGGCTGTACAGCTATTGAATTTACGAAAAACCTTTCACTTGACTGAAGTTCAGGGGCTTGGTTCAATAAAATCTTGCTTGAATAAAGGATTGGTTTCCCTTTCCCTGAAACCTATTCAGTGGATTTTCCTCGCTTTGTTACAGATGCTGTTGTCATAAATAAAATTTGTGATAACTTACCAGCCCACAGACTAAATCCAGAATCGTGGAATCATATTAAAAACTTATCTCTCGCTGATCCTAAATTCTATAACTCGAGCTCGGTCGATTTACTTTAAGGCGCTGATATATTTTCAAGAATAATTTTATCGGGTCCTATAGTGGGCGGTCCTGATCAACCCGTCGCGAAAGACACTTGCTTCGGATATATTTTAATGGGTAAAACCAATACTATGCCTTTGCAATCAGTATCTTCTTTTTTCATAAATTCTTGTGATACGTCACTCGAAACTATAATGCATAAATTTTGGGAAACCGAGGAGGTTCCTCACATTGAAAAGGAAAGTAAAGAAGAATCTGACTGTGAACAATATTTCTTGAAAACTGTATCGCGCACCGACGACGGCAATTTCATTGTCTCGCTGCCTTTTCGGCAAAACTCAACTCCTGTCTTCACAGGAATGCGTGAATTTGCTCTTTCCCGATTTTATTCACTCGAGCGAAGATTACTTGAGCAACCGCAAATTTATTCTCAATATAAAAATTTCATGTATGAATATCTTAAGCTAGGCCATATGGAAACAATTCCCTGCAATGAAATTTCCGCAAATTCATACTATTTGATTCACCACTGCGTTCTGAAGCCTGATAGTGCTTCGACGAAATTACGTGTAGTTCTTAATGGTTCAGCAAAACATTCTAACCAAAAATCATTGAATGATCATTTGATGATTGGTCCCAAATCACAACAAGATATTAGCAACCTCTTAATTCAATTTCGTCTTCACCCTTATGTTATATGCTGTGACATCCAAAAAATGTACAGAATGATATGGATAGATCGCTCTCAATGGGACTACCAGCGAATCCTTTTTCGTTTTTCTCCTAATGAACCTATTCAAGATTTCCGCCTCAAAACTGTTTCTTATGGTTTGCGACCTGCTCCCTATTTAGCTTTACGAGTTCTGAAAAAACTTGCCGAAGAAGAATGTTCTAGATACCCACGTGCCGCTAAAGCTATTTTGAATGATTCGTATACCGATGACTTTATATTTAGCGCTCCTACTATAGAAGATGCTCGTATACTTCGCGATGAATTAATGTCTCTTATGGAATCTGCAGTTTTTTTGTTACGAAAATTCTGTAGCAATGAACCATCTCTATTAAGTGACTTACCTGAATCATACCTTTCTATTGATCCGCCTAATTTAGACACAGACGCTCGTCAATCTTCACTGAAAGTTTTAGGATTGAGGTGGAACCCTATACATGATGACTTTTTCTTTTCAGTTGAATCTATTGAAAAAGTAGCTTGCACAAAAAGAGTAATGCTATCGGAATTAGCCCGCGTGTACGATCCCTTGGGAATGCTTTCTCCGACTACATTCCTCACGAAACATCTCATTCAAAAATTGTGGATGTCAAAAATTGAATGGGATGAAACAGCCCCATCTGAGATTGTTCGCGTTTGGCAACAATACAAATCTGAAATATTATCTATATCTTCTCTAGAAATACCTCGCCTTATCATGCCTATAGCTTCATCTCTTTTTGAAATTCACGGATTTTGTGACTCTAGTGAAGTAGGTTATGCCTGTGTAATATATTTACGTTCCCGCAATACATCGCAGATTTCTACAAATTTTTTGTGTGCCAAATCTAAAGTTGCCCCGCTTAAGAAAATGACCATTCCTTGCCTCGAATTATGCGCAGCAGTTTTACTGACCAAGCTCATGACATTTGTCATACGCTGTTTCGAAAATTTGATTCCTCTGGAAAATATTGTTTCTTGGTCAGATTCTCAAATAGTACTGCATTGGTTGAAGGGTAATCCCAGTCGATGGAAAACGTTTGTTGCCAACCGAGTGTCTTTTATTCAAACTAAAATTCCTAATAATTCCTGGTTTTACATTGATAGTAAAAATAATCCAGCTCATATTGCTTCCCGTGGTGCATTTCCTTCAACTTTACTCTCGAGCGAATTATGGTTTGAAGGCCCCGTCATGCTCAAAGAACGCGAACTTTCTAATTTCATCCCTTCTTCACCTTTCCCCTACCCCGCTGAAGAAGAACGTAAACTAATATTCCTCGGTACTATGCCAATCGGACATTTTTTAGAAACTTTGTTGAACAAATGTTCTTCGTTCATGATTCTTTTAAGAACTGTATCATACGTTTTACGTTTCATACATAACATCCAAAACCGCCCTTCTCGTCGTTCAGGGTTTCTCTTGACTTCAGAATTGCATTGTTCTCTCATTGTGCTGGTTAAATATACTCAGTAACTGGCTTTTGCACAGGAATTCGAAAATAAGAAATTTTCATACACCTTCCGAAAACTCTATGCTTTTATTGACAATGAAGGAGTCTTGCGTGTGGGAGGTAGAATTTTCACTATATCCTCAGGATATCCCAGAATGATCCTGGATATCCAATAATGGGATAACCCTCCTAGAATATCCCTAGTTTATCGCAGACTTTATGCAATCTGTCTAGTGATAAAAATAATGTGAATGTTAGAGGTTTGTTTCACGGACATGGAAAGCTCAAAGAAGCCAATGCATTTTAAAAATATTTCATTGGAAATGCCAAACACATTTTGGATAATGGTTTCACATATAATGAAAAAATGTATCGAGTAAAGATCACAGCTTTTATCTGTGATGTACCTGCCAAATCATTACAAATACTCTCGAGGACATAGTGGATACATGTCCAGTTCAAAGTGTTATGCTGAAGGAATTCATAGAGAAAATAGAATCTGTTTCCCTGAAGTAGACAATTTGAAATTGAGAACTAGTGAAAATTCCAGATCAAAGGATCAAGAAAGTCACCACACAGGTACATCAATATTGAAGTCACTACCATTCATATTGTTACGCTCTTTATGCGTTACGTGTCACTTTGACGCCGAGTCCAGGTCACGGGATGCCTCGGACGCCACCTCTGTTTACCGTGTGAAGGTCCACTCGCTCCGGACAGCTTCAGTGAAGAAAGGAATACTCCAGGGGTCACTATGGTATCGAATAAATTAATAGTGGCCAGTACGGCAGGCTTCAATTGCCGTTTCTGGGTTCAATCCCTGGGTACCTGCTGCTCGTAGTTAAAAATAAAACAATTGTATTGAATATCAAATTATATTATCTACTTCTATTCTATCAACTTCACAGAAATATCATCAATAATCGGAGAAAAACAAAGCAATCTATGAGTACTTCTATAGGCGGAAGCAACAGCGAAAAAAGGTTACGCATTCACCATTTCAAGCTCAACGATCATTAAGGGATCTACTACGGGGCAGGCGGCAAACGGTACGCAAGCACATGCATTCGATCAAAGCTCTAAATATGTGGTTCTCAGTTCGAACGATTACGGTAGTATCAATATGAGGGGGTGTTTGACACACGGCCCCTGACGAGTGCTAACAGTGGTACAACCGGTATAATGAATCACAAACGTGGGGTGTTTATCACACGGCCCTTCATATCGGTAAGGGTGTTTAACACATGGCCTTATATATCGGTAAGAGTGTTTAACACACGGCATTATATATGTAAACAGTCACAGTCACTCAAATTCCGGAAAACAATATAAACTGAGGACCACTACCTCTAACCAATATCCACTTACTCAAAATCGGTAATTCCAATCCAAGGAACAGTCGGCTGATGAGTCACTATTTTCTTTCGTTTCCAAGAGTTTTAGCGAGCATACAACGAGACGCATAAGCTGGAACTGCCTTGATGGATGCTCCTTAGACTATTTGAGATGGTGCTCTACGGAGAGTTCGGTGAGGGGCGAGTCGTGTCCTCTGTCGGCGATACGGTGTTTCCAGTGCACATCGACTAACACAATGCAATTCCTATCGCGACAGAGCCACACTAAGACCCAGTTCAGGAGCGGTGACAATAGAGGGCGTAATCAAACGGATAAATAACACATAATGATACACGTTGCTTCTACCTGAAATACCACTGAGAAAGTTAGTAACCTCGTTACACACCCTTCCCACTTCGGGAAAAAAAAAGAGTAAAACAATTTTTTTCCTACACTTGCGTGGTCTTAACGGCGAAACAAAATATCTTCTGAAAAAATTATTCTATTTTTGACTGAACAAAAAGAAAACCGTTCAGGTGCCTACCCCTTTTATGGCCGAGCCTTCATTAAGGGGTAAGTACGCCTGTTACACTGGTAACGGAATAACAAAAAAACAGATTGAAAAAAAACATTTCTCTCCTGCTGTTCATAACGGGGGGGGGGGGAGGCTACCTATCGTTGGTGTGGATTATGGTGGAATGGACGTTGACATTTGCAATCGGGGCATGCCACGTGTCGTCTCGGGTACGAACACTGACATCGCGCGCAAGGGGCGCGATTCCTGGTTGTTCCGATACGTGAACGTTTGGTGGAGTGTAGTGGGTCATCGCACAAACAGTCCCTGGACAGGACATCCTTCAGTTCACAGCGGGAACAGAAAAGCACTGGAACGTTTCGTGTACAGGTACTCCGGTTGTGCCCTGGTCGGCCACACCGCCAACATAATTCCTGGTCTCCGGTAAGTAGACTGGCAACGACTCGGTTGGTCTGAGTTGATTCGTCCTTACAGCTTGTTGCTCGGCCGTCCAGAATCTATCGTCAAACGGATTTTCCTCCGGATGTTCTATGAAATAGGGGTGGAGTGGGCTGCTTGTCCCAGGGTCAGAACGCATGGAACATGCGGATACGACGAGATCTTCTGACTGTTCCACCGCGAGCTGCGAAGTCTCCGGGGGCGAAATAGTTATAGCGGCTGGTTCTGGTTAGTTATTGCCTCGAGGGGATCGATGGATGAGTCTATAGTGTCCATGGTAGCTGGAATAGAATTATGTATACAAGATTACTATTAATCTGTCAATGGGATCGGTCAAACAAACTAATCAATCAGGAAAACGAGAACATCTATTGTCACTTATATACTATATGATAATAAAAAAATAAAATAAATAACTTCTTCAAAACCAAAAATAAAAATGAAGGCGAATTTCATGGCAGTCCCTGCTTTAGTCGGACTCAAGCATTTCAACTTCGGGGTGGAAGCCATACTCGTCGGGAGGATCCATCCGAGCCTACTATTCGCTTGTGGTGTCGGCCTATTGGACGGTCGGGTGGTCGGAGAGCACCTAGAGCCTCTCGTATTTCCGGGCTCAATGGTTGATTCGGAGGCGTTTCTCTAATTGATTTTAGCAAGTCGTCGCTGGTGATAAACTTGGACCATTTCGGTTCACCGCTCGTTGTCCCAGATTTGGGCCCGGTTTGGGGTTTCGAAACCATTTGCACGGGTTTCACGGTTGACGGGGAAAGGGGAATATCCCTCATAAGTGGGGATGGGTGAGTCTCCGGCGGAGTATCAGGTGGGGGAGGCGGGATCCGGTTAATCAGAAGGCTAGGGATAGTCATTATGGGAGAAACACATCTTGTGGGTCTGGGGAAAGATGGAGGGAGGAGTATCTCACTGACGGGTATAGACGGGGCCAAGCTGATTCTGGAAGCAGGACGGTTGGCTTGTAGAGATACCGGAGCGGGCCTGGTGGGTATGCAGCCAGGTGGTCCTATCCGTCGTTTTTGTACGGGCTGATGCAGATCCCTGGGAAGGATCTGTCAAACTGTTTTTTTTTGTTGCCAGTTGTTTGGTGGGTCGCATCCTGAATCGGAACTTTGATGTCCGGTGAAAGTGGTGCGCCTCTGGACGGTACTCCAGGGTATCGTTTCGGCATTTTTCTGTCTTCTTGCTACAAAGATTGGAACGTCAGCCGTGTGTGAGGTTTCCATCGGACGGATGAGCTGGACGTCGGTTTTTGATATGCACTTGCGAGAACCGTTTGCCGGTTGGGCTGTTATACACTACCGGTGAAAGAACATGCGTTACGGTATATGGACCGGAATATTTCGGGGCAAGTTTCGCGGCGTAACCATTCTCGGCGGATGACAGGTGATGCTCGCGTTTCATAACAATATCTCCGATACAGCAGCGCCATTCTCTGCGCCTGAGATTGTAGTGATGACTCTGGGTGGTGAAGGCCTTGGCGAGGTTTATACGAATCAGCTCGAAGGTCTCCCTTAATCTTTGCAGCCGTTCGGTATGCTGGGTAACTTCAGCCTGGTCGATTTCATCTATATCTTCTTGTTCCGGTGGTGGCGAGGTACGGTAGATTGCTTTGGGCACTTCTAGTTCCCTACCAAAATTCAGGAATGCGGGGGTATATCCGGTAGAGTCCTGGCGTGCGGTATCGATAGCAAACAACAGTTCGGGTAGGTGTTGATCCCATTTGCGGTGGTCTCGGTCACAAAACTGGGCTATCATGGTCTTCAGGGTTTTGTTAGCCCTCTCGACTGGGTTAGCCTGCGGTGTATATGGCGGTGTCCTACGGTGGGTGATCCCAAGCTCTTTCAGCATGTTTTCACAATAACGGTTTGCTGCAAACTCGAAAGTGCCAAATACTTGATTACACTGCTTGTCAATTTTGTAACAAAAAAATGTCATGTAAGTTTAACACAGGTTATACAATCGATAAAACAGAAGTGTGCAAGAGACTTCATTCATGAGCTCAGCTCAAAATGGATGTGAATTCTCTGAGAGATAGTGCAAAGTCCACATTTCGAAAATAAACTCCAAGCGTTTCATAATTATAATAAATAATGCAAATGGGACAAAAACTATTTCACTTATGTTCACGTACCCTAAATAACGTTATTTTTGGCTTATGAGAGGTGAAAATAGTTATACAAAAAAACAATTTCAATTTTCATCAGGAGAGTCAAATATGAGCTGCTACACGGGGATATGAAAGAATGGTCTGACCTTGAGGTTCCTTTTCCACTGGAAACCTTGGAGGAGTTTCCTCTAGGACGGTGTGTGACTCGAAGTCGGCCTTCAAGACTGATTCGGTTTTAGCACTCCTTCAATTCACTCAATATCCAAATTCTCTGAGGTTTTGTTACTCTTCGGAGTCTGAAGAAGTCCCCGCTCGGATGATGAAAATGTTTATTTCATCTAATCTTTCAAGACATGTTACAGTAGACTATATAACCTGAGTGGATGTTTTTCGATTAACTGGAATTATTTGACCTACAGATATGGAAAATAACAACTTTTTGGCTTTTCCACAACACGAAAAAAATGGTTCACCCGCAGCAAAAATCTTTTTGAGAAAATAAATTACCTTCAATACGTAAGATGGCCACAAAATCCACATTCGAACAAACAGTTCGAGCTCTACCAACATCGAGCATGAAATCCACATAAATAAATCCTCCTGGAAGTGCGAGCTTATCATCGTATGGTCGCATATTTCAGTTCTTTGTTGCACTTGCTCTTCCAGTTCAGAATGAATAATACAGGGACTTCCAAGTTTCATGTTCTGAATATATATATATATATATATAAGGTTTTGGTAGGTTCTTGAATCCTGTTCGATTTAGTACTTGGTTGGTTCTTGGGATTTGGATTCTTTTGGGAAAATGATAAAGTCTTCCCTTTATTTGTATACAAAACGTTTCGCCCCTGGCCAGGGTCTTTTTCAATTGTTTATTCAAATAAATTTTTTTCCATAGCTACATGGACGGTTTTTCTGTAAGAGAATGCACATTTTATTTCTGTTTTTTTTTTCTCTCCAGAAGCATACATTTGTTAATTGTTGATAACCTTTGTACGTACCTTGCCTAACATAATTGATAATATATCTCACAGTGAAGATGGTTGGATGTATTTCGGTATATTTATTTGAATCTGCATTTGTGTTTAGCTATATTATGATTTCTGACCATGTTTTCAATATTTCTATAATTTTGTATCTCTTGTATGGTTAGTGAAGGAGTGATGTTCTCGTGTAAATGGCGGCGCAAGATTGTGTGGAATGTGTGGAAATTCGGTGATTGAACGGAGATGAGGACGGATATGACATATTTATGTACTGGAATTTGATTTGTTCAGTGTTAATGTCTTCGCGCATGTGTATTTAATTTTTTTCTCTATTGTGAATTGGGTTTTGTTTGGGGGAAATGGGTGTTGTTGATGAGGGTTGTAGTTAGTATAAATGGTCACAGAATTCTGTGGTAAATTTGACTTAAGTTGTTTATGTCTCGTCTGTCATTCATTGTGTTAGGATTTTTCTTAATATAAATCATTTCTTTAACTATTCTTTTGTTGAGGTTTGGTTCATAGGAAAAAATTTTGGTTTCTGAAAAATTGGGGTTGTGGTTGTCTTGTATGATGTGTTTATTTAACGCAGTGTTGGATTTTTTCATGTATTTGTGACCTTTAATTCTATTTTCTAAGAGTTGTGATGTCATACCGATATATTCTTTGTTGCAGTCATTACATGGGATGCTATATATGAGATTGGATTTTTTTAAATGAGAATCTTTACTTTTGAGAGGGGTGTAAAATTGTTTCAGGGTGTTGTATGCTTTGAAGCTGATGTCGAAATTGTGTTTTTTCAGAATATTTTTTATGTTATCAGATAATCCTTCAATGTATGGGATTGAGATATAATTCTTGTTCGTATTTGGGGGGTTGTCTCGTGTGTTATTGTAAATCTTTTGTATTCCTTTTTTAATTATTGCGTTAATTAAGTGGAGAGGGTAATTGTTGTTTTGTAGGATATTTTTAACTTTCTTTAAACACTCTTCTCTTCGGGTTGGGCTGCTCAGATGTATTGCTCTATCAGCAATTCCTATTATTACACTTTTTGTATGTTTGAGGGGGTGATTTGAATTATAATTTAGATACCTACCTGACCATGTTTGTTTTGTGTACCATTCGGTTAGAATTTTGTTATTAGTTCTGATGAGTGTTAGGTCTAGAAAATTTATTTTTTTGTTATTTTCGATTTCTACGGTAAACTGTGATTTTGGGTGAAAATAATTGAAAGCTTGGACCACTTCGTTTAGTTTATCGTTTGGGATTGCAGTGAGGCAGTCGTCTACATATCTTTTGAAAAAGAGAAGTTGAATATTTAGGTTCTGTATGACATTTTCTTCTAGGGTTTCCATGACAAGCTCTGCGACAGTACTTGAAATGGGGGAGCCCATTGCGCAAACATCTAACTGTTCGTAAAATTCGTTATTATATTGATAATAGTTTGTGGATAAAGTAAGATTTAATGCTTTAATGAATTCTTCTTTAGGAAGTGGGGTATGATATTTCAATTCTTGCCATTTTTTATTAATGATGTTTTCTATTAGTTCGTTTGGTATGTTTGTATAAAGGGATGTGACGTCAAGTGATATGATTTGGTGATTTCCTGGAAGTTTTATTGTGTCTATAAATGTTTTGAAGGTGAACGAATCTCTGATGTGAACAAACAACAATCGAATTCATAGCAAGTATTGAACCCCACTTGAAAGAAAAACCTAGCGAAGTGAATAATGAAATCAGATCCAATATAGTCCAGGCTATAAAAAAAATATAAACAAAACCAAAACTTTTTTGAAAAATAACCCCCAAATAATAGTTTCAAAACCAGATAAAAGCAATAAAACCCTTATAATGAATGAAATAGATTATGACAACAAAATGAAAAAATTATTAAACGACAAGAACACATATAAAAAATTAGAAAATAATCCTACTAACAAATATCAGTTACAAAACAACAATCTAGCAAAAAGATGGCTGGAAGGAAAAATTATACCTGAACATACGAAAAACTTCCTGACCTTACAAAATGCAATTGCACCCAAAATTTATGGACTACCTAAACTACATAAAGAAAACAACCCCCTAAGACCAATCGTATCATCTATTCAATCACCCTTCTACAAATCATCAAAATTCCTATCCAACAGCCTGTCCAACAAAACAGGAGAAAATAATTTTCACATCAAAGATTCGTTCACCTTCAAAACATTTATAGACACAATAAAACTTCCAGGAAATCACCAAATCATATCACTTGACGTCACATCCCTTTATACAAACATACCAAACGAACTAATAGAAAACATCATTAATAAAAAATGGCAAGAATTGAAATATCATACCCCACTTCCTAAAGAAGAATTCATTGAAGCATTAAATCTAACTTCATCCACAAACTATTTTCAATATAATAACGAATTTTACGAACAGTTATATGGTTGCGCAATGGGCTTCCCCATTTCAAGTACTGTCGCAGAGCTTGTCATGGAAACCCTAGAAGAAAATGTCATACAGAACCTAAATATTCAACTTCCCTTTTTCAAAAGATATGTAGACGACTGCCTCACTGCAATCCCAAACGATAAACTAAACGAAGTGGTCCAAGCTTTCAATTCTTTCCACCCAAAATTACAGTTTACCGTAGAAATCGAAAATAACAAAAAAATAAATTTTCTAGACCTAACACTCATCAGAACTAATAACAAAATTCTAACCGAATGGTACACAAAACAAACATTGTCAGGTAGGTATCTAAATTATGATTCAAATCACCCCCTCAAACATAAAAAAAGTGTAATAATAGGAATTGCTGATAGAGCAATACATCTGAGCAGCCCAACCCGAAGAGAAGAGTGTTTAAAGAAAGTTAAAAATATCTTACGAAACAACAATTACCCTCTCCACTTAATTATAACGCTATAATTAAAAAAAAAGAATACAAAAATTTTACAATAACACACGAGACAACCCCCCAAATACGAACAAGAATTACATCTCAATCCCATACATTGAAGGATTATCTGATAACATAAAAAATATTCTGAAAAAACACAATTTGGACATCAGCTTCAAAGCATACAACACCCTGAAACAATTTTACACCCCTCTCAAAAGTAAAGATTCCCATTAAAAAAAATCCAATCTCATAAATAGCATCCCATGTAATGACTGCAACAAAGAATATATCGGTATGACATCACAACTCTCAGAAAATAGAATAAAAGGTCACAAATACATGAAAAAATCCAGCACTGCGTTGAATAAACACATCATACAAGACAACCACAACCCCAATTTTTCAGAAACCAAAATCTTAGCCTATGAACCAAACCTCAACAAAAGAATAGTTAAAGAAATGATATTTATATTGAGAAAAATCCTAACACAATGAATGATAGACGAGACATGAACAACTTAAGTCAAATTTACCACACAATTCTGTGACCATTTATACTAACTACAACCCTCATCAACAATACCCATTTCCTCCAAACAAAACCCAATTCACAATAGAGAAAAAAATTAAATACACATGCGCGAAGATATTAACACTGAACAATCAAATTCCAGTACATAAATATGTCATATCCGTCCTCATCTCCGTTCAATCACCGAAATTCCACACATTCACAAAAGATTCTTGCGCCGCCATTTACACGAGAACATCACTCCTTCACTAACCATACAAGAGATACAAAATTATAGAAATATTGAAAACATGGTCGAAAATCATAATATAGCTAAACACAAATGCAGATTCAAATAAATATACCGAAATACATCCAACCATCTTCACTGTGAGATATATTATCAATTATGTTAGGCAAGGTACGTACAAAGGTTATCAACAATTAACAAATGTATGCTTCTGGAGAGAAAAAAAAAACAGAAATAAAATGTGCATTCTCTTACAGAAAAACCGTCCATGTAGCTATGGAAAAAAAATTTTTTTGAATAAACAATTGAAAAAGCCCCTGGCCACGTTTTGTATACAAATAAAGAGAAGACTTTATTATTTTCTCAAAAGAATCCAAATCCCAAGAACCAACCAACTACTATATATATATATATATATATATATATATATATATATATATATATATATATATATATATATATCACACAATCACAATTTGCATTCAGTTTGAAATGCCCACCACAAGACAACTAGCTGTTTCTGGCTTTGGCCTTCATCAGCTGTGGGTTGGAAAAGTCCTCGTATATTGCTTCATAGCAAATAACTTTCTCTTTATATATATATATATATATATATATATATATATATATATATATATATATATATATATAAATAGAACGTTATCACAGGCTTAATTCAGAATAACTGTTATACTCCCCCGTCCAAAGAAAATAAAAATATTAAATGATTTTTATTGTTTTTCTTTGTTTTTTTTAAAATTATTATAGCGAATAGTGTCGAGTTGATCTAGCTTTCTATCTACACAACCCTCATCTTACTGCCCTAATTTCTATGACTATAAAACGGTTGCTTACTACTATGATTTCCTAACCAGCGTTTTCTACGACTACGGTTGTTTTCACATTAACTTAACCAGCTCAGCAACTTCCCCAGTCGAATAGCAAAGCACGAACCTACCATCAAAATCTGAATATTTTCGAAACATGTTTCATCACGAGATATTATTTACACACGAATTAGTATCCTCTGAGACAGAACCATTATATGGCTTCATATCTTGTATATGCCACTGCCCAGCAGTACGTCCATTTTGATATTTCATGGCATGTATCCACTTTGATATTTTATTAGAAACTGTACAAAGTTTCCAAAAAAAAACTCTTTCGCAAAACTATTAGCCGCATTCGTAAGAACTTTATTTTCATTCCAAACCTCATCTCGTTCGTTGAATTCTACATCGCGTCGTCTGAGACTATAGTAACGTGTATTACGCGTATGTGCCCTATGAATATGCTCTTGGACCTTTTCATAAACGCCTTTCAAATGCCCTAATTCTTCGAACAATTTTCTGTGATCATCAATCAACCTCTACATGTGTATAACTCTCGATTCCATAGTAATCCCTAGTACATGGAACAATTTCTCCGAAATTCACAAAACACGGGCTGTAACCCGTAATTTCACTCACCGCCGTACGCAAACCATAGTCCATTTTTGGAATTTCTCGATCCCAACTTCTGTGATCTTCATCCACATAACTCCTTATTGTCGTACAAATCGTGCGATTATACTTTTCGACAGAACGGCCTGCGGGTGGTAGGCTGCGGTGTACCAGATTTGAAATCATGTACAAGTTTTGACATTGATTTACTGACGAATTGGCGGCCATTTTCACATAGAATATGTTGTGGTACACCAAACATTAAAAATACCTCGTTTTCGAAAAATTTTTCGATGGCCCTAGATGTTGCTTGTCGAAGTGGACAATAGGGTGAATTTAGTGAATCAGTCTGTGACAACTAACGAAAACTGGTGACCACTGGTACTCCTCGGTAACGGTCCCATCAGGTCCACTGCTATGACTTGCCACGGGAATATAACTTTCTTTTCTGAGCCCATCCAACCAAAATTTGCCCTATTTGGGGATTTCAGTGCTTCACAATTCTCACACGATCTAACATACTGCACGACGTCCTTTCGCATTTTGGGCCAATAGTACGTCGACCATAACCTCTGAATTGTCTTGGTAAAACCTGAATGAGCGGATGTGACTGATTTGTTACAAAAATTCATGATTTTCTTACGTTGCGCCTTAGGTACCAGTAGTTTCAATTCCGGAAGGTTGGTGTTGAGGGGTAGTCTAGAAGGAATGTATTTGTACAAGAAATTATATCTGACCGACCATGTGGGTAGCTCTCAGGACTTGAAATCACCTTTTGCCGCATCCTCTCGTAAAATTCATCAGTTTGAATCAAATCGATGTCGAAGGATATACAATCTTTTATGGAAGAAAGAACTGAAATATAATCTGAAATTCCCGGAGCCGGTTCAACAGGATTTCGAGACAATGCATCCGGTACCACGTTATATCTGCCTTTTCTGTGAACGATGTCAAATGAAAATTGACTCAGACGAATACTCCACCTCGCCAGTTTACCTGCAACCATTTCAATGCAATATGATCCGTATAAATCGTGAAGCGCACTCCCTTTATGGAGCCTCTGAATTTCTCGCATCTGAAAACGCAAGCCAAACACTCTTTCTCAGTGATGCTATAACTTTCTTCACTCTAAGAGAGTCCCCCAAAAGCGAACGCTATCACTTTTCCACCGGTTCCATGCATCTGTGTCAGAACACAACCTAAACCCGTATCCGAAGCATCACAGTGTAAAAAAGGCAACGAAAAGTCTGGAGCAGCTAAAATTGGAGCCTACACCAGGGCCTGCTAGATGTCGAGAAAGGATTTTTTAGCTTCTCTGGTCCTCTTTTCTTACCCTTGAACAATTCATTTATAGGAGACATAAAAGAAGAAAAGTGAGAAATGAAGCGCCAGTACCAGTCGCACATGCCGACGAACCGCTTGATCTCAGTCGGGGTCTTCGGTTGTGGGAAATTCACCATCACAGCTATTTTTTCTGGGTTTTTCTTCAAACTAAATTTATCGACAATGAAACCAAGATAATTCAAAGAGCTCCGGAAAAACTGGCATTTCTCAATATTAATCGATAAATATGCTTCAAGCAGGCGAATAAAAACCGACTTTGAGAGAGAAACGTGTTCGAAACTTTTCCTAGAGATCAATTACCCTAACACCAAACTGATATTGAAAATTGATACTGTATCAATTCAATCAATCAATCTATCAATGATACCAGTATCAATTTTCTTCTCCTGAAGATGCTAACCTTGTTAGCGAAACGCGCGTCGAGTGCAAAAATATCCGTTCGGTGTTAGGGTAATTGATCTCTAGGAAAAGTTTCAACTTTTAAACCAAAGGTTTCAAAACTCATCGTTAATTAGAAACGTGTTCCTCAAAATTTGAACTAACTATAATTATATCATCCGAATACATGAATAAATTGGATTGAATTGGCCGATACTCGATGAAAATCCATATTAACAAAAATATATTACAGTTTCCTGTATATTTTTGTGAATATATTGGGTTCAAATTCAGGGCCACAGATGCCATCGATGAGGCTTTGTTGGCACTGGACTGCATTGGATAAACCGAAAGGCATTACATTAAAATGGAATATCCCACTTCCCGGTAGAGAAAACGCTATCTTCTCCTTTGATTCTTCACTGAGGGGAATTTGCCAAAAGGTACTTCGTAAATCTACCGAAGAGATGAAATGAGCATTCCGTAGCATATTCAAAATTCGATCTATGCGCGGAAGGAGATAAGAATCCTTTTTTGTAACCGAGTTCAGCCGACGTCTGTCGAAACAGAGGCAAAGTTTTCCACAAGATTTTTTAACTAGTAGCACAGCGAATGACCATGGGCTTTTTGACGCTTCTACAACACCTTACTGCAACATGTTGTCAAGTTCTTTGTTCAGATGTTCTAACATATACGGATATAACAGATATTGGCATTATTTTCTTGGTAACGTATTTCCCGTATCTATATGATGAACAAGCTTATTGGTACTAGTCAATTTCCATCACTATTCAGCAATTTGAATGTTTAAACAACCCTTTCAGCTTCAACAACTTGATTATCTGCGAGACCTTTCAATCGTACCAAATGTTCATGAGAATTTATTCCATCTACTACAGCCAAAGACGCTACATTGCAATTATCTGAATCTACAATATCCCAGGTAGTGGTCTCGGTAGTGTAGTGGTTAGCATATATGCCTATCAAGCGGAAGGCCGGGGTTCGAATCTTCGCCGGGCCACCGTGCTGGGTAATCGCACGTTAAAAGGTAAGGCCTCGTTGATCCATTGCTCGCACAAGTTTCGACTTCTGAGGGTTGACGTTCGTCAGCTGGTTAACGAAAACGAACAATTTTAGAACGAACAACAATTATTTTCGAAATCTACTTCCACCCCAAACAACGTACAGAAATCACTTCCCAAGATAAATCTATTATTTAAAGAAGGTACTGTCAAAAATCTCACTATGCTATTTGCTTTATTTATGGTGACTGGGATATCTACAAACCCCGTAACTGGCTTTTTCACTCCATCCGCAGTAGTTACCCACTTGATCTTAGAATCATTCAAGGTGATGATATGTAAACTTTCAAGGAATTCGTGAGCTCCCGAAGCGATAACTGAATGTGTGGCTCCTGAGTCGAAAAGTGCTACAAACTCTTGGCCAAGAACACCAACACGTACATATGGTACATATAGCCTACTATCATTATTTTTGTGTACTAGGATAGGAGATAGATCATTATTATTTGAACCTGACAAATCTGAAAAAAAGTTTAACATCTCTCAAAACTTTTTGTCTTTTTGAACCATGACATATTTCAATGGGTCTCGGTTTTCTCGGAAGTCGATTGAGGCCATGTTTAGATCTCCTCAATTGTTTCCCGAACATCTATCACAAGTACTTTTCAAGACATCCTGTTTTCCACACCTAAAGCAAAACAACTTGAGACACATCCTACATTGTCGAAAACTGTGGTTGGATTTTCCACAATTCCAGCAAGTACGGGTGAAATTTCTAGAATGGCTTGCTTCTTCAGTTGAATATTATCACTCAGAGAATTACCCGTTCTCGATCGTGACTGAAATGAATTAATATTCGTCCTAAAAGTACCTGAAAGGATAGGATCATCCGATCGATCCATCCAGGCATGATGAGAGTTTGAATTCCGTCTGGTACCTTGGTTATTGAAATATCTGACAGCAGTCGGTCTGAAAGTACTAGAACAAAAATTTCCACTATGAGTTGACTGTTCAGTAAATACTTCCTCTAGGGCTTCAGCATCGCGAAACAAACTATCCACTGTTTGGTGATTCCCTAGATTCAGCTGATTGCTATATTCTAAGTCCATTGAATTCCATTTATCGCAACAAGAATTACAACACTTTTTGCTTTTCATTGAAGAATCGAATATAACAGAAAGTTTTTTTTCCCTCATCTTCATATTCTTCGACTGGGTTTCCTTCTGATTTTCTTCGGTGGGTTCATTTCCAAGGGGAAAGAAGTCGTTTTGTATGAATAACTGCCAGCCCAACACGAATGTACATACTCCGAAGGCTGTGAAATGAACTGGCGATTGTATGTATGTATGTTAGCTTTTTTTTCCTGGATGGGCGGTGTCAAATTGGCGTAGTCCTTCAGCCGATAAATTTATTCCATATCTATTTTGGTGATATTTGGTATTACCAAAAACGTGGTTGAATTTTTGGCGTCTAATTTAATTTCGGCTAAAATTAGTATTCCTTGTTGGATGCGAATGTTATTTAGAAATCTTTTTTCGTTCATTCTAATTTCGCATGTGCCTGGAACGGTAATACATATTGTTGGTTGATTTCAAAATATCGTTCTGTTTCACTTTTGCGAGAAGTTTCCCTGGTTTTGTTGGAAGTGCAAGGACCATTTCCCTGGTGATTGTTACCTCGAAGTTAACTCTGAAGGTGGAGCAGTTCTCCATCTTCGTGGTGTTCAACAGCTTGTTCGCACACTGGTCGTGGGGGTGATATTCGTCAGGGCAGAAATATGTTCCCCCATCGGCTGGGCATGGGTTGCATTCTTTATAGCACTCGTACCAGGTAGGTGTATCTCAGGACGAATATGCTTTGGTTTCGGATGGTAGGGTACATATGATGGAATGAGAATGTTTACGGCCTCAGTATAGGTAGATGAATGGCTAAAATAATTTTAGTGTCTGAAAAACTGACCTGTGTCCCAAAAAATAGATAATATGATAAAAAAATGGATGGGATTTCGTTCCGGTTATATATTTTCGAAAGGTTTTCAAGCATTTTTTGTAATTCTGAGCTCGAGAGTATGCTGTTAGAAATTTTGAGAACGTAATTGCGTCCTCTAGACATAATCAAGTTCTGACAGTCAAGGTTCAACCTTGTCGTTGTACCCTGGAAACTAATGTAATGCTGTATATTGTTGACTGTTTGTTGGATTGAAAGTTGAAATTTTCTCAAGCCAAGTTGAAATTTTTTCTGGTTTGTCCTTAAGGCGGTGATTGTTTCATTGTGATTCTGAATCAAGCCTTTTGATAAAGGTATTTGCATGTTGAAATTCTCCATTACTTCATTTTGATAAGTTTATAAGGTAGTTATTGCCCCGTTGCAGCGTTCCTCATCGTTTGAGTCTAATATTACGAATAACCATTTATTTACTTCACCCACTAAATTCAATACACTCCTTTCATTGCGTATATTAGGATTCAAATTTTTGAGTTTGTTATCTGTGTCAAGTGTTCCGTTCTTACGAAGAGATTATTTTTTAGTCTATGATAAGATATTTGATTGATTACATTCTCGAGCATCAAACGACTTTTCAATATTGAGAAGTGCTTTTCAATGTTTCTTGAATTTTGGGAGGTGTTTTCCTCGTGCTTTAGTACGTACGCTGACATGTTTTTGTTTCTTTTATTCATGATGGCTTCTCTGATTTTTTCATTGATTTTATTGGAATTTTACTCATGTGGACATAGCTGGATACAATAGCGTTGTCATTAGGATCGAAGGGATTAGGTGTGATTAAATATTCGTTAATAACCTCCAATGGGGTGAATTTTGTAGGGCCATGTAAGGAATTATTACACCCCATCATGGCTCGTTTCATTAGCTGATCGGTTATCATTTGATTATGTTCTTCTTTGAGGCAACGATAACCATTTACTATTGACGAATGGAATCTTTCAACTAGAGAGTTTGAGTTACTGTTCCCAACCGTTGTGAAGTGAAGTTCGATTTTATATAATTCACAGAAATCTTCAAGGTCTTCATTTCTGAACTCAGTTCCTTGATAGCAGTGATTTTCATGGTGGTCGATGTGGTTGTATATATTTTCCACCATTTCGTTACCGGTTATACTTTTGAGGGGATACGCTTGTCCGAAACGAGAAAATGCATCGATGATTGTAACAAATGCGTCATGATGCATTCGAAACGTATCGACATGAACATTTATTTATTTATAATTGGATACAACAGGCAATATGCCCAAAACAGTATCCACTCAACATGACTCACAAAACATAAACTTATTAGAGTGTCGACAGATTGGTACAAAACAAGAGTATTGAGTGTAACATGCTGGTATTAATAGGATTCTAATTTTCAATCTCACTAAATCTAACAGAAAGGAGTATATCTTATAAGCACAAAAGACAAAACACAAAAATTACAGACTTTCTGGGATGTTGTTCAATAATAATCGTTCGATACATTTTCAAACAAAAGGAAGGATGTATTGAATATATCATACTCATTGAAAAATATGTTAAAATTACTAACCATTCTATTAAGGGGTGAATCATAGCATGAATTTGTATTTTTGAGTGGGACATGGTATAAATTGGGATTCCTCAGTGGTCTGGATGGCACATCAATATTTATTCTTTCTAGTATGTCGGCACTGTCAATATTTCCGTTGAGCAGCTTATGCAGATTCAATGCATCGCTGAATATTTTCTATTTTTCAGGGGAAGTATCTTCAATTCGTTGCAAATCACAGAGAAATCATCACCTATGGGCGTTTTTGTTTTAAAGGAAAGATATTTCAAGATTTTTTCTGAACATTTTCGTGACGTTAAATATAAACTACATATTTCGGGTTCCATATGAGGTAGAAAGGTTCAATCGGCTGAAAACATATGCATAGTATAAGGATATTATCGCCTCAGGTTTAGTCATGAATTTAGCTTGTCTCATGATAAATCCTAACATTCGAAGTGACTTCTGAACAACATCATTGATATGAATATCGATGATAAGTATGCTATCAAATGTGATTCCCAAGTCTCTTACGTGATGGTTACGTTTCAAAAGAACACGGCTGCGGGTGTACTGACCATTATGTACAATTTCATTTCTCGTAAACGTTATGCAGTAACATTTTTCTTGATTCACAAATGAATTGTTGTTTTGGCAATACGTTTCAAATCTATTTAGTTCACTCTGTAATTTCCGACAATCTAAAATATTCTTTATTTCATGGAAAATTTTAAAGTCATCTACCTAGGCTAAGAATTTGCAGTGTTTGAAGCATTTTCAAATATTATATATGAGGAACATGAGAAATGAGAACCTTGTGGCACTCCCGACGTAGAGATATAACCTTGAAGTGAGACATATTGTGTTCTCCCAGACAGATACGATGACATCCAGGCTGATAGAGACCATCCACACCAACCCCTTCTAATTGAAATACCATGATCAATTCGATCGAAGGCCACGCTTAAGTCAGTGTGAATAGTATCAACCTGAGTTTATTTATCCATTGCATTTGGAATGTATTCCGAGTAGCAGATGAGATTTGATTCGATGGATCGAAGAAGAAGCCATGCTGTTCGGGCATTATTTGACGTAATACAAAGTTTTCTGATAGGCCTATGATTACTGATCATATTTTTTTTGTCCTCATTTGAGAATTTAAATGATACAGTCATTTGGAAATGGTCCACTTTATAGAGAATGATTCAAATGTAAAATTAAGGGGGTTAAGAGTCTCAGACGATAGTTTTTGACAAAGTGTGAAGGTATTCCATCTGAACCTGTTCCTTTGTTCAGATCTAGATCGTTTAATCCTTCCATTACTTCTTCTTGTGAAAACTGAATTTGACATAGATGAAGATTGGTATTTGGGAGCTCTTGTTCACCTGAGATAACAATTTGTGGCACGAAAACGTTAACAAACTAGGATCCAAATAGGTTACAAATATCCTGACCATTGGAGACAATTTTATTTCCCAGCATCATTTCTGAGAGAAAACAATCATCTCAACAAGTTGCCAAAATGTTTTCACGTTAGATGGCATATAATTTCCCATATTCCTAACGTAATTGAGGTAGTTAGTCTTGATGAGATTTTTTGTTGGTTTTCTGAGTAATGAAAAGGTTTGGTAGTCCAAAGGGTTGTTATAGGTTATCCAGTGCTTGATTCTCGCTGACGCTAGGAAATGGTTCCGAGCTCTACGAGAATTGAACTCAATAATAATATTATTGGGCTTTTTTCATGTAATGTAATGAGCCACACGGTAAACACTGTCTACATCATTTCCGCTGATGTTGCAGTCGATCAAATCGCCTAAGTTCTCAGCAACTTTCGAAAGATTCTCATTGCATGGCAACATGGCGAATAGAGAGAATATTGCTGAAGAGTTACATCGTCTGGAGTAATGTGAATTAATAGATATTATAATAAAAAGAGAGTACCAAGTGAAAGTCAGTGAGTAAGTTCGAAAATGTGTGGATGAATGGGAGACCACAGAATTTCTTGACACAACAAGTGAAGTAGTCCAACCCGAATAAGAGAGGTATGGAGTGTCAGCAGTTTTGAGATATGAATTAAAACATGCAAACACCAAAATTCAGTATTCAGAAAAACTCAACAATGAAATGGAAAAGACTATATCGGACAAACACCTCATAATGAAATTACTGAATAAGGATTCTATCCAAAATCCAAATAATACAAAATCAACAGATGAAAGTTGCAAAGTTGCCTCTGTTAAATAAATATCGCTCAGAGGAATCAAGAAAAACACAAAATGCTACCAAAAGTGCCGAGAAATCTTCACCAGTCTTGTTTTCAGAAGTGGCTAGCTTTGTTATGCAAATCGAGACCCGTGTGTGATAAATACATAAACTCAGCTAAACCTCAACAAAATGATGAAGTTGTTTATGGTCCTTCTCCCCGATATATGTGGGTCGGCTCGGCAGTTTGAGAATTGACGGCAGTTTTGACAAATTTGGCAGTGTGGACTATTCTCAATAATTATTCATTGGCAGCAATTGGGTTACATCGACGTATATGTAAGCTGAGAAGAATCAACGACAAAACTGTTATCCAAGTTGATTTTTCGGCAGTATTTCACGTATCCTTCACTGGGCAGCACAGACCGGTGCAGACGTGCAGAGCAGTGATAGACAGTTACGCAAGGGCATCGACGTTGTGTAGAGAACCGACGAGTTCAAGGAGATAAGGTCGTACCAATCTTCACTGATTGATTAGAATTTATCGACAGATCATATATTCTCATTTGTAATTGGGTGTGACGAGTTACAAGTTGTTAAAATGACAGAAGACATAAAAAATCAACTTTCATCTCTTAAATTGAAAAGGGCCCAGATTAGACGAAATCTTACAAATTTCCGAACTTTCATTGAAAGGGTTGACTTTTAAAACTTGTCAGAACTCACTTATAACGATTTGAAGTTTAGATTAGATAAGTTAATGCCAGGATATGATGATTTTTCACTGGTTCAGTTGGATATTTCTTGCGTTTTACAGTCTTTGACAGATTTATCGGCCGATGAAAAGGCTCACGAACTAGATGAAAAAAATTATTTTGACGATTATTTTGATTTGATTGCCCGTGCAAAAACTGGAATTGAGAATCATGAAAAAGCTCGTTGCAATCCGAGTCAAAAACATTCAATTTCCGACAGCTCGCAGAAATCGAATGAAACCGAGTCAAATCAGGCAAATAAATCGAATCAGTTAGTCTCGAAATGGTCCCAGGGCCGTTGTTATGATGATAAGGTTTACTCGAATAAGTTACCGCCTTTGAAATTACCATCCTTTACAGGTAAAATTGACAAGTAGCTAGAATTCAAAGACGCCTTTCTGGCAATGGTTGGAAAAGCTCCACCAGTACAGAAATTGCAATATTTACGTAGTTGCTCGAGTGATGGAGCATTAGATTTAACCAGTTCCCTACTAATTACTGACAAAAATTGGAATGTGGCTTGGTCACTTTTGCCAGAACGTTATGAGAATAACCGACTAGTTGTTGACACATATATTCAAGGGCTTTAAGATGCTCCAGTATTGTTGAGGGAATCATATAGTGATTTAAGAAAACTTTTTGACACATTCAATCGTAATGTTAGGTCGCTAGAAGCATTTAATCAACCGACTGACAAGTGGGACATGCTTTTGATAGCGATTTTGGTCAATAAATTTGACAATCAGACCAGGAAGGAGTGGAAGGCATACAAAATAAAGGGCACATTCCCGACGTGGAATGAGTTACACGAATTTCTTGAAACCAAATGTGCTTTACTCGAAAAGTTAGAGTTAACTAGGCATCACGGTTCTTTTGCGACGACAAACCAACCGAGAAAATTTTCCTGTTACTATTGCAAAGCAGACCACTCGATATTCCTATGCGATATTTTCAAAAAACTCTCAATCGATGATAGGAATTCAGAAATAAGAAAACTGAAACTCTGTCTGAATTGTTTCAATCCAAATCATTTGGTACAGGATTGTCAAAAATCAGGTTATAGAATTTGTAGTCAGAGGCATAATTCTCTATTACATCGTTACAAACAAACCAACGACGATATCAAACCTCGTGCTTCCACACATGAAGGGAGTACGAACGCGGTGGCAATTCGCGAAGTGGAGACAGAAAATTATGTGGCGTCTACTTCGACGAGCTTACTCACGAGAGGAACTGACCATCGTGAATCGTATGGCAATGCAAAACTTTCGGAGGTTGTAGATCTCAATTCTGTTCAAATCGCTGATAGTTCGGGAAATGAATGAGACTCATTTTCAGGGCTCACTCGACAAATAACTTATTCCCTTCTTTCTACGGCATTAGTGAATGTAATCGGCGCTGATAATGAATTATATCAGGCTAGAGTTTTGATAGATTCTGGAAGCCAAAGTAACTTTGTTTCCGAAGAATTTTCAAAGAAAATAGGAGCGAAATTTGTTTCGACAAAATTTGACATATCAAGCGTTGGCGATTTTAATTATATTTCAATTAAATACCAAACTGAAGTAACCATTCATTCAAGAACCAATGATTATAGCAGAGAATTGTCGTGCTTGGTTTTAAAACAAGTGACAAGTTCGCTTCCTCTCGTTTCTTTTAGTGCTAAATTAGTTAAAATTCCTAAAGGCAATCCATTGGCAGATCCGACTTTCAATATTTCACAAGATATTGACATTTTATTAGGTGTGGATGCTTTCTACGATATTCTACTTATGGAACAGATCAAAACCAATGGTCGAGTAATTTTTCAAAAGACTCAGTTGGGTTGGGTTATAGGTGGTGAATTGACATTTCCTAAAATTTCTAGACATTTCACTTGTAATCTGGTGACTGATGATGACATGCTCAATCAGACATTACTGAAATTTTGGGAGATTGAGGAGCCTGCTGTTCCCAACATTATCGACGATTATTGCGAGGAACATTTTTGAGTACGTACGAAAAAGACATGACAGGAAGATTTGTAGTTCAGATTCCGTTCAAAGATAATTTATCAGAATTAGGTGACTCGAAAAGACATGCTTTACGTAGCTTGAATTATTGGAGAGAAAATTTAAAAAAAAATCCAGACCTGAAACACGAATATTCTGAATTCATTTCAGAATTTGAGAGTCTCGGTCACATGACACAGTTGACAAATGAAGACTGGCGCGACAGTAAGGACAATTAAAGTTATTATCTACCTCATCATGCGATCATTAAAGAGTCGAGTTTGACATGTCGTTTGAGGGTTGTTTTCAATACCTCTAGTGAGACTTCAAGCGGACTCAGTCTCAATGATGTACAGTTTGTAGGGCCGACTATTCAAAATGACTTATTTTCTATTTTGACCAGGTTTCGCAAGCATAAATATGTGCTGAACGCAGACGTTTCGAAAACGTTTCGTCAGATCTGGATACATCCTAAGCATCGAAGTTATCAACGTATACTATGGCCGGCAGACACAGGAGATATTATTTGTTATGAACTAATTACGGTAGTATATGGTATGGCATCTAGTCCATCCTTGGCAGTACGTTGTCTACATCAAGTAGCTAGTGAATTCGAGAATGAGTTTCCATCAGCTGCGAGAATCATTAGAAATGATATGTATATGGATGACCTTCTGACAGGCACAAATGACGAGACTGAATTACTGACACTCCAGAGAGATGTATCAAAGATTTTAGCAGGTATAGGTTTCGATTTGAAGAAGTGGTTATCCAATAAGAGAGATTTTTTCAACATTTTTCTAATAAATGATAATTCTCATGCTAATATTTTTCCGTTAGGAGAGAGTGAGCAAAGCAAAACGTTAAGTTTATAATGGAACGCGTATACTGATACTGTTCAGTACCGAATACGAGATTTTTCAAAACAGCTTGCTATAACTAAGCGTAAGATATTATCAATTTCGAGTCAGATTTTTTATCCGTTAGGGTTAGTTCAACCAGTTATTGTTGTTGCTAAGCTAATCAATCAGAGTTTATGGAGGGGAAAATCTGATTGGGACTCTGAAGTTCCGGAACCTATACTTGACAAATGGAACAAATATTGTTTAGATCAGTAAGATGGCGACTTCTGGTAAAACGCGTGATAATGTAGCTCCAGCAAAACCTTGCAAAAGATGCAAAACAGTTGCACTCAGTGGAGTGAAATGTGCAAAGTGTGAAACTGTTAGTCACAACAGTTGTGTGAAAAAAATGAGAAATGTAATTACAACTGAGAACAATGAAATAATTTGTTGTGAAAGTGAGCAAATGGCGTCAGACGGAGATATGGACTTCTATGATGCATTGGACGAAAACCAAATGAGTAAGGTAGACTCCCAGTTGTTTGGATATATCATTAGGCAAAAAGATATTCTGATAAAGGAACTTTATGACAAAATTGATCTTCTTCACAAGCAGATTGAACTGATAAATGGAACAGAAACCTTGAAATCCAGTCTGCCATCGGTCAAAGGCAATCAAAAAAACGACAAACGTTCAGAAACAAAAACTGTGAATTTGAGACCAACAGAAAAACAGGTGATTCCTGAACCTGATCGAAACAATGGGAATTCCCAAACAACAATAAAAACAGTCTCAGCTGGTTTATTAGAAGCACAAACGAACCTTACGATGAATGAATATATACATATACAGGATGAAGCTCACTGTTCAAAAGACTTAAAACCTACGCATCCTCAAGTAGACTGGACGTTGGTTGATTGTAAAAAAGATAATGGTACCAATAAACAAAGATTTAATCACATCAGTAATAGGACCATAGTTGGAAAAAATACTGATGATTCAAGTTCCCTGAAAGGTGTTCCGAAACAAGTGGATCTCCATGTTTACAGGGTAGCACCCAACACGGATGTTGAAACCATCTCAAGTTTTTTACGAAAAAGTATCCAAACTTGTATTCATCCTTCAAAATTAGAATTTATGAAAAACATTCAGATAGGGCTATGGACCCTCTAGTGTGGCCAGAAGATGCGTGTGTGAGACCTTTTTTATACCGACGATTGAACAACAGGATAAGCCTGCCGCAAAATGGATCAACAACCCAAATGTAAATATGAGTTTTAAACATATCTTGAAGAAGGACACAATCAATTTATTCCATATAAATGTGCAGGGTCTCGCTAGCAAGGTAGATAGAATAAATCTATTTTTATCAGAGTTCAATATTAACGTCTTTTGTGTTTTTGAACATTGGTTGTCTGAATCTAATTGGAAAACAATTAGAGTCCATGATTTTTCATTGGCAAATTCATTCTGTAGAAATTACATGTTAGAGGGGGAGTGTGCATTTTTATAAAAGATTGCATTAGTTTTAAAAAAATATCAGTATAAAATTATTGTGAATTTTGCGCAATCAAAATTCCAATATTGAATATTATCATTGTAGTAACTTACAGATCACCTGATGGTGATTACCAAAAATATTTTAATAATGTGGAACAAGTTTTAACAAATCTGTCACGTGGCAAAAATGGCAGATTCAAAATCATACTTGTTGGATTTGAACTTCATAATTCAGTCTCCAAATCTGACACAGTTCTTGAATTTATGTAGCTCCTTCGGAATGACTCCAACGATTTGGGATTATACTAGAGTAACCGAACATACGGCTACTTGCATAGACAATATTATAACTAACATCGAGGCAGAGGATCGACAAGTTGGTGTTTACGAACCGTGCATTGCTGATCATAGAGGACAATACTGTGTTCTACAGCAAAAAGTAAGAAATACCAATTTGGTAACCAGAAGGATGGTAACTGAAAGTGGTTCGCAGAAGTTCATATCATCCATTGAAGGTGTTAGTTGGTCAAGATTTTTTTGTAGTAATAGTGATGTTAACAACATGGCTAACTGGTTAGTTGATACTTATGAAAGTATAGTAGACGATTGTTTTCCTTTAAAGAAATATCATTCTAGTAATCGTCCACCTGTAAAATGGTTTAGTCAAGAACTAATCAAAAAGAGGAATATCTTATCTTCAGTCAAAGTTGTATGTGATGTCCATAAGGATCCCCTGAAGTGGTCTTTTTATAAAAAACTCAAAAAAGATTATGATAAATCAGTTGTAGCAACTAAAAAAAAGGCCCATGATTCATTTCTTCTGAATTCGAATAACATGAATAAAGCAAGTTGGAAATTAGTGAATTTTGAAAGCAACAAAAAATCTGTCTCCAAAATTAGCAACTCACTAACAGCAGAAAACTTTAACGATTTTTTCAGTACAGTAGCTGATAAAATAATCAAAGATATTCCACTCATCTCGACCAGTAGTTCTGATTACTTGAAATCACTACCTCATATCAATTGTAACTTTTTTTATACAAGACAACCACACATGAAGTTCGTCAAGTGATACATAAGCTGAAAAAATCTTCTTCAACAGATGTCTATGGCTTAAATGATACTTTCATAAAAGAATCACTGCAAAGTTTACTAGAACCACTAACACTTTTGACTTGTGCAACTATCTGAACGTCCTCCTTGTTTCGAACAGTGGAATTGAAAGTGTACCGAAAACCCACACACACGTATAGGTACCTGCACGCGCTATCGAATCACCATCCCAGCCAAAAGAGAGGAGTCATTTCTACTCTAACGGAACGTGCTGGAAGAATATGCGAACCAGAACATCTGGAGGAAGAACTGGAACATCTTCAAGTGACCTTGAGGTCGAATGGATACAGTGTACCCGAGATCAACAGGGCCATGAAACTGAAGAATTCCACTGTTCGAAACAAGGAGGACGTTCAGATAGTTGCACATGCATATTTGCCATACATCCCGAGGTTCACAGACAGAATTGGAAAACTCCTGAGTAAATACAACATAAAAACTGTATTTAAACCCACAAAGAAGATTCAACAGAGCCTCAGATCGGCTAAAGACAAAAGAGATCCACTGTCTGTAGCAGGGGTTTATCGCATACCGTGCACCTGTGGGAAGGTATACATCGGTACCACCAAAAGATCCATGGGAACTAGGCTAAAGGAACATGAGAGAAACTGCAGACTAGGGCAAATTGACAAGTCGGCTGTGGCGGAACACGCACTTAGTGAGGGAAACCACAGGATTCTGTTTAAAAATGCAAAACTGATTGCACCCAACCAGGGATACCATAGCCGACTGGTACGGGAGGCAATAGAAATTCAAAAACACACGGATAATTTCAACAGAAAAGAAGAAGCTGTCAACCTCAACCGAATATGGAATCCCATTTTAAGAAATTCGATAATAACTGCAGGTAGTTCTTCAGATATTAATGATGATTATTCTCCGAACCCACAGGAAGTAAACAAGATAATCAATATTAATGACAATTCCCCGAATCCGAATGGAATAATTAGCACCGCAAACTACCTGAATCGGCATAAATACAACTTGCGAAGAAACAATCTCCAGTCATCGGAGTGAATTCCAAGATGAATGAACCTCTGAAGAAGCTAGCCACTCGAGCCAGCGAAACGTCAGGAAGAAATTCCAAAAAACGACGGCCTTCAAACCCGAATAAAAGTAGTGATACTGAAAACCTCGGCCGCGAAAGCCTCAACTATTTTGTCATCAATGACTTATGTTTTTATATGATGACAAAGTGTCAGATTGTACTCTTTGCAGATGATACGTCCTTCATTAGTTCCAATGCCAATATTCCACTTTTACTTGAACATGCAGGAACCATAATATCCGAAGCTGAAACTTGGTTTTCTGCAAATAATCTACAGCTGAACAGGGTAAAAACTCAAAAATTGATAATTTCCAGTAATAACCAGATCACAACAGGTAACCACTGTAAGTTGCTTGGGGTTGTTCTGGAGGTTTGTCTAAATTGGACACACCACGTAGATCTACTTAGTACCAGGCTGTCCAGTATTTAATTTCTCCTTAGGCAACTTAGCCATTGTTTGAACCCAAATATGTTGAAAAGCATTTATTTCGCTCTTTTTCATTCTTTGATTAGTTACGCTACGGTGTTATGGGGTGATTCTGTAAAAATATTTAAATTTCAATAACGGGCAATAAGAATTCTGAGTGGAGTAGAATATAATGAACACTGCCAACCATTATTCAAGAAACTGAAAATTCCACCACTTCCTTGCATATACATTTTTCAACAATTGACAGAAATTCATTCCATGAGGCAGAGCATTCCAAAAGTTTCCAGTCTGCATCATCACAACACACGCTCTGCAACTGCTGATGATCTACTTGTGCCACGTTACAGATTAGTAAAATCAGGAAAAAACTCCTTGAATTTAAAGCTTTACAACAAACTACCTTGCCAAATTAGATCGATGAATGATAAATGTTTTAAAACTAGTGTGAAGAAAATGCTACTTGAACATTGTTTTCATTCCGTTATGGAGTATAACCAAAATTAGAGTCTGTAACAGTATGTCACGTTTCTATTTATTATCATTTGGTGCCATCAGATTTTTCATTTGATATGACTATCATATATTTATATATTTTATTTTGTAATACCTATGATATATGTTGTATATTTAGAAATATTTATGCATTACTTTGTACCATTGACGTACTATAAACCATACTCTGTATGTGTCACATAGTCAATAAACTATCTATCTATGAAATATCTCAATGGCCTGAAAATTCCCAGATTTATTCTTTCTGACAATTTCAATCGTGTGGAATTACATGCATTTTCTGACGCTTCGGAAAAAGCCTATGGTGTAGCTATTTATATACGTTGTATTAGCAACAGTGACAGTTTTTTCTCTCATTCACTCTGTGCAAAGAGCAAGGTTGCTCCGACGAAACAACCGACTCTTCCCAAATTAGAACTGACAGCTGCATTGACATCTGCTAGACTGACAAAAAAGGTATTGAACTTAATTGACATAAATTTTGATGGAATTTATTATTGGAGCGATTCCACCATAACTTTATGTTGGATCAAGGGTAGCTCTGACAGTTTTAAAACATTCGTGAAAAATCGAGTTATCGAGAATCAATCATTGTCAAATCCAAATAATTGGTTCCACGTTCGATCAGAGGACAATCCAGCTGACTTGGTGTCACGTGGTACCACTGCTATGAGCTTGCTCTCCAATGATTTGTGGTTCCATGGTCCATATTGGCTGAGAACCGGTGAATTACCATTAACCACTGTAGACGAAGGCTCAGTGATAACTTTGCCTGAGCAACGAGTTGTAGTCAATTTTGCGATCTTCAGGAATGTTTTAGAATTTGATATGTTTTCACGATTTTCATCGCTATTTAAAGTAACCCGAATTTTGGGCTATTGTTATCGATTTATTAATAATACGAGAACTAAAAGATCAGGGGCGAATAAGATAATTAGTGGTAATTTGACTGCACAGGACTTGAAAGCGTCACTTCAAAACCTGATAAGAATTTCTCAAATTCAATCTTTTAGACAAGTTTATCTCAATCTACTCAACAAGCGACTACCGAGTAAAGATAGTTCTATTCTTTCTTTAAATCCATTCATGAATAAAGACAATCTCGTTAGGGTTGGTGGCAGGATCCAGAATGCTAAAATTGAATATGATAAGAAATTTCCTATTGTCTTACACAATAAACATAAGCTGACTAAATTGATATTCGAGTATCATCATAAAATGTTATTGCATTGTGGACCACAACAAATATTATATAATGTTAGACAACAGTATTGGGCGATATCAGGTCGTAGCCTTGCACGATCGATTGTGCATCGATGTCTTGTTTGCTTTAAAGTTAAACCCAAGACACTTGATTATTTGATGGGTAATTTACCTCACTATCGAGTCAACAAGTTTTTTCCGTTTGCACATACCGGCTGTAACTATGCAGGACCATTCTTACTTAAGGATCGCAAGACTCGAAACCCTAAAATAATTAAAGCTTATGTTGCTCTCTTCATCTGTAAGACAGTTAAGGCGATACACCTCGAACTTGTGACAGAGTTAACGAGTGATGCATTTTTAGCCACTTTCAAACGTTTTATTTGCAGGCGAGGTAAACCTACTGATTTTTATAGCGACAATGGGAATACTTTCGTAGGAGCAAGTTCAGAAATTGCAAAATTTCTGCAAACAAAGTGTGTGGAAATTGAAAGTAAAATCGTGTCTGAGGGCATTAATTTTCATTTCATACCTCCTAGAGCACCAAATTTTGGTGGGCTCCGGGAAAGTGGGGTAAAAAGTTGTAAATCACATTTAAAGAAGGTCAAAGGTAATACCCGATTACACTATGAAGATTTTGTGACTGTCTTAGTACAAATCGGGGGCGTACTAAATTCTAGACCTATTTCTCCAATGTCATCGAACGTCGACGATTACACTCCTCTAAGTCCTGGACATTTTCTGATAGGCAGACCTATTACCTCGATACCCGAACCTTGTTTCACTCAAGAACCTGAAAATCTTTGGATTAAGGTGGCCTTTACTTGATGGAAATCCATAGTTATTACGCTATAAGGTAGACGATTAAATTTCCACAAAATTTATTGTCTTCGCGACATGTTTCGATACACTGTATCTTTATCAAGCGAATGTTTAGAAACATTCGCTTGATAAAGATACAGTGTATCGAAACATGTCGCGAAGACAATAAATTTTGTGGAAATTTAATCGTCTACCTTATAGCGTAATACCTGAAAATCGCTAATCACACTTCAAAAGACTCCAGCAAATTATGCAGCATTTCTGGCAACGATGGCGTAAAGAATATATATCTGAGTTACAATCGAGGCAAAAATGGTTCCAAGATGGTCATACAAAACTCAAGACAGGTGATCTAGTACTGGTCAAGGAGGACTATCTTCCCCCCTTAAAATGAAAGACTGCCAGAGTTTTGGATATTCACCCTGGAACTGATAACATTACGCGGGTAGTGACTATTGAGTTTAGTGATGGTTCAACTACTAAACGTGCACTTTCTAAATTGTGTTTACTTCCAATAGATAATGACAATTAGTGACATTCGTGTGCCGAGTTTCAACACGGATTCAATCAGTTGAAATTATAATTTCAAGGCGGCCGGGATGTTCGATATTCAGTTATATATTTTATACTTGATGAATTCTCTAATCAAACTACATTTATACCGTCCTGATTCTGCGAACGTCATCAAGATACATGCGTTACCTTTGTTCCATTTTGTTATTATAACAACAAGAATTGTGACATGAAGTCGAAAAAAAATACATGTCAAAAAAGTTCACTTCGATAATTTCATTTTATAAACAGTCCAGACAGCTTCCTGTAGACTAACAGGGCATTTTGTACCAGTTGAATCACATCAACAAATGACGTCTAGTAAAAATAAAATATCTGATGGCGGTGATCGTCGAAGGATTGAAAATGAACGAAAAAACAATAATGTTATTGTGGGAACCGGGAAATCATCAACTGAACCCGAAACAAACTGTAAACAATTGGGAGATATGTTGAAACATACCTTTCCAGAGGTTGCTTGTGAACAATTGGCATCCAAACATCCAGATACATATGCCTCTTTCAAAGCCACCATTTATTGAAAGCACTCCAGAGTTGCGATGGACCCAGAAATTTGGCCAGATAACGCTTGTGTCAGACGTTTTTCACCGATGAAACGAAAGAACAAGGTAGAAACTTAGTCTTTAATCCGACAAAATGACGAAATGAAAGAAATGCAAGTTGATCTTCCATGTTTTAATAACATCTATGTTTTGTTGAAACCTGGTGTACTAATGACTCTGTAGACAGTTTTGAGTTGGACGGCTTCAATCTAGATAATTCTTATTTCAGATCAGAGTTCAAGGGTGGAAGCATCAGTATTAACATAAGAAATTCTACTCCTCACAATCATTGACATAGGCTTTGACTTATTTTACAATTTGTTTCTTCATCATTTCAATTCAAATTTTCGTTCCAAATTACGTCACATAAATAAACAGAAGAAGTGGGTTAATCGAAAAGTAAGATAAACTTGTGAGAGACTTAAAAATCTCCACTACCTGAAATCTATTCATCCTTCATTGAAACAGGTATATTCAGATGCGAAAAAAACTCATAAAAGATTAATTGAACAAACAAAAAAAACTTTCAACAGAACACAATGAAAAACAGTCATAATGTATTTCAAACAACTTGGAGAATAGTTTCGGAATTGACAAATTAAAACAGGGTTTCGCCAAATTCGGAAATTAAAGTTCACAATAATTGCGTAACAGATTCACAACGTATTGCTGATGGTTTCAATGATTATTGCAAGAATATTCCATATGAAATTTCAAATGCAATACCACAGTTTCAGAAGAGAATAGCTAGCCAGATTCCTGAGAAGTCAGATATGAACTTAGAATTTCGATGTAATACTGTGAAGAATGATGCGAGCCAATGATTTGGAGATAAATTTTCATTCCTCAATAGTTGTGAAACAACATTTATCAGGTTCGATAATTATCAGAAAAAGTGTCCTCAACTCGAAATTTCTATTTGAGGTAACTCTATAAAACAGAATGTTATTGTACAGAAATGCATATACTCTGTTGATAGTTTTTTATCTAGAAATAATTTGTTATAATTGTCGATCTTTTTCAATCATAGTTTTGTGCTTGTACCTTGAAATATTTTAGTATTTCTCTTAGCCGACGATTTCCATATTTTGTCTAGAGGATAATAAATATATAATTATTATTATTAGGGTGTTCAGGTACACCTTGGATCTCGACATTGTTCATATTCGTTGGTTGTTCCAATTCGTTTACTCTCGATCATAGGTGATGAACCTCAGATTTCAGTCAGTCGTTCTCCTGTTGAAGTCCCTCAGTTTTCTTAGTGTATTCATTAATTTTCCTCAACAATTTCTCGAATTCAGTTTCTTTATCACAGCTTGAGCTCATTTTCTATGCTTTTCATCCGAAATGAGGACGAAGGCTCTTCTGTATTATCATCGGTGTCAGACGTGTTGACCACTGGAGATTTTCTACACCTTGTACACCTCCATTTCATGCCCGGCAGTGTATTGTATACATCCAGCTGTTCCTTACCCAGGTCAGCGCACTTGGATTTCGAATGATAAAGTCCTCGGCAAGAACCCCAACATAGAAGGCCGGTAGACTGAGAGTCAGTGACAGTTTTGCGTGATTATTTAGTTAAGGTCTATATTTTGAGAAAGTGTTGTGGAGGTCCGAACTGAATGCCATCCGTGAGGACAGGCCCTGAGCGCGGTTCCAAGGGGGTGGCGGAACGCCCCCAACTTGCAAAAAATCGCGCATCTTTTTATTATTCAGTTTAGGCTTATATTTTTCTCAGCAGTCCTCTGGTAGCCAACAATCATCGAGATAACATTGGCGGATCGATTGGACGGTTCCGAGTGGGTGGCGGAACGCCCCTAACAAGTCAAAAAATCGTTGAACTTTTCATTATTTAGTTAAGCTTCATTTTTTAGTATTTCATTGTGCTGACATTTTTGAGTGTGTATGACAGTTGGCGAAACAAAATGGCGGTTCTTAATACCTGGCAGAACGACTTGAATGTTCCGTATGCGCGCCCTTATTTCATCACTTCTGTCGCACAATAATGTATATGAATGCTTAAAATTCAAATAATGATTTCTTTCATTCATATAAAATTCAAATAATGATTTCTTTTATCCATATAGGATGTTATGTTTGCAACGAACACAGCCATTATATCACCTCTATAACGAATATTTTAATAGCCGTATGTTGAAAATTATACTTGATAATGGGAAAACAAAATTTCATTCGCCAATAATTTTGCAAATATGGGTAGTACGTAAAAGTACTCTGAGTATTTTTTGTAGCAAATTCAATTCTCTACTAATACAGTCTGATCCACATGCATTGGATTTTAGGCTATTGAGAAAGTCGTTCACATCAGAATTAGTGAAAATTTAAAATTAAAATTTATTCCGAAATTATTGAAGTGATTTTCATTATAAAATGAAGTAGGTTGCCGTCGGGCTCTTCATCAACAAAGACAGAGCAGAAGTAATCGTTGATTCCGTCTGGATTCTGGAGGTGGCTAGGGATAACGACTGGTATTTTGTTCAAAACTTGACGGTTGAGTTCTTTCCAAAGATGTTTGTAATTGTTTGTACTGAGGACTCGATCATGAAATGCGTTTTTCTTGCGGTGAATTGCGGCTAACGTAAAATTCATCATAACTCTAAGGCCGGAGACACACGGTCCGGGTAGCTGCCCGGACGGGCGATTGGCCGGACGGACGATATTTTGATGAACGGAACACACTACATCCGAGCAACCTCCTGTCCGGGAGATTTTATTCCACTTCTCGTCATTTTCGGCTTAATCATGGACGAAGATAGAAGTTAAACTATTAGCAGTGATTTGTTTACTGCATCACAGATGTAAAAAGAAACGTAATAGAAGTGTATGGATACATTATGTTGTGCAGAAGAGAAACATACTAGGACACTTCAAAACTTCAAAATTCTTCAACTATTCATAAAAAATATTATATTTCATTATATAATATAAATAATATTTTTTACTGTTCCTATTTTGGCAATCGCCTAGGATTCAAAAGTTCATGTGCAAAACATCATCGTCGTCATTATCAACTCTCCAATATATGAGTATATCACAACCAAGCACCAAACCACCAACTGGAGAATGCGCACACCACGACGGTCACAACACTGACCGCACGTGTTCGCCCGGACCATGTGTTCCCGCCTATTTAACACAATGCCCTGCCACCTGTCGGACGGGTGAACGCCCGGCCGGGTCTCGGATGATCAGTTGAGAATACATCCGGGCGTCTTTGCTATCGGACGGGCAAAAGCCCGTCCGGGTTCCGTGTGTTCTTCACTAACTTTCACAATGTACTTCTGGATCATCCGGAGCCCGGACAAAACTCAGACGGGCGTTTACCCGGACCGTGTGTCCCCGGCCTAAGAGGATATGTGAGCCATGGTTCTTTTGGTTCGTTTACTCGTACTTTTCTGATTGGGGTATATTTATCAAATGGAGCAAGGAGAACATAATTGAAGTAATCGATTTTTCTCTCAACATCGTTAATATGGAAAATATCGTTGAGTCCTCAAAGAAGCTTTTTTTTCTGTATCACCCCACAACAAATTTTATTCAATTTATTCCTTCATTCAAGTACAATTGATGTGTGTTCACAATTATGTTTAATACCAAGTCTCAGATCGAGCAGTCTAGCCTAGACAACATTTTTCTGTTCTGCCATCTACTCGATCTGAGGACTTATCAAATATTGTACATTGTGTAGTTAACAGAAGAGGTGAGTAACTGGAGTGAAATGATAGACTCTAGGTTGAGAAGAAGAGTGTTTTATAATGAATTGTTTTCAGCTCCCTCGGACCACATACAAGAGAGAGCAGGCAGAGGAGTGGCAGGTAAATATCATTCTATTTAGTTATTTTTCATTATGTTGTAAAATATATTTTTTTGTTTCTTTTTTATATTGTTTCAGTTTTCTAATTTGTTTCAATTCGACTGGTATGCAATTGTATAATTTAGGTCCAAAGAAAAAGAAAGATCTTTGAGATAATGATTAAATGTATACTGAGATTCATATTAGTAGTGGATTTGGTTATTCTTACCTTTTTTGATAGATTTTTTCATGGCTCATGTACATTCTTACATTCTTCTTAAACATTGATGAGTAAATAATAATTTTATATTCAATTTCTGCGTTTCTTGGTATAGCATATCAGTGGGGTAGCGCTTAATTTTTTTTCAGGATGGTTCTCAAAAGAGTGTTTCGTGTTTTTTGTAAAGTATCAAGAGTCGTGTTGAAGGCCCTACCCCATGTTGTTATACAATATGTCATTATAGATTCAGCAAGGGAATTGTACAGTATGAGGAGGTTTTTTCTGTTTAGTATGTCTCTCAGGGTATAAAAGCTGTGCATCGAAGTCCTTTAACGATTATCAACGTGTGTTATATGATCTGACCATCGTGTGTATTGATCTAAAACTACTCCTGGGTATTTAATTGAGGTTACTTTCTCAATCGAAGGACATATGCATCCGTTCTTATGGCATTGAGTACTGTGCAGTTGAATGAGATAGTTTTCTGGCTGATCAACAATTGTTGGTGTGAATGCTAAGAATTTTGTTCTTTCAATGTTTAATGTAAGTTTATTCAGTTTTAACCATGTACGTATTTTTTTTGTTAGTCTGATTCAGCCGTACTTTTAACCTCCCTCCATGTTTCTCCTGTGAAAATCAGGGCAGTATCATCAGCGAAACAGAAAAGGTGTCCTTCAAATCCGTTTATTTTAGTAATATCATTCATATATACAAGGAACAATATCGGTCCTAATACTAATCCTTGCGGTACACCAATTTTGACTTTTGTTTCTATACTTAGCTCTTTTCCAATTTTTACTCTTTGTATTCTGCTCGTTGAATAATCAGAGATGAGGTCAGATGGTAGCCCACGTATTCCGTAATGGTCCAGTTTGTTGAGGTAATTTTCATGAGAGACTGTATCAAAGATCTTGGCAAGATCAAGGAAACCTGCAGCGCTTTTCAATGATCTGTCCATGGCCCTAACAGTCTGTTCTAGAAAATCCACTACAGCATTTTCTGTATTCGAATTTAGGATAAAGCCGTATTGCCTATCAGTAATGACATTGTGTTTGTGGAAAAATGCCAGCAACCTTTTTTTATCACCTGTTCGAAAACTTCCGCTAGATCGTTCATGACAGATATTGGCCTGTAATGATTAAGTTGACAACGATTACTCGATTTGAAAATTGGCGTGATGATTGATTGTTTCCATTGTTGCGGAATTTTCAAACTCGATAAACATAAGTTTATTATATGTTTTAGAGGAGATGTGATATATTCATGAATGTATTTTATAGTTTTCACCGACAATTCATCTGGACCGGAAGAACACTTATTTTCAAGTTTGGATATATGAATAATGATTTCATTATTTGTTGTAGGTTCTAAATATATGGTTGAATCAATTTCATCATCCTTCAATGAAAAGTTGTGATGCGAGTTGATTACGAGAATTTTATTCGACATATTAATACCTAGGTTAGTAAAAAAGTTATTGCAGATGTTGGCCTTGTCTTTATCGTCTGTTATTTCATCCCCTGCTTCATTTTCCATCGGAGTATCCTCCAGCTGTGTGTTATACTTTCTATTACCACCTGTTATATCATTCATGACATTCCATATTTTTTCATAATCTTTTCCTGCTTCCTCTATTTTGTTCTGATATAATTCATGTTTGGTTTTTTTAATCAGAGTATTGAGTTTATTTCGAAATTCCTTGTATTCTTTTTCAGCTTTCCTAGAGTATTTTCCAATTAATTTCTTTTTTAGAAGATCCCTCTGTTTGATAGATGTGATGAGTCCTATGGTAATCCACGGTTTGATTTTTTTTTTTCTATTTATGATTTCAACCTCAGTTGAGTACATTATGTAAATATTCAATTCATCAATGAATGATTGGTAGGCTGATTGAGATCCATTTGAATTGAGAACGTCGTCCCATTTCTCACTTACGAGTTTACTTTTTAGTATTTCATAATTTATATTTTTAATTTTGTTGCCATATTCTATATTTTCAGGTTCACTTTCCATAATGAGATAAAGATGACAGGTGTATAATGATCTGTAATATCGGTTTGGAATATTATTGATTCTATTTGGGTTTCATTTTTTGAACTGTTTTTTATTTTGACAAATATATGATCGATTGCTGTTTTTGTGTTTTCTGTAACTCTCGTTGGTTTATTTATATATGATGAAAATCCATTTGAATTTAATATATTTAGCTCATCATTAATTTCGGTTGATTCTTTTTTCAAAAGTATACTGATCATAAACGTCAAGTATCAGAACGCTCAAATTCAAAGTGAAATATCCATTCAACCCGACACTATACCATACTCAAAATTGAAGCAGTATAATTTGAAACGAAATATTCATTGGTCAATCTATTGGTCAACATATACATTCGAAGAAATTCCATTAAACGAATTCTTCAAGAAGTGACAGATTGGATGACATTTCAAGAAATCCTTCATGTTCAATGCAAATGAAAAATCAAATTTGGAATCAACATCATGCAAAATCTGCAATAAATCATTCAAATCTCCGAATGGCCTGAAAATCCACATAGGAAAAGTACACAAACCGAATGAAATCTCCCGTGATATTGATGATCATGATTTGCAGGATTCCTTGGATGATTTACCGCTTCATAACCATTTATCAATTCTTAAATCGTCAGTTCCAGTGATCAGAAGAATTCCGAAATCAGCTCGAATTTGTGTGGCATCTGCTTTCTGTGATATAATGGACGATTGCATCAGAAGTAATTCATACACAAGCTGGAAAAAATTATTGTTTTTTTCTTATTTTGCTTTGGCTCTGCCCAACCCGAATGAAAATCAGAAAATTTCAGTCACTTCAATCATCAAAAACAATATTAAAACAATGAGATCGAAATGTAATGAACTTCCAATAAAATCGAAGCTTCACCATGTTTATAATAAAAAATGTGATGTGTCCAAATTAGTTCTTTCCGAAATTGCTGATGACTATCTTTCCTCAGCTGTTAGAATTCTATGTTCCGAAGATACAATTTCAAGCTATGACGAACATACTTTTTTGGAATTACAAACCAAGCATCCTAAAGTGAGTCCATCTTCTTCCGCTCCTGCTGAACAATTCGAAGATATCGATATACCACCACATTTGGTTCTACAAATTCCTGAAGAAGATGTTCTTAATACAGTTGAATCTTTCAAAACAAGTTCAGCCGGTGGTTTAGACTCTCTTCGACCATGTCATATACAAGACCTCCTTACTTATAGTTCCGGAATATTCAAGAACAACTTACTTCTCTTCTTACGAAATTATGTAACGTTATCATCTCTGGAAAAGTAAATGCAAGAATTTGTCCAGTACTTTTCGGAGCATCACTTTGCGCTTTGAAAAAAAAAAAAGATGGAGGAATTTATCCAATAGCAGTTGGCACATTTTATCGTCGTCTAGCAGCAAAAATTTGTTGTTCCAAAATTCGTGATGATCTTGGTCAGAGACTACGTCCTTTTCAATTTGGCTTTGGTACTGCTGGAGGTTGTGAGGCAGTCGCTCATGCAGCTCGACTATATATAAATCGACACCCAAAATCCTCTTCAAAGGTATTTCTCAAATTAGACTTCAACAATGCTTTCAATACCATAGACAGAAAAATAATGTTGCAGAAAGTAAGAATAAGTTATCCCAGTATTTACCCTTTTCTCCATCAATGTTATGGTTCTCCATCTAACCTAATGTTTGGTGAATATCTAATCAAATCGGAGACAGGTGTACAACAAGGCGATCCACTAGGTCCAGCATTATTCTGCCTATCAATAGAAGAAATAACCGAGAACGTCACTTGCGAATTCAACTGTTGGTATCTTGATGATGGCTCTATTGCTGGAGATAGAGATGAGGTCTTAGTGAATTTTGAGAATATAATCCGAAATTCTGAAGAAATTGGTTTGAAACTGAATTTTAGCAAATATGAATTGATTCCGATTTTATCACCAATATCAAATTATTTTCCGGAATTCCAGAAAGTAGCTCCCAATTTGAAAATTCCTACAACACATCGTTGGTCATTACTGGGTTCTCCCCTTTCTTTGGAAGCTCTTTCTGAAACCATCAAAAGCAAAAGTGAATCGCTTCGTTTAATGTCTTCTCGATTTTCTAGTTCACCAAGTCATGTTGCTTTTTTTTTCTATTACGAAATTGTCTAGCTATTCCGTAGCTCATGTATACTCTTCGTTGTAGTCCGTCTTGGATATGTGAACAGGAAATTCGTGAATTCGATAATATTCTAAGAGATATCACTTCTGAAATCACCAACAATAATTTTGATGACATCTCTTGGAAACAAGCTACTCTCCCAGTGGAAATGGGTGGATTGGGACTTCGCATGACCTCATCCTTGAGTCTTCCTGCTTTCTTATCTTGTTTCTGGGGTGTTCATTCGTTGGTTGATGATATCCTTCCCAAATATTTTCAGGAAATTACTGATCCATATTGTTCTGAAGGTGAACACCTTTGGCATTCATTACCTCAAACACAAATTTCTAACGACCGCAAATCTGTTCAGAAAGCTTGGGATCGTCCACTTCTCCAATTCGTGTTGAGTAATCTACTCGAATTTGCTTCAACACAATCTGATAAAGCTCGACTCAAAGCTGTCACTGAAGAGGAATCGGGTGCTTGATTGAATGCTTTGCCGGTTGCTTCTCTTGGCACTCTCCTCGATAATGATAGCTTCAGGATAAGTATTGGTTTCAGATTGGGTTTGGCGGTTTGTTCTCCACACATTTGCATTTGTGGATCTTCAGTTGACAGTAATGGAACTCATGGGCTGAGTTGTCTTAAAAGTGCTGGTCGGTTACCCCGTCATGCTCAAGTTAATGACATTATCAAACGTGCCCTCGTTTCAGCTGGCATTCCAGCTATCCTTGAACCCCAAGGTACCAGCAGAGACGATGGGAAACGTCCTGATGGCATGACCCTTGTACCATAGAAATGTGGTAAGCCTTTAGTGTGGGACTTCACTTATTCAGATACACTAGTAGCCTCACATCTGAACGAAACCTCTAAAAAACCTTATGCAGCTGCCATTTCAAGTGAGGAATTGAAATATTAAAAGTATCGCTCCCTAGGCAATAATTTTGTCTTCTGTCCTGTAGCAGTAGAAACATTGGGTGTTTTTGGACCAGATTCTCTATCTTCAATTCACGATATTGGGAGAAAACTGAGTCAAACAACATGTGATATCCGATCTACTTCATTCCTTATCCAGCGTATTAGCATCGCTGTTCAACGCGGAAATGCTTCTTCTCTACTTGGCACCATTCCTCCTTCGAAATCATTCGATGAGTTTGCTTTCCTTCCCAATCACAAAATATCCTATTATACACCAAATCAACCACCTCAAATTCTTGGTGAAAAATTGTTCAATTTCAAAGAGACATTGATACCTAATAGTTTGGATACAAGTTCCCCACCACAAAATTTCATCGACAAATATAGTCATCATCAAATTGACCACTCTGAAATTGATAGCAGTAGCAAATGTAACAGACCATTAACTCAAGGTTCTGCCAATATACCAACAAGATCGGCCATATCCCCATCCAACTCGATCTCGAGCAGTTCAAATTCCTGTTCCTTGTCGCGCCGTTCCAGTGACAGATACAGTCACCGAAGGAGAGACTACTCGGAAGAGGATAGCAGTGTAGAGAGAAGCGCAAACTGCTTCAACACCATCAGACCATTGGTACAAGGCACTGCCAAAACACTCGGTCTCAATGGGCTAAAGAACATCGGGAACACATGTTTTATGAATAGCGTCATCCAATGCCTGTCCAACACGAGATGGTTGCTTGAGTACTTGAGAAAAGATGTGTACATGAGAGATATAAATACCAGTATCTCGAGCATGAAGGGCGCTCTAATTAAAGCTTTCGCAGAGGTCATCAAAGAACTATGGTCCGAAGAATCATCTGACAGAGTAATTAATACCCTCTCCCTGAAAATCCAAATTCAACGTTTTACCCCTCGTTTCATGGGTTATGCACAACAGGGCGCTCAGGAATTTTTGAGATACCTGCTGGAGGGCCTGCACGAAGACGTCAATAGAGTGACAGAAAAGCCCAAACCGATTCTAACAGAAATTGACAAAAATTTGAGTGACAACGAAAAAGCACAAGAATCGTGGTCGAGATACCTTCGCATGGACAATTCAAAGATAGTGGATAACTTCGTCCACCAATTGAAGTCGACGTTAAAATGCACATACTGCGGGAACTGTTCTGTAACCTTTGAACCGTTTTGGAACCTGTCGCTACCCATCCCACAGAAAACCAGTCAACTCATGTTATCTCAGTGTTTGGATTCTTTTATCAGAGAGGAGACGTTGGATGGGGACGAGAAGCCGATATGCTCTAAGTGTATAGAAAGGCGGAAATGCACGAAGTCACTGTCGATCCAAAAGTTTCCGCGGGTGTTGGTTATCCATCTGAAACGTTTTTCTCCGACGGAGCAGTTCAGAGGAAAATTGAGTGTTTCCATCGATTTCCCGTTGGAAGGTCTCGACATGAGCAACTATGCGGCAGCTAATTTAGCCCCCTGCCGCTACAACCTGTACGCGCTCTCCAACCATAGGGGCACCACGTACAGCGGTCACTACACGGCTTACTGCCGACACCCTTACGCGAGAACGTGGCACGAATACAACGATTACCGTGTGTCACCGATTTCCTCGAAATCTCTAGTAAACGTTCTATTTTATGAACAGTTAGATTTTTAATGTTCTCAGGCAATTTATTATACTTTCTTATATAATAAATGTCAATGTTTATATCCCCAACGTACACCTCTATATTTTGCTTTTTGATGCTATTCAGATATGTCTCAAGGTGTTCCATAAAAATTTTACTGTCAGTGGCTGGGGGCCTATAATACGCAGTAATACCTATCATATTTTACCTATTAGGGAATATCCTATGCTACAATTGAGTCTGAGAAATTCGGGACGTGTCACTACGTCGAATTCCCATAACGTCGAATTCCCACTATGTCGAATTTCCATTACGCCGAATTCCCACTACGTCGAAAAGAATCCCCACCACTTACGTCACCAAAACACGATCGTTATCGAAGCTGGATCCCATTCGACGTAATGGGAATTCGACGTAATGGGAATTCGGCGTAATGGGAATCCGGCGTAGTGCCACACCATGCACTTTCAATATCAACAGCACAGCGAAATTCATCCTTCTTTTAGGTTAGGTTAGTTAGGTTAAGTCAGATTGGGTTAACAGGAAATTGCAGAATATCCGGTAAATTTTGCGAGTGCGTATCACTACGTCGAATTCCCATTACGCCGAATTCCCATTACGTCGAATGGGATCCAGCTTCGATAACGATCGTGTTTTGGTGACGTAAGTGGTGGGGATGCTTTTCGACGTAGTGGGAATTCGGCGTAATGGGAATTCGACGTAGTGGGAATTCGGCGTAATGGGAATTCGACGTAGTGATACGCACTCGAGAAATTTACTGTCATTCATTTTAATAATATCTGCTTTCACTGATATGCTACTTTTTGTGTATACTACTACACCATCAGATTTATTTATTGAGGATTCATTGTAATGTATATTATAATTAGGGATATTGAAATTATTGATGTTTTAAATGTTCCCTGTTTCAGATAAAATAAGTATATCAAACAATTCGTTTGCATTTTCAACATACAACGAGAGTTCGTCATAATGCTTTCGTAGACTTCTAATATTAAAGTGAATTATTCCTATGTCATACCTGTTATTATCCGCTCTCCCCCGCACGTAGTCTGGAAGTTACTTTCAAGTTAGTATCAATTTCACCGTTATTATCTAGCACATTAAAAAAATCTGTCGTGGTATGATGAATTAAAAGCAACCTGAAAAGTTGAAGACTGGTTTAGACTATGGAAAGAAGAAGTTGATATCACTAAATCTACTAGATATGAACAATACTTCGCTAGAATTATGTTCTTTTTTTTTTCATCTAACAGAGATTTTCATTTTTGTTTTCACAGATTGTTTCAAAGTTATTTCTATTTTTTATGATATGCACTTTGTAACTTTCGTTGATATAAATTTCACCATCATCAGGCCAAACATTTTTGAGACAGAATTTTTCGATTGTCACATTCAATTGTTTCACCCTTGTTTCCGTTAGGTCTTCTTTTATGACAACTCCTGTTCCTTTAAGTAGCTTCTTCTTTCCGTAGATGATTTGCTTAAGTTCCAGACTATTCAGCTTCAGAAAAATTCAACTTGGTTTGTTTTCCATTTTTTTGCCAACTCTGTAGCAGTTTGAGATATCTTCGTCCGATAGGTTGAGGGACATTTTTGCATTGAAGAGTTTTTTAAGTTCTTCCTTTGGTATTTCATTTGGTCTTTCTCCAATGCTGAAAATCCTTAAGTTACGACCTGCTAGCTTGATCCATTCGATCTACCTTATCTTCTATATCATATTTCGCTTTCTCTGTCATTTTCATTTTTTCCTCTATACTTTTGAATGTTTCTTTCAGTTTGGTGTAATTTTCTTTCAGATCTCCCACTGTAGATTCAACATCCGTAGTTCCTGTTCTATAGTTTTACGAGGGCTTCAGTGAATTTGCCGGCTATCTGATTGATAAGTGAATCATATTTTAGGGTTTTGCTCACCGCTTGATTAACTGTTGATTCTATTTCCTCACGGATTTCTCGAGTTAACACCATATATTTTCACTTCTTTTTCGACTAGGTGACTTGTTTATTTATTTAATTTCCAGGAGCTCAATTCACAATCAGCTCTCACTGATTTCCATGGGCGTAGGTGAAACTTCTTAAAATCCCGAAAGGTAATGAATTTGGGGTCACGCTGGAATTTTTATTGTACAAAATACAAGGTTGTGGTCTGATATATTACTAGCATCCAGAACTCCAAACGTGCTTATAAGACTGGATTAGATAGAAAAATGGAGTCTAACGATGAGAACGATGTATTACATACCCTAGTAGGTTCATTGATTATTTGTTCGGAATCATAGGCATAAACAAATTTGCCGAGATCATTTTCGGGTTTGAGCAGGTCAATGTTTATATCACCGAGACAGATTATTTCGTCCACAGTGGGTGTAATTTGAGGAAGGGACTCTTCAAAATCACTTATAAATTGATTAACATTTCCAGAAGGTGGTCTGTATATATTACCTATGGATATTTTACGATTGTTCACTTTGATCTGAATCCAGATTGAAATGAAATATTCTTACTGACGTAAAGAACAACACCTCCACCGAGCGATCTTGTCCTGTCAGACCTGAAGAGATTATTGTCTGCGTAGATACCGTGTCATCCTCCGAGTCATTAGTGAGCCATGTCTCACTTATGGCCACAATCTCACATTCAAATGGAATAAATTAACAGATCTCATTCGTACATGAAAAATAATAACGTGAATAGAAAAACAGACCTAATTCAGTATTTATTTCAAATAACGTGAAAACGAGTAAGATTGTCGTAGTAGCAAAAAGAAAAAAATATATATGAGTTATTTTCGTTGTTTCAAGTGTATACTGGTGAATAATATTTAGCTAAAATCAATACTGAGTAATAATAGAATCAATTTTAATTTGTATGGCTGATTGAATTCTAATCATTACGTAGATGTACTGACGGCTGCTTCTGACCTCAGGATAGTTTTCCAAGGTCCTCTTCGTGCTTCAAATGATGTTTATTGCCCCCAATTTTGACAAAAATGCTTTCCCCTTGAGACCAAACATTTTCTTTTACGAATTCTCCCTTGGCTTTGATCATCAGATTGTATCTAAGTTTCGTTAAATCTTTAACGAGAACCATTTTGGAGCCATTAAGCTGCTTTATATTCATGAATACTTTATTACGCAAGGAATCGGATGCGAAACTTTTCATGAAACCTGTGGGTTCGTTGGAATCAGATTGAAATGTCCCTAGGCGATGGCAGCTCATTCGAGAAGATATTTCAACAGTTATAATTATATTTCTTTCTCCAAAAAAATTGGAAAGAACATCATTGAGGTTTTCCTCCATCTTTTCTTGAACAATCTCAAATGGCACATTTTGGATAATTGCTTCAAATAATGGACTTTGGATTCCAGGACAAAGTTGAGTTGACGTGATTTGATTATTGAGACCATCAAATTTATCGTCGACTTTACTGTACACCATTTCTGCAAACTTATCAGCAAAATTTTCCATGAAATTACGATTAATCATAGCATCTTAAAATACCTTTTTTGATAAGGATTTAATATTCTCTTTTTGTTTCTTTGAAAAACTCACCTCAAAATCAGGTAAACACTACACCAAGACTTTTCAACTGACAGAGCACCCGACAATACGTCTAGCTTTCTTCGAGACACATCACGTAATCAATATATATTTCAATTCATTGAGTCCTGTTGCTGTTGTTATGAATTACATTATTATGACTTTCTTCGTAGTTATCCAGGGTTTCAACCTACCACAATTCGAAAATATTGAGCATTTATATTGGAATCTATACTAGTGTAGAAAGGGAGAATTCTATCTACCCCGACAAGTTGATGCGTTCATTAAAAAACAGTTCCTTTTGGATAGAATAGGTCCAAAGAAACCTATCAAAAGATTACTAGAACTTTTTTTCCATGCTTTCGGTGTGAAGGCTTCCGGATCCATGAGGCCAGATAGCAAAGACATCATCCACATAACGCAGCCAACACGACGGCTTCAATACAGATGTGTCAATGGCTCTAGACTCAAAATCTTACATGTAGAGGTTTGCAAGTACTGGCGAAGAAGGGAAACCCATAGGGGTGCCTTTAACTTGTTTATAAAATTTGCCCTGGAACAGAAAGTATGTACTGGACTTACAATGACAAATGAGGTTGAGGGTGTCTTGGGAGATTTGATGTTTGGTTTTCAGAAAGCTAAGTGCATCTGTAAGGGGGATGTTTGTGATAAGGCACTACATCGGAGCTTACCAGGATGTCTGTGGGTCGAAAGGTGACCGATTTGATGATTTCTATGAAATAGAATGAAATTCGAACATATGATGAGGATTGTTCTGGAAGGGGTTGAAGAATGTTTGCGAGATATTCAGCTACGAATAGATTACTGGATTCGAATGATATTTCTTGTTGGCGAGGGATTTTAATATTCGTGGAGTAGAGCAACAAAGAGAGATTATCGTCAATTGAACAAAGATATCTGACTTGTTCAAATTCAATTGATGCTGTGCAGTACAATAATGTGCAAAACGGAATGAATATATACCTAGACTTAGTTATCAGTAAAATTTCGATATGTTTAGAAAAGTGTGATATGCCACTTGTGGAAGAGAATGAACACCATCCATCATAATTTTTTAACTTTGAAGTGAACCGTAGAAGTCAAAATAACCAACCAGATAAGAATTTTAACCCTAAATTTAATTGCAAAACAGCTGATTCCACAAAACTGTATGAAATCTTAAGGGAAACATGTTGGGATGAGTTGGAAAGAAATAATATGGATATACATAGTATAGTACAAAAGTTTTATGATATTTTGTATAGAATCTTACAGGAGTGCGTTCCTTTAGCCAGGAAAATAAAAAAATTCTATCCACCATGGTTCTCGAGGGGAATTTTGAAGGATTTGAAAAGAAAAGATGAATTCCGTAGAATATATAAAAAATTCAACAATATCGTGGATTACCAAAATTTCATACATTCGAGAACAAAAATAAAAAATTTTTGGTCGTATGTCGCAAAAAATAAATCAATCTCAAGTTCCTCAACTGAAACCATGATGTATAGAGGGAAAAAAATAAAAGATCCTTCAAATACTGCAGGAGCTTTCGCAGATAATTTCATGAACGTATATTCGAAAGATCAAGCGAATTACAACACAAAAAATCTTAATGGATTTTTCTTAACGAAGTCCTGTTTAGATATAGATTCTGTAAATTAAAGAGATATTCTTAAAGCCGCAAAAGAACTCAAATCGAAAAAATCTTGTGGCCCAGATATGATTCCCCCGTATGTAGTTAAAGGTTGGACTCAACTCTTGATTAACCCCTAAAAATATTATTCAACTCAATCTTGCACACTAGTACTTACCCTATTCTATAGAAAACTATCGGACAGTAGCACTGATATGTGCACTAAGTGAGATTTTCGAATCAATTATCTATGATGTTTTGTACAAGAGGCAAATCAAGTTATCGAAAATAATGGTCAACTATATATTATTTTCATAGACTTCAGCTTCGTATCTCACAAACAGGAAGCAGTATGTAGTTTATAAAGGAGGGGAATCAAAGGATTTCTCCACAAGATCTGGTGTACCTCAAGGGTCCAACCTAGGACCCCTATTCTTTTCATTACTTATGAACGATCTGCCAGAGGTAGTCCAGGACTCGCAATGTGCACTATTTGCGGATGATTATAAATTATTCGAAGAAATCGAAAGTCAAGAAGATGCAACTTTGCTACAAAATGACATAGATAGAATTCACGAGTGTTCTCTGGCAAATCGCCTCACATTTAATGTTGACAAATGTTTCAGTATGTAAATAACTAGAAAAAACAACGGAATGATTTTCAGTATAAAGTAAACAATGAACATTTAGCCAAGAAGACAGAATGTAGAGATTTGGGAGTTTTGCTGGATGAAAAATTCACTTTTGAGCAACATATGACCAACATTATAAACAGAGCATAAAGAATGCTTGGCTTTATTATTAGGAACTCATTCAAATCCACAAAAATATCCACAGTACTAACACTTTATAATGCATTCGTCCATAGTATACTGGAATATGGTGCAATAGTATGGTCTCCTTATTATTCATTACATGAAAATGAAATCAAAGAGGTACAGAAAAAATTGCTAATATTTCTATATTACAAAAAACATGGTGAATATATATTTATTCTTAGTTATCATACTTCTTTGAGTGAATTGGAATACACCACCACAGAATTTGGGAGAGAAATTGCCTCTCCATTATTTTTCTATAAGCTACTGCATAATGAAGTAGATAATCCATACTTGTCAAAAATTCATCTGAACTGCAGTGCATATTTCAACAATAGAAGAAGAGATGTATTCGTTTTGCCTTAACCTCGAACCAACCTGGGTTTGAATTCCCCACTATACAATATGAGTTCTCTTGTAATGTAAAAACATATAGAAAAAATATTGAGATGTCATCCTTAGAAGTTGATACTTATAGTAACTAAGAGCCAATTCAAATGAAAAAGGTCCATTTGTCATTTTCAACATTATGTGTCTTTGAATTTGATTTTAATTCAGATGATTTGGAGTTAACTTAGCTTTAGTCATCCTATTATATCGAGAATGGTTATTTAGTTTTTAATATTGTTATCGATTATTGGAGCTGCTTGTTCTGTAGATTACTCAAAAAATGAAATAAAAATGGAAATAGAGCTTGTATTGATGAGGCGAATGCACTAATAATGGGGCGGAGTGGAATGTTCGGTTTGTATATTTCCAGAAGGCCATATATTCGAGGTTTACGTAAAGATTTTTCCCTAGGAATCAGAGATCTCTTCTGGTCAATCGAAATATTGGGTTGTTGATGATAGTTCTTGTCTTTTTTTAAGATAGGTCGTAGAGTCTCTTGAACTTATTTTTTATTCTGGAGAGTTGATTGGAAGCCATCATAACGCAGACAGATGCAGCTCTCTCTCTCATCTTTCCGAAAACACAGCCGAAGGAACCCGGCAAGATATCGCCTCTTTCCTGAGAAAAGCGAAAATTCTACCTTCCAATGTCACTTCGGCCGTAGAAAGAGAAGCTCTCAAAAAAAAAAATATATATATATATATATATATATATATATATATATATATATATATAAGATAGGAAGTCTCTGCTGACTTGTACAAAAAGGAAGTTCTTGGGTGAAGCAGCAAGCAAAACGTGTACATACTCTTTCAACACTATATTTCCGATATTTCGACAGTGAATACTGTCATCTTCAGGGAAGCTACAAATGGTTAACGAAATTGCTTATACAATATGAAGCGAGAAAAACGGTATTACTTACTGTGTTATTGAGAATGGTTGCTAAGTTGTAATTGTTTGAAAATGGATGAATGATTTCTGATTGCATTGTCAGATTAACATTCTGTACATGATAATGTCAAGTATTTAAAATATGTGATATAAAATGAAGTTTATGAATAAAATTTTTCTCGTAAGAGTTGTTTAAAACATTTAAAACGTGGTTTGAAATTTCTTAGGTTAGGAAACAGACAAATGACATGACAACTGGAAGGTTTGATTCGTGACATAGACAATTGAGATTTACGGTTTGGGTTGCTTCCAAATATACATACTCACATTGTAAGTAGTTACTGTTATATATATATATATATATATATATATATATATATATATATATATATATATATATATATATATGCATACAGTGTCACACATAAAGTTCGCGACATATGGAAGTTTTTTTTATTAATAGATATAATGAAAATTTGGCTTGGCAGTTAGTTTGTGCTTGGAAAATTAGTGAAAAACAGCCTCTTTCCTTTAGTCAGGTGATACTCTAAACCTGTCAAATTTGACATTTTTTTCGAAAATCCTCAAAAAATCATTTTTTTTTTGGAAATTTCGAAAAATGCCAAAGAGAAAAAGTGCTCAGTTTCCAATTTTATACCTTTGCTCGAAATTTGGACTCTTTACTGCCACTTCGACTTTTTTCCAATTTTTTTAATCTTTCGAATCTTTCGTTCTATCGATTCGAACGAAACATGATTCAAATTTCATAATTTTGATGAATACGAGACTTCAATGTCATATCTTGCCCAGAAAATACCCGCATTGGCCTGTTACCAAAAAAAGAAATGAATACAACTCCAGAAATTCGTCTTTGTTGTTGCAAAGTTCATCTAGTTTTTTCATTTCATTGTTAAACTGATTCGGTTTTTCAATATATGGACGTTAATATGTCAGTAATCGAATAAACGAATTCCTCTTCATTCTTATTACACTCGTATTCCTTTTTTTAGCAGACTTGTATCCCATTAGCTGCAGATGAGTTCCAAATATTTTGATGCAGTTCACACCCAACAGTGTGACTGTTGGATGTAAACTGTTAAATGTAGTTATCGAGCAAATAATAACGCTTCTTGAGTTAATTTCATAAATCTTATGTTTTTTATTTTCACCATTAGGTGTGTAAATAACATTAAAACAAAATAACTATAACCAAATTCACAACAAAACATCATAACATTCATTGATTTATCTCAATAATCTTATAAAGAACCCGAATTCATCATTCAGTATCCTTCCCGTTCTATACAAATTATGGTCCTTTCATTCACAGACTTGGTGGCATTTTTAATAAATAGGGGATTTATGTTAGAACAACACTCCCGAATGGTATTCTCCAAATGTTCCTTGTTTGCAAATGGTCTGTGCTTATAAACTTTTTGTTTCAGATAACCCCATAGAAAAAAGTCCATCGGAGATAAGTCCGGTGATCTTGGTGGCCAATAATCATCCCAATCTCGTCCTATCACTTTGCCCATAAACATCTGACTGTGACACTGTTTCACTTCTACCGTTTGGTGGATCGGTGCCCCGTCAAGCTGATACCACAAATTTCGTCTAACACTCAGAGGCAGATCATCCAGAACTTCAGACAACTGATTCATAATGAAATTTCTGTACATGGCTGCGTTCAAATTTTCTCTTAAGAAATATGGTCCAATTATTTGGTTATGTAATAACCCACACCACACATTTGTCTTGAATGAATATTGGTCACGGCATTCTATTACAAAATTTGGATTAGTGTTGGACCACCAGCGACAATTTTGGGAACTAACTGTTCCGTTCGACGTGAAAGTTGCCTCGTCTGTCCACAAAATCCTGTAGGGAAATGCGATATCATTTTCTCTCTCACCTTGGAACCAAAAGGAAAATCCTACTCGAATATCGAAATCTCTTGCTTTAAGAGTGTGTATGAACTTTGGCTTATAGGGATAGAATTTATTTTTGTGCAAAATTCTTCTCACAGTTTTTCTGCCAACCCCTGTATCTTCACTAATACTCCTAATATAAGTTTTTCCGTTCTCAACAACGCTCAAACAAACATTGAGTTGTTCTTCTTCATTATACTTTATTGGATTATGTGGTTTCTTGAAACGATTGTCCACAGAGCCAGTTTCTTTGAATGTTTTCAATATCCTTCCCACGGTACTGAAGTGAATATTTCTTCCTGGATGCCGGCGATTGAAAATACAAGCAACATCTCGATATGGCACATTCTCACCACATGAAAGAACGATTTCCACTTTGTCTTGCGTGGATAACATTGTACATAAAACTTATTTGTGTATAAATGTACGAAAATATGTACACAAAACAACTCGATTTATTGAAAGCAATAATTTGACATTAACCGAAACTAAAAATTTGTTTCGAAAGCCTACTGAGGGAAAATTTTATTTCGATTTGATCAGTACCTACTATTTTCTTCCCGACATGTTGCATTAGTCTTGTAATGTTTAAAATCACGAAATTTAATATCATGTTTAGTACAAATCGCTAGAACCAAAGTCTTTTGAATAGTTTTGAAACTGTAGGTCAATGTTTAGTTTACAGAAAAGTATGATATTTCGGGTTAGTTTGTAACTGAATTATTGGTCAGAAAAATAATCAAACTGGATAAAAATCTATTAAAAAAAAGAAATACGAGTGTAATAAGAATGAAGAGGAATTCGTTTATTCGATTACTGACATATTAACGTCCATACATGGAAAAACCGAATCAGTTTAACAATGAAATGAAAAAACTAGATGAACTTTGCAACAACAAAGACGAATTTCTGGAGTTGTATTCATTTCTTTTTTTGGTAACAGGCCAATGCGGGTATTTTCTGGGCAAGATATGACATTGAAGTCTCGTATTCATCAAAATTATGAAATTTGAATCATGTTTCGTTCGAATCGATAGAGCGAAAGATTCGAAAAATTAAAAAAAATTGGAAAAAAGTCGAAGTGACAGTAAAGAGTCCAAATTTCGAGCAAAGGTATAAAATTGGAAACTGAGCTCTTTTTTTTTGGCATTTTTCGAAATTTCCAAAAAAAAACTGATTTTTTGAGGATTTTCGAAAAAAATTTCAAATTTGACAGGTTTAGAGTATCACATGACAAAAGGAAAGAGGCTGTTTTTTACTAATTTTTCAAGCACAAACGAACTGCCAAGCCAAATTTTCATTATATCTAATAATAAAAAAAACTTCCATATGTCGCGAACTTTATGTGTGACATTGTATATATATATATATATATATATATATATATATATATATATATATATATATATATATATATATATATAGTTATCAGTACTTATCTCTTTCAAAATTATTGTCACTAAGTGCGAATCCAGCCTCTGCGTCAGGGGGAACACATACAGTCTTCGGTACAGGGAGACATACTTCAGTTGGAATACAATAATGAATTTGATTCAAGGAAATTTGATTGATCTGATTCAAGGAAACTCAAATCAAATAGATAACATTCATAAAAAAATTCTACACGATGGAGCAATAATATATAGAGGGCAGTTTGTAGAAAAATATCACTCACCAGCATAATATTTCATTCAAGCACAGACAACATCCTGTTTCGCTCGGAAAACATTATCTCTTGAGCTCCTCAGTGCGCAAATGGATGAAATATGAAACATTTCCAGCAGATACACCAAAAATTGTGAAAGTGAAAGTGTTCCACAATTTATCCATTCGCCCACTCAGGAGCTCAAGATTTTATCTAAGCGAAATATGATTTTGTTCTGGATTGAATGGAATATTATTCTGTTTAGTAGATTTTTTCCACAAACTATAATATACTACAATGATTTTCTATTTTCCCCTTATTGTGTAGAAATTGCTCATGAGTGCTTTTTATTCGATTCAAGTTCCGTATGCTTGGTATACCAACTAGGTAAGAAAAGTGACTTCTTTATGATTCGGTGCCCGTCTCGTCATGAACTGAAAATATATGGTATTTTGTCATTCGAAGTAAAGCGGGAAAGCAGGGTCATGACCCTCCTGGACTCGTCTATGAATGTCACAGGGTGGAATACACTGACATCCACATCGTCGCTAGAGTAAGGAATAGAGAAAAGGAAACTGAAAGAATATGCATTCTTTATGATGCCTGTACTCGATAAGTTCAATTGATTTCGATTGTACTTGACTACTTCCGAAATGAGACAATATAAAATATAAAAAATCTGAAAGAATCATAACTAATTCTAGTTCTACTAATACTGAAGCTTTGAAAACGGGAAGATTTGTTCTTCCAAAACAATGTGAGTATTTCATGTACAGCTTATCCAATCCATCTTGGCACAAACACTTTCTGGGAATGAATTTCAACTCAGTGAACACATATAATTGGTGTTTTTCAATCATAGTATACTCCACAGAGATTGCTGGGCACATACGTTATTATTTCTGTGCCAAGATGGATTGGACAAGCTGTACATATTTCCTTGGTAGACAGATTTGAATGCAAGTTGCTGATTTCATGGTAACCTGAGTCAGAAGGGTCATTTTCATTTCCACAGCAACTTTCTGGAGTAGAATGAAAGTCTATCGTTTAACACTTGTGTAGATTACATATTAACTCTCTATTTTTCGAACTATGGCAGGTTATGAATGAAAATAGCTAACAAACAAAATAATCCCTCCCTAACAAAGAATAGGATTCAAACATTTATTATTAAATATTTTTTCGCAAGATAGTCACTTCAGTTGGTTCAATGAAAATCATATGTACGTTCTGCAGACATTTAATATTCCTTGTCTATATTCTAGTACAAATTCAACTTATGCCAATATTTTCCAATGAAATACGTAATTTTTCACTAACTGCTCAACTCCTGAGAATTAGGTAGCACCAAAAATGTCAAAAGATATTCATTCAGGATATTCAACATTTTTTTGTCTTGATGTTGGCATGATCGAGGGTGGTATTTTCAGACATGTCTACTGGCACGAAACAAGGCTTGATTTTATTTTTTGCTTCCATCATAAACTTAGCAATATCTCTATACATCACAAAAAGAAAAAAAGCTACCAGGACAAGGAAACATATGATCATCCATGTCGAAGATTTGATGCCACATATTTTTTTCTCCTCTTCTTCCATTGTAAGGATCCTAGGTTGCGGCAGATCTTCAGAAAAATCGTTTTCACTTGATATTTCGGTGAGATCTATATCTACGAGTTCCTCCACTACAGAAAAACACACTGTTGTTCCAGAATTTCTGTTGGACATCGACATTGTATGACAAAAAACTTGCACTGCATGCAGCTCAACTATTCGAACAAATACTGGATCAGTATGGTTTGAGTCCCCACTTTCATAGAGAGAATGGTTGAAAATATTTCCTGGCTCATACAACTATAAACGAATGAAAAATTGAAAACACTTTGATATCGAAAGAAAACAAATTGATGTATTGTTTACATGATCGGAAACAATTAAATTTTATTACTGAAGAGTTTTGCAGGTTGAGCACTCCAACCGATAAGAAAAGTATTAGTGAGAATCGTGATGATTTCTACTGAACTATTTCAACGACCTACTAGTTCAGACGAAGAAGAACAGAGTGAAATCCCAAATTTGAAGCAATGAAAATTAGTAAATAGGTAAAGTTTTCGTCTTCCCAGAATCACGAGCATAGATGCTTACTGGATTGACTATATCGGACCCCAATAATTTTTCATTTATCGTTCTGTTTCCTGCTTATTTGTATGCATTTCATTTACGACTCCTTGAACACCTTTCCATTTCGATTTTCTAGTCCGAATGAATCTTCACAATCGACCAAAACAAACCAATTTCAATAAGTTATTGAAAAATACTTCATCGTGTGATCCTCACAAGCCACCTTACAAAACCGCTAAACGTGTTTCACTTTACAATAGCTTATTCAGACGTGTTATGATACTACAATGAGTCCGACCTTGTGCTTATATATGAAAACAAACCTCAACAACTATTAACTAACCATTCTGGCCACTAAACTGGTCCCAATAACTTATGTCCCCAAACTCATTTGTGAACATTTCAAAAGATTAGTTTTAGACCTTTTCTCTCCGAATGCCATACAGCATACTCATGGTTGCACGCATGTCCCTCAGTCAGATGATTTGCAAATGTTGAATTGGCCTGTTCATTCGAAAACCTACTTCTATGGTCCTTCATTCTTTCGATGAAAGATCTTTCCGTTTGACCGGTAGGAAGTTTAGGACCAGACCCACACGTAAACTAGTATACTCCTGATCTTCTCGAGCAATGGATTAACGAGGCCTTAACTTCCAACGTGTGAGCATGGTGGTCCGGCGGAGATATGAACCCCGGCCTTCCGCTTGAAAGGCGGACGTAGGTCAGTATCTTATGATTGTATAGAGTTAAATAATGGCTTTTTCGGGTGATTTCCCGAACAGAATGGAGTGGGCAATTTGTAATGTTCTCAACAAATTTCAGTTTTTCTTGAGGGATGTTTTCTGCAAGTGGAATATTCAATAATCTGTGAAACATACTATATAAGGCGAGTACTTTAAGCCGGCATCTGAAGATTAATTATGTGAAACCATATCCGTGTGAGATGAATAATCGCGAAATAACGTTCATCATTTATTTCAGTGATGAAAACGTCTAGAGAATCCATACATTTATTTGACTCCATCTCAGAGGAGACTTCAATAATTGAAGGGTGAATGGAGTGAATGGTATCAATGGTATTAACACTCATTCAACTATTTCTCTGTAGCCGTGAAACACCAGAATTTCGTACACGTATCTATTGCATTTTTTTATGCAGATTCACACGAAAGGAAAGCCCTGTAATGTTCAAAGAACACCGCGTGAATCAAGGGACAGGTAATACGAATTAACATTCACTTCGAATTTCTGAAGTTTGTAAGCCTCAGGAAAAACCTTTTCTGGCGAGGAGTTCCAAAGCTCAGCTGTTCTATTGACAAAAGATCCCTGTACAAGAGAGGTTCGACAGGTTTCCAAATTCACAACAAAGGGGTGGGAGTTCTGTACTCGTCGAGTCATCCTTGTAGATATTGCCAAGGGGAAAACAATTGATAACAATTCAGAAGATCACCGACCGTCAAAATATCCATAGAAGAGAGACAAGTCTCCGACCCATCTACGATGTTCCAATGAAGTGAGCGAGTCTGTGAGTGAAGAATCACCAACAAGACGGATTGCCATTCTCTGAATAGAATCGAGAAGCCTCTATGAATGTTGTGGTGCCGAACTGTACACATGAGAACCATATTGCTAGACAGGTCGTATCTGAGCCTTGTAGATGATTAGAAGCTGACGAGAAGGAAAGTATTTCTTTGTACGAAATAGGGATCGAAGTTTGTGGAAAGCATCTTCAGAGATCGATCCCACATGGTTTCCCATGAGAGATTATCACTGATCGTCATTCCTTTCATCGAAAGGAGACTCCGGTGCCAAACTCGATCAAACGCTTTCGAAATATCGAGAAATCCATATTATCGATCATTAATTATTCCTGATTTCTCTAGATATTTGATAAGCTTCATATTGATTGCTTTTTCCATGACTTTGTTGATGGTAGAAAGCAATGCAATTGGTCTGTAATCACAAGGTGAAGTTTTCTTCCCCTTTTTGAGGAATTGGCTGATATCTTGCTGTCCTCTAGGACTTAGGAAAAAACCCCAAGTTATATGAAAGGTTGAATAATTCGCAAAGTACTGGTGCCAATTCGGGGGCGCATGCTTCCAGAACAACTGCTGGAATTCCATCAGATCCGCAAGATTCATTCGTCTTCGGGTCCATTAGAATATTTCTTATATTTGTTTGGTGAAAAATTATCTCAGGCATCAGACTCTCGACAGGCGTGTATTCGGAGGATCTTTTCTTGATGAGCCCAGAGTAGAATTTCCAGCAAACATATTTGCAAATATATTGGCTTTTTCTCGGGCAGTGGTGGCTTGTGATCCATCATCTCTGGTTATAGAGGAAAATGAATCAAAAGTGAAATTTTTGGTGACAGCTTTAGCAATTGACCAAAACGAAAGAGAACCGTGAGGATATTCAACAAGTTCTCGAACGGATTTTATAATTATGTGCTTCTTCAGCAGCTTCAATTGTTGCACTACACCTATTCTTTGCGTTAACATACTCAGATCTCGTCTCCAAACTGGGGTTTGGATGTGACAGCCTTAGAGCAGCTTTTATTGAACCATGGTTTTTCAGACTGTGGTCTCTTCGTAGTACTTGGAATTAATGTTTCCATTCCCAGAATAATGGTATCAGATATTTCTTGGGCACATAGAGTGTTACCACCAGATAAAAAACAGACCCTTCTCCGAGAAGAAGCAGAGAAAAAACATTCGAAGACCGTCCCAGTATACTGACTTGTAATGTCATAGACGACGTGCAGGTAACTTACCATTCATTGGAGCCAAATACGAACAAGTTGTTGAAATCAAAGTGTGATCAGAATTTCCCAAGAGGGAATGAATTTCGATCTGAGAAATATCAGATCAGAAACGAGTCCAGTGTATCGGCAAATTGGTGATCAGGAATACGAGTGGGTTGATCTATGAGTTGTTCCAGGTCATTAGTAATAGCAAATGCCTCGGCCTGTCGTCCTCTTTCATCTGTTCTATTTGAGAATTCGAGCCATAAAGTATTATAATTATTTTCTTCGATTTAGTCAATTTTTGTGATAAACAGAGACAACAAACAAATTGATTGATGACTGACAAGTTCGAATCACATCACGTCAAAATCTTTTGGTTTCCCAGAGTATACCTGGACAAAGCATATGTACATTATTCGTATATGAATCGACCTGAGTGTCAGTTAGAATGAGAATGTCAGGTTTTTCGGTTTGCAGATGGTGATGCACATAATTGATATTTGTATTCATACCACGAATATTACAATAATCGTTCCTCAATACTCTCCTAACCGGAAATCCGATTGGGAAGGTATTTAACTCTCGGAGTGTTTTACTCTGGGAGACATTATCATCATTTTTCAAATTCAATGGTTGGAAAAAACCGGAAATATCAATCACATACTGAAACGTGAATTAACACTTCACAGCACATATAGTTGGTATGGTGGTATCTCACCGGGCGATGGTAAAACCATCTTCCAATTAGGATAATATGTCGAGAATATTGAAATTGAAACACTCATTAGTACTGTATTCGGAGATGCATGCTATTCCAATTGTTACTGTTGGTGAATGGTTCGACTTGATAAAGTATATTACTGTACTAATGTGGTTCTCAGTAGTGTAGAGGTTGGAACGTTCACCTTTCAAGCGGAAGTCCGGCATTCGATTCCCCGCCGAGCCACCATGCTGAGTAATCCCACGTTGAAACGTTAGGCCTTGTTAATCCTTTTCTCGCACAAGTTGCATCTCCTGAGGGTTGACATTGGTCAGCTGGTTAACGGAAACTAACAATTTAAGAACAATTTTTTAGAACAATATCATTCGAATAAATCGCAAAGTAGTTGAGTAGTGCTGCTATAACAATCGGTTCAGTGATTCCATTGATATATACCCTAAAAAATTAAATTTGAAACAGAGGAGAAAAATGAAGTTACTGCCGACAACTTTAAATAAATGATTACACAAATTTTCTAGAACATCAATATCAGATTTCAGATTATTGGAAATGATAAAATATATACAAAAGCTAGAATGAACAGGTACACCCAGAGCTTTGGGAAAACTCCCGGTATTCAAAGACTTCACATAATCAAGGCTCTTCTTCAACTTGAAATGAGCTAGCTGAAATATCAGGCAGAAGTGACGAGGAAGAATAAAATATAGATTGTACTGATGAAGTGTATAATTCATTATTACAATACTTACTGAATACAATGAAGATAAAAGATGGACACTCACTGAAGATCTACTTTTATGGTGAAAAATGCATCCCAAGTACCAAATCGTAAGTCACTCAGTAAGACAGTACCTCTCTCCATCTCCTGGTAGTGTACCGAGTTAAGAGCTTTTTAGTACCGCTGGGTTAATTTATGACCTCTTAAGGTATCGACTTTGTGATGATAAGGCTGTAAAAATGTATTTTGTTGAATATAATCCCCCTTTGCTCTTTTTTGAATATTGGAACTATGATTGGGTGATAGATTCTTAATGTTTCGTTAACGTTTCATTACTCATGAAAATAATTAAGGAGAAAACTCTCGTGTTATAATAATAATATAATAATATATTAAAGTTATGAGTTAATATTTGCAATTCACATTTTTCATTTCGACTCTTGAACTTATTGCCTTTTCAGTGAATGAAACTCCAAATTGAAGAGTTAGATACAATAATAACCAAATGTTAACCTAGACCTGGAACCTGGAAATGAAACCACATTATTACATGCTATTTTAACGTATTTCTGATATCCGTAACCGAAGCTATCGGAAATTAACGAATAATCCGAAATGATTGCATATCCGTAGTCATAGCCGAAACCGATATAATTTCATTTCTATATCCAGATCCGAAATTTGATATCCACACTAGGGTGGGCTGAAAATATATATTTTTTCATGCTTCACCAAAAAAAAATGTCTCTATAGAAGGCTACCAGAATGCAACAAAGAAAAAATAGACCTTACCTCCAGCTAGCGCATTACACTTGAAATTTCCTAATTTTACTAAAATCATAAGTTTTTGAATTTTTTTTTGAAGTATCTCAATAGCTGCATATTGGGCTGCTATAGTAATAGTCCTTCACAGTAGATTTTCAAAAATATAATAAATAATTGGAAAAGTATAATTTTATCAATCTGAGGTAGCGCAACGGACATGAAAATGAAGCATTATACGCATACAGTCAAGTGCAGATGACGGCTGTGAGTGAAATTCAAGTTTAAATTCGCGTGCGTGATGGCTGCTGCCAAGAAATTAACTCGCAATGAATTTGATGGTCCATTGTTTGGCTTTCCAAGGGAATTGCCTGTGAGTAAGCTTCCAACTTACCAATATGTCCTTAGAAGCTGTTTCCACGAACGGTACCGTCTAGCATTAGAAAGTAACAAGACTGTTAATTTTTTTTTGAAATATCACAATTTCGACACTCATTCTAGATACAAAATGTTGTTCATTTTGTCCCTTTTTTTCATTTTGTCACTAATTTTATCAAAGAGTGACGAAATGAAATCTCATTTTGACACTCTTTGATAAAATCAGATTTCATTTTTAAATATACATTTTTATTGAGAAAATAAACACGTAGCTACATACATACATACATACATACATTTTCATTTAAAAATTACTGTAGTTTACTACAAAAATTAAACGTACAGTTTTGAAACGTATTGCCACGGAATACTGGTGCCTTTTGTTCATTACTCGTATATGATATGTCATCCCCATCATTGTTAACAAACTGAGCCACGTTTGAATCCATTGTTATGCTTGTCGATGTACTTTGTTTGAGAACTGCTATATTGCCACAGCTGTTTTTCGTTTATTATTGATAGATTCATCAATATAATTTTCAGCAACAGCGTTGGACTTCCACGCACCATGTCATTTCAAGATTTGTATATCAGCACCAGCATCTGACAGTTACGTTGCTGACGATCTGCGCAATGCATGGCTAGTGTATAATTCAGGATTCTGCAAGCCAAGTAATGTCGCTTTTTTTTGGGGATGTGTTGATGCCAACAGGTCGAATGGTGCATGTTCCGTTTCTATATCTGAGGAAAAATCGATAGGTTTTCTCATGATTTGGACGCATTTGAATGTATTTTCAGACTAGTACAATCAGATAATTCCAGCAACATCACCTTCGGTTATTGTGAAAATTCTCTCAACCTTTGTCTTTGTATCTGGAATGCTTATTTCAATAAAAGAACCGCAGTCACCAACATCCTCGGGCGCATATTTAGTAATTCATTCCTTCGGAAACCTTCTGCTATCCCAACTATGAAAAGTACTTTCAAGCCTGAATAAATATGATCATCAGCTTCTATTGAAAATCTACTGAAATCTTCCTTACTGAAAGTTTTTGATTTTTTTGGCCGATATCCTTTCGCATTGTTGTTCGTAACATAGAATAGTGACTCCACATCGTCGACGGTTTGAATACCTTTGCTTTGTATGAAAAATAAGCAAGAAGAACCTTTTCTGATTTCGTTTTTCCAGTATTTATCTTCCGCACTCCGCACCACTTTTGGAAGTTAGAAGAAGCTGTTTTATACGCTGCTTTTGATCTACTTCGCAGCAAATTTGCTACAACGGCTTTTGCAGCTTCTTCAACGTCTGAAGGTAGGGGATCAGACTCAGATTCTCTCATTTTTAACAACGAAACTAACAAATTGATGACGGCGGTTATTGTGACAAATATGTTTTGACATTTGAGCTATGTTGTAATGTAATCCCCATAGAAAAAAACAAGGATGGCTTTGATACTATCTAGCATAAATAGGCCGACGTTAAATAATAACCAAGTAAAATAAATGAAAATGAATTGAAACTGCATTACAAAAATTCTTGTCTGTAAATACGATGCAAAACACGTTCATTTTGCAACTAGTTATATAAATAGCTATTCAGATATTTAATATTGTCACTCCAAAAGTAAAAGCCGTCTTTGACAAAGCATCAATACCAACAGTGACGCCCTACAGAATTGTTCAATTAATTCAAAAATTTGTACCACAATAGCTACTGTAATCTAATCAAGTCCTCCAAGCGTGACAATGAAAAAGACAAGTACAAACAGAAAATTGAGGAATTCAAGCGAAAGGCTTTATTCTACCATCTTCGATGTGACTGATGTATAAAATAGCATACTTCTGCAACTGCAAAAAGGTCCCGGATATCTGTGAGTACCCTTTATCAAATCCATGTGAATGTGAAAAAGATAAATGAAAGTCTGGTGCTTGAATTTGAGTTGATGTATTTCCAAAGGAATTTTGGACAAGAAGAAATTGGAAATTTAGACAACAAGGAGTCGAAAAACATTACCAAAAGACTGCAACGTGGGGAAATACAAAATCAGGCTATGTCGTCTAACATTTCAACAATAGGTTCAGACGAAATCTCAACGTGAGAGGAAGAGCGTGATGGTTCCGATGACAACTACATTACCATTCCGAGCGAACAGCCGTGGCAAATGCGAATATAACTAAAACATACCGCATTGGCCAGTAATCGATTTGGTGTTTCGGACAGGACAACAGCTGCTATTGCCTCCAGTGTACTGCATGGCATTGGTCTTGCAACGAAAGAGGATGATTTCCTCATTATGGATAAGAACAAGGTTAGGAGCGAAAATTTTTCATTCAGATGGAAACTCCAAGATATGATGGAAAAAGAACTAAAGGTGATACAAGGGCTATACTTTGATGGTCGAAACGATAATACTTTAAAAATCAATGAAATAAATAACAAGTGTTTCAGGAGAACTACAAAAAAAGGAAAAACTATTCAATTATTCAAGAACCTGGCTCAATTAATGTTGACCATGTATTACCTCTGGAACTTCAGAGGACATGGCCAGTGCTATATTCCATTACTCAAAAGAATCGAATTTTTCGCTAGATAAGCTTGACGTGATTGGATGCAATGGTACCATCACAAATATAGGCTGAAAAACTGGTGAAATTCGCACAATCGAAGAAGAAACTCAAAGACGACTGCAGTAGGGAGTTTGCATTTTGCACTTGCATTAATTGCCGTGCAGGCACTTGTTTCAAACTTTGAATGGCTATTGGCTCACAACTCAGAAATTGTGAAAAACTGCCAGTTATTTAATCTCAAAGCATTGATTGTGAGAATTCAGATAGTGATAGAAAACTCTTAAGTGAAGATCATTAATATCTCCTGGCCATAAGTTGGGCTATCAAGTCAGGCACCTGCACAGTGGACTTGTCAATTCGTGAACCAGATCCCATCTCCCATTCCCAATAGCTGACAACAGCAAACAGAGTTCTTCGTCTGTACATGAGTGTTGAAATACCCTCTGAAAAACATTTCATTTTGGTACGATTCATACTCACATCGTACATGCCTGTATGCCTGTTTGAGATGAAAAAAAGTAAGTTCCTTACAGATGGACCAAAACATGTTCTTGATTCAATAAAATCTTCAAGATTCCTACCAGAAAACTTGATTAAGGTGATTGATCCAGTGATTGAAAGGAATAAGTTTTTTCCGCATCCAGATAACTTGCTCCACAGTATGATCATTGATGAAAGGGCCCATATCAGAGCGTTGAGGCTCAGAAGAATCATAAAAGCAAGGACCGTATCTTCCAATAAAAAGCTAATCCGAAATTTGAAACCCCCAAAACTCAACTTCGAGGCAGAAGAATATTACGAAATCATTGATTGGACTACTACCGCTATTTATCCACCACCATTGTTGCGACAAGTATCTGACGAAGAGAAATGGGCCAAGATTCCAACTGCCGACACAGCAAAGAAATGGAACTTTCATAAATTCCCGTGTCACACGCAAGCGGTGGAGCGCTGTGTGAAATTGGTAACTGAAGCCTCCTCAAAACTCGTTGGTGCCAAGAACAGAGATGATTTCATGCATAAGAAGCTGCCTTCAATCCAAGTTTCTGAAGCAAATAAGATTTCAAAGTTCCAAATATTCGAAGGACTATTCTGTGAGAAGCACAATAAGATGTTGAAGTCTGGGAATTGACAATTCGTATTTCACGATAAATGTTGTAATTAATAAACTCATTTGGATTAATGTAAATTGCCTATTCATACATTTTTCTCACAGCTAATTGTTCCTTCAACATTACATTTCTCAATAAAACACATGAATAGTGGGTTTGAAAAAATTAAATGCTGCACTGCATTACAGCCGGTTAACAGTCGAAAAGTGATGAATTAACTGTATTGAAGGCCTTTGCGTTTACCTGAAATTAAAAAAAAATATTTTCAAAAACTCATTGTGTTTTTATGAGTCTAATATAAATGATTTTTATTATAGCAGTTCAATATATAGCTGTTCACATACTAAACAAAATTGTAAAATCCTGTGATTTCGAAATTTCAAGTGTATTGCGCTAGCTGGGGTTAGGTATATATTTTTTCTTTGTTGCATTTTGATAACCCATAATAGAGGCAAGTTTTTTCCGGTATACCATTGAGAAAAAAAATATATTTCAAGCCATCCCTGGTTTCTAGATACTGACATATTTACCTTTACTCCGAATCAATGGTTTTTGTTTTCAGTCACTGTGAAAATTTTTAGAATTTGTATTTTATTTGTTGAAATCTTTGCCATTATTTCTTTCATGTGTCGATTCGGAGGCACACATCTTGAGAACAATTGAGAATTATTCAACCTTCCGTATAACTAGTTTTTTTTTCCTGAGTCCTGGAAAATAGACAGATCTCAGCCATTTCCTGAAAAAAGAAAGAAAACTTTACCTTGTAATTATAGATCAATTTCGTTGCTTTCTATCATTTCCAGGGTAAAGGAAAACGTAATCAATATGAAGCTTGTCGAATATCTAGATAAATCAGGAATAATTTATTATCGACAATAAGGATTTCGCCATCAAAATTCGACCAGAGATTCAATGGAGTATGTTCCTCATATTTTGCAACATTCCATCGGAATATTCGAAGAAACGTCAGCTGTTGCTCTCGACATTTCAAAAGCGTTTGACATCGGGGTCTCCTTTCTGAACTGCCATATTATGCTAGTTAGGAGTGGTTTTTCAGATGACATGTTAACAAAAAAAGATTTATTGAATTCCAAAAACCGTGTAACAAGTTCAAGATCAGAAGTCAGATTGACTATACGAATAAAACGCTAACTAGAACATAATTAACAGAGCAAGGAGTTCAACGCTCTTCTGCGGTGTCCAATGTCGCTAGTCCGTCGTGGAGGGAAAAATAAAACTTGTGTCTTTGTAGATGGTATAGGTTGAGTCTGAGAGTTTTTCTGTCATCCCGATGAGATTTGAATTGAAACATTCCAATAGCAACTGCAGCGATGAAGAATATTGGGGTGGTATCAGCTAGCATATCTTAGATATTCAAGCGTTGAAGTAGGCTTTGATCACGAATTTTGTGGAATTCATCTAGTGGGATTTTCTCTAAGTGGATTGGTGGCAACTTATTCTCGGATGTTATCGGAATAGTCTTGATTTTTGGCAATGTCAATGGCTGTTCGAATGTGAATTCTTTGAAATTAAGGTAGTTGGCATGCGGTGTTTTGAATTCGCATCCAGTATTTCGGAACTCGAACATTTGGTGGATAATTTCGTTGGCCTCGGAGAAATAGCGATGTAGTTTAGTGACGTGATCTCTTCGATCAATAAACTATCGATTGATACCGGAATCGGATGGCATTTGGCTTCGTCTTCGAGTAGGTGAATGATTTCCGAAATGCAATCTCGGGACTAGAAATCGCTTCTAAGAATTGGTGTCTGGCATAGGAATATTTGGTTGATCATTCTGCACGGTCTTGTGAATAGTGGTGAAGTCCAGTATTCAATGTCAGATAGGAAGCTGGTGGAATGATGGTGGTGCAATTTCTCACAGAAAAAGAAATGGTTATATGTGAATTTTTCTAGGTGAAGGAGGGGAAAGTGCAGAACAAAAACCAATATTGCGTTGGAATGGTAGGCATTTACTGTGATCAAAATTCAGTATTTTCGAAATTCTCCTGAGTTGTTGAAAAAAAGCTGGTTTTGTGTATGGTGTCGGGCCACCGTCTTTATTATCAAGTTCATTTCAGATGATTGTGTTAAATAATTATACGAGGTATTGGTTTTTGCAAATACAAGAGCATTTGCGAGATCGGTGAGTAGTTGTGTTGTTATTTGCGATGATCCAAAATATGTCGAATTTTCATGAAATGAATGAAATCGAATTCAAGTGTATTGCCTTCTGTATTGATTCTGTCGATCTCTTTGGAAATTATATTTTCATTGTGCTTGATGATTGAAACGGTCTCATCGAATTTGTCTATCAAAGTCGTCAGAGAAATATGTTAATTGTCTGAAGAATATTGTTTTGAAGTGATGCTATGGCCATGTCGTATCGTTTATCATCTTCTTGGCCCAAATACACAGATATCGCTTTCATGATGATGCCAATACCATTAAATGAGCCCCATTTGTTTCTATGGCGTGGGAAAATTTGGTTAAATTCTGGAGTAGTTTTCAGCTGATATTTGAGGGCTTGATTGAAGTCTACAAGTTATTGTAGGTAGGTAACTTGGCCCATTTTTGAGTGCCCCGTTGATGCCATCGAACTGCATATGTATTCGATCGATTCCCTCAGCAATCGGCGTCAAGTTGTAATAATGTAAAAAATCATGGGTATTAGTCTAGATCCTGGCTTCTCCCAGCTTCAGTGGAACAATTCCAGGGTTGTTTTTGAGGTCTTAAACCCGTATCTCTAGCCTCGCTGCGAGGGCACACCTGTAAAACCATTTTCTTGTTACGTGTAGTATTGAAACTACTGGAGAAACTTTTGGATGAGTTTTTATTAAGTTGAAAACTCAAAAGTGACAACCTAACAATAATATCCCTGACAACCCCTTCGCACACATTCTATAGGGTGTCGAATGGAAAATGCTTTCAAGAGGAATGTTGTAGGGCACTACATCACTACATACATACCCTACAAAAAAAAATATCAGGTTTGAAAATGGACTCTTTTTCCATATCTAGTAACATAGGTAGTTGACTTTGGTTTTTCATTCTTGTTTCCTGAACATGTCTTTTTCAGTATTCCTCGTGGTATTGTTGGAACATCTAGATGTACGGGAGATTTTTCATTGGTTGATTCGATGAAAGCTGGTTTCAACCTATCAATTGAAATATTTTTATTTTTCCCGTTTATTGGAATTGTGATATATTTTTCAGTTCTTTCCAAAACTTTGTATGGTCCAGAATAAGGTGTTTGGAGTGGTTTTCGAACGCCATCTGATCTGATAAAAACATGTGAAGTATTACGTAATTCTTTATGAATGAAAACTTTTTTATCTCCATGATGATTGGACTGTTCGCCAATTTTTATTTTTCTCATTGATTCCTGCAACATTCTCACGAATTCTTGATGTGACGAATTCTTATTTGAATTTTCAATAACAATATCTCCAGGTACGCGTAAAGTGGAACCATATAATATTTCAGCGCTGCTTAATCCAGCTAGATCTTCTTTTGGAGTAACTCTGAGTCCGTACAATACAGTGGATATATTTTCAGACCATTTTTCACCAGGATGACATTTCAATGCCGATTTCATTGTTCTGTGGAATCTCTCTATCATTCCATTTGAGCATGGATGATAAGGTGTAGTACGTATATGTTGGAAACCCATTATTTTTGAAAATTCTTTAAATAAAGCGCTCTCGAATTGTCTTTCTTGATCAGTAGTCACCTTGGAAGGTATCTCAAAACGAGTAATCCAACCATCATAAAAAGATTTGGCAACAGTTTCAGCCATTATATCACTAATTGGAAAGGCTTCAACCCATCTTGAATACCTATCGATGCAAGTAAGACAGTAAGAAAATCCATTAGATGGGGGTAATGGTCCAACTAGATCAATATTTATATGATCAAACCTTGTATTGGGCATTGCAAAGTGTCCTGTTGGACTAACAGTGTGTTGGGTTATTTTGGATTTTAGGCATCGTACACAACATTGAACCCATTTTTTAATTTGTTTGTTTATATTTTGCCATACAAATTTGTTTTTCATCAATCTTAACGAGGCCTTGACACCCGGATGTGATAAATTGTGGATATTTTCGAAAATTCCTCTTCTGAACGATTCAGGTAAATATGGTCTAATATTATTGGTTGAAATATCACAAAAATGTCCAAATCAGTACCAGGAATTCTCATTTTCTTCAGTATCAATGACATATTCCCTTTCAGTAGGTTCCGCAGTTCAATATCATTAGATTGCTCACTTTGAAGTTTTGGTAAATCGGAAAAGTTTTCAAAATTGATAGTGTTAATCCTTGACAAAGCATCAGCAACAACGTTTTGGTTACCAGCAATGTAACGTATATCTGTGGAAAACTGGCTTATATAATCTAAATAACGAATTTGTCTTGGAGATGGATTCTCATTATTTTTGTTGAATGCAAAAGTAATTGGCTCGTGGTCTGTGAAGATGATGAATTCACGACCTTCCAACATATATCTGAAATATTTAATACCTTCATATATAGCTAGTAGTTCCCGATCGTATGTACTGTATCTGGTCTGAGAGCTTCCGAGTTTCCGGGAAAAGAATCCAAGAGGTTTCCACGTGTTGTCTTGTGATTGATTAACAGCTGCTCCTATGGATTCGTTTGACGCGTCAACCATCAAGGCTAAAGGGCTAGATACTGATGGATGAACTAATAGAGTCGCATTGGATAATACTTCTTTCATTTTGGCAAAAGCTTTCTCCTGAAGTAGGGTCCAATTGAGTTTTTCATTTTTCTTGGGATTTCCTTTGAGAAATTCATTTAGAGGTGCCTGAATTTCAGCAGATTTGGGTATAGATGTTCGATAAAAATCAACCATTCCAAGGCATCGTCTCAGTTCATCTATATTCTTTGGTTTTTTGTATTCTAGTATTCCTTGTAATTTCTTGGCGGTTGGCTTGATTCCATCTTTCGTAACTAAATATCCTAAAAAATCTATAGTTTTCTTTCCAAATTCACATTTATCTTCGCTGATAACAACTCCATAACTTTTCGATCGTTCAAATAATATTTTCAAATGGCTGCTGTGCTCTTTTTCATCTTTCGATGCAATTAGGAAATCATCCAAATAAAGAAAACAAAAATTTAGATCTTTCGTTATTTGGTGAACATATCGTTGGCATGTTCGAGCTGAATTCTTGAGTCCAAACGGCATAAAGAGGTATTCATAGAGTCCAAATGGTGTGATTATTGCAGTTCTCTCGATATCCTCTGGTGCCATCGGAATCTGATGAAATGCTTTCACCAAGTCAATTTTTGAAAATATTCCTTTACCTCCTAAATGAAAGGTAAAATTTTTGATATTCGGAAGGGGATATCTATCTGGGACAGTTTTGCAATTCAATGATCTGTAATCTCCACATGGTCTCCAATCACCATTCGATTTACGTACCATGTGAAGAGGACTAGCCCATGGGCTCTCGGAATGCCTAATTATTCCTTGTTCCATCAAGTACTTGAATTCTTTTTCAGCTGCGCTCAGTTTTTGTGCATCGAGTCTGCGTACCTTACAGTGTGTAGGCTGTCCTGTAGTTATTATTTGATGAACAATATTTGTTTGTTCTCTGCTTTTATTCAAAGACTGGCTCGTTAAGCTTGGAAATTCAAGTAAAAGTCGGTGATATGGACAATTTTTGTTTATTGTTTTGAGGCTCGAACATTTCTCAAAAACTAATATTTCACCATTATATTCAAGATAAGTGTTACTATCAATTAATTTTGTATTAGATATGTCGACTATCAATCTGAAATTCTGTAGAAAATCTGCTCCAATTATGGCTCTATCCACGTCGGCTACAGTAAACTTCCAAGTGAATTTTCTTTTCAATCCCAAGGACAAGGACAAGGAAGTTATTCAATAAATACAAACGTCTCAAGACCGACGAGTCATTCAAAGAGTATAAAGACTTGAGAAATTTCGTCAATACATGCATTGAAGCTGGAAAAAAATCCTTTCTACAGCATAAATTCAAATCCGATCCCAAACTTTTTTGGAAATCACTTAAATCTTCGAACATAGTAAAAGATTCGCGTGGTTGTGCCTGTGATATTGATCCGTACTCTTTCAATGACTACTTTTTGAATTCTGTCCCAAATCTTCCCCTACCGAATGATCATCTACTTAATAAGTATAACACCAAGTATCCAGACTTGAAAGAAAACACATTTCAATTGAATAATGTCACACCAAGAGATGTAGAACTGGCTTTAGGCAAAATTAAAACTCTTGCCAAAGGATCGGATGATATCAATCTCAAAATGCTTGAATTACTGTTTCCATCACTAACTCCTTTCTTGTTGCATATAATTAATTCTTGTTTCAAGAAAGGATCATTTCCAAAAGCCTGGAAAGATGCCAATGTTATACCGATTCCTAAAATTGATAACCCAGATAATATAGCACAATTTCGTCCAATCAGCATATTACCTACTATCTCTAAAGTAATAGAACGACTAGTATCCGATCAACTGACAAATTATCTAACTGAGAATAAAATATTATCAGAATTTCAATCAGGTTTCAGGAAAAATTATAGCACTACTACAGCGTTGCTCAAAGTAACGGACGATATTTTCAAATCTATCGATGAAAGAAAGAACACCTGCCTCATTCTGCTCGACTTTAGTAAGGCATTTGATACCTTGGACCATGGAATTTTACTGAAAAAATTGAAATATTTTGGTTTGGACGATACTTCTGTTAGTTTCTTCCAGAATTATCTATGTGAAAGACGTCAGAGGGTGGTGATGGGTGATAAACAGTCTAGTTATGGAACAATTTCTAGGGGTGTTCCACAGGGAAGCATACTGGGCCCGCTACTGTTTTCGGTTTATACAGCGGATTTTGCGTCTTTTTTGAAGAACTGTCAGTCACACCAATATGCTGATGATACTCATTTATACCTTTCATTTTCAGTATCAGAAAGTTTTCTTGCGAGTGTTGCTATTAACGAAGACCTAAAGGTGATCGCCTCAGTTTCAGAATCTCACAAATTGTTGCTGAATGAATCGAAAACAGAATTGATGATATTTGGAAATAACAGTGAAGAGATATCCCAGGACCCCAACTATGAAATAAAATTGAACGGAAAAAAAGCTGAACATTGTGAAACATTGCAGAAATCTTGGGCTTTATCTTGATTCAACGCTGAGATTTGAAAAACATGTTGCTCATCTTGTTAAACATAGTTATTCTACATTGAAACTCCTTTATATGAAGCGACTTCACCTCACAAATGATATAAAGTGGACTCTATGTGACTCGTTGATTCTGTCACGACTTGCCTATTGCTCTGAAATATTTTGGCCGTCCTTATTAGCGAAAGACAAGTATACCATGCAAAAAATACAGAACTCTTGCATAAGGTACTCATATGGGCTCAGGAAATATGACCATATAACCCGAACTTATAAGGATATGAAAATACTGAAATTGGAAGAGAGGTTCATTATCCGATTAGCTGGGTTGGTTTATCGAATTAATCAACACGAAACTCCTGCATACCTTGTGAACAAACTTAGGAAACTTGGCGACTTTCATCATTGTCCAACCAGAAGTAGAGATTTGTACAGCGTTCCAAGGCATTTTTCAACTCAATTTAAACGTAGTTTTTCATATAATGCAGTAAAAATTTACAATATGATTCCCACAGATATTAAATATCTCAGAACTTGGCACAATTTCAGAAAACATATCAAATCCTGGATTCTATCTGAAAGACAAACTGTTTTTTATGATTTATAATATTTTGTTACTTCTCTTACCTACTTTCTAATCTCTATTTAGAGCACTATTCTGTTTCATAATCATTTAATATTTACCGTCAAAATTATCTTCAAAATTCTATGTTTTTTTGTTGGTTACATGGAAGAGCGGTCTTGACCGAATGTCGCCAACGCATTGCAAATTTTATGTTGTTAATATTTTCTCATAATAAAGACGCTATTATTATTATTATCATTATTATTAAGGACATCAATTTTTCTCCGAAAGTATTTATTTCAGATCCATTAGCGGCATGAAGCGATTTTGTTGATACCAGCAGGTGATCAGTATTCGATACCACTGATATGTCAGCACCTGTATCAATCCAAAAATTCAACTTTTGTTGTGGGGTCAAAAATTATTAGACGACTTTCATTACGGCCGTTTTCGCTCGTCGTCATAAACGATCGTCCTACAAGTTTTTCAATTTTTCATTGAAAGAACATGATTTGATACATTTTCGAGCCAAATTTTGAAAACGTTTGTGGTAATAGCATAATTCATCTTTGGACCTTGGTTCCTGGGATCTTGATTTGGATCTGTGTCTAGATCTTGCTCTTGACCACCTATGTTCGAAAATTGGACTGCTTTCTCTTTTTGAAACTGTTTCATCTAGTTTCTGTATGAGTTGTTCAATCTTAGTTTCGAGATTTGTTTTTCCTGTGGTTTTCTGCATGAGGCAAACTTCCGAGCTGATTGTTCCCTTCATCATTCCATCAGCCATATTAATGAGTTTTTCTTCAGACAGTTTTTCATGGAAGGCCCGAATGAGTTGTTCGACGGTACTGGGGAGTTTTTTCAGCCAAGCTAATAGAATGAAATTGGGTGTCATTTGTCCTGAAGCTAAATCCTTCATTTCTCTGTAAAGTTGACTAGGTTTCCTGTCTCCAAGTTGACACTCGCTAAACAGTTTCGTCATTTTCTCTTCGTCTGATATTTGAAACATCTTGATTAGTTTATTTTTAAGCAACTGGTATGAAACTTCAGGATTTTCGTTTCGGATTCTTAACAGATTTGAATTTTCGTTTGCAATATTACAATCTAACATTGCGATATTTTTCCACATTTTATTTTGTTTGAAGTAATACTGTTCAAATCAAAAATTGTCTCTACAGTACTAAACCACAATTACGGTTCGGTTTTCCAAAATGATGGTAAGGTAACAGATTTTGCTCGATTGAATTCAGATTCCCCATTAGGAACTTCAGAATTATTCTTTAGTGTACTGTAATAAGGGTAAGATTGAGAGATAGAAGGTTGATCTTTGTCGGAAGAAGTGGATGTTGTAGGAACTGAAGAGGCAGCATTGCATCTCTGATTCGTTTGTTGGATTATAAAATCTTCAATACGTTCCATTCTTCTGTTGTTGCTCTCTATATTTTTCATCAGCTTATCACAGAATATCTCTAAATTATTCACTTTTTTTACAAGATTATCTTCTGTTTGTTTTTCTTCGAACACGTGAGTTTCAGTTTCGTTCATTTTTTCAAAAATTTCTGTGAAATCAAAGTCTTCTGAATTGATGAGTTCAGGGCACTGCTTCGAAATTTCAGCTTCCAACATAATTTTCAAATCAACAAGAGTTCCACTTGGGCTGACATTGAAGTACTGGAGAAGTTTGACAACTTGCTCGCGGGAATGGCTATTCAATAATTTGACCATTGGAACGTTTTGTACGTGAAACAGGTATTCACTTCTTCGGGGTCACCAATTGTAGTATTGAATCTACTGGAGAAACTTTTTGGATGAGTTTCTATTAAGTTGAAAACTCAAAAGTGACAACCTAACAATAATATCCCTGACAACCCCTTCGCACACATTCTATAGGGTGTCAAATGGAAAATGCTTTCAAGAGGAATGTTGTAGGGCACTACATACGTTTCGGAATGTGTTTTATATTCTTTGATGACATGTGGTATGAGGTAGTTCCACCATCACGTTTTTATTAGATTTTATGTTCTTTTTTTGATTTTTCCCGATGAGAAACAAAAAATATAAGGCAAATGAAAATAGTTTCAGTTTCCATTTCGTTAATAAAAATCAAAATCACCGCATCCAAGGGTGCAAATACGAAGCAGACAAACTCAACCTTTTTCGAACAATTTTATTACACCTAATAATTTCTTTGGATCGCAAAATCCATTTTTTAGTCAACCAATTCCTATACAATTTAGACCACCCAATCAACCACAAAGGTTTTCCAAGAACTCGCAAGTTTTTAAACAACCAGTGCAAAATATAATTGTTTTCAGTCCCAATCAGACTCCGAATTCCTCCAAACCCACGCCTATGAGTGTATTGACTAGCACTACGTTTCAGAAATCAACCCTTTTGAGCATTTCGAACAGAAATTCTCCAGTGAATAGACAGGGACCTTCAAATTCATTCCAACAACAACCTCCAAAACATTTCATTTCAGAAGAATTGTTCAATACGGTAGTGAGCGATTCATGCACTGAAAATAGTAATAATCCAGAGCAAGAATATCATTTTGAGGAAAATTTAGATGAAAATCCAGAGTACTATAATGTTGACGAGAATCAGGATACATATTTGAACGATACTGAAGAAAATTTCCAAGACGTTCCAGATACCAACAATGTAACTTATACCCTGAAATAATATCTTTCAATAGTACTAACTCCAGCGAATTGTCATATATATTTTCCCAAAGTATAATGCAAAATTTTCAATCCATTCAGATTCTATAAAATCTTTTATCGATCCAGAAACCGCTCAGGTACTATTTCCAAATTTGATAAAATATGATTCGTTAATTGTTTCGACTATTTTCCAAGAATTCGCACATGAACTTAGTGCTTTTATACAAGCCCCAAAAGTATTCAATTTGCCAGAACAAAAGTATTTGAAATTCTCCATTTTCAAATTTCACAACATTTAATCGGTCTCGATATCTTCAAACTTTCACAAGCCAATTTAGATTTTGGTAAAGGTTATCTCATTACCCCTTTTGCAAAAATTAAACTGCAATTTCAAAAGACGAAAAGTGATCTGAATATACTATAGCTCCTAGATCAGAACAGGTTATTCGAGTCAAAACTTCCGTTTAAAATGGTGAAATTATAATACTTCACCAACATTTTCATAATTGTGAAATACCGGAATATTCGACACCTGCAAAAAAAGGCAATCACTTCCATCTCGAAAAACACAACTGAACCTGTGACGTTGAACTTTTCAGAAACTTTTGTAGTTGAAACTTTTGAAAAAGATAAAATTCAAGAATTTGATCTATAGAATTTTGACGAGACCCCAAAACTAAGACTAGATTTCCCAAAAATTCGTTGTGACAATTTGAATAACGAGAAAAGAACCACTCTGCAAAGAATATTCAGATATTTTTCACTGTGACAATTCACTGCTAACTTTCACAAGCCGCGTTAAACACCAAATCGAAACATTCGATGAGGTGCCAGTTTACACCAAATCTTACCGGTATCCATTAGGAAGTAGAAAATCATATCAATAAAATGCTCGAGCAGAAAATTATCAGGCCAAGCAGTTCTCCTTGGTCATCATCTATTCGGGTCGTCCCAAACAGGCAGATGCCTATGGGAAGAAAAAAAGGAAGGTGGTTGTTGACTATCGTAAACTCAATGAGGAAACGATAGATGACAAATATCCCTTGCCCAACATTACAGATCTGTTAGATGAACTCCTACTAACGCAACATGTATGGTAAAACTACCTGAATCAAATCGAAATCAATCTGAAAACGAAATAGAAAACACCCTGATAAACCCTGTCGATAATGAAGAGAATGACAATCTCTCATCACAACTGCAACCAGATACCGAACGTACATATGGCCAAATCGAGCCTGAACTCGAAGTTCAGAACGTTCATAGCGAACACACGGAAATCGAGCCAAACCCTGAGTTTCAAAATAACGACACCATCCATTCAAATGCCGAACATAATCATGTAGTTGCCTTCTCTATCGCAGAATGCGCCGTAAACCTTGCTTTAAATTACTTGATCATAAGTTCGGTGCTCCACTGACCAGCTACACCAAAAAGAACAATATTGTTCAAGAAAAAAATGCGAATTCATGTACAAATTTCAAAAAATAATATGGAGAGTGATATTCTGATTTTTATAAAAGAATATATCGCTCCCGGAGTACAATATCATGTTTACTTTGAAGACCCTGCATTATATGAACCATTTTCAGTAGCTATCCAAAAATATTACGAATGGCCCTCTATTAAATTTAAAGAGATGTATCCAAAAATTATTAGATGTCACCACTAAACAAACATCCAGGAAGTTATCCAAAACCATCACGATGGCAAAGCAAACCATCGTGGTGTTGAGGAAACTTTCGCAAGAGTAAAAGGGAAATACTATCGGCCGAACATCAAAGAATTGATCACAAATTTATTTAAATCAATGTATTACTTGTCAACAAAGTTAGTGAGAGCAGAAACCTATCAATATGAAGCATGATATTACTCCCATAGCCACAAAACCCTTTGAAATCATTCATTCAAATACATTTACGATAGAAAACACAAAATTCCCAACTATCATAGATAGTTTGACAGGAACAGAAATTGCTGACAACCTCATTCAATTCTTTTCTCATCACGGTATACCTAATCGCATTATCGTTGACAATGGCACAGAATTCAACAATTTTCTCATATCAGAACTTCTTGCGTCACATAACATTGTACATGTACGTCAAGTACATTTCGTGTCACCCAATCATCCTCAGTCGAATGGAATGATAGAAAGATTCCACTTCACCATTTTGAAACATATTTGCCTACTTAATACGAGATGGCTTCTGAAAACCTCTCCAAAAATGAAAATGTTATACGCAGTTTTGGCATATAATCACGCAATACACTCAACGAAATTTAAACCAATTGACATCACAAGTGGACATATTTCAGCTAACGACCCTTTCAATATAGAAATCGATAGAAAACTGTTGAATGACTACATTAGTGAACATAAAGAAAGGTCAAAAATTCTCTATGGAAAGATTAATACTGATTTAATCGAGCATAAAGAAAAAGAAAAAGGAAATGAAAATCGCGATGATCCAACACTATTCAAATCAAAACAGAGAACTTATTTGAAAAAACATTCAGACAAAAGAATGCCAATAAATTCCAAAAACCAACGCAAATAACAAAAGTCAACCGTGACATGAAGACAGTGTCAACTTCCCTTCAACAAAAAATTAATATGGATAATTTAAAACGTTCCCAAAAAAAATATCCGTCCCCTGTTGAGATATAAAACAAATAATTATTTTTTTCAGATTATCTGGAACTCTCGGAATCCAGGAAAAAAATTATAAACAAAACTTACAAAATAACCCAAGACTTATTCCTCTGAATCTCGGGACAGTCAAGGTAGAATCATACATTTATTCATTGATCCATTAATACCCGACAAACTTCCTGAAATTTTACCTCATCCTTCGAGAACGAATCGTGGTTTGTTAAACGGATTAGGATCAATCTTCAAATCGGTCACAGGAAAAGACTCCAACGACTGTGGAAGGTACGACCAACTGATAGCAGAATTACAAAATAATCAACATAATTTAGCTTAGATCATTGGAGAACAAAATTCCTAATGTAACTCATTGATCGAGCAATTCTATAACACAGTTCAGAGGGTGAGGCATAACGAGCTTCTACTAGCATCAAAGCTCAAACAAATTGAATCGATTTTCGAAAACCAAACATACAGAAAGACGTCATCAAGGACGTCATGAGTCAAATAATCAATACATATGAGATTATTATAGAAAAAATGTCAAGAGTGCTTTCAGAATGTTGATAGAATTAGCACCTTCCACTGCATATCCTTGACCATATTTGGAAAAAGCGTCCAGAAGTGTCAATAATTTTTGTCCTTCTGCCTGGAATGTATCCAACTGAATAATTACAAGGGGTCACTCTAGGGTTATCATGAATTTTGGTTTCAGCGGGTTCCTGTCATATTTGTTTACTGTTTCTGTCATAAGTTTCTCTCACATTCATATATTCTTCTATGTCCTTCCTTAAAGATGGCCAGTAAAATCGTTTACGAATTCGTAATTCTGTTTCATTGATTCCTCGATGATTTGACTTTCCTTCATGATAATTTTGTATTATTATGTGTTGTCTATGTCCATCGAAGGTTTTACCTTAGGTTAGGTTAGCACCTTCCACTGCATATCCTTGACCATATTTGGAAAAAGCGTCCAGAAGTGTCAATAATTTTTGTCCTTCTGCCTGGAATGTATCCAACTGAATAATTACAAGGGGTTACTCTGGGGTTATCATGAATTTTGGTTTCAGCGGGTTCCTGTCATATTTGTTTACTGTTTCTGTCATAAGTTTCTCTCACATTTATATATTCTTCTATGTCCTTCCTTAAAGATGGCCAGTAAAATCGTTTACGAATTCGTAATTCTGTTTCATTGATTCCTCGATGATTTGACTTTCCTTCATGATAATTTTGTATTATTATGTGTTGTCTATGTCCATCGAAGGTTTTACCTTAGGTTTAGGACGGTCAGGGTTCTCATCAGCTGTATCGGTTGATGAAGACCGTTTTGGTTGAGGATGGTTGGGGTTTCCATCGGATGTATCAGTTGATGAAGTCCGTTACTGTTGGGGATGGTCAGGGTTTTCATTGGCTGTTTCTGTCGCAGGCTGAAAACTTCTTTGGTGATAATTTCTATTCTTGAGAGGGCATCGACGTTGTTTTTGCATTTTCCTTTCTTGTATACGACTTTATAATCGTTTTTCTCCAGTTTCAGCCTCTATTCTTTCAATTTTGAATTTTGAAGGTCCTTCAGAATATTATCAACTACTGAATAATGTTGATGGAGCTGATTTCAATCCAGGAGGCATTCTCGTGTATGCGTAGTGCCCATGCTCTACTGTGAATGCTGTTTTCGGTATATCTTTTTCTGCCATCTCGATCCAGTAGAAGCCGCTTGCCAGATCCAAAGTGGTGAAGTATTGGCACCTTCCAAGTTCATCCAGTACGTCATTGATTTTAGGTATCGGGTACTTGTCGTCGATAGTTTTCTCGTCCACCTTCCTGTAGTCTACAACGTTTTCCCATTTTATCTTTCCTGGAGCGTCTGCATTTTTTGGGACGACCCATATCGGTAAAGACCAAGGTGATTCGCTAGGTATTATGATACGTTGATCTAACATGGATTTCACCTGTCTCTCCACTTCGGATTTGTGAATATTTTTTTTTCAAAGAACTTTATTCAAATAATGCGATCATGGTTACAAAAAATAATCATTTCAAATAGTATTTGAACAACATTATAGAAAAATGTATCCAATGCAGCACCAACATAACACAATACAACAAAATTACACCATTGTAAGATTCACTTGTGAATTGATAATACAGATGTAAATAGAATAAAAATCTTATGGTAATTGATACATGAAACTGAAAAGATTAGGCTGTTCCTTCGTTGAGTATGCTAGTATAAAAACTCTTTATTTTATTCTCAAAATTATTATTATTAGGGCTATCTGTTATTTTTTTCTGGAAGAGGGTTGAATGTTTTCATGCATAGTGAAATTCAATCCAATAGTAGTGGGTACAGGTTCTGAAAAAAAATTATTATGGGTACGAGTAGTGTATTCGTGGAGCTGATTCACGAATGTAAAATTGGTATTACATTTAACTTGTTCGTGTATAACCTTGTATGCAAATTCACCCTGTTCAATTTCAAGAACTACCTGAATAGGCAGTACCTTGGTTACCTTGTATAAAGTCTCAGTTGAAGTTCTGTTTTCAAGCCTGAATAACATTTTCACGACTTCATTTTGAAGTATTTTTATTTTCTGAATAATGTCTGTCCACATGTACCCCATATAGGAATTAAATAGCTGAATACTGATAAAAAATATGCGATGAATATTTGATGGAGTGAAGATGGGCGTTAGTAGGTTCTACAGCGGTACAGGGCACTCACCATTGGAATCACTTCATTTCCTACATGGGTGATATGGTTATTCCAGCATGAGTTTTCATCGACTATCAGACCCAGATATTTGGTATGATGGACTCGTAATTTCTTCGCCTCCTATCTCCACAATAATGTCCTGTAGTTTCATGTTTTTCTGAGATAAGATTATAAAGGTAGTCTTCTTTACATTGATCTGGAGTTTGTTTTTTGCAAGCCATCTGTGATACCTTTGAAGGTCGGTATTTACTGGTGTTTCGAGTTGTTTCAAGTCTCTACCCTTATATACAAGAACAGTATCGTCTGCAAATTTAAAGTATCTACCCATGATGTTAGCAGTATTCAATGACAGAACATGTAATGTTCAGAGTAGGGGTCCAAGGACTGAGCCTTGGAGCACACCTGCTTTGGTGGTTTCAGTTTGAATTGAAATGCCATCAATCACTGTGAATTGTTCACGATTTAGAAGGTATGATTTTAGTGAAGAGAGAGTATTACCTCTTATTCCCATTTCTTCGAATCTTTCAAGTAGTAGAGAGAAATCAACAAAATCAAATGCTTCTCGTAGATCAAAAAATACAGAAATTTTGTAATATTAATCATCCAGTGGAGAAGCAATGTAGTTAATTAAGTCTATTGTTGCACCCAGGGTGCTACTATTTTCTTGGAATCCATATTGGTAATTGTCAAAGTCATGTAATTAATAATACCTTTCTTCAAAATAACTTCCATTACTTTTGACAGAGTCGGAACTACTGAAATAGGTCTATAGTTGTCAATGATGTTATTTGGTCCTGATTTGTGTATAGGTGTTACCTTGCTAACCTTGAGGATATCTGGGAATATACCTTGCTTGTAAGATTCATTTATTAATTTTACTAAAATAGGTACAATATAATCCTTGAGTGTTAAAAGATCGTTAGTATTTATGTTATCATAACTGAGTGCTGCTTTTTTATTCAATTCATATAATTCTTCCTGAACTCCTTGATAATTTGTATTGTATAGGTACATTGAACAATCACTTGTGATTTTCTCAAACTCAGCCGGCGACACTGCTTGCAGGTTTATATTATTCATTATGGATTTTCCAATATCGACGAAATATTGGTTCATTTTGTCAGCTATATTCCTGGGATCATCAAGGATTTGTCCCTCAATTTCTGAATTAGTTATCTGATTACTACGGTTATTGCCTTCCATAAGATAAGTGATGAGTTTCCATTGTTTTCTCTGGTCATTGCCTGTATCGCTCCATTTTTTTTCTAAGTAATCCTGTTTTAGTTTTTTGCGTTCTTTCTCCACAATATTTTTCTGTTTTTTGAAGTCCCTGGCTATATCTTGATTGAAAGGATATTTTATTTTTTCTGAATATAATTTATCACGTTTTTCAATTAATTTTAGAAATTCCCTTGTAATCCAATCCTTACCTTCTTTATATTTTATTTCGTATTGAGTTGTTGATTCTTTTTTACAAACCTGTATGGCTGTTGATAGTTTTCCAGAGCTATTTATTTCATATCTGTTTATAAGCTGTTAAAATTTTTGCTTGAAGTTATTTTGATTTAGTTTGTGTGATATCTTTCTATTAGTTTGTGGAGATTTAGCGTTAGTTTTAAATTGTATATATAGGATTTTATGATCAGTCACATGGTTGGAGATCGTTATGTAGCAGTCGAGGTTTTTGTTTGTTAACGTGATCTAGGATAGATTTGGAAATTGGTGTTGATCGTGTTGCATAATTCTCCTTAATCATATAACAAATCTAAAATTCATTGAGTGCTATTGTATTTACATAGGTATCAAACTCAGGGGAGGTACTTTTGAGCAGGTCAACATTTATATCACCTATTGATATTGATTTTCTATTACATCTATTCAGGATATTCTCTAATTCGGCTGAAAATCATTGAATATATAACTAGGTCGTCTGTATATCCCAATTATTTTGTTTTTATTATCCAAAAGCTAAATACTCACATATGCAGGTATCTATATGGTTTAATGAAAACAGGAATTTCATTTTCCGTTCTGATTAGATGTTTTACTTGATTTGTGGAGGTAAGTGGTATATCTGGGACGTGAGAAATATCAGAATATTTTTTGCAAAGTTTCAGAACATGCTTTTTCTCCTCTTCATTGAAATGTTCAGTCCGTATCGTTTTTTCTATTTCCAAATTTTGGGAAGTATTGGACGTAATATCTGTACTGAATAGATGGAATTGTCCTAGGTAAAAATCAGCAGTCGGCAGTGTCAAATTGAGTTCGCAATCTGTATCGTTGATGAGTTCTGTCCACGCTAATTCATTACACGCTGTTGTGAATGTTTACCGCAATTTCGCTCACTGAATCCTTTGTTGCGGTAATATGATTGTTCCTTCGCGTTGCGCTACCGGTAATCTGACACGTGTAATTGAGGTTCGAGTTGAACAGAATAAAACTGATGTTTACTTATTTCGTGGTAAAGGATCGGTTACGTTGCAAATGTGGTATTAAGTGTGGAGTTGATGAAATCTAATTGTGGTTGCTTTAATTTCAGATCATCTAATCCAATGAGCCCAACAGTATATCTATGAAATTTAAATAGATAAAATTTCAAGTCGGAACTACTAATGAATTCAGAAAAACTGGAAATTCATACAGTAGTCATGGAAATGATTTTGAAGTGACAACAAAAGGTTCGTGTTTTATTCGATTTTTGAAAAATGAGAATGCGATGTCCGGATTGAGGAAAGATTTCGTGAAACCAGTATCAATCAAAAGTTTCAGAGGCGGGTCCTTAATAGTTATATAGGGGAATTCTTTCTTATCAGCAAAACTATGGAGTTCAATTGCGTTCTGTGCATTCGATTGTCGTCTTCGGAAGAATTTTTTTCTTGTTCGTACTGTAGTGCTCCTATATCATTATATTCATTTACATCGGCTGTTGGTCACTCTACGGCATAGTACCCATGATGATATTCAGGCATTTCTTGGTTATGATGAAGTTGTTTTTGATGTTCGACGGTGAATACTTCATCGGAAATGAAATTTGGACAAGAATATTGTGGTTGAATTTGATTAAGTTGGTGGGTATTGCATGTAGAAATACTCAGAGGTATTGGTTCCGGCTGATTCGAGGGACCTGCGTTATTCTTAGGTGTCCAGACATTTTGTGGTTCGCCAAAAACTTGCTGATTTGTTGGTAAACGTCGTGGTGGTGAATTCACTGGAAGTGGTCAATTAACAGGTCCAGTCGGAAACTGCGGCTTTCCCGATATCTGTTGAGAAGACCACTTAGGCCGTTGTAATTGCTACTCGTTGTTGCGAATATCATTGAGGGGGTAGTGGTCTCGTAATAGTAAGAAATATCCGACTGATTTGTTTTTCTGCAGCTAACGAATGTTGTTTTCTCCTTGTATATATTGCATCGCTCTAGCCAATGATGTCAGTCGCATTGCTCTTATTGTTGAGCCCAGAGGCACCTTTCATCCAGCTAAAAATATGGTGAGTGCTTGCTGTCTGAAAAATTCCTTTTTGCTTGATTTCACTGCATCAATATGATTGTGAATTTTGATGAGGTTGGAAATCACACTCAGAAGGCCCATGCATTTTTCATCAAACTGAAGAAATGATTCGTTTGGCTGTTGTCTTAAATTACCCAGGTTTCTTGTGGATGCATTTTCATCTCGTTGATTTCCGAAATGTTGAATGGGGACGTGTTTCAATTCATTCCAGCTGCTGCATCCACAAACAGATTCGACTTCTTCGGCCTTTCCTGTAAGTTTTCCGATAATTCCAGAAAATAGTAGTTTAGGAGCAGTTGATATTTTCGGGTATGACATCGAAGTAGTGGTTTAGTATAGTTACAGAAATTTTCAAAAACTTATAGAGACTGAGGGGATCTCCGTCAAATTCAGGAATTGTTAGATTTGCAATAAGGTTTCTCAACTCTAACTCTGCACTTGGATCAGTAGGTGAACATGGAACAGAGGAATCTGTAATTAATACTCACAGATGAATAGTGATGACATCATAAATTTCCAGAAGTATTGCTTTCTCTTCTTTCTGGTCCTTGGGGAAAGTCGTGATGCTGCCGTCAAGCATTTTTTTGCCAGATCGCGAATAAACGTTGGAAAATTACGAGGATCTATCACAGACTCTTTCGAGATCCTATTGACTGTGCCAGTTAGGGGGGGGGGGGTTTCGGAAAATACGTTTTGAAAAAATGATTCATTATATTCCGAAAACCACAATATCGAAGGTCAGGCTGACTGTACAAGAGAAGAGCTAACTATAATGAAATTTGTAAATCTAGGAGTTCATCGCTCTTCTGCTGTGTCCAGTGTTGCTGACGCGTCCTTGATTCAAGCTGTAACTTGCTTTACTTTCCCCATTGTATGGTTTTTCGTGGATATTTTTTGTCTGATACGTCTCTGTATGTGATTGTTGATGGAAAATCGTCTGATAATATCTCAATGAATGCAGGTGTTTCACGAGGTTCAGTTCTGGCGCCCACTTTGTTTCTGCTTCATATCAATGATTTGCTGGAGAAAACATCTTGTTCAGTGCATAGTTTTCCGGGCAGCAGTACTCCTTATTCTATTTTATCTCCCAGAGTCCCCATACCAGCACGAGAAACAAAAAACCAGAAAGGCATTGGCGTCAATAGTATTAACGATGACTTGGCGAAAATAATGGAATGTGGTAAAATCAACTCGGTCGAATTCATTGCTGGGAAAACCAAGCATGCCTCTTTCCAAAGAAAACCGATCTATTTTTATCCAATATTCAGTTCTCAGGAGAAACTATTCCTATGAAGTCAAGTTTCTCGATGCTTGAAATAACGATCAGTTATATTCTCTTATGAAAAAACCATTCAAGATCGATCGCTAAAAGTGCTTGCTATGAACTCAAATTTCTTATTCGTGCGAAGAAATACTTCACTTCTCATCAGCTTCTAATGATCTACAAGGCACATATACGGTCTGTCTTGGAGTATTGTTTTCAAGTGTGCTGCTCAGCACCAAAACATTCATTGAAACTTCTCGTTTCTATTCAGATAAAAGCAATCCTTCTTGTTTGTGATTCCTCGCTGACGGACTCGCTCGCTTCGTTGGAACGTTGTTGAAAAATCGGACACTTGCTTCTATAGATATTTCCACGGTCGGTGCTCTTCTGAATTGTCGTCAATACTTCCACCCTTGGCAGAATCAACACGGATGACCCGACGAGTGCTGAATTCTCACCCCTTTGTTATGAGCGTGTCGAACCACTGTCATCACCACAGTCATCACCCGAAGACGATTGCGGATACCAGCAATCGAAACGTCGTGAGTACCCTCAACTCGAAACTTGGTTTCAACATTTTTTCATGATATTTTCTTTAATTTCTTCATTCACATTTTTTGACTAGTATTTCACATTCGATACCTCAATTTTCTTGTCATAATATTAGTTCATTCATTTTCATATTTGATATCTCGATTTTTTGTACCAACAGTATTTTTCTTCGATCAATCAATCTCTAATTTCATCATTGACCTGATTTGATTTTGATTTGATTTTCTCACTTGATTTGTATGTTAATCCTTCCGTTCTCAGAAACAGGTTTCAATAGAGTTAATGATATAGACAACGGAAGTCCGAACCATTACCATTCACCGATCTTTCATGTTGCCTTATTTTAATTCTACGCTTTAATACCCTAGAATCACTACCGACTTCTGTTTTTCCCCTCTCATGTCTACTTCACTTCTATTTTTCTTCACTTCACTATCGAAACAAGATATCGTGATATATGGAGCTGATGGTTTATTCTCTGTAGATCTATCTAGTTCCAATTGGAGTTGTCATTTTCATCTTTCAAAATTGCATTTTCCATAATTTTGACGGCACTTTCCGCTTCCCATTTATGGCAGGATGATATGGTGGTCCTGTCACATGTTTTATACCACTGGATGATAAATTTTCATAAAATTCTTGCCCAGTAAACATTTTTGCGTTATCTGTACAAACTTCATAGGGTAACCCAAGTCGTGCAAAATGTTCTCGAAACATTTTGATGGTATTTGAGGCAGACATTTTGAAAATTGTTGAAACATGGACCAAAAAAATCAGCATGAATTCTAGTCTGCGTTGTGATTGGCCATTCCCACACTGCTAGCGACGCCCGAAGAGGGTGCCCTGAATGCACGCAACGAATTTCTCAGCCTAATCCCACGTTAAAAGGTAAAACCTTGTTAATCCATTGCTCGCACAAGCTTCGTCTTCTGAGGTTTGATATCCGTCAGCTGGTAAACGGAAACGAACAATTTCATGACAATACCATTTGTTCAATTTTGCTATTTATTGATGGCCACCACACATAGGAACGCGGCAACAATTTGAATTTCTTACTTCCTATATGGGCGTTATATAATTCAGTTGAAATCAAATTATGATATTTTTTTGGAACGATCAATCCGTAACCCCATATGAGGCAATCTTGTTCGATAGTCATTTCCTTCATGCGCATAAAAAATGAATTGAATTAATCTGCGGGAAATTTCATGGGCCAAGCATTCCTCACATAAAAATAATCTCACTCGAAGTGGAATCGGTGGATGATTATTTTTTATGTGTTTAAAGTCCAACGGTAATGTTGATCCCTTCACATAAAGTAAATATGATATTTCAATTGGAATATCGATAATTGACTCTGAAACCTTAGGAGGCAATCTCGTTAGAAAATCGACAGTATTTATACTCGATTTAACGTAATGAATTTTGTAATCGAAAGCTGATAATATATGAGCCCAGTGTTACAAACGTTTTTTCGCAAACACCGGTAACCCTTTTTATTGCAAAAAATTGTCAACAGGCGTTAACAATCAGTACATGAGAGGAGCCTTCGTCCATACGAATACCGGAAACACTTTTCACCCCGAATATCATAGCTTCTCTTGCCATTTGAGAATACTTCATCTCAGCTGAATTTAAAAGTCTCGATGCAAATGCAATCGGTTTTTTCGAAAGCTACCAACGCGAATTGGGACGCATACACAACTAATTTGATTTTTTGTTTTGGTTCAAAACGAGCCAGAACTTTGGTGGGCAGGAAAAACTGTTTTGCATTCTCAAAACTCTTTACACAGGCCGAAGACCAAAACCATTTGGAATCTTTTTTCAATAAAGTGTACAAAAGATGCAAGATTCTCGAACAATCTGGTAAAAATTTAAAATGAAAATTGACCATACCAAGAAATTTCTTTTAACCCACATTCTTCAATCTATAGAAAACTTCTCCAGGCGCACCATATGTTCCCTGTCGTTTTTGCCTGTTACCAAAATATCGTCCAAAACACAGACAACACCTGGTATCAAGAACATTTGTTCCATGATATTTTGGAATATACTTGGCGCGCTTGTAATTCCGTAGGGTAAACGTGTGTATGAAAACAATCCCCTGTGGGTAGTGAAAGTAACTAGTTTTTGAGATTCTTTTGACAATACCACCCTGTAACTTTGTGAATGAAGATTCAATTCTGTGTAACGAAAAATGCTATGCTTGTAATTGTGGATTGAGGGACACCTTGAAATTCCTACATATCCTTAAGTCACCGTTTGGTTTTGTAATTGGAACGATTTTTTGTACGAATTCAATTCGTTGATGATTGTATCTCATTCGCAGGTGATCATTTTGTTTTGTTCACATTATATAGAGAAGTTTATGACGCAGGTTCATAATGTCAATAGAACGTTTGAAAAATCGATCTTGCAGAAGTGCCCAGATTCATATCCGGTGTATTTTTCGAGTCAACTGGGGCCCTCTGTTACCAGCTTCACCTCTCCACAGGGCACAATTTTTCATCTCGACGAACCTGTATGAAATAGTATTCCCACATAGGTGAGTAGTTCCCAAATTTAGGTGATGGCACTTAGCTGGAAATAATATATCTATCGGAATTCCTATGAGTACCTTCACGAAAAAAGGTACATGGGTAGGTTTGAGTCGGATGCTAGAAAATTAGGGAACTCAATTACTTTCTGGAGGGCTGAATCAGATAATTGGATGACATATTTGCTCAAGAGGGACAATCAGGAGAATATCAAAAATTCTCACGGGTATGCTTGAAGACTGGCTTTAAATCAAATATTCTAAATGAACAATTTGTTCAGACCAGCCTCAACTCACCTACACTGTAGGTTGACGAACTAACACCTATCAGAGAACAACTACTCCCCTGGCTTATACCACGAAGGACATTGGATTACATCCAACAGGTGTTAGCACAGGATTCTTCACAGAAGAAATTTCTGCATATGCTCTTGGCGATACAACTGCCAGAACTGATTTTCAATTATTGGGATGAGACACACTTGCAGATCGGTATCGAGCTATTTGGCCCCTCGTCAGTGCAACGCAGTGCCATCATCAACATAAGTCGATGACTTTCCATAATTGAAAATCATATCCGAACAGAGTATCTGTGACGCTTTCAAAAACAGATAGAAAAGAATCATTTTTTTTTGTTAATTTTTTTGAAACTAGGGAATGGGCGCCAGCGGATAATAATCCACGAGGAAGTGGGAACCAAACAAAATAAAGTGCATATCAATTTCAGAATATATAATCACTTGAAATATCAATAGAGAAAAGGTACAAAACGTTGATGCCTTGTAAAACAATAAATTCGATTAGAAAATATCCGAAATCTGGGTGAATCGGGTATTGTTTATAAAACTACTATTAAGTTTTCAGAAAATTGCAAATACTGTTAATCAGATATAATGGTATGGGGAATAAAGACTAGTTTGATTATCTGAATACACAATAAACACTAAAAGGGAAAATTTCTGGCCAGAATATCAAACGATCAATCTACAGCTGTAGACCGGTATACACGGATATAAAAATCATTTCCCAATAAATTATTATAAATAAATGATTTATAAATAGAAACTATGAATTACGTGAACTTCAACAACTAAGTTTATAAAAAAACACAGGTTTTCTCCTTTATTATTGGTACCAATAGACGAAACGACGTACTCACTCAGAGCTCAGAAGCAATTTCCTACGTTTACTCAGACTGATTTTCCTTTGTCATTGTTGGGTGGAACTCCCGAACAAGCCTGAGAAATTGTATACTCCTCGCCCAACTGACAGCTACCTGACCAGCAAAGTTACTTTGACACGAGATTAGGTGGCAGCGCAACAGGATGGTTATGTAATACCCCAGGTTGTGACTGATGAGACTCTTGCTTAGGGCGTAGGGTTGTACTGTTTTCTTAGTAAACAATAGTGCCGTTAGCTGTAAATTAGGTAGAGCACGTGGTCGAGGTTCACTAATGGGCTATATTAACTTAAAATCAAAGTGAAACAATTTAATTTGGACGCCACCCATTTCTTCTCATGAAAGATTGCTCAGATCTTGTTCGAAAAGGGAAAACAAGATACAAAAAAAAGTTGGTGTACACTTCGTGTAATATTTATGAACTACACATCAATATTCAATACTGCTGAAAGGTGGGAGGAGTCTGAAGTCAAACAAAAACCTTCCTTAAATATTATGTAATGAAAAACCCCTTATGACATACACAAAAAATAATTAACGGTCAATCAACTTCATGGAAATGACACTTTGGTGTTAAATAGTAATTTCAGGTCAGTTAAACCAAAATACAATATGAATTTATCATGTGATGACCTTTTGCAAGTGTTATGAAAATATGAGAGCGATCGTCCAGTACTGTACGAGGGCTGTTACACACAAATATGATGGAAGTAAAAAAGTAGCAGGTAAAACATGAAAAATATCAAAGTTGGTTTATGTATACTATCCTGTATAGACTATGCAGTAGTCTAATGTCCCACGAAGTTGGTTGAAGCCAAAAGTTGTACCATCCACTCAAATCAGGTACGTCGTATCCAAGCAATAAAAGGAAAGACAGCTAGGGGAGTAGATGAAGCATCCTTGGGCTGAGCAGTTTTTGACAGGCTTCTTAGATGGACCACCCTCTCAGTCACCATAACCAGGTAAAAAGTGGAGAGACGAAAGTCTGGGGAAAGTAGTTCATCTGGAGTGGTTGGAACGGTTGCAAGGTTGAACTATCTTCTTTTCGCCTTCGACAAACAAGAAATGTAGAGACAAAAATCCTGAATCCTCATAACCAGGTACTATCCAGAAAGACGATTTTAGCAGGAAAATAATCCATCATTGGAACATCTCAGGAAAACTCAACCAATAATCATGAAAGTTGCATTCAGTCTTGACTAACAAAATGGCGGACAGGGCCAACGGGGTGGCTTCTACCAGCAAAATAACACAAAAGGAAATCTTCCCATACTCCGAAGAATTACCCAAATAGAAGGGGTGGAGATTCTTCAAAAATCCCTCCTCCATAAAAACCTTTTGAAGAAATTGAAATTTAGAATTATGGATACCAAAAAAATGCAAAAACTTACCTCGTACCGAGGTTAAATGCATGTCCCAGCAGGAACAAATACAATATACATGATGTCCAAGCACTTTGGAACATTCATAAGCATAATCAATCCACTCTGGATATAATTTTATCAATAAAATTGATTTTTCTGTCGGATCACTAATATCGACTGGCGTCGTTTCTTACACGAACAGAAGAATGAAAAGCCGACATGGCTACCTCGATTTCGTCGAGCTTCTTCCAGAAATTTCAATACAAGTAACGACATCTAATTAAACAACTTTGAACAGAGTAATACTAGACAGCTAAACAACGAAAACAGAGTAATAACACAAAACGTGTCTCGTTAATTAAGGGTAGGCCACCTGGTGGACGATAGCCGAATTGGTAATTCGAACACGGGATACCATCCCCCTTCAAAAAGAAAAAATAGATTGAAAAGCTATTTTTTTTTTAAACTGACCCTAAATGTGATATGTAATGTAGTTAGTTGCATACTGGTAACTACGCGTACCACACGCCTATAAAAAAGGAAAACACAATATGGACATCTCTGTAAAATTGATTAGAGTAACATCTAATGAGAGATAAAGTCGAGAATCGGAAAATTGTCAAAATCTGGTCGAGAGTCTAGATCAGGAAAAGGTCGAAATCGGTATTCTCAGGCAACTTACTAATACATCACAATTACTCTGTTGTTTAAAAGGTACTCAACACAAATATACATATTTACAGTAATTCCCTTATTTATACATCAAAAAGAAATATAATTAATTTTAAAATCTACCCACTCATACAACGTTAGCCCAACTGTTCGGTCATCAGGTGAAATGGAGCCATCCATATTGGACATTCAAAATGAAGAACCTGTTTGCATCGAAAAGTAACATACTATTTTCAAATGCTTATCATCCGAGGCTGCTAACTGCAACTTATTCATTCAAAAGATGTTGTCACCAGAACACTACAGACCTTCAGAACTGTTCCCTCTAGTACGTTAGGACTGGTTTCCCTGTAACCACCACCGAATATTGGTATCCGAGGCCTATTGACTGCTTATAATACTCGGGAAGAAACTGGGATTCCTCCATTCATACGAAGTACTGAGCCCTTGAACATCAGGACTTGCCAAAACGTAGACAACAAGAACTAGTGGGAAACGAACCTTGTAAGACGATTACAAGAGAGAAATTAAAACAAGAATATTTACAAATGATGGGGTACTACAAAACAATATCAAAATCTTGTGGCAGGAATGAAAAGGCAATAAAGCAAAGTTTGAAGATTACCTATCCAACAGAAACGTCAGAATTTGAACCATAATAGGGCTTCAAGTCTTTGACATGCCATTCACCAGCTGGTGAACCATCAGAGTCTTGCAATTTATAAACAAGTTTTGACATCTTTTGTACTACGGTAAATGGTCTTTGACAATACTTTGGGGCGAGCTTGGCTGAGAATTTGTCAGGAGCACTGGAAAGAACTTTATTTTTCTTATATACTTTGTCCCCTACCTCATAGGTTATATCTTTTCTACGTAAGTTATATCTGTTGGCGTTATTTTCATAAGATTTATGGAGGTTCGCACGAACTTCTGTGAAAATCTCTTTCAAAGAATTCATGTCAGCAACGTAAGAATCTCTATCACCGGGCATAACTTCTAGGTCTGAAGTACTTTGGATTTCTCCGTAATACTTTCCGGATAAAGGTACATGTCTGGCAAAATTCAAAAAGGAAGGAGTATACCCTGTCACCTCGTGTTTGGCAGTATTTATTGCGTGAGCAATTTTTGGAAGATGTTGGTCCCAATCAGTATGTTGTTGGACATAACACCGGATGGCGGTACCAATGGTTTTATTCATACGTTCTACAAAGTTTACTTGTGGGTGATAACGAGCATTAAACCAAATTTTTTGGACTTGATAATTTTCACATAATTTCTTGAATAATGAACCAGCAAATTGCGTTCCATTGTCAACAATACAATACTGCGGAACTCCAAATACTAAAAAGACGTTATTTTCCATGAATTTGACAATATTTTGGGCCGTAGCTTTGCGCATAGGGTGCAAAATAACATATTTACTGAACCAATCACCAATGACTAACAGATAAGAATTCCCATTCTTTGATCGGGGAAAAGGTCCCATAAGATCGGCGGCTACTACTTGCCATGGAAAATCAACGGATTTCTCTTTGCCCATTAAACCAAATCGTGTGGTATGAGGTAACTTTTGAGAAGCACAGATGGTACATTTCTTAAGATACGTTAAAACATCTTGCCGCATTCGTGGCCAATAATATAACTCTTTAATTCGTGATAAAGTTTTGAAGAAACCAAAATGAGCACTCGTAGGAGGATCATGTAAAGATTTTATGAGAGTATGTCTTTGAGATTTTGGTACTAATATTTTCCATTCTCTCACGTTAGATTTTAGGGAAGACTTTGAAGCAATATATTTAAAAATTTGACCATTCTCTATTTTCCACTGAGGAAATTGATCAGGATTTTCACAAATTTTAGTTTTCATATTGTTATACCAGGTATCTGACACAGTAGGTGAAATATCAAGAAATGAAATATGTGGAGCTGGATTATCTTGAGAGATACGAGATAATGCATCCGGTACTACATTTGACGAACCTTTTCTAAATTTAATATCGAATGAAAATTGTCTGAGACGTAGAACCCACCTAGCCAGTTTGCCTGTAGGATTTTTCATATTATCCAAATATAATAACGAATGGTGGTCTGTAATCACTGTGAAATGAGTGCCTTCAACAAAAGACCTGAATTTCTCCACACAAAATATTACGGACATCAATTCACGTTGAGTCACTGACCAATTTCGCTCCTGGCGAGATAAAGAACGGCTAGCATAAGCAATTATTTTTTCACTATTATCAATTTTTTGAAGAAGTATTCCTCCTATACCCGTATCAGAGGCGTCGCATTCAATAATGAACGGTTGTGAAAAATCAGGTGGACATAAGATAGGAGCGGAAACGAGCGCTTCCTTGATTTTGAGAAAAGAGTTTTCAGCATCATCTGTCCATTTAATAGGCTGATTTTTTCTACGACCATGCAAAAGTGCATTAATCGGAGCCATCAGTGTTGAAAAATTTTGAATGAAACGGCGATACCAAGAGGTTAAACCAATAAAACGCTTTACTTCCGTGGCAGTGGTTGGCCTAGGATAATTCACCATTGCCGAAACCTTTTCAGGATCGGTTCTAATGCCATGCTCATCAATAAGAAAACCTAAATATTTCAAAGAGGGTTGTAAAAATTTACATTTCTTTAAATTTACTGTTAATTTTGCTTCTGAAAGACGATCTCTTACTGTACATAATAAATCCAAATGTTCTTCTAAAGTGGAAGAAATAACAATTATATCATCAAGATACGTGAAAATGTATGGTTCATACTTAGGACCAAAAATTGAATCTACTAACCGACAAAGAAATTGAGCAGAGTTTCTAAGACCAAACGGAACAACTTTGAAATGAAACAATCCCCTTCCAGGGATACTAAACGCAGTCTTTTCACGGGATTCCTGATCTAAAGGTATTTGCCAAAACGCTTTTCGTAAATCGATGGAAGATATAAATTTTGCGTTCCGTAACATTGTTAAAATTCTATCCACGCGTGGAAGTGGGTAACTGTCGTGTTTAGTGAGTGCATTGAGCTTTCTCCCGTCAAAACACAGACGCTTTTCACCATTTGACTTATCTACAAGGAGAACAGGTGAACACCATTCACTCTGCGATTCTTCTACAATTCCTAAACGTAACATCTCATCAAGTTCTTCATTCATGGTTTTCAATATAAAAGGGGACATAGGGTAAGGCCTCTGCCTAACAGGTCGTGCATCTCCCGTATCTATATGCATAATTACTTTATCAGTCCTACCAAAGTGCAAATCTCCATCTATAATCTCATAAGAGGAAATAACCTCATCAACCCTTTTCCTATCTTCAACACTTAGAGTGTCTAAAGAGGATAATTCTTTAGAACAGAAAAGTTTAATATCATTTTTGCCAATTGACAAATCAACTTTACATTCATTACTCCTGACCTGCCAAGAATTGTTTTGAAAATCTACAACTACCCCAAAGTTCTGTGCAAAATCGCTACCAAGTATGAAAGACTGTTTGATAGAGGGAACTACTAGAGCTTTTACCAATCGACAAACGTCAGTGACACAAATGGGTAAATCAACAAATCCTATAACTTTATTTTCAGTACCATCTGCTGTCATGACATGCTTTATAGAGCTGTTATTGTTAGTAACCTCTAACCCCAGCTTTTCAAGAAAAGGAATGGCTTCTCCACCGACAATGCTGGCGGTAGAACCAGAATCAAAAAGAGCAATTATTTTTTGATTAAATAAAAGGACCGAAATATAAGGCCTGTTATCATTTTCTTTATCTACAAATAAAGGTGCAGCTCGTGCATCATTTGAAATATTTTGCTTATAAAATTTTTTAACTTCATTCAACCAAAGCTTCCATTTTGCAGCTTCTACAACGAGTGAATCTTTGAAATTTGATTTTGAAAGACTGGCCTCGAAAGGATCTGGAGAGAAGTGTTGGCCAGATGAGCACCCACTCCTACCTAGTTTTTTGAACAAACTTTACAAGTTTTACTCACTTCACCTTGAGCACCACATCGGAAACAAAAAACTGTCCTTTTCATCATGCAGTTATGATACGTATGATTCGGAAATCGACAATTCCAACACAATAAAGTTTTTACATCTTTTGAAGATTCTTCCGAGCTCTTAGATGAACTAGGGGTTTCTTCTCTAGCTAAATGCTCATTTTTAACAAATGATTGACTTGGGCTCTTATTATAATTTCTGGAATCTTTACTAAAACTTGAGTTTTTATTACTCCTAAAACGATTTTTATTTGAGTTAAAATTTCTATAATGATTATTTTGGGAGCTAGATCCACTATTCTGAGTGACTGAAGGTGAAATTGAAACAGTTGAAACAGAGTTCTCAGCATGGGAACATGAACAGGTCACTTGTGAAACTTTTGTTTGTAAAGACTTATTTTTTATATAATTTGCTTCTTCTAGACGTTTGCAAAGTTTGACTAATTCCTCTACTGTATTTGTTTCAGAAAGAGCTAAATAAGGAATGTACTCGGGTAGAATATTTTTCCTCATTATTTTTACTTTAGTGATTTCTAAAGGTGGTCTAGAGAGACGTTTGAAATAACTTTCCATGATAGCAGAGTATATAACAATGGTTTCATTTTTATGCTGTTTCCTAGCCTTGATTGATTCCCAAATATCATCTTCCTCATGTGGAGGTAAAAAATCAGATTTCAATTTAACTACTAAACTGTCCCAGTCTGTCACCAAGTGTTTGATTTGCAAAAACCATAAGAATGCATTACCGGAAAATAATTCAACAGCAGATTTGAAAAGTTCTAACTTTGTGAGCCCCCTTGCATTTGCATACTCAGTTGCTTTATCAATAAAATTGTATAACTCTTTGGGATCCCCTGAAAATTTCAAACCCCAATCAGACACAGGTAGTTGTCTTGCACTATATGAAATAATTGGTGTTGGAATATTGAAAAAAGGTTGCACAGGCGTTGGTGAAATAGGTGCATTTGTCCCTGTCTCCTGCTGTTGGGAGTTAGCTTTCTCATGCAAATCAGCATCTAGTAATAAACATTCACCTAAGGTTTCATTTTTAAATTTAGTTACTTCATCTACATTATCTGCAGGAACTGGTAGTCGTTTGACACGTCCAGTTACATGGGCTAGTCGAGACTTTATACGTTTGAAAATTGAATCCTCCGATGTGCCCTCAAAGTCATTTAAAATGAGTTTAATAGAAGAAATAGAATCACTAATTGCTCTTTTTTCTGTTTCAAAATCGTACTTATACAATGACAGTTGTATCAAAGCGCCAGGACGTTTTAGTTCATTATTCTCTTTATCAAGCATACGAGCAAGAATTCGTCTTCGTTCATCTTGATTTTTTGTGTAAACTACACCTCTAATGGCCAATTCATAAGTACACTCTTCATAAAGTAAATGAACTGGTCTGAATGTCTCCTCCATGATATAAGAATTTCGAAAAAACTATGAAAATTTAACCACTCGCTATGAGCAAAATAAAAATAGCCTATCAAAACTTACTCCAGCCAACTAACTTCAGGCTCCCAGACCAGCAACAAATTGAAAACTGATGTGTAGTGTGAATTGAAAAATTTGAATCACTTTTAAAAAATCGGGCCCCACGCACCAGGCGCCACTGTACTGTTTTCTTAGTAAACAATAGTGCCGTTAGCTGTAAATTAGGTAGAGCACGTGGTCGAGGTTCACTAATGGGCTATATTAACTTAAAATCAAAGTGAAACAATTTAATTTGGACGCCACCCATTTCTTCTCATGAAAGATTGCTCAGATCTTGTTCGAAAAGGGAAAACAAGATACAAAAAAAAGTTGGTGTACACTTCGTGTAATATTTATGAACTACACATCAATATTCAATACTGCTGAAAGGTGGGAGGAGTCTGAAGTCAAACAAAAACCTTCCTTAAATATTATGTAATGAAAAACCCCTTATGACATACACAAAAAATAATTAACGGTCAATCAACTTCATGGAAATGACACTTTGGTGTTAAATAGTGATTTCAGGTCAGTTAAACCAAAATACAATATGAATTTATCATGTGATGACCTTTTGCAAGTGTTATGAAAATATGAGAGCGATCGTCCAGTACTGTACGAGGGCTGTTACACACAAATATGATGGAAGTAAAAAAGTAGCAGGTAAAACATGAAAAATATCAAAGTTGGTTTATGTATACTATCCTGTATAGACTATGCAGTAGTCTAATGTCCCACGAAGTTGGTTGAAGCCAAAAGTTGTACCATCCACTCAAATCAGGTACGTCGTATCCAAGCAATAAAAGGAAAGACAGCTAGGGGAGTAGATGAAGCATCCTTGGGCTGAGCAGTTTTTGACAGGCTTCTCAGATGGACCACCCTCTCAGTCACCATAACCAGGTAAAAAGTGGAGAGACGAAAGTCTGGGGAAAGTAGTTCATCTGGAGTGGTTGGAACGGTTGCAAGGTTGAACTATCTTCTTTTCGCCTTCGACAAACAAGAAATGTAGAGACAAAAATCCTGAATCCTCATAACCAGGTACTATCCAGAAAGACGATTTTAGCAGGAAAATAATCCATCATTGGAACATCTCAGGAAAACTCAACCAATAATCATGAAAGTTGCATTCAGTCTTGACTAACAAAATGGCGGACAGGGCCAACGGGGTGGCTTCTACCAGCAAAATAACACAAAAGGAAATCTTCCCATACTCCGAAGAATTACCCAAATAGAAGGGGTGGAGATTCTTCAAAAATCCCTCCTCCATAAAAACCTTTTGAAGAAATTGAAATTTAGAATTATGGATACCAAAAAAATGCAAAAACTTACCTCGTACCGAGGTTAAATGCATGTCCCAGCAGGAACAAATACAATATACATGATGTCCAAGCACTTTGGAACATTCATAAGCATAATCAATCCACTCTGGATATAATTTTATCAATAAAATTGATTTTTCTGTCGGATCACTAATATCGACTGGCGTCGTTTCTTACACGAACAGAAGAATGAAAAGCCGACATGGCTACCTCGATTTCGTCGAGCTTCTTCCAGAAATTTCAATACAAGTAACGACATCTAATTAAACAACTTTGAACAGAGTAATACTAGACAGCTAAACAACGAAAACAGAGTAATAACACAAAACGTGTCTCGTTAATTAAGGGTAGGCCACCTGGTGGACGATAGCCGAATTGGTAATTCGAACACGGGATACCGTGAAGGTTGATAGGTCAAAAGAAAGCCATATTCCAGTAATCAGATCCTAGGTTGAGGATCAATGCCGTACCAAACTCAAAGAGTTACGTAAGGGTTGTGCTACTTGCCTGGAACGAGAGTTTCGTTCATGCAAATGGCTTCGACAAGCGAAGTTGCAACAATAAAAATTATTGAAAGAGAATCCATTACCTTAGTTCTCATTAGGCACACATTCCAGCCAACAACGGAGAAATCACTTTCAACTATTGTGGCATTGAACAACGACCGTTTTCGGTTCGGCCTACTTGATATATCGTCACCGAATATCCCCGATTTCGAGTCTCAGGTTGCTCGATCGACCACAGAACCTTTTCAGCGAGGAAACCGAGGTAAACAGTTTTTTCGGAATGCTAATCGCTACCGCTGAGTATACAAGGTCGTCTCCTCTACGGGATACCGCGGAATTGAACCGTTACATATCTTCCCCAGACCTAGGCTGATACAAACAAGCAAAATAGCCGTTGCTGCGCCATCTGCCTGTAGACCAGATACTAACCAAGAGCATATGCACATAGCCCAATTCTTATTACTAGGGAATAATGAATATCAAAAATATTCACGGGTATGCTTAAAGACTGGCTTCAAATCAAATATTGTAAATGAATAATTTGTTCAGGCCAGCCTCGACTCACTTACACTGCAGGTTGACGAACTAACACCTATCAGAAAACTACTACCCCCTGGCTTATACCACGAAGGGCATTGGATTACATCCAACAGGTGTTAGCGCCGTATATGAATTAACCTGAGTTTCAGTTAGAAAAAGAATCTCTGGTTTTTGGGTTTGGAGATGGTGATGCACATCATTGATATTTTTATTTATACCACGAATATTACAATAATCGATTCTCAATACTCTCGACGGAGGTTAGGGCGTACAGAGATGAAATATGACCTTATGTATGCATTTTTATCAAAAACAAATCGAACCCCCATCGCCTTCGGCTCGAAAATGAGAAAAGTAATTTTCGAAGGCGAATAAACCTTGCAGGTCGGCAAAAATTCTTGCATGTTGGAGTATGTAGAGGTGAAACATGACCGTATAAACATAATTTTGACAAAAAAGGTCCACTTCCCACCTTCGTTTTCTCGGAAATGAGAAAAGAAAATTTCGAAGCTGAAAACCTTGCAGGCCGACGAAAATTCTTATAGGTTAGGGTATACAAAGATGGAACATGACCGTATAAACGCACTTCTGATAAAAAACGCATCACCCCCACCCTCGTTTTCTCGGAATTATTAAAATAATTTTTCGAAGGCGAATAAACTTTGCATGTCGGCTAAAATTCTTGCAGATTGGGGTATACAGAGGTGAAACATGACCGTATAAATGCATTTTTTACAAAAAATGTTCCACCACCTACTTTCGTTTTCTCGGAAATGGGATAATACACTTTCTATGGCAAATAAACCTTGCAGGTCGGCAAAAATTCTTGTAGATTGGGGTATATAGACGAGAAACATGACCGTATAAACACAATTTTGCCAAAAAGTTTCACCTCCACCCTCGTCTCCTCGGAAATGAGAAAAGATATTTTTGAAGGCGAATGAACCTTGCAGGTCGGGATAAATTCTTGCAGGTTGGGGTATACAGAGGTGAAACATTACCGTATGAACGCATAAAAAAAGTACCACCTCTCACCCTCGTTTCCTCGGAAATGACAAAAAAAATTCGAAGGCGAATAAACTTTGTAGGTCGGCAAAAATTCTTGCAAGTTGGGGTATATAGAGGTAAAACATGATCGTATAAACGAATATCTAACAAAAAAAGTACCCACACCCTCGTTTTCTCGGAAAAGAGAAGAGAAATTTCTGAAGGCGAATAAACTTTGCAGGTCGACAAAAATTCTTGTAGGTTGGGGTATACAGAGGTGAAACTCGACCACATCAATTTCTTTTGGCAAGAACAAACACATCGAAACCTGCAAGAACTTTGGCCGATATCCATGTTTTATTCGCCATCAGGTCGATTTTTTGGGGGAAAAGCCAAGTTTCACCTTTGTACACTTCAACCTGCAAGAATTTTTGCCAACCTGCTAATTTATTTTCCATCAAGTTTTTTTTCTCACTTTCAGCTATCAATTATTGAGGATCAGATATCAACCATTTATTACTGTTTGGAATCGTTTTTATTTGCTGTGTTGTATAATTCATTCACAGCTTTTCACATGGTTTTTGAATCACTTCGATTTTCTTCGATTTCAGTTTTATAGCAATCTTTTTTGGCTTTCAAAATAAGATTTGATAAATTTCTCCTATATATTACGTACTCTGATTTCAGAAGTTTACTAGTGGGATCTTTTTCCAATTAGAAATGAATGTTAGTTGATTTTATGAGTTATTTTGTTATTGATTTGTTCTTTCTTCTTCGAATTTGATCTTTGATCGATTTTCCACAGTATCCTCTGATGTTGAGATGAACTTATTTACTGTTGTGTTCAGATCATCAGAAGTGTTAATTTCGTTCTATTTTTTAGTTTTGAATCCATTGAAGACTTTTCTTGTGGAGATTTTCTTATAATATTTTCCTCAGTCAGACGGAGTTGGTATATTAGTTATATTCCAGTATTCAACAACATATAATAAATTAGAATCTGCTCACTGTCAAAAATCTATTTTCGTAATCGACTACGTATGAGTAACATTTTTATTCAATATTTCAGTCGAAAAAAATATAGTTCAGAATCAATCCATTTCGAGTACTGTTTGAATGTTATTGGCCACGTTTACACCGTGCGCTAATTTGGTATTCTGATCAAGTTGACCATACCAAATTCAGACCAAGTCAATAAGTTACCGCCTGTTTACACCATGTTCAATGAGTAAACAGTTTGGTCATGTTTGGTTCTTATTTGGTGTACATACCACAGAATGTGACAGAAGTATAAACACCTTTGAAACTCTACTAACAAATAAAAACGTTGATAATTCATGGATTTATAGATTCAGAATGAAAGTAAATAATAAACATTAGATTTGAGATATGTGGTTCTGTTGATAGATACAAAAATGGATTTGAGGAGTTTTAGTACTTACGCTTAGCAAAGATTCAAACCACATTTTGCATATTGCCGGATAGTCAAAGCCGTAGGTGTTCACATCATCTTGGTCACTTGACTATTTTGGTCTAGTACGCAACAATTTTCGGTACCAAACCAAGCTGGTCACCTGACCAAGTGTACTGTTTACACCAAAATGACCAAGATTATTTGGTTGAAATAAAGTCATTAGTCAGCTTACCAAGCGACGGTGTAAACGTGGCCATTATTTAGTGGTGGATGGATTCTTATTATTTGTAGATTTTTCGTTTTCTCAACCTACCAGAATCTTCTTCTGCCAATAGCTGTCTATTTTGCTTTGTGTGAATATTTCCTATGTGTGCTCTCTATTCGATTCAATTTCCATATGTTTGGTATACAAATTGAACAAGAAAAAGTGATTCATATGTAACTTAGTGCCCGTCATGCCACACAGGCAGGAGAGTAGCTGTTTTAGATGGACCCCTTCTTCTTTTTTGTGAATGAATCCATCCATACAGTGTGATACCTGCCTCACTGGGTACGATTCCAAATATATTGGTGTGATGAGAGCTGCGAATATAAATCCATGATGAGGTGTTTATGAACAAAAGATATAATAATAATATAAATAATAATAATATTTATTTACTCTCAAGGTATCGAAACAAAGTCATTTAGAATCACTACTTTTATTCGGGTTCGAAGGCCGTCGTTTTTTTGGAATTTCTTCCTGACGTTTCGCTGGCTCGAGTGGCTAGCTTCTTCAGAGGTTCATTCATCTTGGAATTCACTCCGATGACTGAGTCATCGGAGTGAATTCCAAGATGAATGAACCTCTGAAGAAGCTAGCCACTCGAGCCAGCGAAACGTCAGGAAGAAATTCCAAAAAACGACGGCCTTCGAACCCGAATAAAAGTAGTGATACTGAAAACCTCGGCCGCGAAAGCCTCAACTATTTTGTCAAAGTCATTTAGATATTACATGGTGAATAAATCGAAACAAAAACTTATGAAGCGGTGAACTGCTTGTGTGTAAATGAGGATTGTATAAATAAGAATGTTGAAATGGTTTGAATAAATTATTGAATATATGGGTTTATGATCAATGGACATAGTACAGTAGACTTAAAATAAGAAATAACTCATCATTGTTATAAAATTCGTATGATATTTCATATACTTGATAAAAAGAACTCACAAGATCGTGAAATCAGGCAAAAATATGAATGGTGTTAAAGAAAACAGTAGTACAGATTTATTATTCATAATGAATGCATTGAAGGTAACAATTTTCTCTGTGAGGAAGCGATTACAGTTAATCAAACCATACTCGGTAAGCGACACGATATAGCAGACTTCATAACTTATCATTATAAAATTCATATGGTAGCGGCATATACTATAGAACAGATAAAGGACTCACAATTCTTAATATCGAGATGAACATACATGACGCAATTATTTTGGAATTTATTGGAGCTTGGGAAAAATTCGTGTCGATGATCTATTTTTTCAGTTATTTCTGCACGGGGTATGAGTTAGACATATTTTTTGTTTTTTTTTAACATTTTTGGATTTGTCTCGTATTTTAGGTTTGTTGGTAATGAGCTGAGGAGTTTTGGGTCTAAGTATGGATCATTTTTTTGCCCTACTGTATCATTATAGTTTCTTTGTGACGGGTGTTATATTTATGGTCCAAAATGATCAATTCACTTTTTTGAATATATTGGGCTGTGGTTATACCAATGAAGAATCTGTCTTGGATCGAATATCTCGGATTATTCGTATAGGAGGTCGCTTGGTTAGGTATAGTCTCTATGCAGAATACATATGAGAAAACGTTTTTGCATAACCTCGATGGAATGTAGATGGGTTTTGGAGACTCCACCCCAGCCAATGATGCCATAATTCAGATTGTTAACTTTTGTATATCATAATTTTTTGTTCAAAATTGAGGATACTGGTTATAGTATACATTGTGAGTTTTTCACCAAGCAATGAATGTGGTGGTCCTAGATAGAGGTGACTATCTGGGATTATTCCTGGGAACTTGATTTTTTTGACATTCCGGATGACAGCCATATCGGAGAAAGCAATTTCGTATTCAGGCAGGGCTATATCATAGCTACTGAAAGGTATGTAGAATGTTTTTTCGGAGTTTATTGATAATAGGTGTAACATTTTAATTTATCATGAAATTTCATTGATCTATAATAATTCAACATAAGGGACAATCTGTATAACTCCGAATGTACATCGATTTTTCTCCGGTGAAAATAACTATTCATTGCGAATTTGGTGGTGTCTGCTTCTGAATTCATAAAACTGAGACTATCAAAATGTTTTCATTGCTACCAGTCTTGGTCTTTTTCAAAATAGAAAATATTATGAATATGTATTCATTGTACGCTACAATTTCACTGATCACGTAACTAAGGTATCAGACCTTTCCGAATATGATATTATTATATCAATTATATCAAGCAATCAATGGATCACCATTACTTTGTGAAACCATTTCCACTCGAACTATTGAGGTTCGCTGGTGTGTAACTTTTTATAATTCATGACGTTTTAGTAAATGATTCCCCCTGAAAGAATATGAGAATTTATGTCGAGGAAGAGATTTTGAGATTCGGAAGACGAAAGATCATAACTGTTGAGTGCATACAAGAAATTTAAAGTTGTTGAATTTGATACATGGTTAATGGATTTGATGGAATTTCAACCAAGAAGTCTTGTTGAATGAAAAATACCTCAACAGAGATTTTAGATTCGTTGTCGAATAAAATATTTCACTTTGAGGCCACACACAATCCAAGGTGAGCTTTTTCCGATTCATTCCAACGAATTAGCTATAAATTCTCGTTCCACTTTCAGGCCTCTTCTATTTTTCCTAACATATTGATCGCCAAGGATATTTGGATCTGCTTGGAAAGCTATTCTCCCGTACTTGAGAGATCATTTTTAAAATTTCATCCATCAACGGTAAATATCCCGATCTCATTTCATCCCGAGCTACTGGAATAAAGCTGAAGTACCGGAGATCATCATTTCAGACGAGATTGATGAATGGAAGTCCGGAATCAACAACCAGGTTTGCAGCTGATTTGACAGGGTGTAAGATTTTATTACAATATTTTCCAATTTTGTTCATTTTCTTACGTAAAACTAAAATTCAAACAGAAACTTCATTCATCAAACAATGTCTGAAGCTTGAACATACGTATACGAACGCTATTAATTTACCTACTTCTTTCACGATATAATTGGTTTTTAATTAGCTATATTAATACAAATTTGGTAACTTTGTGGACGAATCATCAAAAAATGGTACCAGTATTTCCAATTGTATATATGTGAATATTCTATTTCTGAAGGTATTATAAGTCTCAACAATATTCTCCTTTTTGATCATTTCACCTGTTCAATAATTGATTTATTTTATTAGTTGATTAATTATATTGGTCACAAATTCATGCATGGGCTCAAACTAATTGGCGCCTTTTTTCCTGATTAAATATGTTCATAACTTTATTTAATCTCACAACCCACGATCCATTTGTCCTCGAAAAAAAATCTGAGGTACCAAGGCACATTTCGTACCTTCAACAGAAGAAGTTAGGTACATAATCTATAATCGAACCACATTTTTATCTGACTCAAATCCTGTTCTAATTTGGATTTCAGGTTGAACATATCATCATCTTTATATATCAAGATCATGTCATCAGCATAGCTAATGATTTTGGAGTTAGTATTCAGGAGAGAAAGATTGTTGAGGTATATATTGAATAATATTGGTCCTAGTTCCGTTCCCTGAGGCACACTGCATGATACCGTCTTTTCTCCACTCACTCTGTCATCTATTTTGACAAACTGTTTTTTATTCAACAAATAGCTTGTGAAAAGATCGTGTGGTATACCTCTCATTCCTATATCTCCTAGGGTTTCTAGTAGTATAATATGATCCACAGTGTCGAAAGCTTTTCTCAGGTCTATAAAGACAACAATTGTCGATGAGGATTGATAGATTTTTTTGTGTCAATATTCTAATTGGGTCTTGGGTAGACATACTTTCTCTGAAACCATACTGCAAATGTGACATTAAGTGATGTTTTTCGACTCTTCTCTGAATAACCTTTTCCAAAAAATTTTTAATGAAATAGGCCTGTAATTAGCAGAATAACTCTCATTTCCGTTTTTGTGAATTGGTGTGACTACTGCCATTTTGAAGGATGAAGGAAAATATCCCTGTTCCAGTGATTTATTGACTATGAACGTAAGTGAAGTTGCTATGTGATTGGAGACAAGGTTTTGGGTTTCTGCTTTCAGATCGTCAATTCCGGGAGCTCTCTTGTTTTTCAGTTGGGAGATAATTTCCTATATTTCATTTTCTGTTGCAGGATTTCGAAATAATGAGTGGTTGCGAATCTTTTTTTTCCAAAATATCGCATGTTTCTATTGATTTTTTTTGACAAATCTTTTAAAACAGAGATGAAATATTGATGGCTATTTCGATGAGATCCGTTATTTGTTCATTATTTTTGGATATTATTGATTTAATAGGTGAAATTTCTTCATTGGTCAAAACATCATTGATAGTTTTTCAGAGCTTTCTAGAGTCATTTCCTGTTTCTACAGACGGTCTCTGTAATATACCGTTTTAGTACCCCTGATAATTTTGTCAAGAGTTTATATATATATAGTAGTAGTATAGTAGCAGAGTATATATATATATATATATATATATATATATATATATATATATATATATATATAGAAGGACAAAACAAACATCTTCCGCCCTCTTCCAAAACCACCACCAGACGGGTCACAAAATGAATTTCGAAGCAGCAAAGCAAATAGCGCAGGTAAACCATTTCAGAACACGCCAAATTAGGGAAGCCATCGAGATGAAAAAACATGGAGAAATAAACAGGAGAGACGGCTCCCAAAATATTCCAAATGTCTGGAGGGCCCCTCATCAACAAAAAGAACAACAGTTCAGGAAATGGTCCTTCGGTGGATGCAGGTCACCACGAACCAGACCGACCATTATTACCTGACCACTCATTAACCTAAGGTCCGACAACCATAATCGACCCGACGGCTGATGGAACGCATCATATCGGCTACAATTTACGACCGAGAAATTATTTTAAAAATGAAAAAACAACAACATATATATATATATATATATATATATATATATATATATATATATATATATATATATATATATACATATATATATATACATATATATATATATATATATATATATATATATATATATATATATATATCGGATGATCGGATAGGTTTGCGCGGTCAGTTGTATGTTGTTGTTGAGTTCGGGTTGAACCGCGTCTGGAGTTGTGTTCTCGACGTTCCGGCTCCGATTTTGGAGCCATTTTCAAAAGGTAAATGTGACTTCACGCTGAGGTCTCAATCTGCCTACTCCTCAGGTATTGTCACAGGGGACAAGGGTTTGTGACCTAACGTCGGAGCCTCAATCTGCCTACTTGCCAGGTCTCGTCACGAGTTCTTTCTAAGGTCTCAATCTGCCTACACCTTAGATCGAACTGGGGTATCGAGGGACGTTGGGTGGTATTTATAACAGCGGGTGCTGCTGAAGCACCGTCAGATGTCTTGGTTGGGACTGGGCATCTGGAAACCCAAACTCATATATATATATATATATATATATATATATATATATATATATATATATATATATATCGACATTGGAACAAATAAAATTGTGACCCATCTTCCTAACATATATATATATATATATATATATATATATATATATTTATATATCATCCCGTTCGAATTTCATCCACCGGGGGGATATCAATACTGTGGACGTAAGTTGTTACAGTTCCTCAAATACTTCCAGCGGGAACCAAACTTCAAAAACGCCTTGCGCGCGGCAATCCCGGAATCAATAAGCTCGACGCCGCCTGTTGCATCCACGACATAGCCTACAAGTCTCGGCTGGTTGAAGAGAGACATAAAGCCGATAAGGTGCTCGAGGACGAGGCTTGGAATCGATCTCGATCACACGACGCTCCTTTGGGTGAACGAGCCAACCAACGCACTAGTTGTCACCGGAGCCATGAAGGCCAAAAGAAAGCTTGGCATGGGCGTATCCCCTCTGTCATTTAAACGTCACATCATTCAAGAGGTGAAGAAAGGCATGAAACCATCGGCGACGCTCAAGAGGGGGCCTCCATCAACGCCTTGAAGGCCGTTGAAGAAGGTTGGGGAAAAGAAACGCATTCGAATTCCCAGATTCGTACTCATAGATAATTCAAAATCAGGTGGAGTCTCACCTCTCATACCACTGTTTGCCGGTTTGAGCGCTCTGGGCGCTCTGAGTGGAGGTGCAAAGGAAAAGAATTGTACCTGAGAAAGAACGCCAAAGGTGGATACGGTCTATTCTCGAAGAAACAAAAAAACTCCCAAGAAAGCTACCCGATAGGGCGCTGTTCGATCACGAACTTCGTCATTACGCCAAGCAGTTGAAGATCTCACATTCTCGCGGCGTCTCCATGTAGGGCACTCTATCCGCTAAAGTTCGTCGTCGGGAGTGCGCCATCGTCAACTTGGACGTTTCCCACAATCCTGGAACGCATTGGGTAGCTTATAGGAAGATAAACGATCGCGTCGAGTACTTTGACTCGTTCGGCAATCTGAAACCGATGAAAGAACTTGTGTGATACCGCAAAGACTGCGTCATCGTCTAAAACAACGAACCATACCAGATACGTACAATCAATACAATTGCGGCCATCTTTGTTTGCAATTTCTATGGAGTCCTCCGACTACCACCGCGTAATGGACTTGTCCGAGGAGGAAATGTGGTTCGTCATCGTCTTCCTTATGAGGAACATTACCATCGAAACGTGGCTCTGGTTTCCTGAAAACTTATGTCAAAAGCTGAAACGTTTTCTGCCTTTCAATCGGTACTACGATCGTCACGTGTGGCCTGACGTTTGCGGCCCTCGAATGGAAACACGGTGTGTATTTTGTCTCAGATTGTAACAGGTGCGTGAAAATGCGTGAAAAACGACGTTTTTGTCACTTCGACGCATCGAAAAAGAGCATCAAAATATCGAGAAAAACTGATCACTTTTCGATGATTTTCGTGCGAGAAAAAGTCGATCAAAATTGCCGATTTTTCCCATAAGAATACATGTAAAATGGGATGAAAATTGTGCGGTTCTCATCCGCTGTTTTTCGCACGGAAATTGTCATTTTCAAAGTGACCAAAAAACGTAGTTTTCACGTGTTTTTTATGCTCATTTTCGATTCGTGAAAACGTCGTTTTCACCCGTGAAAAACATTTTCACGCACCGAAAATGAGCATCGAAATAACGCATCGAAAATGATGTATTTTGGTCACTTTTGACACGTTAAAAACGCATCATTTTTGTGCTGTGTTTTCGCATCAGAAATAGCATGTTTTCGTGCCCTTTTCGCATGCAAAAATGTAGGACTTCTAGTCCTTTTATACTATATATATAGCGAGGATGGAGTACTGGTGATTAGGTGAATACACAACACAAACACTTTCACTTTAACTACGAATATTTATTTATACAAAACTCAACTGAAATCTCTGAATATAATAATCTCTGTGAACGCTCACTCTTATTAGTTAAATCAGACTGACTACTGCTTGCTCGCCCGCAGCTCGCGCGTCGACACCATCGCTTATCGTGGGAGATGTGTCAACCAGGATCTTACTCATTGAATTCGGCAAAGCATAATTCTCACACTCCCTCCCCTTGTTGAATTCAACTATACGACATTCTATTTCACTTGAAATAACTATAGCATTCGTACAAAACAAAGATACAGACAGAAAAATGGGAGAATTAATTAATTCTATATAAATCAAAAGAAAATACAAGTTATAGCATATCAATTTTATGGGAAAATTTTATCCAAAGCTTATCTAAATAATTCAATTAGGAAATTCTTATTTTTCTTCTCTCTGCAAAGCAACCCGCTATTACTCTCCTGCGAACATACAATAATAATAGGATTATATCACAATCGATTACAAATTTGTAGTTGTCATTTTAGTTATTCATATACAGTTTGGCTTTCACAATCAAAATGGCATGTTAGTTATTTTATCTCTCGAATAAACATGAGTTTTCTGTGCTAAAGGTTTCGTCATGACATCGGCTAAATTATCTCCAGTTGATATCCAAAACTCTTCGACTTTTTCTTCATCCACACATTGCTTTACAAAATCACCATGAGTATCTGCCATGTGTTTTCTATGTCCAGTTTTCTCTCTCAAAGCCAGCTCTTTTTGTATATTCTCTAGCGTTTTATCAAACGTTTTGAGTTTATGACTTCCATCCATTTCGGTGCAATCTTTAGCTGATTTATTGTCGCACCAGATAGTTACTGGGAACAGAGTTTTTCCCATTATATGCCTGATAGACTTGTCGAGCGAAATCAATTCTTGACAAGCATCGCTCATAGCTAGGTATTCTGCTTGACAGGTAGACAACGTAACGTATGACTGCTTGCGACTCCTCCAAGCAACTGAATCTCCGAATAATTCGATTAAATATCCGGCTGTTGATGTCGAATCTTGATTATCTCTAAAACTTGCGTCCGTGAATGCTTCTAGCGACTCTGAGTCCGATGTATATTTCAATCCAAGATTCGTTGTATCTCTCAAATACCTGAAAACTCTCTTTACATCACTCCAATCATATTCAGTCGGGTCAAGCTGTTTTCTTGCCAGGTAATTTACAGCAAAAGCTATATCTGGCCGGGTAGCATTAGCTAGATACATAAGACTTCCAACAGCTTCTCTGTAAGGTACCTTTTTAACTTCGTTTGCCTGACTCTCCGTGTCTAATTTTATCTTCTTATTTCGATGATCTACTTGTCGTGTTACCATTGGTGTACTTTGAGGCTTTGAATCAGACATGTTGAACTTTTGTAGAACTTTTTCTGTATAAGCAGCTTGATGTATTATAGTGTTCTTATTTTCTCTGTTTCTCTGAATAGTCATTCCTAAAAAGCTTCTGGGTTCACCCAGATCCTTCGTTCTAAAAGCTTTACTGAAATGAGCTTTTATCTCTTCTAATTTCTTCTTATCGTTACTTGCAATTAACACGTCATCGACATATAGTACAACCACTGATACTTTACCTTGTTGTCTCCAGGTAAATAGGCAAGGATCATGTAGTCATGAAGTCCTAATTTACGTGCTCCTTCTGAAAACCTCTTATTCCATTTCTTTCGACTTATTTTCAAACCATATAATGATCTCTTCAACTTACATACCTTTGAAAGCTTTGTTTCCTCTGAAACTTGAAGGCCATCTGGATATTCCATGTAAACCTCTTCTTTCAGTTCTCCGTACGGGAAGGCAGTTTTAACATCCATCTGGCACATTTCCAAATCATTTTTATTCGCCAGAGATATAACTGCTCTGATTAGTGGTAGTCGAGACACAGGTGCATATGTTTCTTTTAAACCGTATATATTTTTGTCCTTGAAGCCTCTGGTAACTAAGCGAGCTTTGTATATAATTTCACCATCAATTTCAACTTTCTTTTCAAAAACCCATTTAGAGTCTATTATATTGGGTTTCTTTCCATTTGGTTTGGTTTTTGGTCTTTCAGTTAAATCCCATACACTATTTTCTCTCATGGAGTTTAACTCTTCTTCGATTGCTTGCTTCCAAAGTTCACTATCTGCAGAATTCATAGCTTCTTTGTATGTAGTAGGATCTTTGTTTAGAGATGCCAGAAGAATATGACCTAACACGTCTTTCCTCGTTTCTTCACATTCTATAACTTTCGTGTATCGAGCAAAACTATTACCTTGAACTCTTTTAGCTTTGCTTCTTGTGACTGGGCCATTGTACAAGTCAGCCTTACGTTTAATTCCTTGATTGCTCGGTTCTGGTTTTTCTATGTTACTCTCTAAGTCTTTTACATGCTTATCATCTGTTTTCGAGTCTGCTTTTCTCGGTCTTCCTCTTTTTCTTGAAGCTGGTGCAGGTTCATTCATTTCAGAGCTTACTTGTCTCCGCCTACCCCTTTGCCTCGGAGCAGGCGCTGCCGTGTTTGTTTATAAATCTCTAGAACTGATTGTTTCTTCGGTATTGATTATATTTTTCGGCACCTTTGATTGGTTATCTATTTCAAACTCAATCGGCTAATACATTTCGAACTCATCATGCAACTCCCTCTTTGTAACTTGATTCGAATTTTTGCTTTTCTTGTATACATCCTTATAGGTAAGTCTCTCTATGAAATTCACATGCTTTGCTTTTATGAATTTTCTAGAGCTTGGGTGCCACAGAGTATACCCAGTAGAATTGTGTCCTACTAACACTGATTTTATGGATACATTACTAAACTTAGTTTCAGTCGTTGAGAGATACAACAAAATCTTCTTATGTATTCAAAGTCACATCTGGCTTGAGGTGAGAACTTCAGAAGTGGAACTTCATACTTGATTGACTTGTGTGGAGTTATATTGTAATAATGAACTGCTTCGACTGCTGCCACTTCCACATACTCGATGGTATTCCAGAATCACACATGAGTGCCCTAGTTGTCCGTTGAATGGTTTTGTTAAATCTCTCAGCGACTCCATTTAATTGTGGTGTAGAAGGTGGACCGCAATCCAATTCAATTTTCTCAGCCTCCATAACTTCAGCGAACTTTCCACCAGTGAATTCGGTACATCGATCTGATCGGACATAGCAGACTTTTGCATCTGTGCCTAATAGATTTCGAGCAGTCATAAGATAATTTTCGAAAGCAGTGCCCGTCTCATCTTTCGTTTTTAAGCAGTAGATTTTGGCATATCGAGAGAAATCATCTACAAATACTACGATGTATTTCTTATGCCCTGGCCAAGACACCGGTTTGATTGGTCCCATTACATCTGTATGAATTAGCTGAAGTGGCCTTTCTGCTCTAGTTCTCTTTTGTTTGAACGAAAGCTTTTCCATTTTCGATAACATACACACTTCACATTCCTTGATAGAATCATCAAAGTTTACATGTTGTAGAATTTTCTTTTTCTTTTGGAGCATTTTTAGAGCCAATCTCAAATGCCATAATAATGCTTCACTCGGTTTATTATCTGAGATGGAATTATCAGGCGACTCTTCGATGAGTAAATTTTTCAGACTCCCGAAGTCGTCTAGTTCATCTATATTTATTGTGTGGTATGATTTTGAGCTATAATCCATACTCGTATCAACACTATCTTTCGGATCAATGAGCTCTTCAACATTCTCCCTCCCAATCGCAGATTTCTTTACTGAAGTTGACTCTACGATATGCTCTGAAATTTCTCCCTCCGATTCTGAGCATCGTCGTATCCTTTCGCCAATCTGCGATTGTTCTGAAGAGTCATTATCTATTGCTATACACGCGAAGCAGCTGTAGTTATCGATATCAAGCGTTTTCCCTTTACCTCTATTTCTCACCTTTTTAACATCAAATTCAACAACCCAATTCGGTTTCTCATACACTCCTTTAAATATCGTTTTATTATTCTCCTTATTGTAGACTCGAAATATTTCATCGTCTAGATATATACTAAAGCCCGCATCTACTAATTTTCGCAATGATAACAAATTTTCAGAAATATCTCTAGCTGCAATTACATTTGTTAGTTTGATATGACTTTCATTCAAAGTATCACTTTCAAGCAATAAGTTACCTCTACCGTCAATTACAATATCAGCAAATTCATTTTTATTTGCGCTTTTTATAACTCCGTTCTCAGATACTTTAAAATCGGTCAATATGAAGCTCTTATTCACGATGTGTTCGGTTGCTCCCGAATCAGCAATAAACTCTATGCGGCTTTTCTTATTTGTAATATCATTAGGAACTTTGTTACCTTGACTCTCATCATACTCATATTCGTCGTCATATTCCTCATCTTCATACTCGTTTTGGTTGTCATACTCAGCTCTTCTTGCAGATGCCGGGTGTTTTGAACCCCTTCTGCTTCCCCTGCCTCTGGAATTTCCTCTGCCGTTGCCTCTGCTGCCGCCGCCCCTTTGATCTCCTCTACCTTTGCCTCGATACCCTCTGCCATTGGCCATACCTCTACTCCGCATGCCTTGTGCATGATTGTACATCTTTTTGGCAGGAGGGCCATATGACTCGTCATACTGATTGAAGAATCTCTTATTCACTCCACGAGGTTGACGGTTGGCAGTGCACTCATTACCCTTGTGGTCAGTTATTTGCTTGCAACTATTACAAAACCAGTAAATCGTATCTTTCAATGGACATTCTTGGTGCCAATGTCCCTCCTTATTGCACCTGTGGCAAGCGGAGTTTTTGCCTTTGAATTTTTGTGACACTGCTCTTGATGCTACTGGATCTTTCTCTTTCAAACCTTCCGAATCAGCATCATTGTCTTCTTGGATACGACGCATCGCTTTTCTCAAAGCATCCATATCCATTTCCTTACCTGTAGTCATTATAACCGCTGAATCAGTGCGTCTTATCTCTGGCATAACTCCGATAATAGCCTGGTGAAACGTAGATCTCTTTTCTTGTGCAGTCAGTTTTTCAGGATCATCACTCAACTCGTGTTCTCTAATAATCTGGTCGAACCGTTCACAAAAGTCGTGAGCTCTTTCTCCTTTATTCATTCTCAAATTGAAGAGCTTGGTTCTGATCGACGTTGGAGTTGAGCTAACTTCACCTTTTCTGCTATCTCTCAATTCATTCAAAATTTCCATAGGCTCTGTTAATCCAAGAATTTTCTTGTGATAATCTTCGTCGATATGATTGATTATGATGTCTTTAACTGAGTTCTTCCTCAAAATGACATCGGCTTCTGACAGACCATTTGGCCCGACCACTTTGGGATCAATCATATCCAAGAGTGCCCAGCTAGTCAGTTCTGTCTTCAGGCTGTCAAGCCATACTTCAAAACTCGCTTTTGATGTAAGTTTATAGGTTCTCTGCACCTTCGGCATAGAGAATGTTGAACTGTTCGATCCCGATGGCAAAGACTTCGATCTCTCGGACTCAAGTACGATTCTTTGTGCAGACGCCAGCTTGTCTAGAGCATCTTTCATCATATTTGTAGTCGTTATATCTGTTGACTCATTCATGGGAATACTGCTAGCTAGAGCTTGCGAACGAGCAATAGCGATTTGCAGTTCTTCAATCTTCTCTCTAGAATCGGACATATCTGTCGTCTCGTCGTTAGTATTTCTACTCAAATCAATTTGCAAGCTATTAGGCTCGGTCCCGCTCATTGTTGTGGTTGTAGCTAGTGAAATGAAATGCTCATATATCACCTGGATTTCTCTATTTCAATAAAATAGTCAGATCTGACATTCTTACTCACACTCAGACTCAGCCAAAAAAAATTGTTTTTTTCATAATTCACAGCTCTCAATTATCAGTCATAAATAGATCTCAATTTGACTTCTGATTCTCATGTACTCCTCATATTGTTTCCTCAACGTATCCTCGTGTTTGTAATTAGCCATCTGTTCCAGGATTGTGAAACATTTTCAATTAGTATATGCTTAATTGCAACATATCAATTTTTGTATACTCTATAATGTGATCGAATTTAATTCATCACTCATTCTCTCAACTAAAAATAGTTTTATTTAACTCGAACTCAAAAAATTCCTCAGAATTTTATTCAAACTCAAACTCCCCACATAGCAATCAAAAGCATATTCATAACTCGAGCACATGCTGAGGATATGTTCCAACTCATATTCTCCAAATAATATCCCTAGTATATTCCCAGCATAAGTACTTTACTGCTATGAATGTTCTTTTCATCATATCTGTCTAGGAATATTGTAGCATATTCTAGGGATCTTGGGACACATTCCCGTAAATACTTCAAAGAATATTTGTTTTAAAAAATACGTACATAACAATTCAACATTTACATTTTTGTGAACTAACCACTCAAATCAACCCCGTAACCTTACTTTTTAGAATCTATTATATTACATTCTAACACATTTTCAACTTGACATTTAGTACAAACTGGCTAGGTTGAAATCCCAACTGTTACTGTTGGTACTTCGACTTCGTTAAAATCTTCCTGGCAGCACTGCATGCATGCGTGCGTGGCAAGTCGCAAGCTAAGCTTCCATTTTCCGAGCTTCTTGTTCTTTGTTCTTGTTGAAATTGAATGTTAGCTACAACCAGTTTACTTGTTCATTTTCAAAGAAGACATTTTATCAGTGTGTGTTCAGTGTTCTCTATTGTGGATTGTGCATATTCGATACCGATAGTGAAGTGTGGGGAAGTTATCGAAAAAAAAAGTAAGTTAAGGGTAAGCTTTCTTCATGGCTCTTTTTATTCATAGAATAATATCTTGTATATCTATTTTAGATGCTGTTCAATGTGATAAGAGAACACAAAATGCCTGTGGATATGAAATTATCCAAAAAATAAACAGATGGTTAGCTAAAGCTAAGAACGGGTTAAAAATGAATTAAAGGAAACTGAGATGAGGTGTTTTGAATTTTGGACCCTACCACTGTCCCAGTATACCTACATGTTTCAATGGAATATCTCATAAACCAGAAGTGATTTCCGATATCTACATTGCTCAAATCAATATGTATAATTATCTATATTGATTATTCAGAATTTAAAATTTTAATTTTTTCATAAAAGAAATATTCCATTGTAACATGTATACCGGGACACCCAGTATATTGTTCTAATACATTATATTTTTAGGTCCCAAAATCAGCAGCGTTTCCAGGACACTGAAATAGGATAAAAAACAATAACATGTCAATAAGAATTTCTTAGTTTTTCATAAATGTTTCAAAAGTATTTGATGTCTTTTGTTTGAAGATAATCAAGGATGGCATTCATGCTTCAGAAAATGCCAAGAAACTAACTACTAGAACCTTTAAGGATAATGATGTTGCATCTCCTAAAGTCCCTCACCAAAATATATATTCATCTTGGACATATCCAGTTTGCACATATAGGGTATATTGAGCATATATATAGCATATGCTATGTTGGTGATATAGGTATATCCTGAGGATATTTGAATATATTCAGGGTATATCATATACGTAGCATATACTACCTTTTGGCCAAAAAAATATACCTAGCATATTCTCAGCATAGAGTAACCATATTCTGTGTATATGCTAAGGATATAATCTCAATATTCTTATGCGTTTAGGAATATGTTTAGCACATACTTGGTATATAATTTTGCTATGTGGGTCATAGTCTCTTTTTATTTCTCAAATCAATACCAGGTAATACTCCTCTTAACTAATAGAGTAATGTTTCGTGCTTCTGAGTTAAATTAACCAAAGAGAATTTAATTTAATTCGAAGCGAGAAATGAGAGTCTTCCACCGTGCGGTTCACACGTGCACACCACTCACAGATGCTCGGCTTCGCGAGTTACCATGAATGCCGGTCGGTTTTGGGCTGTACAGGCACACGTGTGAGTCACGAGTGGAATCCTACTGATTTCCCTAGTCTGTGATCGGACTACGCTTGACACAAGTTTCAGCCGACCACCGACCCCAGAACGTATTCGCTCAAAAAATTTGCCCTATAGGCCAGTAACTCGGATCTGACTGCAAGGCAAGTCAGAGCGGAGCGCCAAACCCAAGCGAAAACTTCCAATTCATTTTTTTTATTTTTTTTTCTGACAAAAAAATAATTGAGCCTTATTTCATTTTCAACTCTGACTGATTTTCTCTCATCTCAAAAAAATAATTCAAATTTCTAATATAAATTTGATTCTATCTTTTCTCTGCAAAACAAATTTATCATTCAAATTGCGAGATGAGGTATTTTCATAAACTCAAAAAATTTCAACCACAACTATCCAAATTATTCTGGAATCCAAACTGAAATTTTTCTATTAATATTAAGCTCGGCTGTAAATGTGAGTCTCTTCATACATCTACGAAAAGAGAATCAAACGTAGCATGCGAGGGACCAAGAGTTACTCTACATTTTACATACCAGCCCGGGAAATGTTCGCGAAAATCGACAAAACTCTCTCCGTTTTGTACACGAAACGACGTTCGTAGAAGTGCTGCACTACGCTTCGATTCGAAGAGCCGATGCTGCGCGAGAAATACCATGACTCACTCGAACACAAGGCGCTCGAGATCGTCACGAAGACCAACGACGTACACGCACACGAACAATGAATAATAGGAGCAAGCCAATAAGACGTGATCAAGAATTGAATTTTCATAAAAATTTAACTACTCCATTTCAGTGAACGTACTACTTTTTTCGAAAGAAAACTCAAATGAATTTAATATTATGTAGCATAAAATATTAGGCCCGTATACACGTGCGATCGACTATTTACTCAAATTCCCATCGTCATGCAATGCGCGCAACGCTAAGTTCCGCTTGGCATCTCCCTGCACCCGATCGTCGTCCGATTCTCGGAACTCCCGAATATTTTCATAAACTAGAAAGAAATCTTTATAGACACTCTTATAGCTTTGTTCACTATCGGACTTTCTGATGCACTTTTACCTCTTAATTCTCTCTTTTTATTTGTTATCTACTCAATTTAACTCTTCACTCAATATCAGAATGTATGTACATTTTTTCAAGTAGAGCTCTCTAGCTCAAATATGTTCACATATATACACATATATACATACATACATATATATATATATATATATATATATATATATATATATATATATACATATATATAAATATATATATTTATTTATTATCTTTATTCACTGATGAAATCATTTTGTAATATATCTCTCATTATTTTTTATTGCGCATTCATTGATATTTTTATTGTTCAAGCTCTTCTCTCAGCTTCTAACTCAACTCATTTTAATTTTTCAATATCAATTTTATTTATTGATACTTAATCAACTCACTTTTGCTTCAGCGAAGAGAACAAGCTAAAACAATTACTTTTTAAACAAAGCTTAGCTGGACTTCCTTTTCAATCAGCTTCCTGTTGTGTAATGTAAACAACTCGGCGCTCTACTCGATTACTCACCGTGCTGATTCAATCGTGTCACTTCAGTCCTTTGTTTCAGTGGATGATGTAAGACTACGATTTTCACCTTAGCTTTTTACTGACAGTTTTCACAGTTTTTCATAGATAGGTACTAATCACCTGATTTTAACCTCCGTCGATCGCAACCTTGCTCTGCTACCATGTAGGACTCCTAGTCCTTTTATACTATATATATATAGCGAGGATGGAGGACTGGTGATTAGGTGAATACACAACACAAACACTTTCACTTTAACTACGAATATTCATTTATACAAAACTCAACTGAAATCTCTGAATATAATAATCTCTGTGAACGCTCACTCTTATTAGTTAAATCAGACTGACTACTGCTTGCTCGCCCGCAGCTCGTGCGTCGACACCATCGCTTATCGTGGGAGATGTGTCAACCAGGATCTTACTCATTGAATTCGGCAAAGCCTAATTCTCACAAAAAACATACTATTTTCGATGTGAAAGGTATGCCTGAAGAGTCTCTCTCTCTCACACACAAAATCAATCAAGTCAATAGATTTGAGATACAAGTATATATTTCCTATAACATATAATTCTAACTCTGTCTATATACATGGATATGTACAAGTGTTGAGATGGGAAAAAACTCTACTTTACACCAACTCTTCGTCGTCATCATCTCCCATGATGTCGACGTCAACGTTTTCGAAAGAGTCGGGGTTCACTGAACCGCCGGCGTTTTCAGGAACGTCATCGACAATGTCCTCCAAAACCGAATTATGGTCCCACGGATAAGTGTCAAAGCTATTCGGTATCAGTTTCCTCTTGTCATCGTGAGGACTTAGCGCGATTTTCGTTTGTTCAACATTAAAAACGTTGTGAGCATACGAACGAATACACCTTTGTGTTGCGAGTTTTTCGCGACTTTCATGCAAGCATTTCAGGTAATCGTCAAAGGTGATATCGTTCGCAACCACATTTTACTAGATTTTTGACGCCTCTGAATTTTGAAAGTGTACATTTTTGCCCGCAACCCCACGAAATTTGTCATAATGCATCCGTTGGCTTCATCTTTCATCAAACCGGGTACTTTTTCGTTTACTTGCGGAATTTTGATTTGGTTATCGCTTGGGTAATCGCTCGTATCGAATTTATCCAGATGAGACGCAATTAGATCTTGATAGGCGTCATCACAGGTGAGTTCGTACACCAAAGAGTCCGTATAGGTGTACATGAGTTTGCACTGGTCTCGCGTATACTTTTTCATCATGAAATAATAATGGAAATCGTATACGCAGACCTTGGATATATGGAGGATGGACATGTCGATATACAGGAGTTTATTGAACTACTCCAAATTGGATTTGATAAGTTCGATAGCCAAGAGGTCGTTGTCGAAGATGGTTCGACTGTGGAATTTCGGACTGCTGATGAGATCTCATCCCAGGGCAGTGGCGAGATGAAGCGGAGCAATGAGGGTGATGAGGGTGATAGCCCGGGCATCACAGCCCTTAGTAAAAAAACGTTCAGGACCCCAACAAAGAAGGATGATGTAATGAACGAAAGGAAGAAACTTAAACAGGCAGTGGAGGAAATCCTTAGTAAGAGCACGGAGGCTCTTACCCAAGTGTTCGAGAAATCTGTCGAACAGTTGAGCGACACAGCGAGTCTCTAGCGAGAATTGAACAAGGATCTGGAAGGAATAGAAGAGATAAACAAGGCTGGCCTACACATTTGGAAGCACATAGACGGAATTGAGGATGCGACCACCAGGTATCAGTCAGGGAAGGTGCAATTCAATAGAACAGAGCAGACAGCGGTCAGACAGCATCTGACGGCCATCGACCACGAAGTAGCCAAGATTGTGGAGACCTGCCTCAAGGAGATCTACAGCATGAGAGAGGAGAAAGACATAGCAATGGCAAGAGTGAATGTTTTAGAGGAGAGAACAAAAGGGATGAACGAAAGGCTCTGTAGTATGCAAGATATTGAGGCCGTCGTGGAAGGACTAGTACAGCAATCCAGAACCACCTATGGATAAATAGAGGCTATGTACAGCTGGATGAAGGACATGAAATCAACCATAAACAAACCAGTGCCGTCCAGGCGCCCCATTCGCCAGGCACAAACCCCGAATGGGGTCGGTGGCGATCAGACGGATACGCAACCGATGGCAACCGACCCACCACTGCGATGGAGACGGACGCGGACACGGAGGCAAAATTCATTGTTGATAAGAAAAAAAGGAGAACTAAATAAAAAAAAGATAATAAAAGAAGCTATGGCGAGGTTACAGATATCAAAGAAAGAGTACCCAGAGTCAGGAAAGGGTGGAAAACTCCACCCAGGGTGAACGAACTAGTGATTGAACCCGCCTCCGATGACGCGTCGGTCAACACCGGCAGGATTGGGAGGGAGGCACTGAAGAGGATGGGGTGCATGGACGAAATGTCCTACGCGAGGGTCCTCAAAGGAAAGAAAGTTGTATTAGGAACGAAAGGGGAGCAGAGTGGGTTTGGAATCAGACAGGCGATTGCGCAAGCGAAGCAGGTCAGGATCAGGGATGAGGGGGTCAACCCCACCCTGCTTTTGACAGGCATCGAACAAGATGATCTGGAGGCTCTTCGTCAAATGATCGTATCAAGTGATCGTCACACAGAACAGCTGCCTTTGCGAAAATTGGACGAAAGCTGACTGGGACAGTATAAGAATACTGTATAAAAGGAAATGTTTGAATAGCCCCTGGGAACAGAATTGGTTACTGGAATGCTGTCCGAGGGTATTCAGGGCCCTAATGAAGGAAGGTGCAATTATGATTGACCTGAATTACGTGTACGTGGAGGAGCACACCACAGTGATTGTGTGCTACAAGTGCTGTAGATTTGGGCACGCAGCCAAGGTATGCAAGGGTGACGCCACTTGTAGCAAATGTGCAGGTGAGCATGAGGGAAAGGACTGCGAGGCCCCTCGATTGCATCAACTGCAGAAGAGTGGGCCTGGTAGAGAGAAAACATGCAGCCTCTGACAGCAAGTGCCCTGTGTAAAAGAAGAGAGTCGAGGAGCAAATAGGGAGAATCAAATACGTTCAGTGTGATGCAGTTTAATGCCGGCAGGGGGGAAGCGGCCACGCACCTTGCTCGTGGCTTCGCAGAAGAATGGGGCATCTCCAATGTGTGTCTGCAGGAGCCATGGGTGGGAGAAGTTCCCTGGCACGGCTGGAGTGAATCGAACGGAGGCACACGTTCCAAAGTCAGAATAAGGATTAGGAATGGGATTGATTGCTCCTCGATAGAAGATCACAGACTCAGGAAAAAAATCTGCACAAGCGTCGAGTGGCTATTGAAAGGAGGAAGAAAGGTAAGGCTCATTAACCTCTATGAAGAACCAGGGAGAAAATGTAGCGCGCGCTGGCATGCTTCGACGAATGAAAGGGTATGAAAGTGCTGGTGGACGACCTCAACGCCAAAAACGTGGCGTGGGGTGGCGACACCAACGATGAAAGAGGTAGAGGAATATGGGACTGGATAATTGAGAACGGATTCTATGCTGGTGAATGAGAATGATTGTGCAGCGACCTTCTCCAGCACCAGGAGTAAGAGTTGGATAGATCTAACGATCTGCAAAAATGTGAGTGTGAACGGGTGGACGGTGCATGAGGAAGAGTCAATGAGCGATCACAGGATGATGAGCTTCGCACTCGCAGAGGGGCCCTCTTGTTGAAATAGTCAAAAGGATGGATATAAGCAGAACCAACTGGGACATAATCAAGACCGCTATTACAAGATATGACAGGAGACCTATAACAGATGAGGAGGAATCGGAGATGGAGGCTGAAAGGATCCAGAACACCCTAGCGGGTTCCTGCAGAAAGGCCATCCCCCGGACTGCAGGTTAAATTGGCAGGGAGAATGAATGGTGGAGTGCGGATCTGAATAGAGTGAGGACGGACGTGAGAAGACTCAGTCTACCATAAACGAAGAGAAGAGAGATCATGCTCATCAGGTATAAGAGAGAAAGAAACAAGGAAAATGAGAATAGAGCATACTGGAGAGAAAATAGACCGATTGCAAAAAGATGGACCATGGAACAGACTGCATCGCTTCCTGGAGGATGATAGAGCTAGGTATATTTCCGGGTCGGTGCTCATGGACGACGGGCACTTCAAGGGGGAAGTGACGAAACCAGTAAATACTTGCTGGCGAATTGATTCCTTCTGGATTCTGCGGACATGGACACCGAAGTCAGGGGCGCGCTGGGGCGGGCCGAGGTGGATTGGGCTGCGACCGCTGAGCCGGCCTTCGGTGAGAAAGAGATCGTCTCGGTCTTGGACGGGCTGGAGGGCGAAAGGGCAGTCGGCGTGGACAGGGTGCCTAATGAGGTCCTGAAGCGCCTCTGATCACCGGTGCGCTCAACGAGTCACTGATGTTTGGGATCTTCCCTAGGGTATGGAAGAAAACCAAGGTTGTGTGGATCCCAAAGAAGGACGGGAATCCCAGGCCCATTAGCTTGCTACCGGGCCTAGAAAGGATTCAGGATAGACTCCTTAATGGGAGGCTACAATCTTGGTGTGAAAGGAACGGGTTGTTCTCGGGGAACCAATACGGTTTCAGAACCGGGAACGACATCAGTATGGCAGTTGGTAGAATAATCGAATGCATCCAGAGCAACAAAGGGAAGGAGTGGCACACTGCAATTTTTGCATTGGATTTATCCAACGCGTACAACGCGGCGTGGACGCCCCATCTTGAGCAGATTATGGCAAGGAAGGGTATACCTGCATGTCTAGGAAAAACGTGTATGGACCTCGTGAGGGGAAGGGAAGTCTACAGCGTAGGGGTGAGCTCATGGGTCTCACGGGGATGTCCCCAGGGATCCAGCCTCGGTCCGACGCTGTGGACTCTGGTGATGGAAGGATGGTTCGAAAAAATGGATAGAATAAATCAGGAAGAATATGAGAAGGTGAACGGAGGCATACCTCGCGAGGCCCACACACCGACGGAAATGGTCCATGCGCAGGTATACGCTGACGACCAGATCCTAGTCATTGGGGGTCCTTCTGCGAAAGTCATTGAGCAGAAATGAAAACCATTCGGGGGGCTTGCAAGAGCTGGGAAGAAGAGTCGTGGGCAAAATACAATGCACGGAAAACGGAATACATGTTCATCCCAGCTCGCAAGGTACTAAGAAGTCCTGTGATCGAAGCGGATGGAGCTAGACTAGAGACGAATGAAAGGATCAAGTGCCCCAGGATTTTGGTCGATAGGGGATTGCTCTTTATCGACCACATGAAGCAGGTGCGGAGGAGAATGGGTTCCTTCGTAAGGAAAATGCGTAGATGAACGGGTAGAGAGATGAGCGTTAGGAGAGAGTGCATCAGAATTCTGTACGACAGGGTGGCAAAGCCAGTCCCGTTGTACGGAATTGACGTCTGAGGAAGCAGGTGTAGGGATACCAGGGTGGTCAGGCATATGGGCGCCGCGCAGCATCCATTCCTACTTGTGATCTGCGGGGCATACCGCACGGAGCCTACAGCCCCGCAGTGTGTACTGGCCGGGATTCCACCCTTATGGTTGGAATGCTCTGTCAGGCACTCGGACCGGGCGGTCCACGCGGTGCAGAGGGCGGAGTCGAGGCTGCGTGGTGCTGACCTGCTGGTACCATGGTTGTATGGGAAAGTGCTGGCCGAGGTCATGGCAAAGGTATACGTTGGCGCGGGTAGGAACGAAGATGGCTGCATTGGTGTTGGATGGGCATACAGGGACAACGGGGCATGGATAACTGGAGGTAACAAGATCACAGACTGTGTCCCCGGGTCGGACCGGACAGGATACCATTGACGAGAAAGGCAACGCAGATCGTCACGGGACACGGAAACTTCGCCGGATATCTGACCAGATTTGGTCTCGCCGGTGAGGTGCCGTGCCCTTGTGGCGAGGAAACAGAAACTGCGGAACATATGTTTTAGAACTGATGTGCATAATCTGAATATTCGGAGAAAATCACTTCTCACTGTGCCACAGCACTCAAAACAACTTTTTAAACGCTCATTCAGCTATTCTGTTGCAACAACTATCAACTTCATCCTGATGAAGTTACCTTCCTCACTCGACATGCCACCCTCATCCTTCAAAACAACTCACAAACATTATCTATTGAACAATCAGACATGATTTTTTTTTTGTTATCACCGATATTAATATTATTATATACTTTTCTTCTACATCTCTATTCAATCTACTTTCACTTGTCTTTAGCCTAGTTTTGTTCATCTGTTCTCACTTCTATGAACTTCCTTTCTTGTGTACTCTGCTTGTGTCTTCAAACAATTTCAATAAACCTTTACTGTAGGTTGCCGTATTAAAAGTGTATTTTTATATCTCTGTGAGCTCTGGTGGAAGAACAGAAACAAGATGCATCTTATTTCTGAACCACCAGCCATTTATTTGCCTGTATTTTCATAACTGGTAAATAATAAAAAATGTATTATTATTATATCCTGTTCGAGTGCGATCTGGGACGCAGGCGTGATTGGAGGGAGAGACGTGAGCAACTGGAGAAGATCCTTGGGGACTTGTGTCTAAGAAACAACGAAGGAATGGACATGAGATGGATTGAATTCATCAACGACATGAGTGAGGATCTCGTGGAAGATGAGGCGTCAATTATGCCCGATCCCTGACTGGACATTGGTGGTTGCTTCGCCAACTCCCAATACGTAGTATATGTCGATCGCGTGCGCATTCGCATGCACACTTGTATTGAATTTTTGTATTAAGTTAAGTATTAAAGAAAAAAAAGAAAAAAAATACGAAGGCTCCTTCCCCGCTAATACCCCCGAACACGATTTGTGGCCTCACGCGGGTCCCAGGTCGGGGCTGGAGAAGCGGAGGAGTAGGGGTTTCTTAAGCATGGTGTTGCAAGATATTGGGTACATTGTCGCTTCATGGCCGCTGGCTGGGTAAGCTGCGTTGTCTGAAACGCTACAATCGTCTGTCTGCTGATGAGATTTTAGGCTCCATACCTGCCTTGCAATCGATTGACCAGTTTCACTACTCGGTGTTTACGGATGTTTTCCATTGTTTTGCCGAAAACAGAATTGTTGGCAAGCTTGTAGTGATTGTTGCCGAGTGTCGTGGTTGCCTGCACCCGCAACCTCGTATTGTTATCATCCCACCTCTATACACTACTGTAGAATTAGTCAGACACAGATAAATGTTATTACGTGGTTACCATAGATTAGGATAGAAAAAGGGATTGCTGGGGGCAGTATATAGCTAGACTTCATGTGAACTGTTAGTGCTGTGAATACTTAATTACACTTGTTCGTGAAATAACAGTGTTTCCTTTCATTCGGGTGGCAACCCCTAACATCAGAAGTGGTGAAAAGAACTCAACAGAATGGGAAAACAGAGAAAAAGACGTTTGTCAACGTCTGATTCATCTAGTAGTTCGTCATCATCGAGCGATAGTGAAAGAAGACGCCGTAAGTCAAAAAAAAACAAGACAAGGAAAGTTACCAGACAAACTGTTGATACTAGAAGAGCTCCTGGGGTGAGTGGCATGTCGAACCAGCCAGTAGGTGTTTTATCTGTGATCCCTGAATTCAACCCCTTGACAGACGATATCATACGTTGGATAGAAATAGTAGATCATAGCTCTCGCATTTATGAATGGACTTCTGAAAATACAGTTTTTCAAGCTACCAGTAAATTAATAGGAACCGCTCGAATTTGGTATAACAGTCTTGTTTCTAATGACGTTGAATGGTCTTTGTTCACATGGGAGATGTGGAAAGAAAAACTAATGGAAACATTCCGATGCAGGAGGGATATTTTCTCATTATTCCAGGACTTAATGAATCATAAACCTACGGAAGGCAAATCCTTGTATGAGTTTTTTTTCTTTCATTTGGCAAAAATAGATAACTTGAGACTCAATATTTCAGAAGAGGATAAAATATCCTTGATTTTGGGAGCAATAGGTGACCAAAATATCAAATCATCTGCCGAGGCTGCAAGAATTCGGAACACAACTGATCTAGCTGCTTATTTACGTAATAAATTATTCCATAGCGACGCAAATACAAAACTTCCAGAATTCTTGTTGCCAGGCACAAGCAAATGTAACAGTACACGTAATGCCTGGATAAAACCTCATGATAATCCAAATAAACATAGGGAAATTAAAATCAGTTCGTATGATAGTTCCTTAAAAAAATGCAATTCATGTGGTAGAACTGAGCACAAGAGGGAAAATTGCCCTCATAGAAATAAAGTATGCAACTTTTGCAAAACTCTTGGTCATATTGAAACTGTCTGTCGCAAAAAGCACATTCCTACATTAGAGAAGATCAGAATGATGAGATGAGAAAATAATCTGCGAAGAAATTCAATAAGGAGGTTTTACTTGACGGTATCCGAACAATTGCATTCATTGATTTAGGTAGTGACTGTTCCGTTACGGAGAGAAAATTAGCTCTTGATTTGAAATTGAAGATACATAAATTGAATGAAGTTGTCAAACTGTCAGGGTTCACAGGGCAATCAATATATGTATATGATTGTACTTTCGCAACTATTTCAATAGACCAATGTTGCCTTCATTGTCAAATTCACATTACTGACGAGCCCCTCAATGAAACAAAATTTATTATCGGGCGCAATTATACGGAGAATGATTCCATTTCCTACCACCGAATAGGTAATAAGCTAACATTTCAGAAGGCAGGAAGGGCATTGCAAAATGAAACTGATGTGACTTTTTGTAAATTTGAAATCATCCATGGAAAAATATCAGAAACGGAAAAGGCTCAATTATTTGCATTAATTAACGAATTTGAAAATTGCATGTACGTTTCAATGAAAAAATTGGGAAAGTCACACTCAGTGGCTCTCACAATTGAAACCAAAAACAATACACCGATATCTTTTCGTCCGTACAGACTATCAGAAAGTGATAAAAGTGCAATGAGGAATCAAATAGATGAGCTTCTTTCAGCTGGTATAATCAGAAAGAGTAATTCAGCATATGCTAGTCCGGCGCTACTAGTCAACAAAAAAAAATGAAGAAAAACGTTTAGTAGTAGACTATAGAGCTCTGAATAAAATAACAGAAAAGTATTCATTTCCATTACCCATCATAGAGGATTTGATTGATTCATTAAAGGGGTTTAAAATATTTTCAACGTTAGATTTAGCCTCGGGGTATCATCAAATACCTGTGAGCCCTGAATCAGTTCACAAGACAGCCTTCGTCACACCCGAAGGTCATTATGAATATCTCCGGGTGCCCTTTGGTTTGTGCAATTCACCAAGTTTCTTTCAAAAAATGATGTCGGAAGTATTTGAACCCTTGCGGTCATATGGGGTGATCCCATATTTGGATGACATAATAATACCCTCTAAATCGATCGAGGAAGGCTTATTATTGCTTGAAAAAACTTTCGAAATTGTTAAGGACTTTGGACTGACCATAAAGTTGTCAAAATCTAAATTTCTCAAGCGAGAAATAAATTATTTGGGTTGCATTATAAAAAAATAATGAAATTTCGATCAGTGATGAGAAAACGGAAGCGGTAACAAGATTTCCAATTCCAAGGACGGTTCACCAAGTGAGGCAGTTTTTGGGATTGGTTGGATACTTCCGAAAATTCATCTCCAATTACGCTATCAAAACACGTCCATTAACCTTACTATTGAAAAAAGACTGTAAGTGGAAATGGAATGAATCTCATACAAAAATAGTGAATGAATTGAAAGAAATCATTTGTGCTAAACCAATCTTAACAATTTTTGATCCGAGTCTCGAAAGTATAGTTTATACCGACGCATGCCGCGACGGTCTAGGCGGCATATTGATGCAAATAACGAATACTGGAGAGAAACCCATTGCATATTACGGTAAACAAACAAGCAAAGATGAGCAAAATTATCACTCATTTGAATTAGATCTATTGGCGATTGTAAAAACTTTAGAACGTTTCCGTCACTATCTATTAGGTTCTGAATTTACAATATTTACTGACTGTAGTGCGGTAAAAAGCGCAATGTCGAAGAAATAAATTCTTCCGAGGATTGCGAGGTGGATGCTCAGCTTGCAGGAATTCAATTTCCAAATTCGACATAAGCCTGGTTCACAAATACAACACGTGGACGCACTGAGCAGAAATACAATCATCGCTGCTAAGGAGCAAGATATTTTCATCATCTCTGAAGAACACTGGTTAAAAGAAGCCCAAGACATCGATGCGGAGATTGTGAGAATAAAGGAAATCCTACTATCCGGAGATATACATGCCAACCGTGCAATTTTCAAGGACTATGATCTACGTGCTTATAAAGTGTACAGAATGACTAATAGAGGAAGAAGATGGGTGGTGCCGCGCAAATGTAGGTGGCAAATTGTAAAGTTGAATCACGATGACGCGGGACACTTTGCGTTTGAGAAGACAGTCGAAAGAATTCGTGAGCGATATTGGTTTCCGAAGATGAGGCGCTTCGTAAAAAAATATATCGACTCCTGTCTTCATTGCCTGTATTACAAATCTGTCGGGGGTAAGAAGCTAGGATTACTTCACTCAATTCCTAAACATGCCGCACCATTCCACACGCTCCATGTGGATCACTTGGGACCGTTTGTGACATCGAAAGCTGGAAACAAATACGTCTTGGTGATAATTGACGCTTTTACTAAATTCATTTTCCCCAGAGCAGTACCAACGACAGAAACGTTCAAAGTTACCGAGGAATTGAGTGAAATATTCAAAGTATTTGGTAACCCAAGACGAATAATTTGTGATGCTGGCTCAGCATTCACTTCCAAAGAATTCTTCAAATTCTGCCAAGACAAGGGAATAAAACTTTTCAACATTGCTGTCGGTATGCCTAGAGGTAACGGACAGGTGGTAAGAGCCAACCGATCAATTCTGGATGCCCTGTCAACCATGGGAGCTAGTACAACAACAGACAACTGGGATTCCAAATTGGGAGCGATTCAACAAAGTATCAACAGTATGGTACATAAGACTACAAAAGCAACCCCTGCTGCACTTATGTTCGGGATCAACTTGAGAATGGATGGTGATCGTTATATTCCTGATGGTGACAAAGCACTAGACGTTACAAAACTAAGAGACATTGCCAGTGAAAATCTGGAAAAGAACAGGAAGAAACAGGACAAAACCTTCAACGCGAAGAGACGAGAAATTAGCGGATATAAAATTGGCGACTTGGTTATCACGAAAATCGCTAGTCTGCCAGGAAACGAAAACCAAAGCAAAAAACTGATGGAGAAATATAAGGGACCCTTCAAGGTCATCGAAATATTGCCTAACGACCGATACAAGGTCAAAGAAGACATTCACGCTACTAGATCCAGGATTCCATACGAAGCCGTAGTATGTCTGGAACACATGAAACCATTCAAGATCCGAACTTAGACAAGGTACGTCAACACATAGACATGCCCGTATGCTGGCAACACATAGACATGCCCGTATGCTGGCAACACATAGACATGCCCGTATGCTGGCAACACATAGACATGCCCGTATGCTGGCAACACATAGACATGCCCGTATGCTGGCAACACATAGACATGCCCGTATGCTGGCAACACGTAGACATGCCCGCATGCTGGCAACACGTAGACATGCCCGTAAGCTGGTAACATCCAGAACTACCGAAAAGCGGTGTGAAGGATGCTAATAACAGATTTCACTTATTAGGGTTGATAACAATTCAGTGAACTTATTGTTGCAGGTTGGAAATCGAATATCGATTGGGGACAATCGAGAACCAGGATGGCCGAGTGTTATCATCCCACCTCTATACACTACTGTAGAATTAGTCAGACACAGATAAATGTTATTACGTGGTTACCATAGATTAGGATAGAAAAAGGGATTGCTGGGGGCAGTATATAGCTAGACTTCATGTGAACTGTTAGTGCTGTGAATACTTAATTACACTTGTTCGTGAAATAACAGTGTTTCCTTTCATTCGGGTGGCAACCCCTAACAGTATTCAGTTCATTGTAGGGCTTGAGCCAAGCCTACTTCTTGAGAAGTACTTTGTGTACTCTTGTCAGTACAAGTCCGTGCGCTAGTGCCTGTTTCAGTAGCCGATAGTGTACGACGTGTCTTTCCTCTCTGTACAGGGTTGTCATCAATTGTGGGTGTTTTGAGTTTGGCGGTACTCGGTGTTCGGCGCACATCGGAAAATCCCGAGATGTTTGTCGTGGAGATGCTCGGGGTACTCCAAGTCGACCTCGGGTATATACCCAACGTCGGACGAGTTCGAATCGTTGCGAATATCGTTGAAGTTTTCCACCCATTTGAAATCGCACACCGGCAAATGTTCCATCATGGCCCACCCATAAAGATTAGTGAAGTCGAGATACATCAAGTACTTGGACGGTTTCGAGGGATCGAACTCGGCCATGTACTCATTGTTGGCTTTCGAGTACCGGTTGCAACCCTGACTGATACCGCCTCGAATGCCTCGCTCTATGAATAGCACCATGTCGATGTCTCTGAGAAGTTCCAACTTGCACTTTGTGTACTTCAACATACACGACCACGTATAACCGGGCATGGTGAAGTACCAAGCGGGACCGAGTCCGTAGGTGTTATGGCTGATCTTGCGGAAATTTTCAAAGTTGTCGGTCAGCAACAAGATGTCGGTTTTCATGTACAGATCCGAATATTTGCCAAGGGTTTTCACCCTGAATAATTGTCACACCCGTTGTGCATGCTCGTACTCGCTTTCGGTGATGTCGCAATCGTTCAGTTTATTGTGAAATTCCTCGGGAGCTGGCAACTGTGTACACTTCAGTTTTTCCAGCGTGTCGACAAAGTCGTAGGGGAAAACCCATTTGCGCGCGTGAGCAGTTCGTATTGTTCGGCGCTCACGTGCCTGAATTCTTCGCGGGTTTCGGGCAAGTCTTCAGTTTTCATGGTGCGCACCAACCCATCCAAACTCATACCCAAAAATCGAAAAGAGTAGATGAAACGGAATCTGATGGTCGTCTCCTGGTCGTACTGTGCCAAGGAAGTGTATTTTTCATTGTTGATCGGCAACAAGACTATGTGTCCACGTTCAGCAAAGTCCCTGATGATGGAATGGCTGTCGTAGCCACCCAAGCTGTGAAGCTCAATGGGCACTACGAACTGCTTTTTGGACTGAAGGTTGCATTGAGTATGCGCCCAGCTCCGGAATAATCCGGTGGAATGGTCGTGGTCAGCTACCTTTGCATCCTCCGCCTTGAAAGGGTGTTCGCAAATGTGGCAGACTTTGGCAGAGTCTCGTCCCGAAGGATATACATCCATCGGTACGATTCGATGGATTTTTTCCTCAACTTCTTTGGCAATGTCCTTCATTCGATCGGTAAACCATTCCATCGAGTCTGCACCTCGATGGCTATCGTAAAACGACAGAGTCGTCGTATGTGCATTTGAAGTAGAACCCTGCGCTGAAAGCCGAATGTTTTTGGTATTTTTGGGTTTTGCTCATTTTGGATTTGATCAAACTGTCATCGAACGGCTCCAATATGCTTTCAAAGTCCGCGTATCACAAAAAAGCTTTCTCTCCTTGAGAATGAAATTGCGGAATTCGATATGGGTGTATTTTGGAAAATAAATTTTTTTATGAATTTTGAGTTTTGCAGTCAGCCGTATGACTGTCGTGTTCCTTCTGCGACGAGAAGTAATTCAAACATCGGTCGCAAATGAATTTTTCACTCGTATGCTTGCTGAGTTGTTTACTGACAAGGCGAGACAAGTCTTTGATCCAGCAGTAATGTCGGCGGATGTTTGTGATGTCATCGTCCTTGTCGTCTTCCTCGTATATTGTCGGTAGTGGTTCATAGTCATTGAATTTGGGTGTGTACATGTTTTCAATCAGAAGTAGATTGACGTGTCTGTCTAATTTCTTTTCCGCCTGTCGAATTTCTTTTCCGCCTGTCGAATGGGAGCAACATCGAAATAGGGTCGAGAATCTGATGATGGTTTCATCAATTCCAAAATGAACACATTGACCGTAATTGAGTTAAATTTTTCAAATTCATAGATTTGTTTGATGGTGATGGGGAATTCCAAACCGTCTGTATCCAGTATAATTACTTCTCTCCGGGCTTGAAGGCCGTTGTTCTTTGGAATTTCTCCCTAACGTTTCGCTAGCGCGAGTGGACAGCTTCTTCAGGGGCTCATTCATTTCTGATGATTGCGAAAGCCTTTGTATTCAGTTTATCTCGCCAATTCGGATACCATGATTATGATCAGTATTTCAAACCATTTTGTGCTGGACATAGTGCCGAAACGATTGCCCAAGCGAAACATACATCGTCATCGTTTTTGATGTTGATGCATGCATGTATTTTTCATAGGTTCTGGAAGTTCGATGGAAAATGAACCACGCCCATTTCCGAATCCCGCTTTATTGATATTCATTCCCAAACTCACGATTTTTCTCAAAGACTACCCGCTTTCCCTTCCGCTGAATTCGTCCAATTCAGTCAAGATTTTTTCCTCGATACTTTCCTTGAACCACGATTTCAAGTCCGTCCCCTGGTCGATCACTTCTTTTTTAGTGTTGAAATATTCCACACTCTCATGTTGATCGGCGGAAATTTTGAAAAACTCACAACAGAAAGCTGCATTCACTTTCAGCAACGCTCTTACTTTCTTCAAAGCGTTCAATATGCGACGCTTGAATAGGCTGAAAGCATCGCTGAAAAACTGAAGTACATCTTTGTGCTTCAAGTTCATGATCATCCCTGTACGTACGCGCCCCTGATAGGTAGAAATCAAGTCCTCCCAGATGATTTGACTTGTCAATTTTCGCGCCCCCCACCCCGCTGCCAACCCCCGCCCCACTACTGGATTTTCAAGAAATTTTGAAACGCTTTGACATGGCCTTACTTGTTCGAAGTTTTCTCGAAGTGCCGATTGAAGACTGATCCGATACCCGAATAGCTTTTTTCAATATACGAACAGATCGTTTGCTGTATTTTAGCCAGAGTTTGCGTTCCGCCGCGCTGAATTTTGTCCCTGAATTTCCCCAGATTCAGCAATCATTTCGTCACTGACGGCGGATATGTCTGGCATTATTCGGTTTTATATGGAAATATGGTGCAAAGTACGAGAGTATTTTTCTCACCTCATAAATTAGTTTTCGACAAATTCGAAGGGGGTCGTCTTTGCGGTGGTGGCTCCTCCCACTTTGATGACTATCGATTATTTTCCTGGGGTGAACTGCTCCAATTTCTCCTGCAGGACTGTCACCACTCGTCTAGGCAGGAATACTTCGTTCTGTTGGAGATCTGCTACGACGGCCTCCCCAAACTTTGTCTTCACAAGACGCAGCTTCTGAACAGGATAGGGTTGTTTTTTTTCAAGCTGCTCAGCGGAATAGTCTGCTTGTATTCAGATAAGCTGGCGACTGCGTTTATATCTGCAATATCCATCTAAAATGAGTGATCATCGTTTCAGAAAAAATATCAAGTGCCCAAAGGAAAAAAAAATTATATGCCCCCAGCCCAAATTGTATATGACGATACGTTTGAGAAAAATTTTTGGATCGCCTTGTATGAGCTGAATATATGTTCGAAAGGAAAAAAAAATTCAACACACTGTAGGAGCTGACACCCCATGAAAAATATTCATTTTGACACACTATATATGCGTTTGGAAAAAATGGTTGGTTCATCCTGTATGAGCCGGCAACTGGACGAAACAAGAAACTTCATTTGACTGAAAAAGTTCCGACACACGCTGTATATTCCGAAAAAGATCGCACGAATAGCTCAACCTGTGTGAGCCGTTTCAAGAAAAAAACACTCCCGAGTATGCATGGAAAAGAGGCACTCACATTTTACTGTATGAAGACACTGGCGCACACACACATTACTTTGTTGATTGATAGAGAGTATTGACTGAGAAAGAAAGAGAGAGAGATGTTCACTCGACGAGTTCTCGCAGCACAATGATGCGCGTCGCTTGTCGATGATAGCCAAGTTGACGCATTTCCCCCCTGCGCCGCCATGCGTCCTGCCCGCTAACGGTCTGTTCGTTCCTCGGTAAAAGCACAATGCAGGTTTACGTAAACACGTTGGGGATTCACTCTCTCTGCCGCTGAACCCATTATTCATTCGGAAAAATGGGCGCTTTGCATACCGACATAGAGCCGCCTTAAACATAAACATATCAGCGCGCTGTGTGTCCTCTATCGACATGCAGACAAAGAACCGCCTTAAACGTAAACATATCTGAGGCTGGGAACTCTCCGTTGGTTCTTTCGCAAGTCTCAGCATATCGATGGGGATTCACACTTTATCGATGCCGAACCCATTGATCATTCGATGATCGTAATTGTCTTTGAGAAACCTGTCGACAAAGAGCCGCCTTGAACGTAAACATATCTGAGGCTGCAAACTATCCGTTGGGACTCTTGCTGGTCTCAGCATCTGGACGACGATCGTTAGCGGACATGGGCGGAGTACTAACAGGGTTACCGGGTCCCGCCCGCGCTCGAAGACATAGGCGTACTATGTTCCCAAAAACTCCCGAAATACGCTAGGCCGGTTCTATGACCGGATCTCGGTCATGATACATACTCTGACATACTACTGAAGTCACACGCTGGATACTGGGAATTTAGGGATGCTGCATTTTCACCCAGATTTTTCTTCATCTCATTTTTATTCATTTATAATTGTACTTCCGGCTTCCACATTGCCAAAGAAATATAGTTATGATTCATTTTGAGTCTTTTTCGAAATGGAGTTTTATTTTCAACAAAGGTTTTCGAGAGCTCAAAAACTTAATTTGCATGTTTCAAACTGAGTCAGTGGACGGTCATGGGCAGAAAACTAGGTTCTACCGTTTCCCGCTCTCGACAAGGTTGGCCCCCTGCTAGGACGACATGGGCGTACCCCCTAGGCCCCAAAAACCCTTGACCGATACGGCCTCACCTATCGATAAGGCCGTTTCGGCTTTGCCTCACTACTCATTTCATTAATTTACAACTCTCGGTATGGAATTTTCGATAACATTTTATTCATACAGGTATGTCTGACAATGATTACAGAAAACGAATTCTTGAGCCACAAAAACATTTTGCCTATTCAATTCTGACTCCCAATGAAGGCATTTTATGAAATGATGGGAGTAGCCGTTACTATGGAGAGCATTATGAAATTGGGGAAAAAACCTTTCTGTTTCTTCGTATTAGTATTCGTTTGAAAATATCCATAAAGAACGAATCTGCAGTAAGTATAATTTCTCAATTATCAAGAGATTCAATGCAAGATTTGAGTAATACGGCAATGCTCAATCAAGATTTCCTATGACTCGAGAACTATACTATATGCCAGACGTGAACATTATCAATTTGATCAAATACTCACAGATTTTCGATTTTCCCAAGAATTTTTGCTATCCTCTCTAAAGATGAATTGATGATGATAATCTATCTCATCATTGTTATTATCATGTTAAAAGTAGTATGCCTTGGTTCAAGGAAGTTTTTATATGGTGTTGGTGATTCAAATGTCATTGTCTTGTGAAAATTCGGCTTGATTTATCCCCTGGTTGTCGGTGAAGAAGTTGGTCTGAAGGGGCGATGATGAATATTGATAAGTGTGGGCGACGTCTGCTTTTGAACGTAATAGAAAGATGTATTTTTGGGTTTGTGAGAGTGTGCGTGTGCATTCTGTGAGTATAAATGTGATATTCACTCACATTCAACATCCAATATAATTCGCTTGCTGACAGATGGAGGAACACCGTTTGTCGCTATGCAAAGATAGGCGCCCATATCCATACGGCTGATGCGAGTGAGATTCAGGTATTCTCCCTCGTAAAAGTTCACTGAAAAAAATTAAATGAATTGATTATACTTCAGACATTGATGAGTCATCCCATATTTTCATAATATTTGTATTCATCTAAGTGAAATTTCACGACACAGCACAGAGTCGAATTGCATGTGACGGTTACCAACCATGGGTTTATTCTTCATTTGAACATCATCACTGTGAGACAATGACTTCAGAATGTTGATCCGCATTCTCGAGATCATCCAATCATCATTCGAATTCATCTGTTTTTCTTCATCAGATAATACTAAGAAATGATGAATCTTTCGTACCTACGAAGTTGCGTAACCTGCAGATATTTGCATAAAAAGTTGTTAGTGTTTCTGAACTCCAAAAAGCTTGATGGAAGAGGAGAGTAATGAACTACCAAAATAAAGAAAGGTGCGATGTATCGTAACCAGCTCATGAGAAAGTTGTTTATCTACACCTTTTTCACTGAAAAGCAGATGAAAATGCTCATTGAAAGATCAAAGAAAGCTTACAGAGACATACTTTCAGATTATTCTTCACAGTGACTCGTGACTCACAAATGAACGGGTTCCTATCCTCAGGAAGCTCGAGGTACAGATTCAATCATTTCTGTTCATGAATTTATATGGATCGCTAGTACAAAAAAGGAAAATGAAGGATGAATCAGTATAGCGGAAGCTATATATTCCGAATCGGTTTAGAGAATAATACCATCTTCTAGTCATCGTACCGAGTACATACCGCAAGCAAACTAGCGGATTGATATCAGAAACAACTAAAAAGCAAAACTTCTACTTGATGTTTCAATCAGTGCTATTTCTCTCATTTAAACTGATAACTTCAATTCTCCGAAGTGGAATGAGCCTTCCGAAAAAAATATTAGGACTGTTCAGCCGTCACTGATTACTGAGTGCGCTAAATAACTTCACTCAAAGTACCTTTTTGAAAACTATTTATTCCATACTATAGAAATACAAAGACAGTATATGCCTTCATAATGGGAGTGTCAAACTGTGACTGACTTCTCGATGTAGAAAAATGGCAAAAATCTGTCTCAGCTCTCGGTATACAGTTCGAGATTATTTCGAACGGTTCCATGGCAGTAAGAATCAAAATAATTTTAATTTTGATGTGGTTTCTTTCCTATTTACTCTATTGGCAAGTTTCACTCTCGTTAATATAAGTTTAATATTAGTATGTTTTCATATACGGTCAATAGTATTTGATTCTAATTCTTTTTCTGAGGTGATATCCAGGAGTTCAGAGTTACATTTCTCAAACTCAAGTGATGGTTATTTGAAGTTTTCTTGAACTATTGCAAAGGATCAACAATAAACTCAACAGTACATTCTTCAAATTCATTGATATTTGTATGGGAGCTCGTTGATTCTTTCTACATAAATGGTGTTTTTGCATGTTTGATGCGATTGTGGAGTGTGGGACTGGAAATGATTCGAAATTAAACGTAATAAGTCGCCACTTTCTTCACCAACATTCACCATAATTGATCAGGATTACCAAGAACAGTTTCGATTTGATTACCAGAAGCGACCAAATGGATTCTCAGCTCTGCTTCTCCAAGTACTTCGTCCAGCTCGTTTCAAAATGCCTTTGTTGCTTTGTTTTGAATACGTGGCAGACCATTCGCGATGGCGTTTACCTTCCTTTTGAATTATAAAAAGGATGAAAGAGTAATATGATGTTTTTCAAATTTATTAGAACTGGAATCTAATTATGGATATCGAGCTTCGAAATGAAAAAATGCAATAACATGCAAATCGCTGTTTGTCTAAGTGTTGAGATGTTATTGATTTATTTCACAGCACCAATCATGTTTTCACACTGAATATTAAATCAAGGGTCGTTGTAAACCATCAATGAGTGTGTATTGCATCCCTGTGAAAATAAAATGATGAACTACGCAAGAATATTGAAAACCTTGAATGAATTGAAAAGTGACAAACTGGCTGCGGCTTTGATTCAATTCATGATTGGCTGTGTTTTTTGTTTATTAGTTTGTGTTGGCAAAATCTTGAGTAAAGGTTGTTCAGGTCCGGAAATATTGCTGAGTTCTTTCCTTCTCTGTTGTCGGCATGATGTAATTTCCGCAATAATTTTTCCTGTGATCTAATTGGGATTTTTTCAAGTCCTTGTTGCTGTGCTTGGGACTCTGGTGAAAATGGATTCCATAGATCAAACTAGTTTATCAGCAATTTGTGTAATTCATTCTCTGGTGAGAATTACTCTAACACAAAAATTCTAACGAGTGAGTGTAATTCCCCTGAGATAATTTTCGCAAGTGAATAAGTTCTCAACAATTTGAGTTGAAATCACCCATATCCACTATGAACTGATGAAATCATACATATATCACGAAATAATTCCATAACAGGAAATAGGGGAATAGTTCACTCATTCGAATACCAAATGCAGTACATGCTTATGGAACGTTAATATATTGATCTGTGTGAATACGCGTACCTCGGCCAACTACTACACGAATTATAAGTTTACAAACAAATGAATACAGGTGTACTTCAATTTTAGGTCACCTGAAAGTGATTCTTGTGAGGGTTCGAACAGGCATATCACCCTCACCGAAGTACTGCGATCTGTAAGATATTTTGTACAAGACACTGATCTCTCCAAAGCCTTTGATAGTGAGACCTCTGATGAAGTTGATCTATTTCCAGCAGGCAAAAGGTCGAAAGGTTTAAGATACTCAAGACTTTCGCAGAACAGGGTCTGGAAATAGCAAAGCGGATGTTCTGCAGTAACGGCAATCCTCACTATCAGATTTTCCCATTTTTCAGTGGACAGAGAGCTCCACCAATTTGGGGTCCTTTCATTCAAATCTAGAAGTTGATCAGCTCTCATCATGAACTCTTTTGCCCTGTTTATATTTCCATACTTCTTAGTAGATCATTCCCTTACAAAGTGATACTTTTTTATGTGGCTCTTTATAGACCCAAAGTATTTTCTTTGAATAAATGCAAAGTCAATGTTCAATGAATCCTCAAATGTAAATAACAGAATTCCTTAGGCGTGAAAATTTTTCCCGCCTTGAATTATTGTATAGAATTGGGTATTTACCTTTTTTTCGTCGTTCAACGATAATTGATTGGCCATCTTCCCTCCTCCACATTATTTTTGGCGTAGGGAATCCATCTGCTTTACATGTCAAACTCATATTCTGGTTCTCACGGACAGCAACTGTCGATTGCGTACTCTGAGTATCAACTATGCTTGGTGGAACTGAAAACGAATGCAAATTATCATTGCAAGATAGAAAAAGGAAGCGAAATAATTATATCAAATATGTGAAACGGATTCAATTCGAAAAACATGTTATCATTATGTGCCTGAAAAACAGTAGCATGGAATAATATATTCGATCACACAACAACCGAACTTCCCTAAACTGATCATGATTATTGATATTTCTATCAATATCCAATATTCCTAGAATGACGTGGCTAGTGAGAAAATATATGACAATCATTGGAAACGAAAGCATTTTGTTCAGAACCCAGCTGTTTTTGCGTTGGTTGAATCTTAGATTTTCTCGAGGTGTTCTCGAAGGACCTGAATTGACTAACTCCAAACGTTATCTGATCAACCTGATTGAAATTTGATTGATTTCGATTCTAGAAGCCGATATACCTGACAGGATGTTCTAAACTTTTATTTTCACAAATTTTCAATAACAACCAAAAACATTTTATCATTCAACAGACTAGACAACAGTAGTATGTATAAGGGGCTTCTGCCTCATCGATATGTGAGGCAGAAACCCCTTAGCTTATTTCGGGAGTTTTTGGGAACATAGGTTCTGATGGGTATGCCTATGTCGGCTGCCGGGCGACGGGAAACGGTGACCCCCAGATGTCCACCCATGTCCGCTATCCATTCGAGGCATCTACAGCAGAACTGCAGGTGTTTACCGGATGATATCATCGCAGACTTGTTTATGTAGCGTTATCTGCCTCCGACGGAAAGGAACCGGGCTTCTTACAAATTCCACGAATTGAACCAGCATGTGTGAACCGACTTTTTCTCCAACAATTGGGTAGTATTGGAAATTCCAGAACAGTATATCCAAACGAGGAAAACAAAATACGTGGGAATCCCAGACGAATCATACTATCATTCAAAATAGATGTATGTAGGTGACGCTAATCATTTTGCTTCGAGTACCCGTCGAGTTAACATCTCTCAGTCAATAAACTGCTCGCTCTCTCGATCAACGAAGTGTTTTTGTGCAAGTGCCTTCATATTGAAGAATGTAAGTACCTCTTTTCCTTCATACTCGGGAGTGTTTTTTCTCGAAACGGCTCATTCAGGTTGAGAGCGATTCGATTAGTTATATATCCATAATGAATACCATTCATTGTATTGATCCAAGTGTTTATCATAGCTCGTAGACGCTGATTTTGCATTATATTCCTTATATAAACGCGAGGACGCTTTGATGTCTGATTTTTACGTTTGATCCAGCACAGCTAACGAGCAATTGTATTCATTGTAAAAATAAACGAAATTTTTCAAAAACCAAATCGTTGCCCAGCAACTTCAATTAAGTGTTGATCTTTTGTCGGCATATACAACGTGTGACGGAACTTTTTCCGTCAAAGTGAAGTATTTGCAAGTTGGTGACTCATACAGGGTGGGTTTTTTCAAATGTATCGGCATATACAGTGTCGAAAACTTTTCTTCCCGAACTGAAGTGTGTAGGCTCATACAGTAGGAGTTTTCTCGAACGTATCGGCATATACAGTGTGCGTCAATTTTGCTCTTTCGAACGTATGTAGAGTGTGAAGAGGTTTCGAACATCACTATTCATAGATAAAGTTGTTGGCTTATACAAAATGAGCGATTTTCCCCAAACGTATCGGCATTACAGGGTGTGTCGACAACTTTTCCTTCCAAACTGAAGAGTGTTGGCTCATGTAGCGTGGGTTTTTTCCTTCAAACTGAAGTGTCTACAAGTTGTTCATACCGGATGAACCATTTTCCCAAACGTATCAGCATGTACAGTGTGTGGCAATTTTTTTTTCCTTCGAACTGAAGGTTGTACAAGTTGTTGACCCACACGGGGTGAACCAACATAACGTATCAGCATATACAGTGTGCGTCAAAATTTTTTTTTCGTACGTATGTACAAGGTGAAGTTTCGAGCGTCTCTATTCATAGGTTGCCGACTCATACAGGGGGATTTTTCGAGAGAAACCGGCATGTACAGCGTGAGACAAATCGATTTTTTGAAACGTATAGGCATATTCAGGGTGTGCCGAAAAAACCTTTCCTTCCAAACTGAAGTGTGTTGGCTTATATAGCGTGACTTTTTTCGAACGTATCGGCACATACAATGTGTGGTGATTGTTTTTTTTTCGAACTGAAATGTGAACAAGTTTTTGGCTCAGACAGGATAAACCAACATAACGTATCAGTATATACAGTGTGCGTAAAATTTTTTCTTCGGAGCGTATGTAAAGGGTGAAGTTTCAAGCGTCTCGATTCATAGGTTTCCGGTTCATACAGGTTGAGTTTTTCGAACAGTGTGCGAATCGAAAATTTCTTCTTCCAAACGCATATACAGTGTATCAAAATGAATATTTTTCATCGGTTGTCAGCTCCTACAGTGTGTGTGTCGAAATCTTTCTTCCTTTCGAACGTATATTCGGCTCGAACAGGGTGAGACGAAAACTTTTCTCAAACTTATCGTCATATACAATTCTGGCTGAGGGCATATCATGTTACGTTCATTTTTTACCTTACGTAATTCCAACCTGTTAGTATGAACTTCACTGTTTATTCTTGGTATAATATTTCTATTCATTTTCATTGTGACACTGTTTATTCTTGGTATAATATTTCGTATTCATTTTCATTGTAACACTGTTTATTCTTGGTATAATATTTCGTATTCATTCTCATTGTAACACTGTAAGGTATAAAATTTCGTAAGTGGAACGTTATCTCGTAGAAATGCCTGCTTTTTATTCAACCCATCCTGTCCACCGTTGTCCCGTGCAAAATCTAGAAATAAAAATCTAAACGTTAGGGGAGATCGAGTAGGTTCAAGTTGATGAATCAATACCTGACTACGCTTGGTTTATCGATGATTCACATCAGCTGTTGTGGAATAATACGTATAGATCATTAAATGCATGTTTCACTCCACTAGTTCACCCGTACTGAGACTGCTCATTGATTCTGGTTCAGTCGTCGATTCCTAGGGCACTGCTCCCAAGGCAAGTCCTGCAAATGAAAGGAAAACATTACTTGTATTCATTTCCCAGTGAGATCGATGATGCTTGAATCAGGTTATTCGAGTGTGCGTTGCAACACCTTATGTTCGAAGCATACTGTAAAATTCTACTTACCTCGTACAGACTCCACCAATCCACCTTATTTTGTACACATGTTTATAATTATCCCATAATTTTCAGCTATTTACATCTGTCATAACCACAATTTGATTGACACGACGACTTATGACATTTAAGGTTCGACCTCGGTCTCTGGCGACGTACAATGTTGCCAAGCATCGGGGCGTAATTATCTCGAAAATAATGACAGTGGTCATGGATGTTTTGAGAATAATTATACTTTCCCTCTTTCGCATTGAATAATTCATGGACTTTTCTTAGGAAAAATGTGCTTACAAGTGTTTCGGGAACTCCAGCACAGGTAATATTCTACTATCGAGAGTATCGAGTTCGATACGGGTCGTCGAGTTAGCGACATCTAGGGGCAAGTAGGCAAAGTTCAGACGGACATGCGAGCCCCTGATTGGTCAAGCGTAGGACTCGTGTCGGTTGACAGGGGGTAGTTTTTTTGAATAGGAAAGTTACTCATTTTTACTTGGTGACGGTGAAGGTGTGTTTAGTAATTGGTTCTGGGAAAATTCGTGATCTTCGAATCATCCTTCATTGGGAATTCTTTTTCGAACCAAATTAGAAGATTTTGAATAAACTGGTGGTGCCTATGGTCTTACTTTGAATATTTATTCATATTTGTACTCTGCGGAGGATTTTAAGGACTTCACACCACACCATCCTGCATGTTGAATTCGCCAAATTCGGAAGAAACGATATGGCTGATAATCGTCCTGTTCAACCCGTCTGTACCTTTCAAAAGTCATAATCTGAGTGGAAGTGTTCCAGTAAATATTTGGACAAAAAAAACCTAGAGTTACGGCCTAGGTAGGTTGATTTTCTTTATTTAATGTTGTATATAGTTTCCTATTGATTTCTATTGAATCTGAAGGAGATTGGTATTTTAATATGTTCAACGCCATTCGGTTAGTTAGCCGGTGTTGCCAGACAAATATTTTACCAAATCAAATTAGACTAGAAATTTTGAAGTATAACTAGAGTATGAAATTTCATTTGAAATTTACTGTCGCTTAGCCAGTGATACGCTCATTGGGACATTTTGGGTGTCTGGATGCGGATTTGTGCGGCGCGGATTTGCACTAGACTTCAGCTTGGACTACACTTCAGCTAAGGAAGGATTAAACTTAGGTTTGTGGGGCTTTTATGCAGGCGAATCAAAACTAACTACATTACCAATATTTCCTTCCTTAGATTTTCGTTTCTCTTTGGATCTATCAACATCTTATCTTCGATTGGCCTCATTCATTATTTCACGTTCACCAAACCAAGTTGGTTAGTAGATTATTTAGATTTGGTTTGTAAGTTACAATATTGAAATGTGCCGCGAAATTCAACATCTGCGCCTGCAATTGCGCAGTAGTGTCAATATTCAATATTCAAACTAGAAAACTGAAAGTTGGCCATCTACTGATTTTTATTTGGTTTCAATTTTCCTGCATAAAATAAACCATTTCAGATAGAGGGTTCATTTTCTTGGTTGGGGTTGAAGTGCAAATGGATTTTGTGGTTTGGTGTAGGTTTGTACAGCGTGGGTCCGCCCCAGTTGAACTGACAGTAATATTTATTTTGTATACGGTTACGAATCATAGTCATGACAAAATGTGTCATTTTCATTGTTAGGGAATAATCAGAATATTTCGAATATTTTATTTTTCTATCTCTCCCATTTTTGTTTTCGATTCTATTCAAGAGGGATGTCTATAAGGTGGCATCTGAGAAATGATTCATATACGGTTGTGTTTCATGGAGGTTATTCATTGGTAGCCTACTTTTATTTAATTTTCAAGGCTGGGGAAAAGAAAATAAAACACTTTAACTTTCTATGAGAAGGAAAATTCTAATTATCTATTTCCTTCGATAGGGTTTTTTTTGGGGGTTCCAATCACCCTGTTGAGTACTTTTACGTACACGGTGGTCCAAGATATTAGCCTAGAGGGTGACCATTTGGACATTTTTCCCTGAGGGGTGAAGCCTCTCCCGACTACAGGGTGATCTCGTCAGGGTGTTCGGCTGATACATGAGTATACATGGTGGCCCAATAAGTAGCCTACAGGGTGGCCACTTCCCACGTCACATCAGGACAGCCCATCATAAGGAATTCTTCTGAGGAGCTTCACCTGTTTACTTGGATCACGCAAGTTTAAGATTTCTGTTATAATTCTGATTATATATATCCTGATTTATATATTTTGTTGCAACCATAGATAGTAGTTGCTATATGTTTTGTATTTTTTATGTAGCCGCTCATTAGCTATTAGGATGCAGGTAATTGAATGATTGTTTAGCGGAATTTGGAATGACATTTGCATATCATTTTTACTATCCTTTTATGGTTTTGGTATCACGCATGCGCCACGCCTGAGCTCAAGCGGTCGCTTTTGTCCCTGTTATTACCCGAAATATAAACTGTCGCAATTCCCGATACCGCTTAGTAGTTTGAAAGCTTGACTTTGTAGTATTGAAGATTTATTTGTGTACTATACCTGCATTTATTATTTTCGCAACGCTTGCTACTCCTAGGCCATATGCTCGCTTGATAGGTGTTAAGTTATTGCTTGAAAGTCGGCTAACCTTTTTTTTTATTGAGAGCTTCGTCAATTGGACCATTTAGACTACTCTAGTACTCTTCAGTTACGACAGTTTTGTTTTTCTTACATACTAATAAAATTCACTAGAGTTGCTCCGACGTGTTTTCTTTAGCCCCTTTGGTAAATTAACGGGTTAACTGATTTTCTTAACTGGATATTCGAGGGGATTTGATTTATCTGGCGCCCTCTCACAACTTGATTTTTTTATCAGTAATCGCTTACTTGGACCTCCCCACCTCCACTGATGCTTAGCCGCGGATATCCAGAAACTACTACAAGCTAGTGCGTCGTTGTAGGGTTTCATTCTGGAGCCCAAACGTTTTGTATTTTTTTTACTATTTTATTTCACTTTGAGATATTGAAATTCACTCGTGTCCGTGAATAATATTATTTGGTTTCAGGCAATTCTATCGGCGAGCAATGGCCTTAAGGATCTTAGCAAATCGATTGACTCAAGATGAGCTCACTTACGAGCTGCGTATCAGAGGTATCGCAACGGGTACGGTTGAAGAGATGCGCCATGCTTTATCGATGGCTTTTAGGATGGAGAAGAATGGGGACAGTATGAAGTATCCGAAGTATCCCTATACTGCGGAAGAAGACGTGAAGGCTGTCACTGACAAATTGGAAGAAATGGAGCCCCTCATAAATGATTTCAATGATTCACCTGGTAGCAATGCTTTCCTCAAGCTTCAGTCCAAGCTCAGTCATGTTTTACATAGGATCGACAACATCGAAGCAGATACGGTACCAGAACGCCCAAGTCTTCTAGCCAGAGCCTTATCACTACTGGAAAAGCTTCAAGAGAAGGCTGAAAATTATCAGAGGGATGTCCCACCGCAACTCATCATCCTCAACCAAACTCAGTTTGCACAAAACATCACCCCACAGCGGAGATCGTCTGGCGTGTCTCCTACTCGTATTCCTCTCCCAAACGTCAAACAGATTTTACCTAATAAATGGGATCTCAAATTTTTTGGTGATAAGAAGGGACTTTCTTTGAGTGCATTTCTAGAAAGGGTCGAAGAATTAAGGGTAGCTCGTAATGTTCCTAAAGATATCTTGCTCGAGTCAGGTATTGATTTATTTTCGGGAAGGGCCTATCAATTTCATGTCGCCTATAGAAAAGAGGTAAGTTTTTGGGATGAGTTTACTGTCTTGCTTCGTGAAGAGTTTCTCTCAGCCAACTATAATGAAAAGCTCTTTGAAGAGATTCGGAAGCGTACACAGGGGGCTGATGAGTCAATTGGTATTTATTTAGCTATTATGACTGGCTACTTCAATAGGCTTACTTGTCCTATTTCTGAGGAAACCAAATTAAAAATTTTGATAAGGAACATCGCCCCATTCTATCAAACGCAGCTGGCCTTGGTGGATGTAACTTCGATAAATCAACTTCGCGAACTTGGCAGACGCTTGGAGATGAAGAAGGAGGCAGTGGAAAATTTTTCGACACCATGTAGGAGAAGTTCTACTCTAGAACCTGACCTTGCATATGCTGGTGTTGAGGCTAGGCAAATTGACAGTTGTCAGGTAGCAACTTCTTCCAACTTCAAGGCTCCCGATAGGGAAATTATTTGTTTCAGATGTAACAAACCTGGCCACAGAGCAGTCGGTTGCACCATTAGGCGTGGTAAATTTTGCTTTAGGTGTAAGAAAGAAGGAATCACTGTGAGGAGTTGCCCAGATTGTAACAAGCAGGGAAACGGGGTCCGGCATTCCTAGATGATCGAGGTAGGGGTGCGATGGATAAAAACTCGGTCGACAAATACCAAGTCCTCTTAGATTATGTGTTAGAACATGCGATTAATGATGAACGTCCGTACCTGAGAATTGAGGTTTTGGGTAAGTCGCTATTAGGGTTGTTAGATTCTGGGGCTTCTCGCACAATCCTTGGCAGCAAAGGAATGAATGTTATTTGTGAGCTAAACATACCGATCAAACGCGGTGAGATGACGACTTGCACGGTAGCAAATGGAAATCGTTGCCAAAGTATCGGTGTTGTCGAATTGCCCATTTCATTGAGAGGTCGGCTTCGTCTTATTGAAGTGATCGTAATTCCAGAATTGTCCCATTTGTTGATATTGGGGGCAGACTTCTGGAGGATAATGGGAATTGTGCCGGACCTCAGGCATGATGAATGGCATTTTTCGAACGAACCAATTGTTGCTAACACTGTTGAACACTTGAGTGGTCAAACTGTATTAACTCCTATGGAAAAAAATCGACTTCAGGCAGTTATTGATCGCAATTTAGCTTTGATGGGTGAAGGATTGGGATGCACGACGTAAGCTGAGCACGTTATTGTGACCAATAGCCCACCCATCAAGCAGAGGTTTTACAGGGTAAATCCAGTTGTACAAAAGCAAATAGATCAGGAACTTGAGGAGATGCTCTGATTGGGAATTATCGAGCCCTCCAATAGTCCCTGGTCATCTCCTATTTTGCTTGTCAAAAAGAAGGACAACAAGTTCCGCTTTTGTGTGGATTATCGAAAGCTAAATTCGGTCACAGAGCGTGACATTTACCCGCTTCCTTTGGTCTCTGACACGCTGGATAAGCTAAGAGACGCCAAGTTCTTGTCCACTCTGGATGTTGAGTCCGCCTACTGGCAGGTCCCAGTCAAAAAAATACACCGCTTTCACAGTGCCGAATCGTGGCCTTTTTCAGTTCAGGCGTATGCCATTCAGGCTGCATAATGCTCCCGCTACCTGGCAACGCCTTATCGACAACGTCCTCGGTCATGACCTGGAACCCAACCAATTTGTTTACTTGGACGATGTAGTTATTGTCAGCCAGACTTTCGAACATCACTTATCCATTCTCGAAGAGGTATTTCGGAGACTACGAGAAGCCAACATCACCATCAGCATTGAAAAATGCCAATTCTGTCGCCCGGAACTCAAATACCTTGGGTATGTGGTTGACCGAAACGGGTTACACGTCGATCCAGACAAAGTGGAGGCGATGTTGGAGTTACCAACTCCCAAGACTGTTAGCGAGGTTCGTAGGATTGTAGGAACCTTTTCGTGGTATCGCCGCTTCGTTCCCGATTTCGCCTCGGTCCTGGCTCCAATTACTCCTTTGCTTAAGAAAGGTTCTAAGTTTCTCTGGACAGAAGGGTGCTCGAATTCGTTCAGACGTATTAAAGAATGCCTCGTGACTGCACCAATACTCAGCTGTCCAGACTACCCGAAACCTTTTGTGGTACAGACGGACGCCTCGGCGTTCGGCATTGGGGCTGTCCTCTCGCAACCTTTTCCTAAGGGAGAAAGGGTAATCTCTTACCTAAGTAGGTCCCTTTCGAGACAGGAACGAAACTTTACAACCACAGAGCGGGAGTGCTTAGCGGTCCTCTAGGCTGTCGAGAAACTTCGTCCCTACCTAGAAGGGGTGGAATTTACGGTAGTGACAGACCATTATTCGCTTCTCTGGCTACATAATCTGAAAGACCTGACCGGTAGGTTGGCTCGTTGGGCTGTTCGACTCCAGCAATATCATTTCAAAGTCGTGCACAGGAAGGGTAAGGAGCACGTAGTACCCGATGCTCTGTCTAGGTCAGTACCAATCATAGAGGCTGTTGTCGTAGAACCGTGTAAGTTATCTGGGTTTGATGGTGATAGGTGGTATAAGACCATGGTTGAGAAGGTGAAGAGGTTTCCCTTGAAATTCTCTTGTTGGCGGGAACGGGATGGTCGTCTATGGAAATATGTGGCCACCGATCATCCGGCGTTAGCCACCTCGGAGGACTCTTGGAAATTGGTCGTTCCAAAGGGTGATCGCCAAAGAGTTATCAGAGGAGCCCACGAGCCGGTAACTTCTGGCCATACAGGCGTATTCAAAACTTTATCGAGGGTCGCTAGTGAATATTTCTGGCCAAAAATGCGCAATGATATTGCAAAATTTGTCAAAAATTGTCAGGTGTGCGCGGCTCACAAATTACCACAATCCAAGCCCGTCGCGTCGATAAGATGATATCTCACCCCAAGGTAGGTCGACCTTGGGAGATGATATCGACCGATTTAATTGGTCCACTGCCTAGATCGATGAAGGGCAACAAATATATTCTGGTTGTTACGGATTACCTCAGTAAATTTTCCTTATTATTTCCTCTGAGGACAGCTTCTGCGGATACAGTTATTCGTAAAATCGAGTCAAGTGTTTTCTTAGTTTTTGGTGTTCCTAGAATAATAATTTGCGACAATGGTAGTCAATATAGTGGGGCGAAATTCAGGAAGTTCGCTGAGGAATATCAGTGCCAGGTCAAATTTACTGCTTCTTATCATCCAAGGGCCAATCCGACCGAAAGAGTCAACAGAGTCATAAAAACAATGTTATCGATATACGTTTCTGACAATCATCGTCGTTGGGACGAGAAAATCGATCAGATAGCCTGCGCAATTCGTACGTCTGGACATGAGACGACTAAGCTTACCCCATATTTTGTGAATTTTGGCCGCAAACAGGTATTGTCTGGCGGCGATTATTGTCAATATGAAAAACCTGTTTTGGAAGACAGGACACAAACTGGTATTCACAGTAGGAACGAAGGCTTCAGGAAAATGTTTGCGGATGTTCGTAAGCGGCTGGAAAAGGCTGGTGAAAAAAGTTGCGAACGATATAATCTTAGGTGTCGCCACGTCGAATATCTCCCAAATCAATTAGTCTGGAAAAGAAATTATGTTCTCTCCGACGCTTCTGAATTTTACACAAGCAAATTGGCTCCCAGGTATTTAGGGCCATTCTATATCAATAAAAAGTTGTCTCCTTGGACCTATGAGTTGAGGGATGGGGAAGGAAACTCTAAAGGCGTTTGGCATGCAGAGGACCTTAAACCTGGTCCGGAGAATGCAGACGGTGTTAAATTCGCGCAAGAATCACATAGTGTTTGAGGAATTTACGGGGTAAATTTCTTGTAGTAAGGGGGGGTTTGTTACGTTCATTTTTTACCTTACGTAATTCCAACCTGTTAGTATAAACTTCACTGTTTATTCTTGGTATAATATTTCGTATTCATTTTCATTGTGACACTGTTTATTCTTGGTATAATAATTCGTATTCATTTTCATTGTAACACTGTTTATTCTTGGTATAATATTTCGTATCCATTCTCATTGTAACACTGTAAGGTATGAAATTTCGTAAGTGGAACGTTATCTCGTAGAAATGCCTGCTTGTTATTCAACCCATCCTGTCCACCGTTGTCTCGTGAAAAATCTAGAAATAAAAATCTAAACGTTAGGGGAGAACGAGTAGGTTCAAGTTGATGAATCAATACCTGACTACGCTTGGTTTATCGATAATTCACATCAGCTGTTGTGGAACAATACGTATAGATCATTAAATGCATGTTTCACTCCACTAGTTCACCCGTACTGAGACTGCTCATTGATTCTGGTTCAGTCGTCGATTCCTGGGGCACTGCTCCCAAGGCATGTCCTGCAAATGAAAGAAAAACATTACTTGTATTCATTTCCCAGTGAGATCGGTGATGCTTGAATTAGGTTATTCGAGTGTTCGTTGCAACACCTTATGTTCGAAGCATACTGTAAAATTCTACTTACCTCGTACAGACTCCACCAATCCACTTCATTTTGTACAAATGTTTATAATTATCCCATAATTTTCAGCTATTTACATCTGTCATAACCACAATTTGATTGACACGACGACTTATGACATTTAAGGTTCGACCTCGGTCTCTGGCGACGTACAATGTTGCCAAGCATCGGGGCGTAATTATCTCGAAAATAATGACAGTGGTCATGGATGTTTTGAGAATAATTATACTTTCCCTCTTTCGCATTGAATAATTCATGGACTTTTCTTAGGAAAAATGTGCTTACAAGTGTTTCGGGAACTCCAGCACAGGTAATATTCTACTATCGAGAGTATCGAGTTCGATACGGGTCGTCGAGTTAGCGACATCTAGGGGCAAGTAGGCAAAGTTCAGACGGACATGCGAGCCCCTGATTGGTCAAGCGTAGGACTCGTGTCGGTTGACAGGGGGTAGTTTTTTTGAATAGGAAAGTTACTTATTTTTACTTGGTGACGGTGAAGGTGTGTTTAGTAATTGGTTCTGGGAAAATTTGTGATCTTCGAATCATCCTTCATTGGGAATTCTTTTTCGAACCAAATTCGACGAATTTTGAATAAACTGGTGGTGCCTATGGGCTTAGTTTGAATATTTATTCATATTTGTACTCTGCGGAGGATTTTAAGGACTTCACACCACACCATCCTGCATGTTGAATTCGCCAAATTCGGAAGGAACGATAAGGCTGATAATCGTCCTGTTCAACCCGTCTGTACCTTTCAAGAGTTATAATCTGAGTGGAAGTGTTCCAGTGAATATTTGAAAAAAAAAACTAGAGTTACGGCCTAGGTAGGTTGATTTTTTTAATGTTGTATATAATTTCCTATTGATTTCTATTGAATCTGAAGGAGATTAGTATTTTAATATGTTCAACGCCATTCGGTTAGTTAGCCGGTGTTGCCAGAGAAATATTTTACCAAATCAGATTAGACTAGAAATTTTGAAGTATAACTAGAGTATGAAATTTCATTTGAAATTTACTGTCGCTTAGCCAGTGATACGCTCATTGGGACATTTTGGGTGTCTGGATGCGGATTTGTGCGGCGCGGATTTGCTCTAGACTTCAGCTTGGACTGCACTTCAGCTAAGGAAGGATTAAACTTAGGTTTGTGGGGCTTTTATGCAGGCGAATCAAAACTAACTACATTACCAATATTTCCTTCCTTAGATTTTCGTTTCTCTTTGGATCTATCAACATCTCATCTTCGATTGGCCTCATTCATTATTTCACGTTCACCAAACCAAGTTGGTTTGTAGATTATTAAGATTTGGTTTGTAAGTTACAATATTGAAATGTGCCGCGAAATTCAACATCTGCGCCTCCAATTGCGCAGTAGTGTCAATATTCAAACTAGAAAACTGAAAGTTGGCCATCTACTGATTTTTATTTGGTTTCAATTTTCCTGCATAAAATAAACCATTTCAGATGGAGGGTTCATTTTCTTGGTTGGGGTTGAAGTGCAAATGGATTTTGTGGTTTGGTGTAGGTTTGTACAGCGTGGGTCCGCCCCAGTTGAACTGAAAGTAATATTTATTTTGTATACGGTTACGAATCATAGTCATGACAAAATGTGTCATTTTCATTGTTAGGGAATAATCAGAATATTTCGAATATTTTATTTTTCTATCTCTCCCATTTTTGTTTTCGATTCTATTCAAGAGGGATGTTTATAAAGTGGCATCTAGGAAATGATTCATATACGGTTGTGTTTCATGGAGGTTATTCATTGGTAGCCTACTTTTATTTAATTTTCAAGGCTGGGGAAAAATAAATAAAACACTTTAATTTTCTATGAGAAGGAAAATTCTAATTATCTATTTCCTTCCATAGGTTTTTTTTTGGGGTTCCAATCACCCTGTTGAGTACTTTTACGTACACGGTGGTCCAAGATAGTAGCCTACAGGGTGACCATTTGGACATTTTTCCCTGAGGGGTGAAGCCTCTCCCGACTACAGGGTGATCTCGTCAAGGTGTTCGGCTGATACTTGAGTATACATGGTGACCCAATAAGTAGCCTACAGGGTGGCCACTTCCAACGTCACATCAGGACAGCCCATTATAAGGAATTCTGCTGAGGAGCTTCACCTGTTTACTTGGATCACGCAAGTTTAAGATTTCTGTTATAATTCTGATTATATGTATCCTGATTTATATATTTTTTTGCAACCATAGATAGTAGTTGCTATATGTTTTGTTTTTTTTTATGTAGCCGCTCATTAGTTATGAAGTTGCAGGTAATTGAATGTTTGTTTAGCGGAATTTGGAATGACATTTGCATATCATTTTTACTATCCTTTTATGGTTTTGGTATTACGCATGCGCCACGCCTGAGCTCAAGCGGTCGCTTTTGTCCCTGTTATTACCCGAAATATAAACTGTCGCAATTCCCGATACCGCTTAGTAGTTTGAAAGCTTGACTTTGTAGTATTGAAGAATTATTTGTGTACTATACCCGCATTTATAATTTTCGTAACGCTTGCTACTCCTAGGCCATATGCTCGCTTGATAGGTGTTGAGTTATTGCTTGAAAGTCGGCTAACTTTTTTTTTTATTGATTTGAATGCTATTTTGCCTGATTTTCTTAACTGGATATTCGAGGGGATTTGATTTACCTGGCGCCCTCTCACAACTTGATTTTTTTTATCAGTAATCGCTTACTTGGACCTCCCCACCTCCACTGATGCTTTGCCACGGATATCCAGAAACTACTACAAGCTAGTGCGTCGTTGTAGGGTTTCAATCAAAAATTGTTCTTTCGACATTTGATTTTTTTCAAAAACAACAGTCGCCAGCTTAACTGGATACAATCAGACTGTTCCGCTGAGCAGCTTGAGCAGAAAAAGCCGTACCAAATCCAGAGCAACGAGTAGTGAAGACAAGAATTGGCGTATTCCTGCATGGCAGTGCTGAGAAAATAGGGCAACTCATCCCCCAGAATTATTCTCCTCATGTCTTATTGGAGGGAGAATATTTCCTCTTCTGGTATTAGGGTTTTTAGATTTCTAGATCGATGTTAGGTCGATCGGACAGTAGTGAAATTAAATTTGTGGAAGCTGTTTCGTCTGTGAATTGCAGGTACGTATATTTCGAGATATTTTTCTGTCCTACTTGGAAATAGCCATTTTTTTATTCGGTTGACCTAACTTAATGCCATGAAATGGTATTCTGCCAACCTAGTATCAGTAGATGGATCGATTTATATGATTATGTCAGTTCAACACTTAACCGTTTCGGATCAGAACGTGGCCAAGGAGAGTTGATTTTCCATCACTTCGGACACTTAAAAAAAATTATAGGGACAAGGAAGTAAGACTAAATCTGTTATTTCTGTTTGAGAGAAAGAGAAATGGAGTGGTGATACGAGAATAATAATAACGAACTCTGCAGTTTCCACCCGAACTATTCTGTCGAATTGTTAGTTCTGATTATAGGTGTTCTTGGTATGCCCGGATTGCGACCATTTGGGGCCCTCAGCTAAAACTTGTCAAGAGGCCTTCTACCGGGGGGTCTCGGGGAGGGGGGTATGGAGAACAGGAGGTATTCTCTCGGAAATTTTCTGAAAATTGGGTGCTTGAAAACAATGAAAACGCGTTTTTACACCAGTTTGGCACCTATAAAGGAAATTCAGCTAGTTTTTTTTTCGAATATTATGATATTCGACTTTTGTTGGTTTTATTATCTTGTAAATGAGATATCCACAGTATTTTTAGGAAACCACAACACTACAAAACACATGCTGTAAAACTGCCAATAATAACAACGGAGTTCGAAATAAAGTGCCTCCATTTTATTCACACCAAAGTATGAGTAATTATGTTCAATTATTCACGTAATAAAAATAATAATAACTAGAGGATTTGAGATATTGAAAATTATACTAACATTAAAAAACTGTGCATTGAACAGTTTATAACAGTTGTTGAACGTGTTCTACTTTTGAAAAATTCAAATTGGAAAATGGAAACAAAACATCAGCAAGAACAGAAAACTTCTAACACAAAACTTTTTTATACGTTATGTGGGGGCTCTCCGTGGTCGCGGATTTGCTGTCCTGGCCATTCCGGGCCTGGTTCTCGATGGTTTCATATCAAATGCTACTTTCGGAACTTAGGTCTCTACCGGCATTCCGGAATGTGGCAGAGATCTTGGCCGGCCGCATGCAGAAGGCCGTATTTCTTGGTTCGTTGAGTGATTACTTCAGGAAATGGACATTGGTTGATAAAATAGCGTGCCCGCCCTCTGGGTCGGAAAAGTGGGAAATAGAGACCTGACCAGGAAAGTTTAGACGAAATAATAATAATAATCATTAATGTTGTTATAAAACAATTATTTATGATAATTGTAATAATGATTATAATAATAATAACTCTAACGCTAGTCTCGGAACTCAATAATTTACCAGCCTGTCAGAATACGGCAGAGATCCTAGCCGGCCATATGCTGGAAGCCGTTATTCTCGGTTCGTTGCGTTCACTCAGGATTCACGAGTCCCGGAGCTAGTGTTCACCTACCACTGAATTTCACACGAAACGCGAATATAACTTTTTCACATAGAAAAACATTGTAGTAATGAATTTCTTCTTTCTGAAGCCATCCACAACTTATTGATCAATAGGAAAACAGTGGTTTGCCTGTTTTTCTAAAGGTGAGGATGTATTACTGTTAGGTGGAATTTACACATTAACTGAAAATTTCAAAAGGGAATTTCGGTGAATATTTTTTCAATGAAATGAATAATTCTCAACAATCACTCGTAATATTATTTTCAAACACATTTTATCAGATTTTTTTGATCAATATTTCCATAGTAATGAGATTTCTCGAATCATCTTGAAAAATAATTATTCGCAAAGAAAAACAAATTTTGAAACAAAAAAACACATGCTAATTTCGATTAAAATTGTTCCAGGAGATAATAAAAGATATTTGAAAAACAACAAGCTGAGTTTCCACCAAATTTTGTGAGAATCAAATAATTTTGGGTTTAAATAACAAAAAGAGGTTTTTTCTATTCTTCTCCGAGAATTATTTTCATCCATTACTTGAATGGAGACAGTTCATGTTTTCCGTAATAAGCACAATATTTTCTTTCCTTTATAAAAATTTCCTTATTGGGGAATCATACTGTGACTTTCTTCCAATCCGGATCCAAACGGAGAAATTACAACTTATATGAAAGAATTAAATGAAAAAAGTTTGCAAACACTCTCCGTTGATAGAAACGTGTATATCCTTCGAAGACGTTTGAATAATTCACGAAAAAGAAGAGAGATGGGTTACATAGAAATCACTTTTTCCTGCTCATTTTATATACCCAGAATATGAAAATTCAATCGAATAGATAGCATACATAGGAAATATTTACACCACTGCAGAATAGAGAATCATTCCTAGAAAAAAACTCACTCATGAGGATAATATTCCATTCTAGCCCAGACAAGATCTTGTTTCGCTCAGAGAAAATTATTTCGGGGAAGAAAAAAGCCAAAGAATTATTTCCAAAACTTCATTCTCCCCAGAAAAATATTCGAGTTCCTAAATACTTTTCATGTTGTTTGTTATTTCGTTACTTTAAAAAATTATTCGCATCAAGGCTGTTCAGTAAGCCACATTTCACAGGAAATTACATACATACATAGTACTGATTGACCTGTAGAAACAAACGTCATCGAAAATTTCGAGCATAATTCATGAAAGAATTGTTTTATTCCGCATTACTGATTTTGATATTTGCGCTTTTCAGTAAACCCATTTCTTGACATATATCCCACCATAGCTTTCAAACCACATGGTATGAATCCAAGCAATCTTATGTTTTTGAGAGGTACTCTTTCGAAATAATTCAAATGAGAAAAAATGTAGGGTTTTCCATAAAAATAAACAAAAGTGTGAACAGCCGCACACTTATAAATATCTCTATTACATAGCTCTCTTATTACTCTCTACAGCTCATACATCACGAATACGAAAGCTGCTTTCACACCCTGTAGTGTTAATACTTATATTTCCACTGATACTTGCACCCAATAATCACATCCGACGGATGTGGTAATGAAGTCAGCGAGCCTACCGAATATGACCCAGTTTTAATGATACTTCCCTGAAATAACAAAAATAATAAGGATAATTCATGAAATCTTTCTTAATAATGAATTCAAAAAAAAAATTCTTGGATGACTGCGTCTCAGGACAACCGATTTTTGATGCCAACTATCACCCACTCCTTGAGTGTGAGAAATGATTGTGTGATTGGGCAAGCGCGAATAAGCTGGGGGTTGGGAGAAAGGGTCAACTAGTCAATATTTTTGAATAAATTAATAATGGTAGTAGTGTAGAAATAATAAATGTTACGAACGAATGCTTTCAACCGATTCTTTTACTGAATGATTTCCACTGGTACTAGGAGCAGTTGTTGGGTCATGACACTGATGGTTGATGGCAAATTTGACCTTTTTTCAGAATGGATCACGAACCTTTGGAATCTTCGTTTTCTAATTCGAGACGTTATCGCTGGTTTTGCAACATGCCACTCTCCCCTGTTTGTACCAGTACAAAGGTACAGGATACGACCATAACATCCTCGGATGAATCACAAGAGATATTGAGTAACACAGTCGATAAAGTAAGTTATTTAATTATATGTAGGGTATATTTTATGTCTTCAGTTCTGAACATGATAGAAACTCTTAGGAAATATCGTAATTCAAGTGAGAAAACATTTGAATTCATTTTGTTGAAGTTGAATTTTAAAATTTGTTAACTTGGAAATACCATCCAAGGAATTCCGAATATTCCGATATACTACAGAAAATGAGACCTGAAAAAATGGGAAAAAAAAGAGTGAGACAAAAATTCGTCTGCCGTCTGCTAATAACAAAGTCTACTGTGGTGGAATTGCCAGTGGGATGAGATTGATGATGTGGTATGGACATGGCAATCATTTATTGAGAACTTTTTCCAGTGTGTCATGGAGGAGGGTGATTTTGTGAGTCGAGTACAGAGAACAAGAGAAACTCATGTTCATAATCCTGTACATCAAAACAGTTTCTTAGGACTCACCAGATGTGAATTATAAAAAATATGTTTGATGAACCCACTTTTGGGAATCAATTCCACGTAGCTTCTGCACAGAGAGCGTTTGTTGATCGTTATTTCGACTATAGAGAAAAGTTATTCCCAACATTATAATGTTGCAAAGGTCGAATAGTCATTTTTCAAAATATCCCCGTTGACTTCATTTTATCTTAATTTGATGGTCTATTTGGATATATAACTCCAGAAGATGAACTAAATATTCAATACTCTTCACTGAGTTTCCTTTGTCAACAATAATCTTATCCATATGTGATTTTTCAGGAAATTGTTACATCAGATGAAGAACCAGATCCTATTGATGATCCTGATTTTGAGCCCAAGAGTGACTGTTCTACGGTAAGTGATAATAGTAATTTGTATGCTGAGGCCGCAAAATGTTTTTTCGTGTTCTGAAAGAGAACCTATCGCCGAGGCCGCTACGGCAGATTCAAGATTATCTCGAGGTCACGAAAACATTTCGCGGCCATATTATATACAATATTTTTTTGTTTTTTTGTGCAACCGTAAAAATTTAAAACCGTAAAACTCATTCTCCCCTGTACACTGTTCGGAAATTGGAAATTTCGACAACTCATATGCAAGTATTCTGCAATACACTAGTTTTTATGAAGAATAAAATTTTCTGACAATTCGATAATAAAAAAGTTTTCCATATGGTGGAAAACAAACTGCGCTCGTGAGAAATATGTCGTTTTTCTCACTCGTACAATATACTATTTTTCATCTTACTATACTTCACACTGATTGCTGGGAATATACGTCTTTAGTTATTTGCCAAGGTGGATTGGATAAACTGTAAACTGATGTCCTCAATATCACAGTGTTTCATTGAAAAAGAAACAGGGTGACGACCGCAAAATATCATTTGACTGCCTTTGTTGTGGCTGCAAAATGCCTGTTTTGCGTCCGGTTGCACGAAAAAGTCTGTTGATATCATTGAAGCTGATTTTGGAAATTTTCAGGATATCTCTTTCTTCTCCTCAAATCATGTGCACCCCTCCGAGTTCTGTAGATAGTGTCAGTCAAATCGAAGAACATGATGAATATATGGATTCCATCGTAGATCCGAACAATGTTAACAATCAAATTGAAAATATTGAAACTACAGAAATCGACACTGCAGAAATCGTAGGAACTGTGAAGACCAATGTAACCAAATTCAAAAAAGCAGTTTTCTGTTATTATTGTGAGTCATATGTTACGAATTTCCCGAGACATATAACAAGGAATCACAAAACAGAAATAGATGTGCAAAAGATACTAGCACTACCTCCTATAAGTAAAGAAAGGAAGAAATTGCTTTTTGCACTAAGAAAGAAAGGCAATTATCTAACTGCTTCCCAAGTTACAAAACCAGTCAGGAGTGATGGAGAAAAATCGAATTATCTACCATGTGTGCATTGCTTAGGATTCTATTCTTCCAGAAATTAATGGCGGCATCGAAAGCAATGTGATGCGAATCCATTGAAAGGAACCTCAACGAAGAATTCTCAAAGTGATGCACAGAATTTTTTGATTCGTCATTTGAAGGTGGACACCCAATTGAAAACGAATGTTTTTCCTCGTATGAGAGCTGATCAAATTTCACTTGTTGCCAAGAAGGATCCTCTTATATGTGCCTTTGCCTCAAGATACTTGAAAATTCATAGGGAGCAACATTTTGTATTGGTTGCCTCAAGAAAAATGCGGGAGTTGGCGAGGTTGCTGGTTGAGTTGAGAAAACTCAAACCACAGATCAAAGATCTTTTTGGAGCTCTAAGAGCAGAGAATTATGAGCTTTTGGTATCTGCCACAAAAACTGCCTCAAAATATGACCTTGAAATTCAACGATATCAAGCTCCAACATTTGCCTTGCATATGGGTACAACTTTGAAGCAATGCTGTGACATAGCACTTATGCATGCCTTGAAGAAATCTGATATTTTTCCAACAATAGAATCTGCTAACTTCGAATCAGAACTGAAAACTTTGATTCAGTTAATACAATGCAATTGGAAATTTGATGTTTCAAGTCAAGCTGCATCTGACTTGAATCTCCAGAAATGGAATAAGGTTAGTCTAGTACCTCTTGCAGCAGACTTGGAATTATTGAAAGAGTGTCTCATAGTGAATGCCAATGCTGCATTATTGAAATTGAAAGAAAATAATGAGGATGACAAATCATATAGTATTCTGTTGGAAACTGTGTACTGTCGTTTGATTCTATTAAATAGGAGACGTCCTGGTGAACTCCAAAGACTCCTGTAAATACCTACCACTCAGCAATTTCAAGTGAGAATATACAAGGTTATGAAGAATTTTCAGAAGCAATAACGGAAACCGAAAAAATTTTCATGAACAATTTCAAAAGAATAGTTATCAGAGGTAAAAGAGGACGAGGAGTCCCGGTGCTGATCAGTAAAGATCTGCAAGAGCATTTGAACATACTAATGGCATGTAGGAATGATGTATTCAAAACACCCAATATTTACTTATTCGCAAATCCAAAATCTGGTGAAGCGATAGTTGGTTATAAGGTATTGAAAAAATATGCAGCACTGAGTGGTGCAAAAAACCCAGATGCGTTAACTTGTACTCGTTTGAGAAAGCACTTGGCTACATTGACACAATTGTTCAATATGAACGAAAATGATATGGAACAACTGGCGTCGTTCATGGGCCATACATTAGGAATACATCGAAGTTCATACAGACTTCCTGATGATGTATATCAAACGGCTAAGATTTCAAAATTGTTGATTCTAATGGAAAGAGGTGAAGCTGGGCAGTTCAAAGGGAAATCGCTGGATGAGATCGACTTGAATTTAGATAAAGACCTAATGGAAGAATCAGAAGGCCTTGAAGAGCAGGTGGAAGATATTTTCACAGAAGGAATAGAAAATGATGTTCAAGGTGGAGCGGAAGACGCCAAAGAAGTAAATTATGAATCTCAGGGAAATAAGAAAATAGATAAAAAGGTTTCAGGACGGAAAAGATTGATGGTACCGTGGACCGAACAGCAGAAAAATATTTTCACTGATTTCTTCAAAACACATATTAAACAGAAGCGACCTCCACGAAAAGGTGAATGCGAAGCACTAATTTCTGAATACCCAGAAGTATTGAAAAATAAAAACTGGTCGAAGATAAAAGTTTTCGTTCAAAACAAGTATTGTAACATGACACCCTTTGTCCTAACCCACGGGACGCCTATGACCCTTTCTGGTTGTCGACAAGAAGCCTGGACCAACTAAATTTGACAGCAAGTCTTACTATCTCTTTTTTGGCTAGTGCCATCTTTTTCATGTTGACAGTACACTAATAATTATTCACAAGGAATGTAAGGTTATTTTCGGTATCAATACAAGTGTGTTTGATTTTCGTGTGATTTCGATGATATCCCTTTCATATTTTACCCACGAAACCCTAAGGCAATAATATTAGCCTTATAACTGGCGCCCATTCGAGTGGCCATCGAAAATCACGAAATGAAACAGTATTGATGAAAAGTTTTTTCGTCGTTTGTTGATACCGGCAAGTGAAGTTCGCGCGAAAGTTTTCCGACCGAATAGTGCTTCTACCGCAGTAGGACTCATTCCTCATTTATTTTGTGAACTGTCTCCAGTGTGAATAGAATAGCTTCTACAAACGTAGGACTGAATCTATTTTTCGCTTTGCAAGTTCCTGGAAAAGCTTCTACAAGTGTAGGACTGACTGGATCTACTTTTCGCTCCGCCGCGTAGGAATTTATAACCCCAAAGGAATTTCTAACCCTTTTTCGGCGTGTACCAACTGCACAGATATTTAAAGGAATCGCAATTATTCTGAAAGGCAAGGTTTCTGCACAAACTGTGAGTACTTTTTTTTCTATCACGGCAGATCAAAGGCATACGTATTTTCTCCGTTCCGCCGTTATTAAAACCGAAGTGATCGAAAAAGAGACGGATTCGAAAATGTCTGTCACGCTATCGAACGAACAGTTTCAAGAACTTTTAGGCCGTATGAATGTTTCAACTAATACGGGTAACTTCTCAAAGTGCTCGAGTAAATTCAACGGTGATAAAAACTCTGATGTTAACGCGTTTTTAGATGCAATAGAAGTCTATAAGGACTGTGTTAATATTTCCGATGTAAATGCTTTGAAAGGGTTACCTATGCTTCTCGAAGGTTTTGCTGCAACCTGGTATCAAGGTGTGAAATCCACGGTGACTGATTGGAAACAAGCGACAACATTGTTGAGAACAACATTTGGACCGATTAAACCTCCCTACCGTGTATATCGCGAACTTTTTGCTAACGAACAAGAATACAGAGTAAAAACGGATGTTTTTATTTGTAAAGCTCGATCAATTCTCGCTCAATTACCGAGTGGCACTCTTTCCCAAGATGTCCAACTAGACATGGTTTACGGATTACTTCATAGGAGGATTCGTGAGAAAGTTCCTCGCGATGATATTACCACTTTTGAAGAATTGCTTACCCAATCACGGTTAGCAGAAGAAAGTTTTGACTTCACACCCGAATCTAAAAATTCTGAGGTTAAATATAACAAAGACAATAATAAGAAGCGCTGTTCGTACTGCCACAACCCTGGACATATTAGGGAGGAATGTCGAAAACTGGCCAAAGTCCAAAACAAAGGTAGTAGTTCTGTGTCTAATGTTACGAACACGGGTCCAGTTATGAAAACTGCGAGTGACACTCCTCAGAACAATCCTCAACCTAGTTCCAGTACTGCTAATAATTTTTCATGCTACGGATGCGGAAATCCCGGCTATATTCGAACTAATTGTCCGAAATGCTCTCCAAAATTACAGAAAACAACTGTATCATCGCCTGCCGAATTTTTGTGTAGTAAATTCAATTTTAAAGATACTAATTTGATTCGACCCCTGGTACCAGTCCAAATAATGCATCACAATGGCTTTGCTTTTTTGGATACTGGCTCAAAGTCTAGCATAGCTGGACATATGTTGTCAAAACTACTCCTCGACGATAAAGTCCCTTTTAGAGAGGAAAATCTCATTATGACTCTAGCGGATGGAATCCAGCGTGACGTCAGCGTACGAATTTTTGAAACTGAAGTTACTTTAATAAATAAAACTGTTTTTATTGAACTCATCTCTCTTCCTGAATATGAAAACAGTAGGACTCTACTGGGCGTAGACTTTATAAAAGCTATCAATGTGATATTAGACATACCTAATAATAACTTTTTCTTTGGTGGTGTAGAACAGAAAAGGTATCCGTTTGCTAGTGAGCCTACTACTAAATCTGAGTGCTCAGTTAATACAGTACATTTTGAAGCTATTAAATTAAGGGAAAACGAAGGAGCGTCTCTGTCTATGGAAGAACGCGAAAAACTTAACAATTTAATATTTGAAAATAGACTAATTTTTGAAGAAAATAGTGAGCCTACACCCTACGCAGAACACACAATCACGTTAACTGATGATGTTCCTGTTGCTGTGCCGCCGTATCGCATGTCTGAACCTAAGAAACAACTCTTGCGCCAAGAATTGGACAAACTACTGGAAAATGGTACCATCGAAGAATGTGAATCTCCTTACGCTGCTCCTGTAGTGCTAGTCCCAAAGAAGGATGGTGGAGTTCGCCTGACAATTGACTACAGAGGTTTGAATGCCATCACCCGTGCAGATCGCTACCCGCTACCTAGGATCGACGATCTTTTGCATGCTGCTAAGAAAAGTTCTTTTATGTCAACTCTGGATCTGAGATCAGGATACCACCAGATTTCAGTACGACCATCTGATCGAGACAAGACTGCATTTGTAACGCCTTTTGGCACCTTTCGCTATACAAAAATGCCATTCGGGATGAGAAACTCTCCAGCCACATTCCAAAGAATGATGGATCGATTCAAATCAGGACTACAAGACATTCTCCTTGTGGTTTATCTCGATGACCTAATCGTTATCTCGTCAAGCTTCTCGGAACACATAGATGACCTGAGTAAAGTCTTCTCCAGACTGCTGCTATTCAAGCTACACCTGAACAGAGATAAATGTACCTTCTCTTGCCAATCAGTACGATATTTGGGTCACATCATAACCCCGCAAGGTATTCAACCTGATGATGCTAAGGTCGCTGCGGTATTGAACATATTACCCCCAAAAAATGTCAAGCAACTACTTACGTTCCTGCAAACAGCCTCATGGTTTAGACGGTTCATAGAGAATTTTGCAGACATAGCCAAACCTCTCACAAACTTGACAAAGAAGAAGGCTAAATGGAAGTGGGAAGATGAACAGACTCTGGCTTTCGAGCAGCTCAAGCATAAATTGAGTTGCGCACCTATCTTACGACAGGCCGACCCTTATCTACCCTATATATTACGCACAGATGCTTCTAGTTATGCTCTGGGGGCATGTCTCCTTCAGGGGGAGGGCGCAGATGAGAGACCTATAGAGTACGCTAGCCGCCTTCTCACTACAGCCGAACGAAACTACACAACCTCGGAAAGAGGAGGATCTATATAGGAGGGTGTGTGATGTGAAAGATTTGGAAAAATGTAAATCATTGCCTACCTTCAAGGATAGCGGCGAACTTCACCCACTTGATTTCTTGAACTATATTGAGACTTTCATTGACGTAACTAATTTAAATATCAACCAGTTTTCTTTGATGGTGAGCCACCTTTTTCTGGATTCGGCCAAGCTCTGGTTTGACGCTTTTGTACCGACTTTCGCGAATTATTTCGAATTCAGAAATAGTTTTCTAGAACAATTTTGGGACGCCAATCGGCAGCTCAAGGTAAAACTGAAACTAGAGTCAGGCAAATACCACGAAAATGAGGGTTCATTTGTTAATTATTTCAATAAGTATGTGGTCATGGCCAGGCATTTACAACCCCCATACTCTGATTAACAGCTGATAGCTACAATAGCTAGGCATTTTCCCCCAAACATAGCAGTTGTTTTAGTGGGAAGCGATTCGCTGAGATCGGCTGTTGACAGATTGCGTCAGGCTGACTATTACTTCAACAATGAGGGTAAAAGACACCCATTTTCACCTAGGAATGATGTTAAATTTTTCAATAAGCAGAATCCTAGAACTGGTAATTTCTATAATAACGGAAACCAAAGTGGGAATAATAATCCAAAAAATATTTCCACTCTAGATTTCCCAGAACATTCAGAAGATTCAGAACATTCGGAAAACGGAATAGCAACCCACATCTAAGCCCTAATGTGGGTGCGATAATGTCTAGGGCTCCTAATATTAATAACAACCCTGCAGAAGAACTACTCGAAGAATGCGACTTTGAGCACATCCCAAATGAGTCGCGTTCACCTATAGTGTTATGGCGAATATTTAATTATGAATTTCCCGCTATGATCGATACAGGGAGTAGTATCTCGGCAATATCGATGGATATTTGGAATCAACTGGCCGATAGGCATAGTGACATTCCTCATTTCCCTACGGTCGGTGTGAAAGTAGTGGGGGCTTTCAAAGCGAAGTTTCGAAAGGTGTCACTGCAGGCTTGTATACAATTTTCTACAGGTGGTGCAAATTTTGCCCAGGAATTTTTAATAATTTCCAGCCTTTCCTATCCTATTATTTTAGGGGTGGATTTTTTGCGCCACCATAAAGTAAAAATAAACCTGGAAGAAAAAAGATTAGAATTAATTTCAAATAATGAGAGAACCTTCATCCCCGAAATAATATGGAAACATGAAGAGGCTACTTCAATAAATATTTCAGTTATTGTAAATAAATCTTACCCTAGTAACACATTCAATATGTGCATGGATGTATCTGATTCCCACGGTCCTGCCGGAAAAAACGATTTTAAAGAAGTCTTGTCCTCGTGTAAATTGTCTGAAATGGAAAAGCACGAATTCGATAACTTACTTGGAAAATTTGAAAATATTTTTTCGGATGCTCCAGGGCGTACGCACTTATACGAACACACAATTAGGTTGAAAAATTATGATGAATTTTTTATAAAGCCTTATCCTATTCCGGTGGCCCATAGGGAAGCAGTGGGCAAAACTATAGCTCAAATGGAAGAATGGGGTGTCATCGAAAGGTCTTCCACACCGTACATATCCCCCTTGATGACAACTCTGAAAAAAGATGGCAGTGTCAGAGTGTGCCTTGGCATCTTAATAAAGTGATCGAACATGAACATGAATTACCTTTGCGTATCGAGGATATAGTAAGGTCCTTGAATGGTAAAAAGTTCTTATCCAAAATTGATCTTTCCCATTCCTATTGGCAACTGCCTATTCGAAAGGAAGATCGTAGGTACACAGGGTTTATGGTAGGTACAAAAACTTACCAGTTCTGTTCGCTTCCTTTCGGGATCTCGACTGCAGTGAGTTCGTTTACCCGAGCAATGGACACCATTTTTGGGAATTCATTTGCAGATTTTATGCTGACGTATATTGACGATCTCCTAGTGATGTCTTCTAGTTTTCAAGAACATTTGGTACACCTAGGGAAGGTATTTGCAAGGTTACAAGAAGCAGGCCTCACAGTCAAGCTGAATAAGTGTCGTTTTTTCAGACAGAAATGCATTTTTTAGGGTATGTGGTGAGTCCTGTTGGAATTCGTCCAGACCCTGAGAGAGTCCAGGCCATAGTGGATTACCAACGCCCTAAAAATGTTAAGGAAATCCAAAAATTCCTTGGTCTTTGTAATTTCGACAGAGCCTTTTCTCCTAGGTTTGCGGAGCTCTCGGAGCCGTTAACACAGCTTCTGAGGAAAAAGTCTTCCTGGAAATGGGGAGACCTTCAGGAAAATTCTTTTCAGGCACTGAAAAAGGAATTAGAGGAGGCCACGTTGTTATACCACCCGGATCCGACGTTGCCTTGGCACTTGACGACTGACGCGAGCGATTATGGAATAGCCGGCCAGCTTTACCAAATGGTACAAGGGGAAAAACGGGTAGTTGCTTGGGCCAGCCGATTGCTGTTAGATCGGGAGAGAAGATACAGCTCTAATGAGAAGGAAGTACTGGCTGCACTCTGGTGTATTCAGCGGTGGAAGGTCTACCTCATTTCAAACGAGTTTACGTTATACACGGATAGCAGGACGCTAACCTATCTGAACTCCTGCCGGTTGTTGTCACCACGGATAACACGGTGGGCTCTGGCTCTTCAAGAGTTCCGCATGAAAATAATACATATTGGTGGCCGAGAAAATGGCGTAGTAGATTCGTTGTCGAGGTATGCTTGTGTTCGATTGCCCACCCCCTCAGATAAATGCTTCAAATTGTTTTCTTTGCAGCTCCCTCCTGGTTTAAGGAATCTTCTGGAAAATGTAGTCGAATGGCAACTCAAGGATGAGAAGGTCCGAGCAATAAGAGATAATCTTATCTTGGATAATTCTCTCTCGGGAAAATTTGTTCTTCATAACAATGTCCTGTACAAAAGGGGTAGTGACTCTAATCGCTTCTTACTATATTACTTATATTCCGCAAATGTTAGTGCGGGATCTAGTCCTTGGTTATCATAACACCCTTGGCCATTTTGGTGTTTACAAGATTTGGGTTGCCCTAAGAGAGGAAGTTTATTTTGACAACATGCAGAGGACTGTTAAAAAATACATCAAAACCTGTGAAATCTGTCAAAAGGCTAAAATTTCTATACTTCCCGATCCAGCTCACCTGCAGATAGTTCCGCAGTCGAAGTCTGATCTGCTGGCAATTGATGTGCTTGGTCCACTGATTCGTAGTCGAGGCGGCGCTACTTATATCCTATTAGTTCTGAATGTGTTCACCAAACATGTAACCTTATACCCGCTGAAGCGAGCTACCTCTCGGGCTATGCTGAATCGATTGGTGAAAACCTACTTCCCTATACACGGTCAACCTAATCGTATATTACACGATAATGCCACTTACTTCACAGCCAAGGTGTGGAAAAACACCATGTCGGAGCTGGGAATACGCTTGGTGTTCATTTCAGTTCGGCATCCTAGAGGAAATCCTTCCGAGCGTTGTATGCGCGAAATTGGGCGCATTCTTAGAACATATTGTCACGAGAGGCACAGTAAGTGGGCAGTAGAAATTCCATTGTTTGTGCAATTCTTGAACTCGGTGGTTCATGAGTCCACAGGGTTCGCGCCAAACGAGTTGGAATTTGGACATGAGAAGTTACGTCTGATTCCCGCGGCGGTAAGTCACCCACATAATGAAGCTCATTATACCCCGGCTGAAAAATTAGTGTTGGCAGAAGCCACACTGAAATCCAAGGCGGAAAGGAGGGCGTTGTCCCATCCCGGGCGCCCATATCAGAAATTTCAGTTGAACGACCTAGTCCTTCTCAAGGCGAATACGGTTTCTTCGGCAATAAAGGCTGAAACAAAAAAGCTGCTATTACTGTTTGAGGGGCCCTATCGCGTCAAAAAGCAGATAGCAGAGAATACTTACCTGCTAAGTAGTACAGATGGAAAAACAGAACGGGGAATGTTCCATGCCTCCCATCTTAAAAGGTACCTTGTACCTATTTGAAATATTTTCTGCCAAAAAAAAAAAAAAATCTATATATGTAAAAAAAAATATTTTTTTTGGTTGGTTACTATAAAATCTTTACTCAAAATTTTGATTGGTCGATTATAAAATATTAACTCTATCACTTGAGTAAACCGTAGCTCTGTCATTCACATCACCTACAGTTCACTCAACTTGGGGAGGGGCGAGATGTAACAAAACCGTCTTTCGGTCCCTCACGTTCGCTAGTGAATAAACCTTTGTGTAGGCAACCTGTCACTCATGTCTTTGTATGGAGGATAGTATAACCTGCAGGGTAGCCAAAGTTGGGTCGGTTGTGATTTCTTGGCCTTGACCATGTAGGTATTTGAAAATAAGGCAAAGTATAAAAACTACCTTTTTTATTATATTTGTCATTTGAATTTGCTCGCTTCAACTTTAGCCAGCCGCAGAAAGTGCAAGACTTGACCTAAGGACAGCAACTGCATATGAAATTGCTTGTGGCCTTAAATGGTTTCAAATATAGAAATTGATTTATATTCCAGCCTGTGCCTGCATTTCTTTGTAGGTAGGTTATGATATTTTTATTAAAACTGTATGAGATACATATTTGTTCACACATATTACAAAACCTTTCGCATGTAATGTTTAGATATTCCACTTTATTGAAATATGCATTTCTTTGTAGAATCTTCCGTGGTTGTAGACTGTGTCTTCTGTGTAAGCCATATTAAATTGTGACAAATTCACCCAGTTTTTCTGTGCTGGTAAATCTCTAGGCCCGATACCCACAAACGATTCTACCCTGAGATACTGATCGATCACAACTTTTTGAGTTTTAAAGATATTGTGTTGATTCATATATTTTTTAAATTTATTATCCATTGAACAGTATCAGAATGGATTATGATTATTTTATCGAAATAAAAATCTCATATCAAAAGTTTTTTTTCCTCAGACATGTGATTTTAACTGTTACTTGATTCTCTTAAATGGTTCCATGAGTTTGAACTAGTTTGCGATATGATAAAATAATGTGCACATTGAACATATGGAATCTGAGTTCATTGATAAGACTTTTTGGTTGAAGTCAGATGATGATTTCACCGGTATTCCACATTTTTAGGTAATATTTGGAAAATTCAGGAACTTCTTGATTTCAAGTACTGTTTGAATGTCATTATTTTATGGCGAATAAATATGTCCTTCGAAGTTTTTTAGTTTTTCAACCTACCACAATCTGAAAAAGTAAGAATTATTATTCTTGATTTCTGAAAAAAACATCAAAATACTTGAAGTGACTCACATTCTCTTGTTCTTGTTGCTTCCCTATATTCGATCGCATATGCAATACATTATTTTCATCCACGACGATTGAATAATGTACTCATTATACGTTTGTTTGCTCGACCCCAATTTTACCCATCATTCACTAGTGAATAATGAGTCATTATTTAATGCCGTCAAATCCTTCCTTCATTTAGCTACAATATTATATTGTTTTGCTACAAACAACCGATTTCTAAACCACCAAATATTTCCAATTCAGTTCTTCACCTAGATATTAAAAAAGAAGGCAAGGAGCATCTACCCTGAGCTATCAGCGACTATGAATGTGCGTGTCATATCGAAAAAGATATAATTTGACTCAAATCTGTCAACAGTATTGCATGAAATATTTGTTAGAACTAAATAATAGTATTTCTGCAAATATGGATGTAATGTAACAAAATTTTCCAACAGAAAAACTTTAACAATTTTTTTTAGTCGTGGATGAATTATAGTATTTTATCTCGCTTATAATGGCTAATATTCTCTCGAGGATTTAGGCGAACTTCACCTCGTGAATAGAAGGCATCATCATACGCTCCTTGAATAATATACTATATTCGAATTATGATAGAACGATGGTTGGTGGCTTCAACCTTCGTTCTGTGAAAATTCTATCGGAAATATAGAATTTTGAATATAATAATGTTGAATGAGTTGAGGAAAAAGTACCATTTTCAAAATAACATAATAATTTTAGAGGTGTCATGCTGAATTCGCCTTTTTTGAAAACATTTTCAAAAGTTTAAGTCACAGGATATTTGAAGATTCAAAACCTTCGACTCTGCATTTCGATATCAAAATTTTTTTCTTAGAATAAAGTTCGTTTTTATCTTCATCAATTCCATATGAAAGGAAACACCATATAAGTTTCAAAGAATATCACGTGAACTGAGGGGGAGATTCAAAATAAATATAATTCAGGATACATCTATCCACCGTTACTCACTCAATAAACAGAGCTATAAATCGAACTCGTATCGGTTATATAATTTTAGTAGCATGAGATCAGATATGATATTCTTTCCTTCCATGAACTCATATAAAGGGCTATTCAAATTCGTTTCTGTACATGGGGATCTCGTAAACGATAAGAGATAGAGTGTCGGTTGAATTGTGGCAGAGTTGCGTATTTTAGAGACCTATTTAATGATGTAAAAAAATCGAGTATAGCTCTTTTTGTTCTGGAGATATACAGGCAAAACCAAAAAATCCCAAATTTTGTTTTTGCCTGTATCTTCTTTATTCGCAGATATATTGAAAATCTGTCTACATTTTTCTATTGGCACCCGATGTGAGCTATCAAAATATGTCCATGAATCTTTTATACGGGGTGTCATCTGAATTGGGCCACCCTCATATTTGAATTTTTACATACGGACCTCTATTTTTTGTTGTTTTTGGATCTTCGACGTTCACTACATACTACATACTTAATTGTATGAGACATTTTTGAACTCGTTTTCATGTTATCACTTTCACTGAATACCTTGAAGATATTCCAATTGGAATTCCGCTTGATAGGCGGATATAATAACCACTACCTGGCTATTTTGGACTATTTTCTATATCAAGATCTGTAAACAAAAGTAAAGACGCGTGGAGGTTAATTAATTTTGAGAGAAACAAGACAAAATCAACCAATACAAATTGTAACATTAAAGCCGACGAATTCGCTGAGTATTTTGCAACAGCGGCTAAAATTTTGATCGAAGGTACTCCTAATGAATCTAAAACATCAATTGATATTCCAATGTATGAAAATTCCTTTTTCTCTTTCTAATCTATACAATACATGTTTCATTGAGGGAATATTTCCTAATATATTCAAAACTACTAAGATAATTCCAATATTCAAGAAAGGCGATATTGATTCCACAAGTAATCATCGTCCAATCTCAATTATTCCGATTTTGGGTAAAATTTTTGAATCTCTTATTAAAAAAAGACTACTGAGCTTCTTCGAAAATAACCTTTTGTTACACGAAAACCAGTATGGTTTCAGGAAGAATCGTTCCACAGTGAAGGCTGTTAGAGAGCTAGTGACCGGCGCAGTTGAGGGCCTTGAAAATAGTGAGTTCACATCGGTAACATTGTGTGACCTCAGCAAGGCGTTTGACTGCGTCGATCACTCGTTGCTTCTGTATAAACTTGAGAGATATGGAGTAAGAGGGATACCATACGCCCTTTTCAAATCGTATCTGAGTGATCGTAATCAATATGTCTACTTCAATGAAGTTTTTTCTGAGAACAAACCTTTGCAAATGGGTGTACCTCAAGGATCAGTCCTGGGTCCATTGTTATTCATCATATATGTAAATGATATATTCCAGGCTCTTCTGCCTTCACAGTGCATTCTCTTTGCAGATGATATAACTTTTTATAACTCAGATACCAAAATTAGTGAACTACTTGGGAGGGACGAAGCCACCCTGTGCAAGGCCAAGGAATGGCTAATATCAAATAAACTAGTGGACAACCCAGACAAATCTCAAAAAATTCTCTTCACTACAAATTCTGTTGTTGCTAATACAAATTGTTATGGAAATAACATGGTCAAATTGCTAGGGATAACACTGGATAGCGGTCTAAAATGGTATAATCATGTTGAAAACCTACGAAAGAAATTGTCGACGCAATTATTTTTATTACTCAACCTAAAGAAATCAATGGATCATGAGACTCTCATATCTGCCTATTATTCCCTTTTTCATTCGCACTTGGCATATGACATCACTTTATGGGGTGGTTCGCCGCATGCAAAAAAAATCTTTATCATGCAAAAAAAGGCTGTCAGAACTATTGTAGGTGCAGGTCCAAGTGAATCATGCAGGAGTATTTTTATTGAGCTCGGTTTGATGACTTTACCAACCCTTTTTATATATTTTTCTCTGATAGAAATACATAACAATCTGGACTCTTATAGCAAACATAAGGATATTCATAAATATCATACACGAAATAGTAACATGTTGACGGCTCCCAAATTTCGTCTAGCAACTTCACAGAAAAATACACTGGATGTTAATCTATACAATAATCTCCCAAATTATTTAAAATCGTTAAATTCATTGAAGTTCAAGAAACTGCTCAAACAATGTTTGCTCAAGCACAGTATATACTCCATTGATGAATACTATGCTGACACTTCAAGAGAAACTTTTCATCAAGAGCCTGCCTGCCATCCGCATTAAAATGCAATATTCAAAATTTTTCGCTTAAAACAGGAGTGGATGACTCCATCTTTTATTTTTTGTGAGTGTTTCTCTTCAATATTCAATCTGTCAACTTCTTAGTTCAAGGTACATTTTCGTCTTTCCAATATTTTTCTTATAATGTGAATTTTGTCTCTTTTATTATGTGAAGTGTGATTGTATTGATGATAAGCTTATATGTTTTTAACATATTTCAAGTTGCTCTTGACGCGTGTAACGAAATTTTTGTTCGACACACTAAATAAATGATTTGATTTTGATTTGATTTATGGGAGGCTGTGAAAAGTAGGATTTTCGTTGACAGAGAGATAGAAAATGTAGAAGATTTGAGATTGAGGATTGTGAATGCTTTCGCAGCAATGCAGCAGAGAAGTGTATTGAGGACATTGAGGGCAATAAATAATATGAAATAACGAGTTCAAAAATGTCTCGAGATTCGAACATTTACTACGCCACTGATTTTTTTATGTATATAAATTACTTCATTTCCATTTTCATTACAATCGAAGTGTTCGTTCAGGATGTTATTATTGCTATAATTTCTTTTTCTGCTCATCAAAACACATATTACCTATTTTTGTTGTATATATGTTTCAGATAATAATAAAAGGTTTTGCTATTCGAAGTTCATTGTAGAAAACGCTCAGGGCAATGGAAATGTTAAAAAATATGAATAGGTAGGTACCTGAAAATGAAAAAAAAATTGAAAAACTCTACGGTACATAGGGAGACGTGAAAGTTGCTATTGTGTTTTTATCCAACTCAGTCGACCAAAATCCAGGGCTGTAATTCAGATGGGAATAATTAACCTAATTATTATAAAATATCACCGAAATTTCTCGAAATATCGAATTAATTTTAATTTTTCAGTATGAAGTGAACGTTGACGATCCAAAAACCACAACAAAAAAAAGGTCCGTATTTGAAAATTCAAATATGGGGGTGGCCCAATTCAGATAACACCCCGTATAAAAGATTCATGGACATATTCTGATAGCCCACATCAAGTGCCAATAGCAAAATGTAGACAGATTCTCAATATGTCTGCGAATAAAAAAGATACAGGCAAAAACAAAATTTGGGATTTTTTGGTTTTGCCTGTATATCTCCAGAACCAAAAGACCTATACTCGATTTTTTTACATCATTGAATAGGTCTCTGAAATACGCAACTTTGCCACAATTCAACCGACACTCTATCTCTTATCGTTTACGAGATCCCCATGTATAGAAACGAATTTGAATAGCCCTGTATATTATGCATGCATCACAAACAAAAATGAATCGGAAGTTTCACATTTCATTGTTATGTTTTCTGCTTATGTTTACGACGTTTACCTTGAAAGATATATATTATTTTCACGTAGCATTCATTCACTATCAGACTGGTTTTATGTAACATGTTCGTTCATTTTTCTCGTATTCTAAATGTGCTTCCTGGAACTCGAAGGTGCAAAATAATCTATTTTGGACAGAGTGTCACAAATTAATAATATTTTTATTAACTTAGCTACTTGAAATGAAAATGAAAGAACCAGATGAAAGAACCTGTGCAAACCTAATCCTCAGTTCAGCTAGGAAATATTTGTGTTTTTAGACAATAATGGCTTGATTACTCATTTATACGGTGAACCTGGGGTAAAAAAAAACAGTTATCAAAAACTTCCAATCGCACCTATAACTTAGCTGAATTTTTTGAATTCTTAACGGATCATATATTTCTAGTCCTAATGTTTTTATTTTTTTGACATAAGTTCCAATTGAATAAATTGAAAATTTCAATGAAATCTATCAATCTATCTTCACGTACGCTGAAAATCAAAACCTGTGGAAACACTGGAAACGTAGTGATGATCAATTATTTTTAATCGAATGTTCTTGGTTTCAACAGGGTTTCTTATGCGAAATTCACATATATTCCATTATTGTATATTATGCTTGATGAAAAATGTTCTGTTCAGAAACTCATCTAGGACCATTCCATATTTGAATCATTGATAATGTCTGAAGTAACCTCAGTTCATTTGGCAAAGGTTCCGGGGGCCACAGTGGTACAACGAACATTCGTGCATATTCCTTGGAATGAACAAATTTGTACAATTGGAACCAACTAGTGCAGATCGATATTCAAGTAGATAGGTAGGTAGGTCTGATATAATATGCCAGGAAGAAATCAAATATTTTGACGAAGTGATTTTCGGTTTCTTCTCCAGCATGTCGATGATAAAGAAAACAAAACTTTTCTGAAAGAGGTAACATCAAATATTTAGTAAAAGGTCTCTGTCGATATGTGTAAATGATTCACAGAAATTAGAGTAATTCACTGAAAGGAAGGAATAGTATTCGTGATTAATATAGACCCTTCCTTTTTATCATGTGAATGACTACAACATCTATGATGAAAACTTTATTCTTCCCACGAAAAATATTGAGGTTCGTATATCGTATATGTTCGTAAATAGTATATGGCAGACATATCTGTTTTCACTGGGATCACCTGTACATTCAGTGCTTTTTAATTCTTATGCGATTCTGTAGGTATTCCAATGTAAATAATTGCTTTTCAATATTTCGCAATTCTAATAATTCTCAATAATAACTGTTCATCATGCTCATTCGAAAATAGAAATCACTCAAAATATTTTTTCATTCGAAATTTTTCTACAGGAGATTCTAAGAACACTTCGTTATATCCTAAGAATTGAAACCAATGGATCGGCATGTATTTAATTGTCTACAAAAAATGCTTCAATAAACTGGAAGTTGAATTAATTTTCAGAAGGCTGTCATGAAAAATATATTAACGGTGTCAATGGAACCTTTGGTGTAAGAGTTGAAACTATTTGTTGAGATAAATTACCCTAACATCAAGGTCAGTATCTTCAGAAGAAGACAATCAAGTATCAATTTCATCTTATTTTCAAGACGGACCTGTACTTTTCATTGTGTTTCTCAACCCTCCGAGGCCATTTGGAATACTAGTCGAAATTTTCCATTTCCATATCAATTCCTTATTGAATTACAATAAGATTGGTCCCGAAATACAATTTCAAAATATCCAATATTTCCCGATGATGAATAATGATATCAAAACAATTGAAAATTCATGTTGTCATTAAATATTTCCCGAAAAGTTTCGAAGAATGAAAATGATTCATTTTCAATTGAACCTGATATAAGAAAAAATATCTGAATGTAACAGATTGAGAACAAACTTCTCAACGTCATTATGATGGGCCCCCATTCAAGGACCGCGTACCTTCACTCCAGTCGCATCACATCAATTCACGATCGGCACTGATTATTATTTATGAAATTAGATATTTTCGAATTTGAAATCGTTATTTTCCATTTTCAAACGATATGAGATATATAACATGTTTGGAACATTTCAAGTGGTGTAATAGTATGAATAAATCTTTCATTCTTATGTATACGAAATTTCAAATCATTCACCCAATCGCGTTGAACCAATGTGACGAAAAAAAACCTTAAATAAGCAATGATTTCGTTAATCGGATCTCCCTGTAACTAAACCTAAACCGTCCCTGTAACTGTTACCGTTTTCCAGATACCCATGCATTGAGTCAACTCTAACGCGGTATGATTCTCGAAAACGTTTCCCAATACCTGAATGAATTCAATATACCCCAAATGTACCCGAAGCAGTATTGCCAAATCGTTGGAGGCCCTATCTACTGTTAATTGTTAATGACTAATACAGCGGAGGACGGATCCACTGAAGGACAGGAAAAGCATATACGCGTGATAGTATACGCCCAACAGCGACATCACCCTCAGATATGGAGAAAACGGCAACTAAAACTATACGAAATAGCGAAAAACACGTTTTAGGTCATCCTTCTGAAATTTGTTCTGGTAATGTTTTATGAAGTCATGGACCGTTTAACATGTGAAGTGATAGGTCTTCCGTATACGGAGGACTCATCGCACCCGGAGGACCTATTAAATGCAAATGTACTATTATCGGAGGACCTATCTACCTACCTATATATATATATATATATATATATATATATATATATATATATATATATATATATATATATATATATATATATATTGTTCTAAAATTGTTCGTTTTCGTTAACCAGCTGACGAACGTCAACCCTCAGAAGTCAAAACTTGTGCGAGCAATGGATCAACGGGGCCTTACCTTTTAACGTGCGATTACCCAGCAAGCGGCCTTCCGCTTGACAGGCAGATATGTTAACCACTACACTACCGAGACCACAATATATATATATATATATATATATATATATATATATATATATATATATATATATATATATATATATATATATATATATATATATATATATGTTAGCATGAAGATTCTCACGGACGAAGTATGATGAATTGTGTTTTCGGGTTTCATTCCGTGTTCTGTGGTTTTGATCCTCTGAAGGATAATTGTCACAACGTTCGGAGGTCGATCATCTTTGGATCAGAGACTTGTCGCGACTTGTCAGTAAACAACTCAGCAAACATAAGGAGAAGAAAATTCATTTGCGACAGATGTTTGAATTATTTTTCGTCGCAGGAGAAACCCGACAGTCATACTGTTGACTGCGAAACTCAAAATTCGTGCAAAATTAATTTTCCAAAATACACCCATATGGAATTCCAAAATTCCATTTTCAAGGAGAAAGCTCTTTTTGTGATATGGGCGGACTTTGGAAGCGTTATGGAGCCGTTTGATGACAGTTTGACCAAATCCAAGATAAGCAAAACAGAAAAGTATCAAAAACATTCGGCTTTCAGCGCAGGGTTCTACTACAAATGCACATTCGACGACTCTTTGTTGTTTTACGATAGGCATTGCCAATCGGATGAAGGACATCTCCAAAGAGGTTGAGGGCAAAATGCACCAAATCGTACCGATGGCTGTATATCCGTCGGGGCGAGACTCTGTCAAAATCTGCCACATTTGCAAAATCCCCTTCAAGGCGGAGGACCTGAAGGTGTCCGACCACGACCATTTCACCGGATTATTCCGGGGCTGGGCGCGTGCGCAATGCAACCTCTAGTACAAGAAGCAGTTCGTAGTGCCCATTGTGTTCCACAACTTAGGCGGCTACGACAGCCATTCCATCATCAGGGACTTGGCCAAACGTGGACGCATGGTCCTGTTGCTGATAAACAAGGAAAAGTACATTTCCTTCACACAGTACGACGGGAAGACGACCATCAGATTCCGTTTCACCGACTCTTTTCGATTTTTGAGTATGAGTTTGGATGGGTTGGGGCGCACCATGGAAACTGATGATTTGCACGCAACGCGCAAAGAATTCAGTCACGTAAGCGCCGAACAATTCGAACTGCTCACGCGCGAAGGGGTACTCCAATACGACTTTGTCGACACGGTGGAAAAACTGGAGTGTACACAGAGTAGATACACAATGATACCTTTGGATCGGAAGTCGCCTGACCGCAGCGAGCGCTCGTCAAAAAAACAAAATCGTGAGTGAGATAACCGCAGGCCGCAGAGATGACCGCAGACCGCCGCGCTCGATGTAAACGAATTGAAAATCGTGAAAGAAAGTGAGATAAAAATAATGATGATGAATTTTATTGACGTTAGAGAAAAATACACGGGGTGTGCAACATTAAAGGAAAATGGCCGTGCGGGGGGCGTGGACGTTATAGAAAAATACATGGGGTGTGCAACATTAAAGAAAAATGGCCGCTGGCATGAGGGCATGCGGACGGCTGGGTGTGCATCATGGAGGGTGTGCTGAAAGCAGGATATACAGGGTGTGCAGGGTATGCAGGGTATGTAGCAATCGATGTCGTGAGGACTGCGATGGAGTGTGCGTCATGGGGTGCCACTCCGTCCATCGTCGCGTTGTAGGTGTAACATACATCATTCATTCTCAATTAACAGGGCGCGCGGTTGCCGGTTGTAAATTAAAGCAAAGGTAGGTGTTGCCGATTGTAAAATTAACCAATACAGTTGGGGAGAAAAAGGCGTTGGTGGAAAAATATGTCTGCCACAGGGTGTGCAACGTTAACACAGGGTGTTGGTCAAACTCGAGTATATAGGGATGCCTCAAAATTTTTCATTGACGTAGCCCTGTGATGCACCAGGTGATGTGGAAAAATTTCCGAGGCTTTGATGGAGATTGAAGTCTCATCAATTTTGGGGACCCTAAAGTGTCAAAAATTGCCGAAACCCGGAGTCGAACCGAGGGTCTTTAGATTTTCAGTCTAACGCTCTTGCCACTGAGCTATTTCGGCTATGTAAATGAAACAAGTACATAAACAAATATTTTATTCAGAACACAGTGTAATCATATTGGGAAAGCGAATCCAAAATGTCTCATGCAAATCTTGTATCAAATATGGTTTTTCGTATCAAGCCATTCCTATTCTTATACAAATGTGAAACAATTTGACTCTTCGGTTCAGTTGAGCTCAAGACTTGATACAGATCATGTGTGAAACTGCTCGTACTAGTGATGAACTTGTTAAATATTTTCCAAATAATCTGTCGGAACTTGAGAAAAATTCGGAAGAATCCACAAATGAACTTGTAAAAATAATTAACAAAAATTTGAGAAAAGTTAATAAAACAATTCGAAAAGGAAAAGTCAATCATGGTATTCAAGTGAAACTTCAATGTAATGCAGGTCACCTGAAAACTTTTCGAAATCAATTGAAAAGATCTGGCAATTCACACACTGTGGGAGGAGCATTGAAGGAGAAGACATCTCACCGAGTCAAATGGGAGGAAGTAACATCAATATTCAATGGACGTATTCGTACAGCTGTGATTATAAATTTTGAACACAAAGACATCATTCCATTCTTCGAGGACGCTTTCCCCCTTTTCAAGAACAGAATTAGCAGACTCTTGAGACAAATGCCTGCATTGGAAGTCAACACAACCTTCTGCGGAGAATTCATCAAGAATAATGTTACTGCTCAAATCAAGGAATTCAAATATTTCCATTCGAAGAATGTTATCATTGATTTGGGAACTGATCTGAAGGAATGGTTTTTCGAACATGTTGTCGATGTGATTTCCAAAAAACTCTCAGAATTCCAAGAACGTGATAGTGGATGGGCACTCAGTGAAATAGTTAGTTTAGAAGTGAAAATTAATAAATTCGAAATGGGAAATGGTATGTGAAAATAAAACGAAAACAGTAAATTGATGTTTTATTGTATAATAAGTTCATTTTTCTGTGCAAGTGTAAGTGCAGTATTATCATTGTGTAGAGTTTGATCAACAATTTTTACAATATATTCATTCGGTATTTGATCCTCTTCTTTTCGCACTCGAATCTTGTTACCAAAGGTATTGAATAAATGTTCTTTTTGCAAATGATGTTTAATAGCGTTACTGAAAGCAATAGGGTGCGAGACGTTTGCCCATTTCTTCAATGGAACCATACCTCTTCTTTTAAGACGTTTCTCAGCATCATGCCAACCATCTTCCTGACGTCTCATCAGATACCATTCTTTCTCATGCTCTACCTCATATAAACCGAGACTCCTACGCTTTCTCACATTAATCGGAAGGGGAGTCAATCTTGGTGCAATTGATTCCACCAAAATTGAAATGTTCTCTTCAATTTGTGTGTTGAGCTTCCGCCGACTAGCTTCCGCTCTTTGTCGCTCTAATTCAGCTGCTTTTCTTTCGTTCTGCTCCTCCGCAAATCTCTGAGAAGCTAATTTTCTATCTATCTCAGATTTTTGGGCTTCCACCGATAAAATTTCCTTCAACTCGTTGACAGATTTGAGGAGTTGAGAATTTTGTGTACTTAAAAATTCTGCTCGATGCTTTTCAAAGTACTTCTCGTACTCGCAATACTTGATAACAATGAATTTCATCAGGGAAAATAGTTCACGTAATTCGATGGCTTTCGGTGATCGCATCTGCATAAGAAGCCCTTCGAAATCTATGGCATCCAAAATATAATAACTTTTTTGAGGATTCAACTCGTCGTTAACTGTTCTGTATTCAACATGTTCATTTTTCCTCAATAATCGTGTCACATGCCACTTTTTCTGGGAATATGTTCCGGTATAGCCAAGCCAATCCAGCAAATCTTCCGTCAATTTCACATGCTTGGTCACATTGATATTCCAAAAGAATGCATTCCGTTGATCATGTTCGATATCAATGTTGAATTTTCGGCAAATATCTTTTAATTCAACCTTCACTAGACTTTGAGACAATTGTTTCACATCAAAATCACGAATTACTTTCATGAGAGAAGACATTGTTGAGCGCTCGACTGCGAAGCAATAACTGAATATTATTATCGCAAGTATTTGGCATAAAAGTTTTCAAATTTGGTGGGGGTAGAAAGTCAGGTGATTCATGGAAATCGTCAACTTTCATCTCGAATGTGCGACGCGTCGACTTTCGTCTCACATGCGCGACGCTGTCCGTCTCACTTGCGCTGCCTGTTTACTAGCATCTCACATGCGCTACCCGCCGAGTATCGTCTCACTTGCGCGAGGCGTCGAGTTGTGTCTCATATGGGCGACGCTATCAGTCTACTAGCATCTCACTTGCGCGAGGCGTCGAGTTGTGTCTCATATGGGCGACGCTATCAGTCTACTAGCATCTCACTTGCGCGAGGCGTCGAGTTGTGTCTCATATGCGCGACGCTATCAGTCTACTAGCATCTCACTTGCGCGAGGCGTCGAGTTGTGTCTCATATGCGCGACGCTATCAGTCTACTAGCATCTCACTTGCGCGAGGCGTCGAGTTGTTTCTCATGACACAAAAATTCTCAAAAAAGATGCAATGGAAGCCCTACATATTGGGCAATTTTCACATTCAATAGAACAATCTACACAACAAGCTAAGTGTTTACAAGGCATAAACACAACTTTCATTTCATTTCCCAAACAAATTTTACAAGTATAACGCTGATCTGTAGTGTCTGATGGAGATTGGATGTTTTTGAGTTCAAAATTTGGATTTTTGAGTTTCCAAAATTCACATTTATCATGGTAGATTTGATGTTGAGCCCAAATTTCATCTTCAGGCATCCACTCTTTCACTTCGAGTCCGCAGTAGAAGCACTTTACTCGATCACTTCTGCCGGTATAGAAGAATCCTGCCTCAGCTAGGTCATGTGGTTTTTGTTGAAGAGCGACCGGCCAATCGTCGAATGTCTTCAATCGGGCATCAGAATTAACCTTATCTTTATATACAGGACGTCTTTTTCGTCTCACATACTCCCCCTCTTCATCGAAAAATGTGCAATCAGGTTGCCATCTGAAATGATCCATCAGAGGGTCATCTCCAACCTCCCATCTGAACCCTTCAATGTGACATTTTGGGCACACAACTACATCATCTCTACCAGTATAAATGAACCCAGCATCAGCAAGTTTATCTTTTGGGAATTCAGACCTCCAATCACGAAAAGTTTCAAGTCTATCGACATAGGTGTTGAAATTCACTTGCATTCTAGCTTCCACCTCCATACTGTTTGCAGTACACAACTGAAATGAAACGCAAGATGTCCTCTAATATATCTATTCAAATTTTTTTCTATCAAAATCAATTGAAACTTTATCTCTGATAAAATACATACATTCACGCATACAATAGCTTTCACAACTAGTACATAAATCACATAAGGCATATATAATACTTTCTGAATCTGAAGTACATTGTTTGGAAATTTTGGCAGCTGTTTGCAAGAAATTATGGTAATATTCGTAAAATTTAATTTTTGACAACATGCTGAATTTTTTGGTAATCAGAGAATCTAATTGCAAAATTTCATACACATCGCTCTCCAACAGATGAAACATTTCAATGTCTTTGGATATAACATATAATTTTATATCTTCACTGCACTTCAAAGTAATATGGATGGAGTCACCGCAATCTAGGGTCATGGTCGCAGCAGGAGTATCCGATAATCTGCTCAGCAAACTGATGAATACACCCCATTCGTAGGTATTGAAGGACATTTGGCAATCAGCGTTCAGCGAATACACCATCTTGACAGCTGGTTCGAAACCTCGTGCAGGACTAAGGCCACAATGCAAGTTGAATAAATTTGCACCAAAGTTGAACACTGAGTTGAGTATATAGAAACGTTCACATTTGATGGCTTCTTGGTAAATTTGGCAGACACGTTCCAATTCGCCATCATAGTCAAAGTGGTCGGAGGAACCGTAATCAGAAGTTGGTGACTCACTACGCTCTTCAGGCATGATTGCTAGAAACTGATCATAATTCATCAAATCAAAATGAATTTATATCATCGAGTGCACATCCGGCTATTGATTGGTTTGAAAGGCCCCCATGTAACTGAAAATTTGTGCTAGTTTTTCATTCATTTACAAACGATTTGACGCATCAATCCAACTGTTATGTGATTTGTCCAAACCCAACCATTTCACATAGACCTTATTTCCCTTCTTCCTAAGGACTTTTTCCACCAGATAAACATCGGGATTTTTCGATTTTTGTAATTCTTCTTCGTAGAAAGCACCACTGATTGGACGTCCCTGCAAATCTTCCAACAAGTAGGTAATGGGGTTGGTAATTTTGACTTTTGCCACACGAAATATCTCACACGTCCAATTGGGCACGTAACCTTTTTCGAAAATATGTTTGGCCTTGGAAATGCGAACCATATCGTCAACTTTGAATTTTCTTCGTCCAGTAGCAATTTTGATGAAATTATAGGCAGTGTTGAGAACGTGCTTTTCATTGGCTTTCGTAACATCCGAGGGTTTCATGTTGATGGTGCGATGTTTTCGATTGTTGTAATTTTCCACGAGTTGAGGTAGAATATCCAACCATTTGTAGGAACCATTTAAACTGAAATGTTTGAAGAGTTTCTCTTTCAAAGTTCGAATCACACGTTCGGCAATAGCAGCTTTTTTCACAGTATACGTACTATAATGATTGATTTGGTGTTTCTTCATCAAATTTCGGAACGTTGAATTGTAGAACTCTTTGCCCAAATCTGACTGTAGATTTTTGGGACATCGCCCCCCACTCCTCTTCAAAATTTCGGTCATTGCATTGGTGACGTCTGCAGCATTTTTACTTTCGATCGGCTCAGCCCATAGGTATTTGGAAAAGGTATCGATGACAACCAAAATGTACTTGTAGTTTCGGTTGATTTTGGCATAATTTTGAAGATCGGCAAGGTCCATTTGCCACAAATCATCCAAACCCTTAATTATGGTGCGACGACGTGGAAAGTTTTTGCGAACTGTCCTATGAAGTTCATTTACCAGCTGAATTTTCTCTTTTGAATGTCCTTCCATTCCGATGGCACATACTATACTGTGAGTTTATTTTGGCTTCGGCGTGATCAAACGGTCTTTTTGCGATTCGATCAAGGCATCGATGGTAGCTTTTACCTCAAGTATATATGAATTTATTCTGGTAATATCAGCGTTATGTTGAAGTATGACAGCCGTAAGTTTCGAATGTGTATCATCAGCCAATAAAGTTGTATCCTTTTTCATTGAGATGATATCCTTTTCATGTTTAGTCAATACTTCCTCAATCTGAGTATAACCTTTATTGTGTTGTTCTACAATAGTTTTTACATAAGTACTGAAGGTGGTTTGTTCATCAGTTAATTTTTCGATGTCATTTGTATGTTGTACCATGGCAGTTTGAATATTTTTCATATTTGCAACCGAATCGTTGTGTAGATTATCCATTTGAGATGTAGTTTTCATCTTGAAATCAGCAAGTTGTTCATTGGTATTTGCGATTCGTTTATCGATAAGTAACATGGCTTCTCGAATATTTTTACTTCTCAAATTCATAGCATTTACTATATCTTGTTTTTGCTGTGCACAAAGTGAAGCAAGTTTTCCCCTTTCCAAAGCTTCTCGTCTAATTTGTTCAAGCAAGTTATTCAAGGTGCTATCCACATATTTCTTATTGGCCACATCTTCACCATCTGTTGGCATCTTGACATTACTTATTTTCAAAAAATCTGCATCAATATTTCCATCGTGAGTATAATTTAAGACTATACCTGAGCACTCACAAGATCCTTGCGGCTCTTCATCAGATGCCGATTTGGCAGAGTAACCGAACTTGTTGATACTCATAATGAGACTGATGCAGTACAGTCGAAACATTTGAATTTATTGGATGACACCGGCCTCCTTCAATTCCTCAATAATTGCCACGATCTCATTATGTACAGATGTATTACCTGCCGATTCAGATGCAGTGAGAAGTCTCAACCTGTCGACCAGCTCATTGACATCATCCCAATACACGTATTCAACTGGTTTTTCGTTGAATGTCAAACTATCGATTGGAATGCCACTACCAGTGGTGTGGTGTCGGAAGAGAGGTCTGATGATATGCTTGTATTTATTTTTGATAGTACCCTTCATACGTCCAAGACTATTCAGATGAGGTGTTGTCAACTCCAAAATCCTTTTATAGTTTTCCAAATCTTCCTTCTCATATTTTTTGGGGTAATCATAAAATAGCAATTGATACAGACCTGGTGTTTCTTTGAAATTATATCCTTCTGTTATGATTTTTCCTTCGCGAAAATCAATTTCCTTTCCCCCTAGGAACCATTTTGAAGAAACAAAGTCGTATATAGGACCGTGAACCATATCAATCTGCTCACTTTTACCCAAATATTCCATGATATATTCCCGTGACATTGTTGGATATTGTTCTAGATAATCATTCAATACATCCTCCGGAATCTTTTGATTTGAATCCAAACTATCGAATACCTCATCTTCATCTTCTTCTTCTTCTTCAGCATCCGCAGCAGCAATCTCCTCCAGCTGTAGAAATTTGGTGGGTTCTAAATGCTGCTGCGTTTCTTCCACTTTTTCAGGTTCTGTTTTCATCAATTGTTTGACATATTTCGATTTGAATGGTCTCAGTGGGGGTGGTTTCAATTTTCGTTTGGGTGCTGAGTGAGCAGCAATTTGTTTCAGCGGTTCAGTTATGGGTTGGAATAATTTTTGAATAGCTTCATCTTCTTCAGACTTGCCCAATTTCAGTGCCAAGTATTTCCTTCGCACTCCTTTCGCTAACTGATTTATTTTTGATTTACGTTCAGCATCAGTAATTTGATCATCTATACTTGTCGATGGCATGATGCCTACTGACGAATTACCTCAGCATCACACTCTTATAAATTTGTCAAATCCCATGCGATATCTGCCATTGTTCCTATCGAAATCTTTGACAATGACCAAAGTGCCAAATTTTTCGTTCCAACATTTCGAGCACATTGTCTTGAATTCGTCGTAGGTGAAATCAGGTGAGACATGTTCATCAAATACATGTTTCAAATTCATGTCATCCTGCTTGAATAATACAATTACATTACAGTTGTCTCTAATCAATTGTTTTGGTATTTTCGAGTAAGTTTGGCAAAGGTAGGCGGCATCGATTGACTTGTGCCGACACATTGCATAATATTCCCTAATTTTATTTTGTTTATCGCAGGCCACATCGTCGAAAATGAATATGGAATGTTCTCGAGCTTCAGCCGGGTCGATTATTTCATCGTTATCTTTGAAGGGGAAGTAACCCATACCTTTGATTTTCTTCATGACCTCTTGCAGCAGTTGATATTTCGGTTGAAACAATGATTTCGAGTAGACGTAGACATTTTTAAATTTAGCGCCATTCGGATTGAATAACAAACTCAGCATGGCATTGGTCTTGCCACATCCACTTGGACCGCAAAATATTGCTCGAAAAGAATCGGGTAATAGTTCACCATGTTTGCCTTTCTTCCCTGACACTTTCACAAAATCCAAGTTTTCAATAGGTAGTGCACATTTTTGCTGGGTGACCTTCATGGTGGCTCACATTAAACTGTGGAAAAAGCATCTAACGCTCCGTTTAATGCGACTAACGGTTCGTTGAATGCGACTAACGGTTCGTTGAATGCGACTAACGCTTCGTTAAATGCGACTAACGCTTCGTTGAACGCACCGTTGAATGCGACTAACGTTTCGTTAAATGCGACTAACGCTTCGTTAAATGCAACTAACGCTTCGTTAAATGCGTGTAACGCTTCGTCAAACGCGACTAATGCTTTCAGATTCAACCGTCCTCTTGTACTGAATCCCTTTATACACAATTACTCTGAGCACATTTGTCAGTATAATGCTAACCTTCGAACGGCAAGGTGGTGGTATTGTGAACACTCTAATCAATAAACTTCCTTTCGAATTACACTTGCCTGGATATCAATACTGCGGACCTGGAACACAACTGCAGAAGAGGTTAGCTCTTGGTCAAAAGGGCATTAATGGTCTAGACTCAGCCTGCCGCCGACACGATATAGCCTACTCTCAAAACAAGTCTTTGGAAGATCGTCATAAGGCTGATTTGGAGTTGGAGAACAGTGCTTGGGAGCGATTCAAATCGAAGGACGCTAGTTTGGGAGAGAAAGCAGCATCTTGGTTCGTAACTACTGCCATGAAGACCAAACGCAAACTCGGTATGGGTGTGAAGAAGCCATCATTCAAAAAGAATATTGTGCAGAAAATTTCCTCATCATTGCGAAAACAATTGCAACCTCATCAACTGTCTGATATGAGTGAGAATAATTTGAGAAAAGCTTCAATTTTGGCTATGCGTACAGCACGAAACCACATCAACAGTATTGGTGGTCGTCAGAAGGTTCGAGTACCTCGAATAATACCAATTGAAGGAAAAAGTAATAATAATAATAATCGTCTTTATTGAGGAATAAACAGAAATATTAACAACAAAATGCATTTTGCATTTTTTAACCTTATGTAATTGAACAGTAGAAGGCGAGATTTAGCCTGAGGCTACTCTTACATCTAACCTTCTAATGGTCATTAATTATTATGACAGTCTACAATGGCAGACAGTAGGCAAAAAGAAAGGTCAATGGGACGCCATCACCAGCTTCAATGGCAAGGGAATACGTTATACAATCATATTCATGGTAGGATACTGATATTATCTCTTATATATTTCTTGAAGGCACTCAAATTCAATCTCTTGACGTGTGTAGGAAGGGAGTTATATAATTTCACTGCATTGTATGTGAAACTCCTCTGGAACATAGCTGTCGAGTGATGCGGCATCGTGAATTTGTCTTTATACCTGATATTGACATAATGCGTTTCGGATCTATGAAGCAATGAATTTTTTTCGTTTCAATATTATAATGCAGAATTTTGTAAATGAATAAAAACATGTGCAGTTTGCGAGTACATTCCATATCGATCCATCTCAATTCAATAAGTTTCTCCGTTACATGGTCGTAACGACGCAGTCCGTATATGAACCGAACACAAAAGTTTTGTACCTTTTGAATTTTATTTTTATAAACACTGTCAAGACGGAGCCCATATATGAAATCACAGTATGTGAATTGCGATAGAACGAGAGACTCACATAGAGTTTTTCTTGATTTGAAATTCAATAAAAATCTGTTGGAATATAAAGTTTTAAGTGCAACATATGTTCTCTTGAGTATATTGTTGATATGAGTTCTGAAACGAAGATCATTGTCAATAGTTAAACCTAGATTTTTTACAGTTTCAATTATCGTGAGTGGGGCATCGTTTATGGATATTTTCAAATTATTTTTGACGAAGTTATATTTAGTTTTAGGAGAGAATATCATAAGCTTAGATTTCGATGCGTTAAGTTTTAGATTGTGCGAGGAGCTTGCCTGGGAGACTTTATCCAGTTCCCTGTTTAAAATATCTTGTGCTTGTGTGAGATTTTTTATGGGAAAACTTAACATCAGCTGAGTGTCATCAGCATAAGCCTGGACATTACAACAAGTAATGGATTTCAAAATGTCAGCAGTATAGATAATGAAAAATAATGGACCTAAAATACTCCCCTGTGGCACCCCTGCTGTCAAGTCTACATATTCCGAAAATTTTCCAGATGATTCAATTTTCTGTTTTCTGTTTTGGAGGTAAGAAACAATAGTGGAAAGTGAATGATCAGAAAACCCGTAGTATTTTAATTTTGCAAGTAAAAGTCTATGATTTATAGTGTCAAACGCCTTCGAGAAGTCCAGAAGGGTCAAAACACTGATATTATTTTTATCCAAACTGTCAATTACTTGGTCAACAATATGAACTAAAGAGTTCGGTGTACTGAGCTTTTTCTGGAACCCCGTTTGACATGACATTATATTTAGCGTATTCATAAATTTGAATGGAGTATAGTTTCTCTAATATTTTGGATAAGCAGGGCAGAATACTAATAATACGCAGATCCGATATTTCCGAAGGTTTAGATACTTTAGGTAATGGTCGCCCTATTGAAATTTTCCATAAGCTAGGAAAGCGGTTTTTTTCTATACTATAATTAACAATATGTGTAATGAACTGGTCTACAAATGGACTGCAGTATTTCAACATATTTACTGAGATGTCGTCAACACCATACGCATTCGACTTTATTTCAAAAAGAAAATCATGAACTTGATTCACTGTTGCCATCTTAAAGGTGAATTTTGCACCATTGAGGTTTAGAAAATTGTTTTCATAAAATTGGATACTATCATTACAAATTCCATTACTATCAGCAGTCCAACTTCTAGAAAAATACTCACTTATTGATTCAGGATCAGATATTTCATCAGGTATAACATTGTTTTTACTTTTCACCACCCTCATCGATCTCAAATTCGTCCAGATCCGTCTAGTATCATTTGTTCTACAGAATTGATCAATGTATGCACGTTTTTCATTTCTTAACGAGGAAAGTGTAAAATTTCTCAACTCTTTATACCTCACCCAATCGTTTTCAGTTCGTGTTCTTTTATATTTCCTCAGAGCAAAATCACGTTCATTCATCAGCATTTTAATAATTTGTGTCAACCAGGGTGCTCTTGGTTTCGTTACTTTTACCGTTCTCCTAGGTGCATGGATATCAAATAATTTCAAAATAATCTCATTGAATATATTGACTTTTTCATCCAAGTCTTGAGCAGCTAATAATTCATGCCAACTTGACATCTGAAGATCCCTATAAAACTCATCGCGATTAAATGATCTATAATCTCTGAAAGTTATGTACTTTGCCGTTCTTCTATTGATCTCAATGGCAAGTTCGCAAAAAATCAACTTATGATCAGATATTAAATCAGCATTAACCGTACCTGCTTCGATGACAGAATTCTGCTCACTTATGAAGATGTTATCCAGAAGACTACAGGACCTAATATCAATTCTTGTTGGTTCATTGATGAGTTGCGAAAAACTAAACGAACTGAAACAATCTGTTATTACATTAGCAGGGTCATTCAAATTGTGGTTGAAATCACCAACACAGATCATATGATCTGTAACATCGACATCTACCGCCGACCTCAATTCGACGAATCCATCCAACGTTTGGAAACTAGAACTCATTACCCATATGTGAAATCCTTCGAGAATAATGATATTGTAGAAATTTCCATTCAACAAAGTGAAACATGGTTAGTCATGTACGATGCTGTGATAAGTATCAGAGGAACAATGAAAAAAACTGCTGGAGATGGAACTGTTAATTTTGTTAATAATGCACCAGCTTTCTTTTTCGATTCCATATCTTACGAGCTCAATGGCAAAGAATTGGATACAGTTCGTAATCCTGGAATAGTGAGTACACTCAGAGGATACTTGTGTTATAGTGCAGACGATACCAGCCACATGTGTACATCTGGATGGAATTATCCCAATGGATCTCTACGAAATGATGCTGATGGATTTTTCACCTTTCACATTCCCCTCAGACACCTTTTGGGCATTTTCAATGACTATACTTTTGCTACATGCGGTAAACAGTCTCTACGTTTGGTTCGTGCACGCAACGACAACAACAGCATATTCATTAAAGATGCTGCCAATGCACCTGGAAAGACTACTGCCAAATTGCAAATTGAAGGTATCGATATGAAAGTGAAGCACATTTTCCCTAATGATGAAATTCGTTTGAACCTATTGCAATCTATCAAAGCTGATACACCTATAGTGATACCCTTTCGAAAATGGGAACTTCACGAACTACCAGCATTGACAGCAGGATCAACGAAAGAAATTTGGGCTGTCAAAACTGCTTCTGCCATGGAGAGCCCTCGATATATCATCACAGTATTCCAAACAGGCCGTGTGGACAACTTGCATAAAGATCCCACATACTTTGATAATATTAATATGATGGACATCAGATTGACATTGAACAGTGACATCTACCCGCACGAGCGAATGAGATTGGATTTTGAAAAAAGTGATTTCGTTGAGGCACATCGCACCTACACAGACTTCTACTCCAGCTACATGAACTCCCCCAAAAAGCAGCCACTACTCGATTACATAACATTCAAAAATCGAGCCATTTTCGTGATAGATGTTTCCAAAAGGGCGGAATTCATAAAGTCGAGCACCGTGGATGTGAAGCTCGATATTGAAGCTAAAAATGGGTTCCCAACTAACACGTGTGCCTTCTGTATCATCCTTCACGATTGTGTTATAGAAAATTTACCATTGAGTGAGATAGTTAGACATTTATCTTGAAGAGATCTGAGAGGTTACGATCAGTTGTATGAGAGACTCTGAAGATGAAGGTTGTAGCAGTAGACATTCAAGGTTTTGATTTGAGTGGTGTGTTTTACCCCAAAGAAATTTCCATAACCGATGGCGCACAGACGAATCATTTTTTGCTGAAGCCTCCGAAGCCGTATAGTTCACTTTCTGCTGGTGAGAAACGTCAATTGAGATATGTTGAGCAGAACGTGCACGGCTTGCGATACTCCGATGGTTTCGTCGACTACTCTGATTTGAATATTATTTGGCAAAAGTTGGAAGATGCTGATATGATATACGTGAAGGGCCATCAAAAATTCGACATTCTCCAAAATTACTTTGCCCAATACACATCACAACCACCACACATTGTTAATTTGGAAAAATTTCATACTGAGAATGCTACAACAACAACAGCCAATCAGCCTCCGGTTTTTTCCTTTGAGAAACCTCTGTGTATGAATCATAGAGGTCAAAAAGTGCGCTGTAGTCTGATACACTGTTTCAAAATATGGAAGTGGATGGTGCAGCAAATGGTATGGTAGTCGATCCTGAAATTTTATCTTTAGTGAAACAATTCAAGAAGCTCAGATGTCCAGCACCGTTGGTAGCAGCATGGAACAATGTATTTTTCAATATAAATAGAATTAAATTCAATGTAAAACCTACACGTAGAATAACACCTGTACCTATTTCTGAAAAATAAACTGTTTTCATGTCTTTGAGTTTTTGTATAAATGTATGTGTGAGTCGATTGGGGAGATCAGTTAATAAAGTGTTTGTTACTTTTGAAAATGCCAGCGAATATAGAAACGAAACGTGGCCTTCAAATTGGATGCCAATGATTCCGACTGCGCTGAATGAAGGTCATCTGCATGTTTTGAGTGCCGAAATACCTGCCCATTCCAATTCTTACAAGCTGAGACTTGTTTTTGAAGACCGCAGTTTTGGAGACTCACCTGATTGGAAGAAAATTGAACCACAACCTGCCAAGCTGTGTCTCGAATCTGATATAAAAACAATTGCAGGACTACTCTACTTCATTACAAGTGTATCGTTGATGCAAATTTTCAAATTTTTGCTCAAATATCTTTTGAAGTTCAAAGTCTCGCAATATGGAGAAGGTGAGATTCAGCGAGGATAATCAAGTGCACTACTTGTATGTGTGGCAATTTGCCTACAGACAATCAAGAAGCAAATTTTGGGAGTATTTTCCGATCGACCGAATGCGGTTTCAGAGACGTATTGCCGAAACATCCCGATCGATTGAACCAATTTTGGATGAAATGCATCGAAAAACCATATTTGATACAAGATTTGCATGAGACATTTTGGATTCGCTTTCCCAATATGATTACACTGTGTTCTGAATAAAATATTTGTTTATGTACTTGTTTTATTTACATAGCCGAAATAGCTCAGTGGCAAGAGCGTTAGACTGAAAATCTAAAGACCCTCGGTTCGACTCCGGGTTTCGGCAATTTTTGACAGTTTAGGGTCCCCAAAATTGATGAGACTTCAATCTCCATCAAAGCCTCGGAAATTTTTCCACATCACCTGGTGCATCACAGGGCTACGTCAATGAAAAATTTTGAGGCATCCCTATATACTCGAGTTTGACCAACACCCTGTGTTAACGTTGCACACCCTGTGGCAGACATATTTTTCCACCAACGCCTTTTTCTCCCCAACTGTATTGGTTAATTTTACAATCGGCAACACCTACCTTTGCTTTAATTTACAACCGGCAACCGCGCGCCCTGTTAATTGAGAATGAATGATATATGTTACACCTACAACGCGACGATGGACGGAGTGGCACCCCATGACGCACACTCCATCGCAGTCCTCACGACATCGATTGCTACATACCCTGCACACCCTGTATATCCTGCTTTCAGCACACCCTCCATGATGCACACCCAGCCGTCCGCATGCCCTCATGCCAGCGGCCATTTTTCTTTAATGTTGCACACCCCATGTATTTTTCTATAACCCCCCCCCCCCCCCGCACGGCCATTTTCCTTTAATGTTGCACACCCCGTGTATTTTTCTCTAACGTCAATAAAATTCATCATCATTATTATTATCTCACTTTCTTTCACGATTTGTTTTTCAATTTGTTTACATCGAGCGCGGCGGTCTGCGGTCATCTCTGCGGCCTGCGGTTATCTCACTCACGATTTTGTTTTTTTGACGAGCGCTCGCTGCGGTCAGGCGACTTCCGATCCAAAGGTATCATTGTGTACCTACTACACAGTTGCCATCTCTCGAGAAATTTCACAATAAACTAAACGATTGCGGCATCACCGAAAGCGAGTACGAGCATGCACAACGGGAGTGGCAATCGTTCGGGGTGAAAACCCTTGGCGAATACTCAGATCTGTACATGAAAACCGACATCTTGTTGCTGACCGACATCTTTGAGAATTTCCGCAAGATCGGCCATAGCACCTACGGCCTCGATCCGGCTTGGTACTTTACCATGCCATGTATGTTGAAGTACACAAAGTGCAAGTTGGAACTCCTTAGAGACGTCGACATATTAATAATAATAATAATAATGATAATAATACATAATACAATCATTGTTATAAACACTGTATTCATATAATGAGCAAAGGGCATCCAGTTCAGATCGCGAATTTGACTTCGCGTCTGATCTTCCACCAGCGCCATAGAAGTTTTGGAGAAAAATAAGTATCAGGGCGAAAAAGGGGAAAAGTAAAAGTGAGTGAGTGGAGAAAAAAGAGAAAAAGAGAACAGGAAAGCGAAAAAAGAGCACAACTTGAAGTTAATTAATCATTCTTTGGTTGAAGTGAACAAAAGTGAGCGTATATATGTCAACGTTTCAGGCCCCCGATGAGAATCCCCCAAGTTGGTTCACCCAGTTATGGATTGTTGGAGATGAAATAAATGTTTCTTGAACATGCATTCGAATGAATTGGTTGTTGATTTCAGAAAATGTTTTCCACAAGAATAAATATAATTCATTATGGATGAAATGTTATAGGCAAAAGATCCCGTGAACAATTCTTTTCTATGTGCAGGAACCCCAAGACTCACTTTCCTACGTATTTATGGACGTCTGTTCTGTAGGAGTATTGATCGCAGAGATAAGGAGGACATTTATATTTCAAAATTTTGAAAAACGTACACGCTGTATGTAAGCGTCTGCGGTTGATCATGTTGAGTCAGTTCAGCTCAGTTAGTTTGAAAGAGATTCTAAATCGTCTTCTAATACCAAAAATAAGTCTCATGCAGGAGTTTTGAATTTTTCTCATTCGAACAACATTACTGCTGTCTAAGCAGGGGTTGTATACAACATTACAATGATTAAAATGAGACAGAACCAGTGGATCGCAAAGCAGCTTTTTTACTTCAGTGCTCAAGAACTACCTGTGAGAGTAAATTAATTTCAGGGATGCATATGCGTTTTTCAGTTTGTAAGTTATATGCTGTTCAAATCTAAGATTAGTATCTACGATTGAACCTAAATTGAATTTAAATTCCAACTGATCTTCACCGATTCTCAATGGATAGTTAATTACTTCTTGACGAATAGTTTCACTTCCGGATATCATAACGTTCGATTTATTTGGATTAATTTTCAGCATATGATCTCTGGAAACTTTGAAAAGTTCGTTTAAGTCAGTGTTGATGCGATTGATTGCTAGTGCAATATCTGTTAGTTCGAAGGAGAGGTATATTTGAGAGTCATCAGCATAAAGGTGGTGATTACAGTAATTCAGTTTTTCAATAACAGTGGTTTTGTACAGGCTATAGAATAATGGACCCAAAATACTACCTTGTGGTACTCCTGAATTCATTTGCCTTCAACTAGAAGAAACATTATCAAGTTGAACTTTTTGTGATCTTTTATCGAAATAAGATGATATCATTGTTATTGCTGAAGCCAAAATAAGTCAAAATAGCCAATAACAATTTGTGATTGATAGTATCGAATGCTTTTGAATAGTCCAGAAGGACTAATATGGTTGCTCTGTTAGCATCAAGAGCTTTAATTATTTTATCAGTTATTTCTAGTAAAGCTGTTGCACAACTATAACCACTTCTGAAGCCTGATTGTTTGACTGGCAAGATATCATATAGGTTGACATAAGTTCTCATTTGATTATTCATTATTTTTTCTGAAATCTTTGAAAATGTCGGAAAAATTCTTATCGATCTCAGGTCATTATAACTTTGTGAGTGATTGACTTTTGAAAGTGGTATAACTTTTGCACGTCTTCATGCGGTTGGAAAATGGTTTCTAACCAAACATTCATTTATGATATGAGTTAAAATAGATATTAGTAACGGACCACACATGCTTATGAGCGATATATTAATTCCGTCTTCACCGAAAGCTTGCGATTTTATCCCTTGAATTATTTTAGCGACTTCGACTTCATTAGTTTGGGAGGAAGAAAATAAGTCAAGGATTTCTTGTTTCTGGTTCGTTTCATAAAAGTTTATCAAGTCTTCATTCGGGACATTTTCGTTATGAGTAGTTCTCAAAAAATGATCACGTATTTCTTCGACATTTCTCAAAATATCAGGAATATTTTTATGACTGGGTTTAGTTAAATTTATTTTTTTGAGTTCCTGCCTTTCACTCTTAGTATCAGAGTTCGATAGTTTGAAATTCAGGTAAGTTTTTTTTCTACGTGAATAGTATTGTTTGTGAGATTTCTCAACTCTTTGTGATAAGCTCGGTGCTGTGGAAGTTCAGTGTTTTTGAATCTACGTAATGCCTTGTTTCTTAATTTTTGCATTATTTTTATGTTTTACGTAATCCAGGGAGCATATTTTGAATTTACTCTTGGTGAGGATGTCTTCTCAGGGGCATGAATATTGAGAACTTCTAAGATAAACTCATTCAAGAGAGATACTTTGAGATCGATATCAGTTGTTTCATAAATCATATGACATAGTAGATTAATCAGATCACTTCTGAATATGTCCACTTCAATTGTTCTGATGCTTCTTGAAGTTACTGTTTGAATTCTCGAACTCACATCGTTACCTATTTGAAATATGGCTTGAGTCAAAGCATGATCGGATATGTCACAATCAACAACATTAACTTCATATGATTCTTGACAGTTTGTTATAATCAAGTCCAGTAGCGTTGAACATGACCCAGTTACTCGTGTAGGTTCTGTAATTATCTGTTTGAAATTGAACATATCCAAAATTCAGGAAAACTTTTCTGTTGTATTCGAACTGAAGTCCAACATATTTATGTTGAGGTCCCCTAAACAAATGATCCCATCATAGTTTGAGTAAATATCTATGGAAATATTTTCAATTGATTCAAAAAATTTGGAGATATTTGAACCAGGTGGTCTGTACATAGTACCGATAATGATATAATTATCGCGAGCTAGATAAATTTTAATCCAGATACATTCTATTTCTTATCACATCGTCTCGAAATAATATTAGAGCTATATTTATTTTTCAAATGAATGCCCACACCCCCGCCTCTGGTTGTCCTATCCAGGCGTACAAAAGAATATTCATTGATACTCACTGTATTACTCTCAATATCTGCATGCATCCACGTCTCCGTGACTCCAAATACATCGTAATTCCCATCGAGAACCTGATTCTTTAATTCACCGAAATTGACTGTGATCTTGTATTTTTGTGACATACATTCAGCATGGTCTGAAAATATGATGTGTTGAAAATGTGCTAAATGACAGAAGATAAAAGGAAATCAAAAGAAGGAAAAATAGAGGAAGGAGAGATTATAGAGTATAGAATATGAAATATCAACTATTGTACTGATAGTACACAAGCAGATCGCCCTGAACAAATTATCAACAATGACATAGTGAACGTTCAGCATAGCTACATATATGCATGTTGCAAGTAAATGTATAATAGAAAAAAAACCTTCACAATCTGAATACATGCCTGAAACTCAATGTTCTATAGGAAAAAAAACAGTTTTTCAAGAAGTCATGCAATAGTACACAGTTTAATAAAAAGCACAAAATCTTACTATGAAAAACCTTACAAAATATGGCTGCGTGTTGCGAGTTATTATCTTCTGGATTGAATAATATATGTCCATATATTATTCCACTTGGGTTAAAGGAAGAACATAAGATGAATGAGTGAAGTATATTATTTACCTATAGTATGCCCAAAATTCCATAGTAATAATTGAGCACAGTTTAAATATAGGCATACAGGCTCAATGAAGATCCCCGAAGATTTTCTCAATATGTTTTTCATCTCTTATACGATGCATGATTTTATTGATCTTGATGAATACATTTCCATTGGAGGCCCATACATCTTTCTTTGGAATTTTTCGAATAGCTACTTTCATCAGACAAACCCTCCTCTTGGTCAGCTCCTCTTGGACGGAGATCCCAGTCGACTTCAAAAGTCTTCGGTTTCCCAACACTTTCTTGCGGGCGGCAACATTGCTGAATTTGACCATTACGCAGGAAGGCCTGTCGTTGGTACTATCGCTGTTTTTATTAGGAACTCGGTGGCACTTTTTTATCATCATTTGGTTGAAGTTTCTACCTGAATTTTTTCGGTAATGATTTTCGTAATTTCGTTATCGAAGGATTCATTTTCAGTCTCTATAATTCCAAAAAATCGTAGATTCTTACTATTCGAAAATTGCTTCATGTCATCCAACTCTGAAGTCAATTGTGAATTGAAAACTTTCAGATTTTCAATTTCTTGTTGGAGGGTAGTCAACTATTTGTCGTATTTATGTGTGATATTTTTCATCGATTTCTCAATGATACCCGATAGATACTCTTCTTCCAGCACATTTTTGGTTTTTGTTTCGACGATCACACCTATTTCTTCCAGATCTTTCTTTGTTGATCCCATTCTTTATGTGACAGTCGACGAAGTAAACGAGATGTTGAGTTTTTTGAGCAGCGCAGCAGCTTTTTGGAAAACTTTTCACTCATATAACTCGGCACTGACTCGGAACCAACTTGCACGAGCAAACAATGTATTTATTCAATTGCGACGAATTTGATTGCAGTTTTCGACAGCAGGCACACTGACAAACGTTTCACTCGCTTGCCATCGTTGCCATGGCGCTATCCATAGAGCGAGGCATTCAACAACAAGTACTTGGCCGAGTTCGATTCCCCGAAACCGTCCAAGTACTTGATGTATTTCGACGTCAACAACCTCTATGGATGGGCCATGATGGAACATTTGCTGGTAGGTGGATTCAAAAGGGTCGGAAACTTCGACTATCTGGATATTTGCAACGTTTCGGACTCGTCCGACGTTGGGTATATCCTCGAGTTCGACTTGGAGTACCCCGACCATCTTCACGACAAACATCGAGATTTTCCGATGTGCGCCGAACACTGAGTACCGCCAAGTTCGAAACACCCAAAATTAATGACCACCCTGTACAGAAAGGAAAGATACGTCGTACACTATCGGCTACTGAAACAGGTACTAGAGCACGGACTTGTACTCACATAAGTATACAAAGTACATCAGTTCAAGCAGCAGGCTTGGCTCAAGCACTACATTGGACTGAATACGAGGTTGCGGGCGCAGACGACAACGACCTTCGGTAAAAATCACTACAAGCTTGCCAACAGTTCTGTTTCTGGTGAAACAATGGACAACATAAGAAAACACCGTGTGGTAAAACTGGTCAACAGATGGTACGGCAAGTTTGGAGCCAAAAATCTCATCAGCAGTCCGAAATTCCACAATAGAACCGTCTTCGACAACGACCTCATGGCTATCGAACTTCTCAAGTGCGATTTGGAGTTCAACAAACCCCTGAATATCGACATGTCCATCCTCGATATATCCAAGGTCTGCGTATACGATCAACATTATGATTTCATGATGAAAAGGTTTACGCGAGACCAGTGCAAACTCATGTACACGGATACGGACTCCTTGGTATACGAAGTTACCTCTGATGACGCCTATCAAAATCTAATTGCGTCTCACCTGGATAAAATCGATACGAGCGATTCCCGAACGATAACGAATTCAAAATTCCCCAAGTAAACAAAAAAGTACTCGGTTTGATGAAAGATGAAGCCAACGGGTGCATTATGACAGATTTCGTGGGGTTGCGAGCGAAATTGTATTTTTCAAAATTCAGGGGCAAAAATGCGTGAAAAAATCCAAAGGTGTCAAGTACAATGTGGTCGCGAACGATATCGCCTTTGAAAACTAAAAACGTTGTGAGCGTACGAACGTCAACATCTTTGGGTTGCGAGTTTCTCGCGAATTTCCTGCAAGCATTTCAGGTAATCTTCAAAGGTGATTTCGTTCGCGACCACATTGTACTTGACCCCCTTTGATTTTTCAACACATTTTCGCCCCTGAATTTTGAAAGTATACACGTTGGCTTCATCTTTTACTTTTTTGTTCACTTGCGGAATTTTGAATTCGTTATCGCTTGGGTAATCGCTTGTATCGAATTTATCCAGGTGAGATGCAATCAGATTTCGATAGGCGTCATCACAGGTGACTTCTTACACCAAGGAGTCCGTATCGGTGTACTTGAGTTTGCACTGGTCTCGCGTATACTTTTTCATCATGGAAATCGTATACGCAGACCTTGGATATATCGGGGATGGACATGTCGATATACAGGGGTTTGTTGAACTCCAAATCGCACTTGAGAAGTTCGATAGCCATGAGGTCGTTGTCGAAGACGGTTCGATTGTGGAATTTCGGACTGCTGAAGAGATTTTTGGCTCCAAACTTGCCGTGCCATCTGTTGACCAGTTTCACCACACGGTGTTTTCTTAGAAGTGTCCGACCCATTTGAATTCACCCATCCGCAAATGTTCCATCATGGCCCATCCATAAAGGTTGTTGGCGTCGAAATACATCAAGTACTTGGACGATTTCGAGGGATCGAACTCGGCCATGTTCTTGTTGTTGGCTTTCGAGTAGCGATTGCAACACTGGCTGATACCGCCTCGAATGCCTCGCTCTATGATTAGCACCATGTCCACGTCTCTGAGAAGTTCCAACTTGCACTTTATGTATGTCAACATACACGACCACGTATAGCCGGGCATGGTGAAGTACCAAGCGGGATCGAGGCCGTAGGTGCTATGGCCGATCGTGCGGAAATTCTCGAAGATGTCGGTCAGCAACAAGATGTCGGTTTTCATGTACAGATCCGAATATTCGCCAAGGGTTTTCACCCCGAACGATTGCCACTCCCGTTGCACATGCTCGTAGTCGATTCCGGTGATGCCGCAATTGTTCAGTTCATTGTGGAATTCCTCGAAAGCTGACAACTGTGCACACCACTTTTTCCAGCGTGTCGACAAAGTCGTATGGGAATACCCTTTCGCGTGTGAGCAGTTCGTATTGTTCGGCGCTTACCTGACTGGATTCTCTGCGCGTTGCGTGCAAATCTGATATTTGTCTCCTCGTCGTACTATGTGAAGGGAATATACTTTTTTTGTTGATCGGCAACCGGACTATGCGTCCACGTTTAGCCCAGTCCCTGATGTTGAAACGGCTGTCGTAGCCGCATAAGTTGTGGAACACAATGGGCACTACGGACTGCTTCTTGTACTGGATGTTGTATTGCGCATGTGCCCAGCTCTGGAATAATTCGGTGAAATGGTCGTGGTCGGCCAGCTTTACGTCCTTCGCCTCGAAGGAGTTTTCGCAAATGTGGCAGATTTTGACAGAGTCTCGCCCCGACGGATATACAACCATCGGTACGATTTGGTGAATTTTGCCCTCAACCTCTTTGGCAATGTCCTTCATCCGATTGGCGATGGCTATCGTAAAACGACAAAGAGTCGTCGTATGTGCATTTGAAGTAGAACCCTGCGCTGAAAGCCGAATGTTTTTGGTATTTTTGGGTTTTGCTCATTTTGGATTTGGTCAAACTGTAATCAAACGGCTCCAAAATGCTTTCAAAGTTCGCGTATATCACAAAAAGAGCTTTCTCCTTGAAAATGAAATTTCGGAATTCGCAGTCAGCCGTATGACTGTCGAGTTTCTCCTGCGACGAGAAATAATTTGAAGATCGGTCGCAAATAAATTTTTTCTCTTTATGTTTGCTGAGTTGTTTGCTGACAAGTCGCGACAAGTCTTTGATCCAACAGTAATGTCCGCGGATGTTTGTGATATCATCGTCCTTGTCGTCATCGTCTTCCTCGTATATTGTCGGTAGTGGATCATAGTCATTGAATTTGGGTGTATACATGTTTTCAATCAGAAGTAGATTGACGTGTCTGTCTAATTTCTTTTTCACCTGTCGAATGGGAGCAACATCGAAATAAGGTCAAGGGTCTGATGATGGTTTCATCAATTCCAAAATGAACACATTGACCGAAATTGAGTTCAATTTTTCGAATTCATAGATTTGTTTGATGGTCATGGGAAATTTCAAACCCTCTGTATTCAGTTTTCCTCGCAAATTCGGATACTATGATGTATGATGACTATTTTAACTATTTTGTACTGGATATGGAGCCGAAACGATTGCCCAAGCGAAACATGCATCGTCATTGTTTTTGATGTTGATACATGCATGTTTTTTCTTGATAGGTTTCGGAAGTTCGATGAGAGATGATTCACGCCCATTTCCGAATCCCGCTTTATTGACATTTATTTCCAAACTCACCATCTTTCTCAAAGACCACCCGCTTCTCCCTCCCACTGAATTCGTCCAATTTAGTCAAGAATTTTCCCTCGATATTTTCCTTGAATCACGCTTTCAAGTCCGTCTCCTGGTCGATCACTTCGTTCTTAGTGTTGAAATATTTCATTTCCACACGTTACCCCTTTTTCACGAATAAAACTGAGGTATCATTGAACAAAAAGTAACTTGAACTTAATTACGGTTGCATCTCGAACAGAACAAGTCGTGGGAATTGAAATTTCAGTAGTCAAAGGTGAAATTTCATAATTGCGAAATCTCAGATCTGTTGAAGAAATGCTCAATATACATTGCTGAACCATTAATTTTCACAATTAACAGCTCTCTGGAAGAAGGAATATATCCAGAAATTCCAGTAGGGAAAATGAAACCTATATTCAAATCAGATGATAAAACTCGAGTCGAAAATTTCAGACCTATCACTATTCCTAGTGTTTTTGCTGAAATTTTTGAAAAATGGGTATCAAATTTGTTTATATTTTTCTTTGATCTTCACGAACTTTTCAATCCAGATCAATTTGGCTTTCGAAGGGGACAGTCGACTACACACGCCATCCAATAGTCTTGATGAAGGAAAGGGAACACCCAGCACACACAAGAAGTGTATTCATCAATAAAATGAATTCCAGGATAATAAAAATGCTAAAAATCAGTAAGTTCAATTGTTGAACTGTGATAATGTAGTTGTGATTTAATTGTGGCTCTAGTTATAATCTGAAGCTCGTTCTGATATGAATAGACATACTGTCAGCACTAGTATTTCAGGGAATGAAAATGAAATCCAAGGCCATACAGCTGATGGTGAAGACCTACAGTGGGTAATTCTTTCAATATTTTTCAATCAAAGTTCAAACATTTGCTTCTAGGTTTGTAAATGACAACGACTCTCCTATAATCCTAGCTTGAAATTTATTTTCAGATATTCGGATATTATTACCGACATTGATGGGCATAGTAATATTATAGCTGTAGAATATACAGAACAAGAAAATCAAGACAATTTGGAGCCTCCACAAGCAGTAGAAAGTGGTAGGAAAGGAAAGAAAATAATCATATCAACCAGGCCAGATGTTAGAAAAATATTGTGTAAACCATATACATGGAAAGTCAACATAAGAAGAAAATTGTATCAGTCAGAAAAAGAGTATGTAAACGTGCGTGCAAAAAAATAGTGAATAAGAAAGATTGTAAAAGAGATTGCAAATTCAATGTTTCAATAATATTGGTCAAAGCGATAGAGAACTCATTTTCAAGTTTTATTATGAACTGAGTCAGAATGAGAAATATATTTTTCTCTAAGACAATACTGAAAAATAAACGAAAGGACGAAAAACAGTATTCCTATAAATTTTTCTCTCGAGATCCAAGAGGTCCGATTACGTGTATGCAAACAATTTTTTAGGTACGTTGAAAATTTCACGAAAACCTATTTATACTGCCCATGCATTCGCACCTGGATTGCCTTAAAAGAGTTTACGAGGAAAAACGAGTAGCAGAAAAATTTTCGATGAATCTAAACAACTTGTAATAGATCACATAAAGCAGTTCAATGTAGTAGAGTCTCATAACTGCAGGGCAAACACTAGGAGACAATATTCAGAATCAAAATTAACCCTTGAGCAGAAACAGTTAATCACAGGGTGAATTTTGTGATCGTGGGGGCAGGCTAACGACGGAAATAAACAGGTGGTTTGCAGTATAAATCGTATGTTCTCAACTCACGAAGGAGGTTCAGCATCACTCTAGAATAAGGACAATTAACATTGTATAGGAAAATAATGTAAATATTTTATATAGACTGCACAAACACTAAACAAGTATGTAAAATAACTTGGAAGCTTAGCATGATAATGCAGGTTAGCGAAATAAATACTTTTAGGTATATTGTAATTTCCTTACCTAGAATAAGACCTGCCAATGTCACCAATACTGATAAGTAGTTTGACTAAAAAGCCATAATGGTTCTCATCTAATGTGAACACATGAAAAGGGCGATAAAGTCTAGTAGCCAAGAATCGTGCAAAATAGTCATATATTCCTAATGAATATACCCATTGTTATAATCCAAGTGTTTACCAATGCTCGTAGACGCTGAGTTTGCATTATATTCCATATATAAACGCGAGAACGCATCATTGTTCGATTTTTACGTTTGATCCAGCACAGCTACCGAGCAATTGTATTCATTTTAAAAATAAACGAAATTTTTAAAAAACCAAATCGTTGCCCAGCAACTTTAATTGGCGCAGTCGGTAGGATAGTGGAAGTGTCCCTTCAACGAGAAAACACGTCAGCCCAGCTGTTAGTCCGCTATTCGAAGAAACAAGAAGGAGTTGGCGACCTTTGGTGAATACAAGCTGATCATCCGAAGTCCCCTAGAGCTGCTACGTCGTACCATCACGGTGAGTCGAGTATCCTCTTTGTACTTCCTGAATTTGTTTACCATAAACATTTCAAAGGAGCTTAGGTTAAGGAAAAACGAACAGAACGAAAAACAGCGTGATACAGATCACTCAAACCAAAGTTTTTGTGTGATACAGATCAACAAAAACAAAAACAAACAAGTACAAACAAACAAAGTAGAGTAGAGTAAAATACCAAGTTTCAAAGTGAATTCTTGAGTAATTTTACAAGTAGATTAAGAAACCAAGTAGATTTAAGAAAAAAAACCAAATAGATTTAGAAAATATTTAACCCATATATATTTTATGACCGATATTGACAATTTGATTGAATCATTTTCATCATTGAACGTGACAAACATGGCCCAAGAAATTAATTATACATTGTTCAAAATTTATTCAGATACCATTCCTACTTTTGATGGATCCTCTGAAAATCTTGAAATTTTTATAAATGCCGTTGACAAATTCCATACTAGATATCATGGAAACGATCAAATTCTCAACCGATGTATTATAAGCATAATTTTGAGCAAATTAAAAGATCGAGCACAATTATTGATTAGTTCACGAACAGAATTAAATACGTGGCTATTAATAAAAAACGAATTGAGAAACACTTTTGGTGATAGATTGAGCCTTGATAATTTAGAACAAAAACTTTTCACTTTAATACCTAACAAAAATGAACATATGTTAGATTTTGGAAAACGAATTCAAGTTTTACGCAGTAAACTGATTTTCAAAATTAATTTAGATCCCGATATGGATCAACCAACAAAAAGAATTCATATTAGACAATATGAATCTCAATCATTGAAAGCATTCTTGAGAAACTTAACCATTCGTCTACAAGATAAGATCTTAGTGCAACACCCAAATTCATCGGAAGAGGCTATGAATTTAGTACTCGAAGATGAAAATTTTAGACAAATACAAAATATGACTTTACAAAACCAACAACCTCAAAAGTCCCAAAGACCTTTACAACAACAATTTTACCAACAACCTCAAATTGTTCAACAACGCGTACAACCGCAACTTTCTCAACAATATGGCATGATACAGACTCATGTACCACAATTTCAACCACAATATCAAAATGGCATGATACAGTCTCATGCAAGGAATCAATTTCCAAGTCAACCTATAGCGATTCAACCTCAAGCTATAAATCAAAAATTTTTAACTAACAAACAAGTATTTGGTCCTCCACAAAACGTTTGGAAACCAAAGAATAAACAAGTGAATACACCAGCTGAACCTATGTCAACTACATCTCGAAATCCAACAATGATTAAACCTAATAATAACATTTTCAAAAATAACCCTAATATGAGAAGAAATTTCATTAGCGAGGAATTAAACAATCAAGATTCTGATATAACATCCCAGTTATATTCATATATAATACACAACAATTGTTAAACCATCAAATTAGCTCGCAATTTGAAAATAATATACCCGATCAAGACGACTTTGACTTTGAAAATTTTAATACAACTTTTGATGAAGTTGATGAACAACCAACAGACCAAGACGATGAGACAAATTTTTACAATCTGCCTCAAATGAACGAGATCACATAATAGAGCTACATTCAGCAGTAGTAAACGGATTACCGTATATAAAAATACAAAATCCACCTATAAAACTACTTATTGACACAGGATGTCATACTTCTATGCTGAGACCCTCTATTGCAGAAAAATACTACCCAGAAAGAATTTTTAAAGAACCTTCTCAATTGAAAACATCATTAGGAGAAAAAATAATTCCATATAAAGGACTTATTCCAGCCTTTCCTGAATTTAAGAGTAACCATATGATAGAATTCTTATTATTTCCTTTTCATGAATTCTTTGACGGAATACTAGGATTGAAAGAATTAAAACATCTCAATTTAAGAATTGATTTTAAAAATCAAATATCACAGTCAGAGTATGTTGAAATACCATTCTTTTATAGACAACCCCACGAAACACAATATACTTTTGAAATACCAGCTTTTGAAAGTATTGTACAAAAATTCCCAGTTGAAATTCAACAAGGAGAAATTCTAATTCCAAAATTACAATTTAACAATTTAGATGTTCCAGAAACAATAACTTTTGCTGAAAACTTTCGAGCAAGATTTGAAATATATAATAATACTAATAAAACTATTGCAGTAACATTATTTGAACCTTTTCCTTGTAATCCAATACATGAAGAAAATTTTGAATTTTATCACGCAGAAGACTTATTACCAAATATAAGCCCCTGTAAACAAAAGAAAATTTCAAAAAAAATTCGAACAGATCATATGAACAAAGAAGAAAGAGACGCTATATTAAAGCTATGTAATAAATATAGTGACATTTTCTATAACGAAAATAAAACGCTTAAATTCACTAATGTGATTAAACATGAAATAAAAACATCAGATGAAATTCCCATTCATACAAAATCATATAGATTTCCACATTGTCATAAGCAAGAAGTGCAAAAACAAATTGACAAAATGTTAAAAGATGGAATTATTAGACCTTCAATATCTTCTTGGAGCTCACCAATTTGGATAGTTCCCAAAAAACTAGACGCTTCAGGAAAAAGAAAATGGAGAATTGTAGTAGATTATAGAAAAGTAAATGAAAAAACTATTGACGATAGGTACCCCATACCAAACATTGACGATATCCTTGACAAGCTAGGCAAATGTCAATATTTTTCAACTTTAGACTTAGCATCTGGATTTCATCAGATTGAAATGAATCCAAATTCAATTCAAAAAACAGCTTTTAATGTTGAAAACGGACATTACGAATACCTTCGTATGCCCTTTGGTTTAAAAAATGCTCCAGCAACATTCCAGAGAGTAATGGATTATGTTTTACGCGATTTACAAAATAAAATCTGTCTTGTATACATTGACGACATTATAATTTTTTCTACATCTCTTCAAGAACATATTTGCAATCTAAATAAAGTTTTTCAAAGATTACGTGACGCTAAACTCACTATTCAGCTAGACAAATCTGAATTTTTAAGAAAAAATGTTGAATTTTTAGGACATATAATAACTCCGGAAGGAATAAAACCAAATCCCAATAAAATAAAAGCAATAAAAAATTTTCCTTTACCATCAACAGCTAAGGAAATTAAATCTTTCCTAGGAATGTTAGGATATTACAGAAAATTTATAAAAAACTTTGCAGATATAACCAAACCTTTCACAAAATGTTTGAAAAAAGGAGAAAAAATTATACACAATGACGAATTTATTAAAACTTTTGAAAAATGTAAAGATCTTTTGAGTAATGAACCAATTTTGCAATTTCCCGATTTTTCAAAACCATTTATATTAACGACAGATGCTTCAAATATAGCTATTGGTGCTGTCCTTTCACAAGGAACCCTAGGTAATGACAGACCCATTGCCTATGCTTCACGAACTTTAAATAGTTCAGAACAAAATTATTCAACAATTGAAAAAGAACTTTTAGCAATTGTTAATTTCACAAAATACTTTAGACCTTATTTATTCGGACGTAAATTTTCCCTGATAACCGATCACAAACCACTTGAATGGTTATTTAACTTAAAAGACCCAAGTTCAAGACTTGTAAGATGGCGACTTAGACTAGAAGAATTCGATTATGAAATCCTATATCGAAAAGGAAAACAAAATAAAGTAGCAGACGCTTTATCTCGTATAGAAATAAATCCTATTGAAACTCAATCACTTGCAGTTAATATTGACCCACAAGAACATAGAATTGAAGACGACTTCCCTGAATTATTTGACCCAACTTATGAAATTCCTCAACTCTCAGAAAGTGATCTGAATGATCTAGATGATATAAATGAACTAATTAAAAAGGAAACAGAAAAAGAAACAAAAGTAGAGAAAAAGAAAATAAACATTATTTCGGACATTCAAATTCGTCCACCTACAAAAAAGAAAAAAGATGAAGAATCTTTAGAGACTGAACACTCAAGTGCAGAAAATCCAGTTCTTGAAATACCGATTTCAGAACAAGAATTAAATAAATTCCAAAATCAGATTTTCCTTCGTTGTAGCCGAGATGCTATTACACCACGAGTAACAATACAGAAAATATTCGATAAAACTAGACTTAATATAGTTTTACCCTACCAAAATTTCCAACAAAACTTGGTAGATACAATAAAAAACTATTTAAAACCAAAACATACATATGGCATACTAATTCAAGAGGAATTACAAACAATTGTAGTTTCAACTATTCAAAATTACTTCAAAAATTCTGCATTTAAATTAATCCAAAGTAATATTTTACTTAAAGATATCATAAATAAAGAAGAACAACAAGAGAAAATAAAATATCATCATGAAACAAAAACCATACATAGAGGAATTAATGAAACGAAATTAGCCCTCTCTAGAAAATATTATTGGCCTAATATGATTACTGATATACGTGATTATATCAATACATGTGAAGATTGTCAAAAGTCTAAATATGAAAGACACCCATATGAAATAAAATTCAAACCAACACCTATTGGAGAATATCCTTTCGAACATATTTATATGGATATACTATCAATAAATAAAACTAAATTCTTAACATTGATTGACAGTTTTTCACGTTTCGCTCAAGCATACCCTATTCAACCCAATGCATTGAATATTATTGATGGAATTTTAATATTCTTTTCACACTACGGAATACCTTCGAAAATCACATGCGACTCAGGCAGTGAATTCAAAAATAAAATTGTTGAAGATTTTTGTGAAAAACATAACATAAAATTACATTATGTAACACCCAAAAATCCTAATAGTAATAGTCCCATTGAAAGACTTCATTCGACATTACTAGAAGAAATCAGAATATTAAAACAAGAATTTCCACAGAGATCAATATCATCTCACATGGTGTATGCAATTTTAGGGTATAATAACACAATTCATTCTGCAACTAAATACACACCATTTCAAATAATAAAAGGAAATTTAAATCAAGGAAACCCACTTGATATAACCACAGAAAAAATAATGACTGACTACCTAGAAAAACATGACAGAAACATAAAAATAATAAATGATATGATAAAAACAAACAACGAGAAAGCAAAAGCATCTCTAGAAAAAGTTAACATAGAAAGGAAAGAACCCCCTGAAATCAAACTTGACCAACAAGTCTATTTGTATGACAAACAGAGAAGTAAAACAACACCCCTCTATAGAGCTGTTGAACCAATAGAAAATGAGGATATTAAATTAAAAACTCGTAAAGCAACCTATCATAAACAACAACTGAAACCTCAACGAATTGTTTCAGATGCTACTACAAATGATACTCCTGATAGGCATTATATTGACAGAAGGACAACAGATCAAGTTGAAGACTCTGACTAACCCAATTCTTCTTTTTTCCCTTGGACAAGCAAGAATTACCTTCAACAAACATACTTTCATCAAATTTTTAGACTTGACCAAATTTGATAAACCTATACAACGTATTAGAGACAATTCAGAAACAATTGAAAATCTAGTCTCTATTAAAGACGAATTATATCCTCAACTGCAACATATGCATGAACATTTGAACTATCTCCTTGAGCAAATTATGAATAAACTCAATAATATCAAACCTCAAACATATAAAAAACATAAAAGAGGACTCATAAATGTAGGAGGTAGAATTCACAAATGGCTGTTTGGCACTTTAGATGATGAAGACGGTGAAAGATACGATAATGCTCTTGCAACACTGTCCGAAAATCAAAACAATTTACATCATGATTTGAAAAATTATCTATCTATAACTCAAGATTTCATGAATGAAACAGTTACAAATTTAAAGAAAATATCAAGCAATCAAAAATTGATTCAAAAACAAATTAAAACTATTGTTCAAAGCTTGAACAAGTATACATTATTTCTACGATTACAAAATTCACTAGATACAATGATTATTGATAGTCAAAACATGCTATCTCTCTTAAATAATATCGAAGATTCAATATTATTCGCTGAACTCAATATAGTTCATAGTACTATATTATCAATTGACGAATTAGAAAAATTAACAAAAATAATGTTTTCCCTATACAAAAATGGATTACCAGTTTTCGAAAATACTCAATCGTATTATAAATTATTAAAAACAGAAATTCGTTACAGTAATGAAAGAATTCTGTTCATTGTTCATTTTCCGATACTCCAGGAAAACGTTTATGAGATTTTCCATCTCTATCCTATCCCTATATCCAATAAAACCATTTTACCCTTGAAACCTTATATAATATTGAACTCGACATATCACCATTATGCTGATGAAACCTGCATCAGAATCGAAAATAGTTGTATCCAGTACATCGAAAATCAAATTTCAAATAACGACTGTATTCCTGAAATTCTCATGGGACAACGTTCTATCAAATGCCAAACAACGGACATCCAAATTCAACAAGACATCGTTGAACCAATTACCAATGCATATCTTATTGCTATACCATTCAAGCAAATTTATATTGAGAAAGTTTGCCAAGAGAATGGTTACGAAGAAATCAACCAACCGAAACTCATATACATCCCTTATCATTGCAAATTGAAAATTAATGGCGATGTATATAGTAATGACGCCCCTACCATTGAAGAAACACCACTTCAACTACCACAACTAGATACCCTCGAGGCACCCTCAAGAGGAAATCTACCCCTGTATACTCTAGGAAAAATCAACCTAGATGACCTGAGCCATCTCCAGAAGATAGCCGAAAAGACGCAACTACACAGCCTACAACGACCAGAAGAAAATTCTTCACATTATATTTTATATTCAATATGTATAATCTTTATTGTTCTCTTATTACTGTTTATTTTCAGACGACAGATATTCAAGTCAATAAGATTATTTTCAACTCGATATTCAACTCGAGATAATGACATTCAATTAGAACCAAATCGTTGTTCTGAAAATAACACAGACGTATTATTTTCATCTTAAGGATGGAGGAGTCATATATTCCTAATGAATATACCCATTGTTATAATCCAAGTGTTTACCAATGCTCGTAGACGCTGAGTTTGCATTATATTCCATATATAAACGCGAGAACGCATCATTGTTCGATTTTTACGTTTGATCCAGCACAGCTACCGAGCAATTGTATTCATTTTAAAAATAAACGAAATTTTTAAAAAACCAAATCGTTGCCCAGCAACTTTAGTTAAATGCCGAGTTTTTTCGTAGTTCACGCCGATAAGGTTCTCATAAAAACATTTACAAAAAACACATAAGTGTAAATCGATTTGAATATTATTTAGAATTGGCATGGTGGCGCCATACTACGGGTAATCACTAAACTGTTGGGTTGGGGGGTAATAGAATGCTGTAAGCGGATAATTGATATTATCAACAAGGTCATACAGAGGGCACACTAATCAAGTTCAAATTACAATTAGAAAATAGAAAAATGGAAATGGGATTGGAATGAATGCAGGTAAACACGTGAAAGAGCAAAACCTTTTACAGTACGGATTGAGACAGAAATTGGTTTTGCTATATCTGCATCCCCCATTATTTTGCGGTCAATATTTTTAGCAAAGACAAGAGACAGAAAAAAAATATTGAGCGCATTTTTGATGGTAAGGCCGAAGATGTGATGCATGGAATGTGCCCCGTTCTTTGCCATTGTGAAGAAACGTAAGTATTATCACTTACTTGCTTTTTTATGCGGTGAGGTCCTTCAAAAAGTAACATAAATTTTTTTGTTTCAGCTCTAAGTGTGGAAGAGGAGTTGTTTGCTTTCAACAACACGAGGTCACCGACCCCAAACTGAACACTTGGTCGGCCCGGGTCAGCAAGCGCACGACAAGCTGCCTTTCCCTTCAGGGTAGCCTCAGCCAATATCAATTTATCCTCATAGGCTCTGAACTATCACACTCAGGGTGTCGAACAGCGGAGTAAACTAACCTGACACCTAGGTTTGTAAGTGTTTCCTTCCACAACTTCGATGTGAATTGGGAGCCGTTATCATGTAAAACTCGACTTGGCATACCATGTTTTGGGAAGTAATCTTGAACCAATCGATTGAGCATGGCTCGGGATGTGGCCTTCTTCAGGAGGTAGAGGGCTACATATTTCGTAAACAGGTTGAGAATGAAGAAAACATAGCATACTCCTACTTCGGACCAGAGGACCAAAGATGTCCATGGCTATGATGTCATCCTTATTGGCAGGGATGATTTGAACCTGAGGAGGCTTTGGCATAACAGCTGAGTTGGACTTCTGACAAATCTTACAGGTGAGAACAATCTCCTTCACTAAACGGTGAAAATCATTAAACCAAACCTCGTTACGTAAGGCGACCCAGGTCTTGTAGACTCCAAAATGTCCCAGAGTCGAATGAAAAACTTCGATGACTGGCTGTATGAGGGATTTGGGTATGCATAACAGTAACGAAACGCCGTCTGAACCATTTTTGTATAAGATATCATTGTAGATACTGAAGCTTTGACTCAGCCCATCCTTTGCTTCTACCCGCTTCCTTATAGTGTTTAATTTTTCATCTTCTAACTGATAACGAACCAAATCTTTCAGCTTCCGAAGGAACTCTAGAGGCAGCTGCAGATTCGTACTGGAAATCTGGAAACATGTTGATTGGTGTTGGAAAGCGCACATTGTCATGGCGGAATAATGCATCAGCAATGATATTTTCCTTGCCAGAGATATGGACAATGGTATATGAAAATTCCTGGAGAGCCAAGGCCCATCTAGTAACTCTTGGAGAAAGAAGGCGATCACTCGAAAGGTAAATGATTGCTCGATTATCAGTATGGACAATAACCCCCCTGCCCAATAAATAGATACGCCATTTCGTGAAAGCAAAAACTACTGCTAGGACCTCTTTCTCATTGGAATTATATCTCCTTTCTCTGTCCAGAAGTAGACGACTGGCCCAAGCAACTTCCTGACGCTCACCATCCACAATTTGGAACAGTTGAGCTCCCAAACCCACATCACAAGCATCAGTCTGGACATGCCACGGGAGGTGTGGATCTGGATGGTAGAGGAGGGTAGCTTGTTTCAATAACTGCTTAACTTGCTGAAATGATTTTTGCTTTACAGAGTCCCATTTTCTTCCAAGGCATCCTCTTTCGGAGTAGTTCAGTGAGAGGAGCTGTTATAGCGGAAAAGTTAGGGCAGAATTGTCTGTCGTAATTACACATTCCCATAAAGCGCTGCAATTCCTTGGCATTTTGTGGAGGGCGGTAGTCCAAGATTGCCTCTACTCTCTCTCCATCAGGTACGACACCATTTGCATCGATAACATAACCCAAAAAACGATAGTTTTTCAGAGAAAAATTCACACTTACTACGTTTTACAGTGAAACCCACCTCTCGGAGCTTATTGAATACCCTCTGTAGGTGAGTGAAGTGTTCTTCATAATCTTTTGAAATGATAAGCAAGTCATCAATATATGGGATCAAAAAGTCACAACCGAACCCAAATATACTATTAATACAACAAGTAAAGGATGATACAGCTGTTTTCAGGCCAAATGGAAGAACTCTCCACTGATAAGTGGTAGTACCCACCATAAAGCCGGTAAACTGCCTATCTGCCTCCCTCAATGGAATTTGCCAGTAAGAATTTGTTAGATCTATTTTTGAATATACCTTCTGTCCTGACATGGATTTGATAATTTCTTCTATGGGACGGGGAAGCTTGAAATCTGGCTCCATTACCGAGTTCAAATGTCGAGCATCCAGACAAATGCGTACCGTACTATCCCGTTTGACTGTTGTCATTATTGGAGAAATGTATTTGGAAGAGCATCTTTCAATTACTTTCCACTCAATCATTTGCAAAATCGCCTTGTTGACAGCTTCTCTGTGAGCCAGGGGAATCGGATAAGGTTTAACAAAAAATGGATCAGCTATGGTTGAGTTAATTCGGTGTTCATAACCCTCAACAAGACCTGGCTTATCAGAAAAGATATCTGCAAAATTCTCCAGAAGTTTTTCACATTCTTTTCGATAATCCTGTGTAGTTGATGTGTTGGAGGTAGGAATTCTTTCTACTTTCAGAATTTTAGTTGTCATAGCCTCCTGTTTTTTAGGCATAGCTGACAGATTGACAGATTCTCTGTCATTAAACAAATGTTCAGAATTTTTTTCAGGAATGATTCCATTCTTGCCGTCCACCTTGCACACTATGTATTTTTCGTCTAAATTGATCAATACTTCATGTGATCTTGAGAAATCAGTTCCAAAAATGATTGCGTGAAACAAATCATCAATAAGTAAAAATTCATGTGCAAGGGTCACATTTTCTAGAGAAAATTTCAGCTGTGCTTGTAACAAAATCCTTCTCATTTTTGTTTTTGAAAGCTTCAACGACCTTAACTCCTGTAACAGGGAAGTGTGGAATGTCTTTATGTACATCTGACAGTTGTGTCCAGACTTCTGAAGACATTGCCAAAACTTGGCTGCCACTGTCAACTAGTGCAGGATAAGAGTAACCATATATTTTTATTGAAATTATTGGGAGGCGGTCATCGACTACAGAGTGGTCAAAATCGCATTCCTCCTTCAACAATTCCTCTTGGGGGTTATTACTAATAGAGTTATCACAATGGTTCGCTCGACTAATAGCCATGACATTCTGCGAGCCTAAGAATGTTGGGCTTCCTCGTTTCCCTGATTCTCTTCATCCTCAAATTCCAAATGGAAAACTTGCTTGATTTTTTTTTCAGCTTTTGGTTTTGTAGCATAGAATGGTTTATTTTTATTTTGAGAATTATTTATAAAACAGTTACTCAAAAGTATTTTAATTTTATAAAAGGGACAATTTTCAACGTCTACAGTAGACTCTAGGGTTTTTAAAAAATCTAATGGGTGTAATAACCCCTGGTTATCAAAACTAGGCAATAGTTTCAACAATTTGCTGGCCTCATCCAGGAAAAAAGTTGGGTTTTGTGACAAAACACTATTTGAACTATAATTTACCAGGTTTTCCCTAGTGTGAATTCTGTTCTGCAGTGCCTGAGGGGCATTACTGTAAGGTAAATTTTTTGCTAAGTCTTCCAAGCTGTACAAAATTTGATTATGTAATTGAACATTGTTTGTTTTTTCTTTATCCTTCAACCTATTTATCACTTCAGTGACAATATTTTCAATGTCTAAGCTACTAACAGATGAACGATTCGACGGTGGAGGAACGAACTGAACCATATGAGGCCTTGGTGGAGGCACAGTAAATGATTTCGGAATGGCCCCCAAATTTGAGTTCTGGCAAAGTGGATTCTGCATATTTGGCCAGGAGAGGTTTTGGGACTGCTGCCTTTGCAATTGAGGATCTAATGCAGCTGCACCAAATGCGCCCTCTTGGTCCGAAGGTGAACAATTCTCACCTCTGCTGGCGTTCAAACAGCTATTACTAGGGTTACCTGATCGCAGATCATTCCGACATGCTGATGGAATTCTTTGTGGCTCGAGATGTTGTGGTTGGTTCCAGACGTCCTCCATATTCTGCAGGCTATTCTCGATTTTCTTCGAAGTTCACGCCGATAAGGTTCTCATAAAAACATTAACAAAAAACAATAAGTGTAAACCGATTTGAATATTATTTGGAATTGACATGGTGGCGCCATCCTACGGGTAATCACTAAACTGTTAGGTTGGGGGGTAATAGAATCCTGTAAGCGAATAATTGATATTACCAACAAGGTCATACAAAGGGCACATTAATCGAGTTCAAATTACAATTACAAAATAGAAAAATGGAAGTGGGATTGGAATGAATGCAGGTAAACACGTGAAAGAGCAAAACCTTTTACAGCACGGATTGGGACAGGAATTGGTTTAACTATACCCTTTCAAAAATGTATGACCTATATGTATTATATTGCACTGAAAATAACATTGAGAATCCAGTGAAAATTTCAAAGTACAGAAGGATTTTCAACACATTTTAATTATGGATTTCATAAACCTAAAAAGGACTTATGCGAAAAGTGTTATCATTATTATCTCAAAAAAATGGGGGGCAATTAACAAATGAGTATGGAAATGAAATGGAAAAGCATATTTCAGAAAAAAATGCGATGAGAGAGGCAAAAGAAGTGGACAAGAAAAGTGGTATATCTATTTTATGTTTCGACCTAGAAAATGTTATTTCCTGTCCTAGATCGTCCATAGGAAATCATTTTCACTTGCCGAAACTCACAATTCATAATCTAACAGGTCATTTATTAACCACTAATACTGCAAACTGTGCTATTCGGATTGAGTCCTCTCAAGGTAGAAGTGGAAACTGCCTAGCAAGTGCAATAAGGAAAATAATTGACCGAGTTTTGCAGGACAATCATATCGAGAATCTGATAACTTGGAGCGACAGTTGTGTTCCTCAAAATCGAAATTCGTATATTGCCTTCTGTATTCTCGATATCCTTCGAAACCATGAGGAATTGAGGAGTATTACAACGAAATATTCTATAACAGGGCAAGGTGCTGTACAGGAAGTTGACAATATACATAGTCAAATAGAAAAACACATGTCGCTGAAAGACTTCTATCCACCTGTGAGTTTCATGAAAGAACTCAAGCAAGTTAACAGAAAAAATCCGTTCGTGATTATGCAGATGAAGGATGATGATTCTAAAAATTATGAAGAGTGACATTTACTAAAGTAACGTCAATGTAATTCATCGGTAATGACTTGAATCAAGTGGCGTTTAAGCTTGGCCATTCAGAAGAAGAGTTCACTCAAAAAGTGTCAATTGCAATTCCTCGCCTTACTCGACTGAGGAAAAGAAAGACCAAGCAAATTCCTTCGATTTCGACCATTATTCCGACAGTGCTACCAAAGGGGAAAGAACTTTCCCAAGAAGAAATCAAAGTCATCAAAAAAATGATGCCATGCATGCTCGAAATAGACAAGGAATTTCATAGGGCCCTGTTGAAGTTATAACTAGAATTAGTTTATATATTTTCATCATATTGAAGTTTGCTGAAAGGACTTCAAATTATTCCACTCGGTAACTTGAAATACGTTCATTGAAATTTGTTCTCCTCCCGAAGTTTAAATGTCTCCACTTATCCTAATTTGTTTCATTTTATTTTCGAAACTATCCACTATACTGAGCTCATTCAATATAGGTAAGGTGCAGACAGAACTTTTGATTATTAAGTTCTTCAACTGAATTCACTTTGCTAATAGAACATGGATGTAAGTGGCAGATGGAACTTTTAAAAGCTGCGATTGCTTCAACTGTATTTACTATGCACATTAAACATAGATGTGAGTGGCCGATGAAACTATTTATTATAACGAATTCAAAGAAAAGTTGAATAACATGGTTCTATCTACATTTATTCATTGCGAAATCTTCTATAGTAGTTATAAACATGATGTAAATGATGGTTTAGTAATATTCACCTTAGTTCGGATCACACGAAAAAATGGTTCAATTTGAGCTAATCTTCTCACACATGTCACAAACTTTGACGGCCATTCTCTCAAAACAGGTGTGTGATCAGAACTTTTTTATTCTGAGATAGCGGAATGTCATTTGTGTATCCTCAAGCATGTGCCATTTTTTACTTTGAATACCCTTGAGTGTTGTTGGGGTCGAGCTTGAACGGCATTTCTCTTGAATGGTATTGAGATTACTCTCGAAACGTTTGAAGTAGTCCCAACGACATAATTTTCATATTTTGCGACCTCCAATAACCTTGAAGATGATTAACATTGATAGCAGGGTTGAGCTTGAACGATATTGTCCTCGAATGACATTGTAATGACTTTAGAATCGTTCAGAATGGCCCTGACAAAAATCGTCACTTTTAATATTTTGTTACCTTCCATGACATCGATGACGAGTGACCCTGAATATCCCTTGTGTACCCTTCAGCTTGTGCAGCTTTGATGTTGAATACTCCTGGATATGGACGGAGTCGAATTCAAACGGCATTACCGTTGAATGATATTGAGATGAGTTTGGAAACTTTTGGAGTGGTCCTGATAAGATATCACCAATTTTCATTCATTACAGACCAATTCAGCGAGGCTTAGAACCACACGTTAGCATGGAAACAACCGATGACGTCAATTCGCAATCGAGAGGTGATTTTCTCAGATCTGGGATCAGGGTATTTTGCCTCTTCCCCAGCGGCTGAATTCGAGACCTAGAACGTGTGTGACTTGACGCTTTTTGAAAGTTTCAAAGTATCGCCTACATTATGCGCCTACAAATAGAGGTGGAAAGAAACGAGGCGTGAAATTTAAACGTATATTCAAGACACATATATCCTCACGAATGAGACTGTGTCTCCTGAACCGATGTAAAGGAAACTTGCACTAACCAACTTTTCCTTTGAAAATATCGAAGACCAGTTGCGGAACGTTTGAAGTCTTCTGGCATAGAAACGGTCTGCAGCCATTGTTCATGCGACGGAACATGCGGTCAGACGCTCATAGATATACCAGGTTTACGGTTTGATATGTCAACTGGAACATCGCGTTCGAGAAGTTTTTTGCTTGATGCACTCAGGTAGACGTCTTCCATATGTTCGGTATATCTTCAATTGGACCGTCGCGTTCGGCGAGTTCAGTTGAAGTTCAGAGTTTGAACACTTCCTCACATCTCAAACAATTTGAGGTAATGATATGAAAGTGCGGCAACTGATGCTGATGATACTTCTCCGAAACCAGTAGTTACGACAATCAATATTAATGAAAATTATCCGAATCCAGAAATAGTAATTATCACTCCAGGCTACCTGTATCCACAAAAATAGGCTTTACGAAATCATAATATTTAGTCGTCGGAGTATAACTTACTCAAGATGTATGAGCCTCTGAAGAAGCTAGCCACTCGCGCCATCGAAAGGTCAGGAAGAAATTCCAAAAAACGACGGCTTTCAAACCCGAACAAAAGAAGTATTACTGAACATTGTTATTTTGTTTGAAATGACTACCCCAGTCTCTCCCCTTGCCAGTTCACGCAATATTCCAACAGTCCATGGCCGGAGCGTAAACGGTCTGATTCGCCAGCCGTGCTGGCAAAGTATTGATTTTACCGCGCAACACAAACTGGAGTAATTTACTTATATATTTTTCGAATGAAAAATAATTTTTTATTTTTCGATTTTTGGAGGTTTTTGACACTAAGAGCCCTTCAGCCCCGTGGAGAAAATGAAGGTAGAATATTACATTACTTCAGAATTAAGTTTTTGTGAATAAATATTCACCCTTAGCCTAATTAGGTAAGATGAAATATGGAATGTCATTGTCAGATGAAAAAGCGATTCTTGGAAGGATTGAGAAATGTTTATGAGGAAGATTATTCTCAGAAATCCATTTCAGAATCCAAAAACTTGTCAGTTCATCTTCAAACATTTACCAGTTTGGTCTATGAGAACGTGGCTCGAAATATAATCAGAGATCGAATGACTTACCTGTAAGGAAATTCAATCTTCATTATACGAAAAGCCACGTTCAATTGAATCAACCCTCCACAATAACAAGAATCTAATTTCTGATCAACTTTCCTTTTTCTGAACAAATTGTTGATGCTCCACCAGAAAAACGTAATGAGTTGTCCAGGTCACGGTGAATGAACGATATGATAGAACTGTTTTTGTATTTTTTTCTGCAAGAAATAATGGCTAGAAGCACGAAAAAAACGTGACTATCAATTTTGTCTGATCGAACTCTGCTACTCGTATAATGGATATTTAATTTCTTTACTAGTAAGTCATTTGATCTTCAATTCTAGTATTCAAAGAGGTAGGTATATCTGTAGTTGATGACCAATAGGAATATTTTATCTTAGCAAACCGAGGCTACATGTATTCTAATTTTTTTTTTCGTCAGGGATGAGTGATGGGAACGAGATATCATAATTTCTCTATTGATGTCTTACTTACCAACAACTTGAAGATATCCCACTTGACTGATCATAGGATTAGTGTTCACTTGACACATATAATATCCTCGATCCTCCTTTTGTACGCTGTTGACATGTAATAACCATGTCTTGATATTATCATGTGATATGCTGAAGCGAGCCACCCTGGATATGACCGTGCGGTGAATTGTTAAAATCATTTGTCGGTCAATATGTATCCATGCTACCTGAAAATGAATCAGATGATCATTGTACGAAGGTTATCACAGTGTTGATGAATGAACACGAATGAAATACAGCATTTGGAAAAATCAACGCAGTTTTTCGCGACAAATGTCAGTTTTGTTGGAAAATTTATGATAACAGACTTTGACTTGAAAAAATGTTACTTGGAATTGTGAATTGGGTACTGAACTCGCTTGAGTTGAATATATTCCCTTATTGAAACGAAGGTACATGTATAGAGACGAAATTACGAGTTAGACATGCTGATGATGTTATATGGAAACAATATCTCCTTCGTGGAAGTCTGGAAGATGTGCGTGGGATTTGTCATCACAATGCCCACCTGCGTGACTTGATCTTTTTCAGAGGGTCTTTACTTGACATACAACAGATCCCTTCATAAAGGTAAAGTTGATGACATGCTACAACTTTGAGGGTCGTCGTGAAGGAATGTTTTTCAGGAAACGTCTCCCATTTCGACGTCTTCTTCTTCTGACTCGTCTCGAAGACTTCTCCTTTTTCTGAGAAATGTAGTCATGAATTTCTCCAATTGGTCTGTGCGGAGGCGGTGGGGAGCCACACGAGATAATCAGGGCTGAGCTTCTCTGACTACATTTGCAGAGGACCCAAAGTTACACTGAAAGTATTATTGGGGTTATTGTAAAAAACGTAAACCACGAAATGTTTTTTGTGATAAAAGGTTGGTGAACCAGATCTAGGTCTAGGGTTTTCGAATAAGAATCTAGTTTGTGCTTGTCGATTCCCAAATCTTGACGTTCAGTTCGTTGAGCTTCAGCGGCTTCAGGTTTGGTAGGCTTGATTTATCGGGAATGTCTTCAGAGCACTTGTACGGAATTACCACGGGATGAGTGTGACACAAAAGAGGGTTTCCGTGAATCTAGAATTCGCTTGCATTTTTGTAATTCCGACGGAAGCACTACATACGATTTACAGTTCGATAACCCCTCACATCAGCGGGATATTGTTCGATGAACCGAAAACGACATCAATTATTTATGGCTGATATCTGCGAAGTCGGCAATAATTTATATATAAATAGCTTCAATTGATTTGGGATATTCAGTACTTATAGTTCATAGTTGTGAGTTACTACTTTGTTCGAGAAAAAAGGTTTTCAAAAATCCCTTTTGTGTGAACGAGAAATATAATTGGCACAGTCAGTAGGATAGTGGAAGAGTCCTTAGAAGATCCTTGTCGTTCTCAAACGTTTATCCACTATACCCCCGAACCAAGTTCCATAGAGAAGCAAGTTATCTAGAAAAAATCTCGGCTGTAGACAAGGAAACCTCCTAACTATTGTAACGGTTCACTTTCGCTACCCTGTATAATAGGTTCATAGTTGAAATTCGGTGTAGATCGAAAAAATTCTATCGATAAGATACAATACCGCGATATCGTCGGGGAAAACCTTTTTTGGTGGGTCAAGGCGAGAGACTGACGAAATCGAGTATTTTGCACGAAGAAAGAAGCGAGCATGAGTTGTAATTCGGGAAAATGAAATGTCGATTATGTTAATGAACCAACGTTAGGGTTGAGTTCAAAAACGTGGGGCATTCGGAATTCCATCTTCGAAAATAAATAAAATCTTCGATGTACTCTTTATGAGCAAGCTATTTTATTTCACCTTCAGACCTACCCATTTCCGTGGAATACAGAACAAATTGAGAATTGTTGCTTTCGAGATATTGAACTTGCAAAATTTAGTTTCTTAGCTGAGGTTAATATAGTTATTGATGTCGAATCGTTTCGAAATTGAAAATTGGTTACTGAAATTTTTCAATTTTCAAACGTTCCAACTCAGGCTCATCTTCTCATTCAGCTGATATAAAAAAGGGCAGGTATTGTTTTTTTACGAATTTCAGTTCAATACAGTTAAAATATATACCGGGTGGCGTAAGTTACTGAAAGTAGATGAAGTTTGATTTGATATAAAGTGTTTTCTGATTGTGTCGTAGGTTATTGGAATTTCAATTGACATACGGGGTAATGTAAATAAAACGAAGGTTTCTGAAAGTTGCTAAAATTCCCGAAATAACCCTACAGTGAGGCAAATCACTGATATTTGAGTTTATTGACGGGGTGATTCAAGAGATTCCTCTCGAAGGTCGAATAATGTTTTTGAGTTAGAAAGTTGAATATCATTACGTTGGCATTGTGAATTGAAGCGAACTACTAGTGAGTTTTGTCCGCAGTATTTTGAAGTTAATAGTTGAGTTTTCGTATTATACTTTTTGTGACTGTAGCCAACACAGAGGTCCTGAGATGTCGTTTTGTTATGACATCGATCCAAACAATCTCAGAACACACGAGGTCAACTATGAATTGAAAGTGCGAGGGATAGCAATGGGCTCGGCTGACATGAATCAGAAAAGAAAGATTCTCAGGCGAACATTAAAAGAAGATGCCTCTAGACCTGGTATTGTCCATACTTTGGAGGACTTCTCGTTGGAAACTGATCGTACGGAGATCGACGACAGTATGAAGTCCCTGATTGAATTGGTAGACAAGTATAGTGGATTGAATTTGGAAATTTATAGAAGGATCAAGAGCAGGGTAGCTCATCTGAATGGTAGAGCTTTGCGTATTCCTGCAGGAAATGACGAACAAAACAGCTATCGAGGTAGTGTTTTGATTTCTGTTGCAAATTTGGATGAAGGAGCTGATGAAACACAAGACAAAATTTTGAACGGAGGAAGTGTGCCGAGCTCCCCATCGGTTGACACCACTAATGTAGGTACGAAATCATATCCGTTACATGAATGGTCCCTGAAATTTGATGGTTCTACTACACAAATATCTCTCAGTTCTTTCTTGGAACAGGTAACCGAACTAAGTCTAGCTCGTTGCTTATCGGAAGAAGAATTGTTCCGTTCGTCAGTCGAATTGTTCAGTGGACAAGCGTTGGTTTGGTATAGACATGTTATTAAGAAATTAAGATCTTGGGATGAGCTGGTACTTCAACTGAAGGAAGATTTTTTCTCTCCCAGACATGACAAAGAACTGAAGCAACAGATAGAGCGTCGCAAGCAAGAAGAAAAAGAACCCGTTGAAATTTACATTGCAGCTATGAAAAATGTATTCGCACTTTTAATAAATGATGTTTCTGAACCAGAAAAACTAGAAACCATAAGAGAAAACTTATTACATTACTATCACATGCATTTGTCTTTGCAGGACATTCAGTCCATTGAACAATTAAGTGAGGGTGCCGTAATTTGAAAGATGCTCATAATCTCAGAAGAGAAAGGCAGACTCAGACAACACCAAGAAGACATGTTGCCGCAATGGAACCTGATCTAGAATATCGCCCGCTTTCCTCGAAATATTCTTCCGATGGTATAGACAGCCTCGACGTTAGACAATCGAAGGATACACTAGCTCGATGTTTCCGATGCAAACAGGTTGGACATCTCAAACGAGACTGCCCTGAATCTAAAACCAATACAAAACAACTCAGATGTTATGGATGTGGAAAGATAGGAGTTATTAGTCCAAACTGTAGGAACTGTTCAAAAACTGGAGTAGAAGGAGCGTCAAGGTAGACCGATACCCCTCCCAAGTTATGAAAGCCTACAAGTCCCCTGAAGAACCTATCTCAACGATTACATCCGTTGAGTTAGTTCGGAATCACGAATCAACATTTCCATTAGGAGAGTGGAATAACTGGAAGGATTTCGCGCATGATATAATAATAATAATAATACATTTATTCGCAGAAAACGGAAAGTAACATGAGATTTGATATTAGTGAGAGTTGTTTGTGAATAAATGAATACTCGATAAGTGTATAACACTTGTTATGCTGGCCAATCGAGAAGAACCAACTATCAATCCCAATTCCAGATTTGCATGTGAATACAAAAGAATCAGAGTTACAATCTAATATGTTACTTTTCAAAAAAAAAAGGTGATAATAGACCATACAGTCTTCGCTACGGAAGTTACTGCTTTATTAAACACGGGAGCTAGTCATTCTGTGATAGGTTCCAAAGGATTAATAATAATAAAAACTTTTATTCACCAGCAAGAAACAAAGTTAAAATATATGGAAATATGAACACACAAAGATATGGTAAACAAACACCATTAATCGCTGAAGTTGAAGAATACAACTTGTGTGCGACAGACAAAAACATACAAGTTATGTGACAGTGAGGACATACATTCTCATTGATTTAGAGATGACCTCGTATTATCGAATAAAATATAAATTTGAATCTGAAAGAAATCATTTTAAGAATTCAATAAATAAGTATCTAAGGTTATGCAATAAGATAATAGAAGCAGTAATAACATGTCTTACACAATAAAAAACACATATGAGAGGGAGTAGCAAATCATTGAATCGATAAATTCATCACTAAGGGGATTATGGATAAATAACAGTAAAAATAATGATAAAATATAAATAATGAAATATATAGTATATTATATCGGCAGTGTCGATCACTACAAAGACAACAATACAACAAGAGTGGAAAATATCTAGTAAATAGAACTTTTTGACAGTAGAATAATAGTTACGGTCTTAATTAATAATAATAATGATAATCATGATTATAATATTGAATTATCGATTATGAAATTGATTAATTGAACCTCTTCAGTTCAGTTTATCACAAAAGGCATTTCGTTCTCATCTTCACAGTTTTGTGGAAATATGAATAGAAAGCAGAATATATTTCATGACTGATACCTATTTCTCTGATTAACCTTCGATTATAACATGCAGATCTTTTCTTTTCGTTTTCAATATGAATTTTTTCAGTAGCTTTTTGAATTTAAGGATCGAAGTCTCAGCTTTTAAATATTCTGGAAGATAGTTATACAATTTGGGAGCTAAATAATCGAAACTCTTCTGTCCTACAGCTTTATTTTTCATGGGAATAACATATTCACTTTTATATCTAGTAGAATATGAATGTGAAGGGATATTCAATTTCGTTTTATCGAAATGCTGTCTTATTCCTAACTGAATACAGTAAAGTCCTCGGACATCTAATGAATTACTCTCGCTATATAATAAATCAGTCGAGTATCTAGGATCTTTTGAGAGAAGTATTCTCAGGAACCTCCTTTGGGAGACTTCTAACATATTCAGATAGCTTCGTGAGACACCACCCCAACCTATTATCCCATAATTCAGATGAGATTCCACTAAGCTTTGATATAAATTTTTTTTTGTTTGAAGTCTAGAAAGGATGTGACATGTCTATATTTATATAAAATACAGCGCAGCTTCTTAACCAGATAGGCTATATGTTTATCCCATCTTAGGTGCGGATCTAAAAAAATACCTAAATATTTAATTTTTTCAACTGGCTTTATAACTATTTGTTGTTGAACGGTCAGGTTGTATTTTGGAAGTGAAGATTCTAGGCTACTAAATGGCGAGTAATGTGTTTTATTGAAGTTTATTGAAAGGAGTCTACTGTCAAACCAATTTTTCAGATTATCCAAGTCACGTTCAACTTTTTTCTTCAGATTATACCAGTCACTCGACTTATAGATAATGACAGTGTCATCTGCAAAGCTTATGATACGTCCTTCATTTTCTTGCAGGAATAGATTATTTAGGTATATTGTGAATAAAATGGGTCCCAGTACTGTTCCCTGAGGTACTCCGCATGTAATTGTTTTTTCAGAGCTTGTTTTTTCTTGAATTCTGACTCTCTGTTTTCTTTCGGATAGGTAACTTTTGAATAAATTATATGCATTTCCTCTGATTCCCATTTCTTGTAGTGATCTCAATAATATGGAATGATCCACAGTATCGAAGGCTTTAGTGAAGTCTATAAATACGCCTATTGATGGAGTACCTTCATCTAAACATTCGTACATGATCCTTGTCAACAGATGTATTGCATCTTGTGTAGATTTTTTTTCCCTAAATCCATATTGTGACGTGGACATGAGTTTGAACTTATTCAGAAAATTGTTTAATCTATATTTTAGAATTTTTTCAATCACTTTACTCAGCGATGTTATGAGCGAGATTGGTCTATAGTTAGTAACATTTTGTTTATTTCCATTTTTATATACCGGGATTACAATTGACGTCTTGAAGGCAGAAGGAAAGTAACCTAATTCAAACGACCTGTTAATAATATTTGTCAAAGGTCTAGTTATATACATGGAGATCTTCTTCAACGTTTCTGCTTTCATGCCATCGTAACCTGGAGATTTTTTGTTCTTTAATTGATTGATGGTGTCCATAACTTCACGTTCATTTGTCGGTGTGAGATAGATCGAGTTTTGGATAATTTGTTTTTTACTTATGTAGTTTGGATTGGCAGTTATAGTTTTCGCTAAGTTGTTACCTATATTCACAAAGAAATCATTGAATATTTCTGTTATTTCTTCCGAGTTACTGATCAAGTCGCCATTTTCTTTTATGATTTCATTTGTTGTTGAAGAATTTGGTGTTTTTAAAATTTCGTTTACAGTTTTCCAGATATTTTTAGATACTCTACGTTCCTTTTCGATACGATTTTTATAATAATTCAGTTTCGCTTGTTCAATGGATTACATTTGATCAAAATGTTTTGTTTATCCCTGAAGGCTTGTGATGAGAAAGTATAAATACCGCTGATGGCACTTCTCAGGAGATTACTGGTCTCGTGATTTCACCTGTGCAGGTTGGGCATATGTTAAAGATGTTGAAAGTTCTCATAGTGCCATCGCTCTCGCACAGTTTTATTTTAGGTAGCGATTCCGTACAATGTTCGGTGTGGTAATCGATTATGCCAATAATTCTTATTTGGTTAGTGAAAGTAGTATACAACAACAGTCTGCGTTGGAAGAGATAATCAATAAGCTGAAAGAATTACCTTGGATCTCCGGTACGCGTTTGGGAAGAACAAATTTGATCTACCATAAGATCGATACCGGTGAAGCCGAACCAGTGAAGCAGCGACATCGCAAAATGTCTCCTTAATGTTGAATATTCTTTGTGAAGAACTGGATAAAATGCTAGCCTTTGGCATCGTCCAGGAGTCTAATAGTCTTTGGGCATCTCCAGTCCTTCTCGTGAAGAAACAAAATGGTGAGAGGCGATTTCGCTTCGATGGCAAGAAGTTATATAGTCTGACAAAGAAAGATGCGTACCCGTTGCCACATATCGATCACATCTTGAGTAAGCTAACTGGTGCTAGATACCTCAGTAGCATCGATTTGAAGGCCGCTTTCTGGCAAATTCCACTCGAAGAAAAATCGTGTGAAAAAACTGCATTTGCCGTTTCTTTACGTGGTCTATTCGAATTTACAGTTATGCCGTTCGGGCTCAGCAATGCTGCGCAGGCGCAACAAAGGTTGATGGAGAAAGTCTCGGGATATACATTAGAACCATACGTGTTCGTGTATCTTGATAATATTATTGTAGCTACTCCGACGTTTGAAGAGCACGTCAACGTTTTGTCTGAAGTCTATCAACGTCTGAAGTCGGCAAATCTCACTATAAACATCGAGAAATGTGAGTTTTGTAAATTCTCCCTCAGATACTCAGGCTTTCTAGTTGACTTGGAAGGTTTGAGAATAGATCCACAGGAAGTTACGGCAATGCTCAATTACCCTCGCCCTGGTACTGTGACCGAAGTTAAAAGATTTTTAGGAATTCGCAGTTGATACAGGCAATTCGTCCCTTTCTTTTCAGCACTAACTGCTCCTCTCACATATTTAATGAAGGGTAAGAGGAAGTCCCAAAACTGGAATGGAATGGAGAAGCCGAAGTTGCGTTCAACAAGCTGAAGGAATCCTCAATTCCGGCTCCTATCTAGGCCTCTCCTGATTTTTCTAGAATGTTCACCATCCAATTGTGATGCATCAGATGTAGGAATCGGTTGTGTGCTCACGCAGTTGAACGGGGACAATCAAGAGGTTGTAATTGAATACGCCAGCAGAACATTAACATCTTCAGAAAGGAAATATACTGTGACGGAGAAAGAGTGCATGGCTGTTTTGTTCGGAGTAGAGAAATTCCGCTCATATGTTGAAGGGGTGAAATTCAAGGTCGTAACAGACCACTACAGTCTCCTTTGGCTGAACTTACTGAAAGAACCTTCCGGTCGTTTAGCCAGATTGGCAGTTAAGCTCCAGCAGTTCGACATGGAAATTGAGCATCGGAAAGGATCCCTCAATGTCGTCCCAGACGCACTTTCGAGAGCTCCTTCGGAGGTGAATGTTAATGACATTACAAATACCGATTTTGAATCCGATAAATGGTATCTCAAAATGTTGTCAAAGGTAGAAAACTCCCCTGAAAGATTTCCAGACTGGAAAATTGACGGCGGCGTTCTCTACAAGCATGTTCCCCCAGGTTTTGGATTTCGTTCCAATTTATCGGAGTGGAAAATCGTAGTTCCGAAGAGTAAACTGCCACCAGTCCTAAAGAGTTGCCACGACGATAGCCAGTCAGCTCATTTGGGTGTATTCAAAACTTCACATCGTGTCAGGGAACTGTACTATTTTCCCAGATTGCTCAAAGAAGTGAAAAAATATGTGACAAACTGCAACATCTGCGAGGCCCAGAAGGTACATAATTCTGTACGACCAGGGCTGATGGGACAGCCAAAGAAGATGAACTTTCCATGGCAGTATATTTCAGTTGACATCCTGGGTCCACTACCAAGATCCAAAAATGGATTTTCTCATTTATTGATTGTATCCGACTATTTTACCAAATATTGTCTACTTCATCCTTTGAGAAGAGCATCCGCCTCTGCAGTTGAAGCATTCCTTGAGGAACAGGTTTTCCTGGTATATGGTGCTCCACAAGTCTTGGTTTGTGACAACGGTGTCCATATCTCTGGGCATGTCAATGTGTGACGATTGACCGGAAGGTATGAGGTGAAGATATTCTATAATTGCCGGTACCATCCACAAGTTAACGCAGTTGAACGGGTAAATAGGGCTGTGGGCGCAGCCATCAGGTCGTATTTGAATGATAATGATCACCGGTCTTGGGATAAGGAAGTGCACAAGATAGCATATGCAATCAGAACCGCTGTGCATGAGGTGACAGGATTCTCGCCAACTTTTTTGAACTTTGGACGCTACGTTCCATCCAAAGGAAGTTTTTATGGTAGGATCGAGTCATCACGAGATGTATCACTAGAGGTTGATCGAGTCAAGTATGGTGAAGAAATTGACAAGCTTTCTGATTTGTATCTTGATGTTGGAAATCGCTTGTCTTTGGCGTATGTGCGCAATTCGAGGTATTATAACTTTAGGAAACGACCTGCCGATTCGTACCAAGTGGGAGACGAGGTTTGGAAAAAGAACCATGTATTGAGTAATGCAGCGGAAGGATTTGCGGCGAAGTTGCTACCAGTCTATGTTTTAGGCACTGTCAGAAAGGTTATATCGCCCTTGGTCTATCAACTTGATGACACCAATGGCAAAAACGTTGGGAAATATCATGTTAAGGATTTGAAACCTTACCGTCAATCCGAAGATGATAAAGTTTGAGGATGGCTTCTGCCTCTGTGTGTGAGAGAGGAAAGAATGAATGGCGGCCAGTGTAAGGGGAGTGTATGGAAAGAGGAGGTGTGGTTGTTTTCATTTTTATAGTTTTCGGATTACATAAAAAATGATTGAAACCTGTCTCAATCATTTTTTTATGATCAAGAGGGGGTGTGTAACGCTTCACTTTCGCTACCCTGTATAATAGGTTCATAGTTGACATTCGGTGTAGATCGAAAAAGTTCTATCGATAAAATACAATACTGCGATATCGTCGAGAAAAAGCTTTTTTGGTAGGTCAAGGCGAGAGACTTGAGAGAAAGGAGCGATTCTGAGTTGTTATTCGAGAAAACGAAATGTCGATTATGTTAATGAACCAACGATAGGGTTGAGTTCAAAAAGCTAATAACAGCTAAGGTCAGTAATTTGATGATTTTTTGGTGGATACCCCTGAATGCATTAGCAACTTTTTTTTAAATACCTCCCTTCACTACGGTTAGTGGTCACTTAAGCATGTTATTGTGGGATAAGTGATATACTTCCTGACGGTGGGTACTAAATGCAAAAGAAAACACTTAATGTGAACTTCCGAGTGGGTACTTATTTTTTATATACCTGCCAAGCTGAGGGACTGTCTGAGATAGATAGATACGAGTCATCATACTGCAACAATCGGAGTCCTAGGTTTTCAAAGAGATTCATTACATAAGATGAGATATAATGTAACGCTATTTTGGGGGGGTCGGCGGGCGTTACTACTTAGCGCAGTCGGTTTCCCGGAAATTGGTTCTGCCTTTACTCAAAAACAGACTACCATTCCAGAGAAAATCTCGGGTGCCAGTTTTTGGTGTGGTATGATCCACGTGCTCCCTCACAAGTCGATAGGGAGGCCCAGGGTAGCAGCAGATGGAGATACGGTATCCCAGGGGTCTGATGATATGACCTAGAAAGACTTTAGCAAGGGGTGTAGGCTTTAATTACACCCTCTGCCACACACAGGGTTACCGGCTGCGAAACAAATTGAAATTGCACTAATATATCACCTCTCAATACACTTCCTAAAATGTGGAAAGTTTCCGAGAGAAATAAAAATAAAAAAAATCTAAGGTGCAACAAAACGGTGTTTTATTAAGATTTCGATTTTTAATCGTACATACAGTAGGTAGAAAAATACCGAGAATAATAATTTTAATACTCACTATCAGAGAAAGTAACAGAATAAAACCTATAATTATGATAAGCTGATATTTCGAATCTCAAACCAAACACTTTGCTGCGGCACCAAACTCTGACAAAAAAAAAATAGGTAAATGTCCACAAGACACCTCTAGCAATAAGGAATTAATAACATAGGAAATGTCAATTCAATACCCTCGAACTGAGTGAGCGATGCTGGTAGTAACGTGAAATATAGCGATATGCCAAGAATACAAATGAATCTATACCTTCAAATATTGTGCCGATCCATTCGGAAAAACAGTATTTTCCGCACGAGAATCCGAACGAGTGCAACTCCAAAGTAAGGTGAATCAGATGCAAATTTCTTAGCCAACTCGTGAAGATTGGATATTGAAACAAGAATTATTAATTCCACGGTACAACGAATGAACTCGCGTTGGTTTGAAAATGAAAACGGCGGATAGAGAACTAATAGAAATGAGAAAAAAAAAATCAACGGCGTTTCATCCACAAATAATTTCACAACCTTCTTAAAAAATCAACATATTCAAGACTGCTCGTTCAAACCTCAGATGATAAACATGCGTTTTGAACGAGATATTTAAGGTGAAAATGCGGAAAACTCTGTACCGATCAACGGTGAAATCGCCTCCTGTCGTCCGATGATAAACAGGCCGAGGGAGCCTATTCCACGGTACAGTGAATAAATTCCCGGTGGTTGAAATAAAATTGGTGGATGTGAAAGTAGGTGAATCAAAAGAATTCAACGTTGTTTCACCAACAGGAACTTTTACAACCTTCTTTGAAAATTTACGGTCCAGCACCACTCGTTCAAACCTCAGATGATAAACATGCGTTTTGAACGAGATATTTAGCAATAATACGGAAATCTATGTACCGATCAACGGTGAAATCACCTCCTGTCGTCCGATGATAAACAGGCCGAGGGAGCTGATTCCACGGTACACTGAATGAATTCGCGGTGGTTGTAAAAATAGGTGGGTGATAGATTCTAATGAAAGTTAGATCAATTATAAAAAAAAAGATTCGTCCACAGGCGATTTCGCAACCTTCTACTCAAACTCCTATAGCGGGGAACAAACCTACTCGTTCAAACCTCAGATGATAAACATGCGTTTTGAACGAGATATTTAGCGTAATAATACGGAAATCTATGTACCGATCAACGGTGAAATCACCTCCTGTCGTCCGATGATAAACAGGCCGAGGGAGCTAATTCCACGGTACACTGAATTACTTCGCGGTGGTTATTGAAATCGGTGGATCGAATATATACACATATAAACCTAAAATCAGCCCAATTCAACTTAAATAGTGAAGTATCGAACAAAATTTAATCTCTCAATTCGGAGTGTCACTTCTGTAACCGTTATGACAGATACTTTGACAACGGTAGCGGTTCAGTAGCCACTTCGAGATTTTGGTATTCGAAAATGACAGCTCGAATAAATCAAACAGACCCCAGATCAATATTAAATGGAAAATAATAACGGTGAAATATGTTTTCAATCAAATACCTGGATTTGGCACTAACTCGGTTAACTCAAACTTCGGACTGGTGAAAATGCGGTATTCAACAACGGTTTCGAAAATTATTCAGGTAGGTGATAGCACTCAACTAGTATTCAACTAACTTTCCTTAACTGACTCTCCTTCCGCATATTCATAGGAAATATGTTTCAGGCAGAAAGTATAAGAAGAACTATTACAAGAAACCGTTGTTTTAAACCACCTGAAAAACTGAAAAATCACAAAAACTGAAAAATTTTGAAGTTATCTTTTTGTTATCCATAAAAAAGGCTATGCGAACGGAAACCTATATTGAAGTAAATTTTTCTGGAGCAAGAAACCTTTCGGACAAAAAAATGAGGGGTGTCGGAATAATGGACACATGGATGGATTCAAAATGAATGGATTTTCCTGAGTTCACTAACTAATTCAGGATATTCCCCTATGCCAGGAATGCAACCTTCAGAATGAATTTTCTAATATCAAGCATCACTCACTCATGACAAAATTACACAAGGGAATCTCATTACGGTACCTAACCTCACCTATGAATCGCCAAAAATCATTAAAAATATCTGTTCTAGGGTGAGATTCGTGAGATCTTATTCCTAGAATGTATTCAAGAGGTTGTCATGATCAAGCTGATCAACTATATTCATTGCAAGAATGCCTGTGAAGTTTGAGAATCGAAGGTATAACGAAGCGTTAGGCGCAGCGAAACACCAAGTGTGAAATACAAAAACAGACAAGGTTCGAAACAATTTCTTGATTGAAATACTGTCAGTATGTCTTGATGGAGCTGGAGAACGGTCAGTTATTCTGGAAAGAACTGAGAATGTAGTGAATTCGAATAAAAGCAGTCTATAGGTAAATTTCTATTCTCTCTGCTATCAAGTACCCAGGTAGGAAAAAAAACGCTTCGTTACAATAAGAACTCAATTTTTCGTGATCTTGAAACAGCTGTTTCAAGAATAATTTTTTATTCTGCATTTCATGCTGATTTCTACTCGGATCTCAGTAAATTATATTTTTTCTCCATTCAAGTGATTTTCCGAACTTGTACTAAATATTACCCAGGTAGTAGGTATTCATTGTTATTTTTTGTATAATATTTGTATATTAGTGCGCTTTCGATTTTTTTTGTCGTTATATTGATTAACTCTACTAACCAATTTTTGAATTATATTTATATTTTTTTATGAATAAGTGTCCTCAATTCTCCACTGTTCTGTGTTCCGTTTCCCCCCTTCCTTGTCGGGAATAACAATCTTCGACTGGCGCCCACGGGATAGCTTGGATCTCTACATCAATAAAAATCCACGACCCAGCCTTCGAATACTGAAAGAGCTGCTGGAAGTTTTTTTTTTGCAGTATAGCTGCAGTCAACGTCACACTATCGTCCATCAAGAAATATAAGCATAGGAATGAGTTATCAGAACTTATTTTCTGACTGAATATGCGACGAGTCATCATCGTCATCCTGTGAAATGCATCTAACTTCAGTAATTGCAAATAATATTTTACGTCCTCCCATCTTAGTTCTACCAAATCCTCCAAATACCAATTCTCTCCACCTATGGTTCCTCGAATAATTGGCCATCCCATAAATACCACCAACTTGACAAACCAGTTCGACCTGAAGGATTTTTGGATCGTACTCGAATTCGATGGAAGCCAAAATGAATTATACCAGTTCATCAACGTATCAACAATGCTACTGAATGAATACTGGAATGCTGAAAAACCCGGTTGGTTCCAGAATCATTAATTGAGACTTGGACTACTCAACATTCTACGAGGCAAAGCCGAAAACGTCGTCTCAGTTGATGGATGTTGTGACTGGAACAACATCGAAGGAACTTCAATCCAAAACTTCGCTGACCAACGAAACAAACTTTCCTCGACAAGAGATTTGGTGAACCTGTGAAAAAATCAGAATGAAACTCCACAACGGTTTTTTGAAAATGTCATGAAACTATCGAACACAATATCAAACTATATTAAAAGTGAACCGAGCTTTAGACTGATAGTGTTGGTATATTTCACTCCTAAAAAATTCGCATATTACCAGATAAATAGTGATTGAAAAATCATAGGAACAAGCAGTGAGTACAACATAGTTTCCACCAGTTGAAAATTCAATCGAAACGTGGCATTCGAATGAGTATCATTGAAAACCCACAACATTAGCACTAAATCGAGCTCTCAATTCGTAAAAACCATCAGCTTCTTATCAGCCTCTATCTGAAAAACGAAATTTCATTATCAGGTGATTGAAAGCTAGCTAACACAGTTAAGAATGCAGATTGATGAAACTAATCTCCAAAGAATCATCAATGAAATTCATATGAATCGATCCGAACTTAAGAACGTCATCGAAACCAGTGAAGTCCGATTGCAACTCAGGATTCAAGAGTCGAATGAGAGAATAAACTCACTGAAAGAAAAGAACTCACTCTTGAAATCCAAAGTTGAGAAGCTGAAGAGACAGCAGAAACTAAATAACATTATGGTTTTCACAATAACATTCGTAGTGTACATAAGCACTTTGATGAGTTCCAAGCTTTCATATCCGACTTCGAGATGCGTGTAAACATCTTGTAACACGTATTCAAGCATGCTATCGGTCTGTAATTCTTAGGATCCGACAAATCTCCGTTCTTCGGGATTAGCACGGTTCGCCCCTCGACAAACCATTTCGGAATCAGCTGCTCTCCATTCAGCCAAGAACTGAATATTCTGGCCAAATGGTGGTGGGTGCTCGGTAACTTTTTCCACCAATAGCTATTGAGGCCATCAGGGCCTGGAGCAGCAAAGTTCTTCGAACCCTCAAGGGGTCTCCGAACTTCATCCGTGGTTATCGGTTGACGCAGTATTTCGGGCTGAGGCTGTTGAAGCCTTCTACAGAAAGCTTCAAACTGCGTCAGGGCTGGAGTGTCTCGGTTGAGTGGTTGCGGATGCTCGTAGATACCTTTCCAGAAGGTTTCCACCCGATCAGCGGCCGGCGGATTATCCAAAACACGCGGAGGCAATTGGAATAGGCGAGAGGGTTTCTCGCGGAACTGTTTGTTCTCTGAAAAAGCCCTTGCTCGCCTCACTAGTGACTTTTTTGCAGTCACCAGCATTCGTATCCTCTCAAGGCAGTGCTGCTTGATGGTGAGCAGCACTCCTCGATTCAATGTGTGATGGGATCTCCGCAGTTTTGCAGCAATTTGCCGCACTGCGTGCGTAAATGGTCTATTAGCCGCTAAGTAGTCCATCACACATTGGATACGAGACGCGTGTTGTCTCGCCGACTTGATCTTAGCCTCCATCTTGTGTATGCGCTGTTCATGCTTCCTAGAGGGGTCGAAGGATCTGTCACCTCCCTCTCTCCCAGATAGAGCCTGAACAGCGTCATACACGGCACAGTTGATCTGCCAGATGTCGGCCTCTTCTGTAAGCGCACTACGAACTTCTGCATCCACTCGGGCCAGTTGTTCTGGCCTGAGGGGCTTCACTCTGTGAAGCATCCTCCGGGTCCCGATGTTGTGGGTTCTCGGTGCTTCCAGGCGCACCCTCTCCTCCACCAATCGCACTGGCGGTATTTCTACCGCCTGCTCAACTGGCCTCGGTGGGGCACGTACATAGCCACGTCCACGAGTATGGGATACATAATCCCTGAGATTTTGGGCGGAAAAGGCGGCATGCTCCGGGTGTGCCACGCACCACAGCGCATGCATTCTCGCCATGTATCCCCTTCGAGCGGGCTCGCTACTCTCGTAGCACCGCATCAGGTCGTCTCTCAATTCGTCGGTCCACTCAAAACGTTGTCCGTGTCCATTGCCAGAGTCGTCATGGGGCTGTCCATCGGTTTGGGCCCCTCCACCTTGCCCTTGACCCCTATCCGAATGGGGTCGGTTGTGGGGGCCCTGTGTCCTCTAGTGATCGGAACCGGAGTAAAGGGCCTGCAAGGTGGTTAGCCCAGCAGGCCCACGGCCGGCACCAGAGAGAAGAAGCATTTTTCTCCCGGATGCGCATTAGCTGCCGGTCCGATTTTGCATTCTAAGCTCAGGAAAGTGGTGGCGCTACTCACCAGAGACTGTTCAGATATTGTGTTGTCTCCCCTGCTTATTATTATTATTATTTGTCGTCTAAACAAGCCTAGTCGGGTCCGTACTCCCCACTGCTCCGACCCAGTGGGCGGACGCGCTAGTATAATTAACCAATGACCACTCCCCGCACCGCGGGGTAAGTGGTCACTGGCTCCGAGAATCGTGAGTCCTGAGCAGACGCGACGAACCGAGAATAACGGCCTTCTGCATGCGGCCGGCCAAGATCTCTGTCGCATTACGGCATGCCGGTATGATCTTGAGCTCCGAAAGTAGCGTTGGTCTGGAACCACCGAGAACACCTATAATCAGAACTACTCACTTGACAGAATAGTCCGGGTGGAGCCTGCGGAGTTCGTAAATTAAATCCTGATACTCTGTCCGTTTTTCCCCCTCTTTTCGGACGATATTCGTTTCGGCAGGGGCCGAAAACTCAATAACGAATATCATCTTACTTCGGTGGTCGAAGAGGACTATATCAGGCTTATTGGCCTGTATTTGCCTGAGGGTGGGAAATGAAAAGTTCCAAAGAATTCGACACCTTCCATTCTCCACAACGGACTCAATATCCCCTGGAGCGTAAGGCAGTACCGGTGTCCTGTCTATTTCATACGAGTGCTGAAGAAAATAGTACAGCACTCGTAAGGCCGCGTTATGGCGATGGATATAGGCCGAGACCGCATAAACTGCACAAGATGACAGCAAATGCATCAAAGTCTCGGGCGCCCTGCATCTAGTATCAGGGACCTCTACACCCATCACGCAGCTCCGATAGACAAGAGTGTTGTAGACACCGTCTTGGCACGCCATGATGAACCCTTCAGTCTCCGACTTCAGCTCACCTGATCTGAGGAAGGCAAATGTCAGCTCAACAGACAAGCCATGGTCCTCGATGTTCTCAAAGAAGACTCCATGCATGGGCTTGTCTGTATGCAGCTGCAGCATTTTGGCATTCTCTGCAGCCTTGATGTGAGCTTTTCTCCATGCGGGCTCCAACTCGGTGACAGAGAGTTGGTCCACCCGCTCGGTGTCGAAGACTATACCAAGTTCATCAGCAGCGCGCCTTGCTGCCTTGAATAAAAATGCTCCAACTCCTGCATGTTCGTGATGTCGGACCATGCAGTGGTGTTATTATTATTATTATTATTGTTGTATCAAAATACACATTGCCGACGATACGATCAAGACCAGCAAGAAGAACTTTTTCCAACAACAAGCTCTAACAACATTTCTAACCGAACTACGAGAGCCCAAGGGATCCACTACAAGAGCCCTGAAACCAGTAGACTTGGCAACAGCGATGCACTACATTCAAGACGAAAACAATTTCCGATATCTGAAGAGGACGTTTGGATTTCCCACAAGTATTCAAGAAACTACTCCATACTCCACGAAGAGCTGCATATAACCATTTTGCGCAACATTCAATACCACAGCGGATGTACCAACCCATGCAACTCTTTCAACGACCTGGAGAACAACAGCCTCATCAACCAATGGGACCACAACCACAACTTCAACAACCGACCTTCAGACCACATTGGCAACCATATACTCAACAGGGACAGATGTGACCTCCAGTCCAACCATAACTTTTCGCACAAAAAAACAAATGGGCAGAACGGACAAGAACCACTGCAAATGAGCATCAGTACCAGAAATACTGATGGAGCAACAACAAGGAGCATGAGAATCCAACCTCATGCAAGAGCGAATTTCAATTCAGCTGCCATGAGCAACATGACGAAGACTTTGGATATAAAGCGAATCCCGATCAGGATGAAGAAAGCTGTCTTTATCCCAATCGAGAAACAATTGAAGAATATCAGGTTCAAGAAGACCAACAGTAACAGATGTATATTTTCCATTGCATCTAGAACAAGACCCAGGGACATAGTAGGACTGCATACCTTTGACGATAAGAGAGAACTTCCCTATAAAAGCATTCCAAATCCCCTTCTCAAACTCCTTATTGACACCGTGTCAACAACATCTTTCCTTAATCCTGATTAGGCTTTCCAATATTACAAGGATTGCACCGAAAAAGATCTCTTTGTCGTCCCCTCTATTTTCCAGAAGTATTCTCAAGATTACAGTACAAAAATTCCCATATTTCCTGAGTTCAACTCGAATGGTATTCTCAAATTCTTCAAATTTTTTATGGCCTTATTGGACTCGATAACCTGGAATTTCTCAAAGCTGAACTGAATTTCCCTGAATCCTCCCTTTCAACATAGATCACTCTCATCTCCTAATCCAGTACTACGAAACCAATAAAACTCAGTTTTCCTCTATTCAACTGGAGCCAGACAGCGTGATGCAAGTACGACTACCGGTAAAAGAGAAGAATGGAACCATCATGATACAAAGACGGAAAACTGCGAGGAGCTCACATCCGTGAAGCTCTCACCGATGCCTGCGATAATCTAGCCTAGACGAAAATCATCAACATCAGTCCAGATATATACCAGATCGCTCATCAGAAAACACATACCCAATCAACAGTATGGATGCTCTAATCAGAACAGACTATCTTGATCCAGAAGGAATGCATTTCAGATAATCATGCAGAAAATATGCCGATCATTTAGATTCCTCACTCGCATTCCCCAATTAGGTCAATCACCATATAAAAACCACGGAATTATACCGATATCCATATGTGCACAAAGAAGAAGTCAAGAAGCAGATAACTTCGTCATGGGACAAAGATATCATCAGACCCAGCCAATCTTCCTGTTCCCCACAAATCTGGGTCGTTTTAAAAAAACTGGACGCCTCCAGGAAAGCAAAATTGCGTATTGTTGTGGATTTCCGCAAGGTCAACGAGAAGACAATAGACGATCTCTACTCGATTCTGAACATTTCTGACATCCTCGACAAACTGGATTTGGCAAGCTTTTTCCACCAAATAGAAAAATGCAGAGGCAGATATAAGACCACATTCGACGTCGAAAACGGGCACTACGAGAACCTGAGGATACCCTTCGTACTGAAAAATGCTTGAAATGCTTAGGAACAAAGTACTGAAGGGCCTACAATGGACCACCTGCTCGGTTTATCTGGACGACATAATTATCTTCTGTACATCTCTTCAGGAGCATATGGTTAACCTTACAAAAGAATTCCAATGCCTACAAGGACCTGGTTGCAAAATGAGAGTGCACAAGTGCGAATTCCTGAAAAAAATAAATTCTGCTTTTTAGGACACATCGTCAATCCAAATGGGATGAAACCAAACCCATCAAAAATCAAAGCAATTATGGACTATCCTGAACCCCGAACTGTCAAAAAGATCAGAGGATTCCTTGGACTCCTAGTGTACTACAACAAAGACTTCGCCAAGACAACCAAACCATTGACCTCCTGTCTCGAGAAAGATGTATATGTAGAACATACGCCAGAGTTCCTGAAATGTGTAAAAACTTGCAAAAACCTGCATACCAATGATTCACTACTACAGTACCTGGACTTCACAAAACCCTTTATTTTGATCACAGACGCTAGTAATTTCGGCATAGGAGCCGTTCTATCCCGAGACCTCATGGGAAAAGACAAAGCAATAGCTCTACCATCGAAAAGGAAATGCTAGCAATAGTTTGGACTAATGAATATCACCGACCGTACCTCATCAGGGAATTCAAAATTTTGTCTGATTATCGACCCTTTCAGTGGCCCTTTTCCTTGAAACTTGTCCGATGTCGCCTCAAGCTAGAATAGTATGAATTCGAAGTGGTCTACAAAAAAGGCACAGGCGAATCCAACGCCGATGCGTTCTCTAGAATAGAGATACATATAAGGAAGCTCCAAGAAACAAACTACGAAGAAAAGGTATCTCTATTCAACGATCCCTCATCAGAAGTTCCTGAGTTCGCGGATGATATCATCAACGATTTATTCGCAGATTGCTCTCATCACTTTTTCCTTGAAGATTAAGATCCCGAACTGCACGAACATGAGATTCAGAACGAACCATCAACCGAAGGAGACATGGAACGTGTGAATTTGAACCCGAAAGCTACCCCAGATGAAGATACTAGTGGCATCACGAACCATATAGCCAGAGAAAGCCTAGTATTGAAAATACCAATATCAGATAAACCTCTCAATGTCTTCAATAATCAAGTCATCTTCAAACGAGTGAGCTTCAACCCAGCAAGACATAGAGAAATATTCCCGAATGGATAAAGATACCATACTCAGTTTGGAAATGACAATCTGGATAAAAAACAGGAATATATCAGCCTGGGAAAGAACTCTTTTTTCGATCTTTTAAAATGCAACCGCTTCCTAGTAGATGTCAATTGCCTAATTGGACAAAAAGAAATGATCACGCAGCAGCATGAAGAAAAAAAACATAGATAAATCACCGAAACGAAAACTCGAATCAAAAAATTTTACTATCTGCCCAATATCAAAAAGGATATCGAAGCTATGAACTTCTGCGAGACTTGTCAAATCAACAAGTATGATCGAAGACTACAGAAGCCAAAGTTTGTGCTGACACCTACACCAACAAATTATCTTGAGATAATACACATGATACCTCTTAGGCTAGTGGACAAAAATTCCTGACGATTGTGAATGCATTCCCAGAATATGGCCAGGCGTATCCAATAGGGGGATCTAATGCTATCAACACTCTCGACGCTCTCTCAGTATTCATCAATCAACATGGAATACCACATATGATCGTCACAGATAATGAAACGGAGATCAAAAATGTACTGATCCAAGAATTTGTTGACACACATGAAGTCCACTTTCACTATACCACTCCAGAAAACATTCAGTCAAACGGGATATTTGAAAGATCGAGCACTTGAGAATATTGAGACGAACGCATTGGAAAAAAGACATCAAAGAAGAAGATACTCTATCTATCCTAGGATACAATAATTCCATCCATTCAGCAACAAGACAGAAACCTATGAATATTCTGAACAGACATGTCAAGATCGATTTTATATCTGAATGAGACGAGCCTTGATCAACAACTACGTCCAACAACACAGAGAAAAAACGAAGGAAATATATCAGAGAAACAAGAGAAGAGAAACTCCTATTACCTACAGACGTCGCACTAAAGTTCAAGTGTTCTTTCAAAAATCCATCCAAGAACCACACACCACAGTTACTGTCAAGACAGGAAATGCAGACATCCATAAGGAAAGTATAAGACATTTGCTCACTAAGATAAGTAAATTCTTCGTTCCTTCACAGCCTTCATCTGACGAGATGACAGAAAATCGATCCGTGATCCAAAATCACAAGAGAAATCCAGGATTACTTTCCCTCAATCTGAAACAAGCAGAGATCAAGAGTAGTACCCACGATTTCATACACTACTGCGATTTTCAACCAATCCACGAAGAGATATTCGCCATATAATCCTGATATGATGCCGTCTCCACAGCAATTCGTGACGGACTAAGTGACCCTTATTTCTTCAACCTGCAGAATCTCAATCAAGGACTGGAGTATCAGCCGAAAACTGCAGAGGAAAAGCTACGGACTTTCTATTCTCTTAGTAGACCCAAACGAGGACTCATTGATGGCTTAGGAATTGTGATCAAAGCAATTTATGGAAACTTGGATCAAGTAGATGCTAGGAAATATGAGAATGCTATTGCTTCCCTAAGAAACAAACAAAGAAACATAATGAGCCATATGAATCAACATATGAATTTGTTAATCAAAATAATGGAGAGCTACAATGGAACCATCTCCTTACCAACACATAATCAAGATACCATCTCAGTAGAAGTCAGAGGAATATTTACCGTTATTTGTAAAGGTTCAGGAAGAAACACCAACCACAAATCGCTTTCTAGTTTTTGAACGTTCTAGTTCTGACTAAAAAATTAGGAACTCCGGCAGTTTCCCGAAATATCCTTTACAATTTTGAAGATTTGCGCTTCACAATAGAATCAATTGGATACGCGAACATATCAGAGCACAGTTCAGTTCGTTCGGATAGCAGTTTACATAAACTCCGATCGGCAACTGGTATAAACATCAGAGAATCATCATCTTCCTCGATGAATTGTTGATAAATTGAAAGGATATGTTGCAAATTAGTTCTATTGTTATTTATCGGTATATGATGTGAATCTTTCAATGGAACCTCAGGAATGAATATTGAGGTAGAATGAAGTTGAAATGCTTCGAATTCTATGATTTCAAGATATTGGGCGATGTTGGAGTTTGGTTGAAGCGAAAGGTTGTTTCTCTTCTAATGTCGGAATTTTTTTTGTGATGCTGTAACCGAATAATCAGATGTTATGATCGAGGAATAAATGATATTCACTTGTTCAAATGTTACGGAAATGAGTAAATCATTGAAACTTTCTTCGAGAAATAGAAAGCTTTCTATTTATTTTTCGCATATTTCGAAAAATTTCAACTGTGCTTTAACTTGTGCGATTCTATCATTCATTTTATAGGTCGTTTTTTCTATTATTTCATTATTCATTGAATGTTTGCTCGTCTATTAACTGTTTTCTCAATGAAGTATTGAAATTTTCGGTAACCGATATCAATTTAATATAGGTTCTCTAATTGGTGTTGGTCTGAATTCAGTTTATTCATGCAATTTACGAACCCAGGTTTGCTGACCAAGCGTCTCATACAGATAGACTCACAACCGTTATTCCAGAAATGCTAAGATGCTGGCCCATCAACACCGACATTATGAATATACCCAATTTACATTTTTATTTATCCTGTTTGAGGCTGTCATATTTCCTGTTTCTAATTTTTTTTTTCAATAAATCATTTTTGTATATCGAATACGTTACTGGCGCAGTCGGTTGGATAAGTGAAGTTTTCGTCGAAAATACACGGCATCGTAACCGATTTCGGACAAGAAAAACGTGAGTTTTCACTCTTGATCACTTATCGGAACGTTCACAGACTTCCATGTTTCTGAGCACCAGAAACGGATTGGCTTCACCTGGTGGGCTTTCAGAGGAGTCCTGGGAACGAGAAACGGACGTGACAGCAAAGCAGAATCACCAGAAGGAAGAAACAGTCTAATAGATCAGCTATGAGAGATTTGGATCGGAAGTCGCCTGACCGCAGAGAGAAATAAGCGAGCGCTCGCTGAGCAGGTTACTTGGGTGTTATCAGTAACGGCAGCTCGCTCGATGTGAACAAATTGAAAATCGTGAAAGAGAGTGAGATAATAATAATGATGATGAATTTTATAGACGTTAGAGAAAAAAGTCTACCATATACGGGGTGTGCAACATTGAAGAAAAATAAAACATGGCCGCTGCATCCACCATGGGGAGTGTGCGGGGGCGTGCAAACAGAGTCTGCCATGGGGGGTGTTCTAGAAAAAAGCAGGATATGCGGGGTATGCAGCAATCGCAGGATATACAGAGTATGCAGGGTGTGCAGCAATCGATGTCGTGAGGCCTGCGATGGACGGCTCTACAGAGTGTGCAAATGCAATGGGGAGTGTGGAAAAAGACAAAGGGGCGTGCAAACAGAGTCTGCGTCTACCATGGGGGCATATTCTAACGTGCGATGCCACTCCGTCCATCGCTTCAAACGCCGGCGCTCGAGTTTTTTCAATTCGCGTTCGATTTTTTCAAACGTTATTTCGTTTATATCACGACTTTTTTCGTTCGTTGGGAATGAAAAATATTTTCATAAATTAGTTTTCATTTTGGTAATATATCACATAGCCATTTGTAAAGAATATCAACGTTTCGGAGATTGCAATTGAAGTTTTTTCTTCGGTCAAGATGCATACAAGGTGAAACGCCATCGTTGCTGCCGAATGTGGGAACCAACCACATTGTGATGTCATAATCTTCCAGATTCACAACGCGTGTAGGTATAGTCAATTGACTTAATTTGTCAATGAGATAGTCTCGCTTTTGGAGTCCTCGCACATCAATTATGTCTACATCATGCAGATTCTCCTTGAGGATGGCATCCAATGGGTGGTACTCTACAAATGTGGAGGAATATCTCAATCCGTGAACGTCTCGCTCCAAAAAACAGACGGTACGTCGATCCTCTTTACTCGAAGACGAAAATGGTATGTTTGGCAGTAATAAAAAGTAACTACATTGAATTCCAATCCTAAGGGCTATCTCCTTTGGATGGAATTGCTGCTCGATGGTGAAGCCTTGAATATCCACTGTAGCTACTTTCATGTTGACGTTGCGATCGATACTGAAGCAAAATCACATGCTCAGTACCATTTCTTGATGATTTCACTGAGTGGGAGGTGCTCGATGACAGTGTCGTGCACAATGATGCAATAGGCTCTAGTATTTCGAGGAAATCCTCCAGATGCCTCGATTTCAAGCTTCACATCAACACTGGAACTCTTGATGCTCTCATCCCTTCTAGAACAATCGATGACAAACAGAGAGTTGTCAAAGAATGCGGAGGATGATAGAAGAGGATTATGTTGATTGGTATTTTTGTAACTCATACCAAGCGAAAACCACAATGGTACCCTTCACTAGGAGAACAAAGCTTCAGCACCTAAGGACCGTTCGTCTCGACGGAGCAGACTAAGAATGGCAGCAAGAGGTGGAGTATCTAGGGCTTACCCTAGACTCAAAACTACTCTGGAACGGACACATAGAAAAGATCGTCAACAAGGCAAAATCATCACTGATGCTGTGCAGGAACATTGCGGGAAAAACGTGGGGCTGTAACCCATCGGTACTGCGATGGATGTACACCATGATAGTGAGACCTATGATCACCTACGGAGCAGTAGTGTGGCACGGCAGAACCGAAGTCGCCACAACAAGAAAAACCTTGGAGAAGGTGCAAAGACTTGCATGTCTCTGCATAACACGAGCAATGAGATCGACTCCAACAGCAGCACTAGAGGTCATCTTGGACCTCACACCTCTCCATATCATGGTGAGGAGAACTGCTTGGGGAGCACACCTCAGGTTGGCTAAAGTCGGACTCAAGGGGATAGCACATGGGGGGGGGGGAACATAGTCTCTCCCGAAAGCGCACACCTTGCCAATCTCCCAACTGACGAAATCATCAAGAAATTCAGTTTTACGAAATTCTTTCGAACAGAACTGAGTACCAAGAGAGATTGGAGCATAGAATCCATTCAAGCACTAGGAAGGAATACCATAACATGGTACACAGACGGGTCCAAAACTCCCGAGGGAACTGGGGCAGGAGTCTATGGGCCTCGCACCAAATACTCAGAGCCCTCGGGCCAATTCCCCAGCATTTTTCAAGCGGAAATTCACGCCATAGAAGGGTGCATTCAGCTCAACCTCGACAGGAAATATCGGAACAAGGAAATTGTGATCCTCTCCGATAGCCAAGCAGCCATCAAAGCGTTGAGTTCCTCTTGCATCAATTCGAAGATGGTTTGGGAATGCTTAGACAAACTTAACGACCTAGGCAGGAACAAGAAGGTGACCACCCTCTGGGTGCCAGGGCACGTCGGAGTGGAGGGGAACGAACAAGCAGACATCCTGGCACGAAAAGGTGCATCAACACCACTGATCGGGCCAGAACCATTCTGCGGACTTGGAAGATCTTACTTCCAAGAAGAACTCAATAAAACGGAGAGAGCAATGAGAGCAACACACTGGGAAAGACTTCCAGGGCTGCGGCAGGCCAAAGATCTCCTCGGAAACTTCAACCGAGCAAGATCGAAGACACTGATCAACCTCAGCAAAACTAGTCTAAAGGCACTCACGGGATTTCTAACGGGGCACTGCAGACTCAAAGAACACCTAAGAAAGCTAGGCTTAGAGGAGGACAGCACCTGCAGATTCTGCGGAGAACATCCAGAAACACCCCATCATATCCTGATGGAGTGTTTTGCTGTTCATCACAAAAGATCGAATATACTGGGACCATTCCAGCTGACTGTGGGAGAAATACCACGAATAGATCCCCTCAAATTCCTTAAATTCCTGAAGGAATTGATGCTTGAGGGGCTGCTTTAAACGAGAACACCTCAAGATAGCAGAAGAAGATGGGGCACAATAGATCTAAGTAGGTCGCAGCGCATCTGTCACCATCCAACTCACCAATACCAATACCAACTCATACCAAATTGCGTGTAATTGAAATAGGCTTGAGAATAATTTCCTTTCGCAAAATTCAAATGCATATTTTCCTTGGGATAATTTTCACCGTTCAGAGTCAACGTTATATTGGAAATATTCAGATGATTGAATATTGTCGGATCATTATTGGTTTTGGTGTAATCACGATCTGTCTGGAAACATACAATGACAAAGCGAGGACTCTCGAGAAACGATGAAGTTTTGACCGCCCGTGCTTCATTTTTGGCACCTTTTGTGAGAGCAGGCAACATATGAGGTTCCCATTTTCTGAACGGTATAAGAATGGGAGTGTCAGCTTGGATGGCCTTCAGAAGCTGCAATTTGATTTGATCGTGTGGAAATATGCGTTTGACTTTCAGTTCGATATTTTCAATCTCCAATTTAACGTCTGTTTTCGTTCCAGGTGGTGCACCGGGAATTTCTTCTATTTTGAAACAGTTGCTATCGTCGCCAGCTCGTACTAAACGGATCGAATGTTTACCATAGGAAACACATAGATAATCGTTGAAAATATTCAAAAAGTGCCTAATTGGTATGAGTATGTTGAATGGGAGATGAGTCATGTGGATTACGCTCACGTTGTTGGGAAAAGTCTAACCGGAGATAGCCATGTGCTTAATATATTCATCGGTGTAGGTGGAGAAGCCTCTGACAGTACTAACAATTCCAACTTCACGAACCGTTTCCAATTCTTTACCGCTCTGCTCATAACTAGCAGATTGAAACATGAAAGCGGCAGCATTGTTCACGAAAGCCACTCTGTCCTCTTCTCCAGTTCTCTCAATTTTTCCGCTGATGAATAGCAAGCTGTCGTACAAGGCATCGTAGGCATCAGATTGATTAATGTTGATTTCGATAACGTCATTGTTGCGGAATGATTTGACATAAGGATAGTAGGTTCGCCACTCTACTTTTTGTATAGACTCATCGTTTTGAGGTTTTCGGAAGATGTTGAACACATGATTGGATAACATGATAGCCAAGAGATTCCAAAAATAATTTATTGTCCACCGTCAGCGGTTGGCGCTGTTGCTGGTTGAATGTCTTGTTGAAGACTGAGGTGGGTAGTGAGTTGTTCTTATAGATAAGCATAGTTCTTCTTCAATCCCAATGGAATTATTATTTCTTCGTTTCGAAAATCGATCGTTTTGGAATGTTGATCGAGTACTCGCAGCGTAATATTACCTATTTCGTCTCTATGAGCAATAGGTAGATAAATGAGGTGATTGGGTGTTTCGTCAATTGTGTACCCAGGATCAACACCAGTAGCGAATTCGTATATCGTATGAGACGGTGTGTTGTTGTAGAAGGCTCCAAACGTAATGTTGCTTTCTATGTGTATGGTGCGACTTCAATGATATCCACAGGCAAATCGGATGCGTAATGTGTGTCGGATTTGAGAAGAGATGATGAAAAACCCAAAATGTGAGCCTGACTATTTGTCGGTTGGAAATCGATTGAATGCTTGAGGCAAAATATTTCACTTCTCAGTGTATTATTGTTCGGTTTGAGATAGAAAAATTCCTCTGGGTTGTCCTTGAACGTTTTCGGTATGATGTGTTTTTTAATCAGATTCTCAATATCGGTTATTTCGTAAGACCCAGTAGGGACATCAACACTTTTTGGCTCATCTTCGTTTTCATAGTAGTTGGGTATACTGTTGTACGAATGGAAACTCAGCAAAGCCAAACTGTATTCTGGGTCGGGATCCAATCGATTAGGTGGATTGAAATCGATGGAAAGCGTCGAAGAACGACTCGTTAGCGTTGATATCATCGACATAACTGATACAATGCATTAGGCACCCCCTCAAATAATTAAAACAACATGTGAACAAATATTCATTTTCGACAGTAATAACATTCTATTTGCGAAGTTACAGGACCACACAACATTGGTTTTTGTAGCAATGGTGATGGAGACTCTTCACGTAGACAATGAATGAAACATGGTAGACGCACTTGCAGAGCGAATCGATGTTGGTAGTCTTTCGGTAATCTATGCCACACATCTAGTAGTTCCCAAGGTCCAGCTTCTCTTATCAAATAGTCGATGGGTATATTTCTCAATTCGTCATCAGATGTCCGCAGTTACTCTGATTTAAATTCTGGTATTGATCATTATTATATGTTACTGAAAAAGGAAACACGAAGTCATCTCTACAAAATATGCAATTCTCACAGGAACAATGTCCTAGTTAAGACATGTTTCGACATAATCGAACTGAAATAGAATTAACAATAGGAAAACAGTAGAAGTGATTTTTTACATGATACTTACGAGAGTTGGGAGATCAAAAATAAGAAACTACATATTAAGTATCATTGAACTACTATCAAGAACCCCAAACATTTCAACTTCCTGAACCACTTTGTTATTATTTCAGCTAGATTTTTGTACCTAGCTGAAGATGAACATATATATGTTCGAAACATGTCTTAACTAGGACATTGTTCCTGTAAGAATTAAATATTTCGTGGAGATGACTTCGTGTTTCCTCTTTCAATAAAATTGGTCTTCCACTTTGAGTATGGACTACATGTGATTGTTATACCCCCTTCAAGATATCGCACCAATACCATTGGAGGTTCCAAATTACCGAAACTGTCAAAATATTGTTCAGCATTGCCGTTTTTGGTGTGAGCTACCCAATGGGTGCCGGCATTCAACTGAGTACCCAAGTTGATTACAGCGCATTCTCGCGGCCAAGGGCCGCAAATTGGTAACGTATCACGCATGAAGACTCCAGGAAAATGTGGTATTTTCAGTTGTTGTTTCTTCAGAAACAGACCGAATCCTAGAGGTGTTTTTCGCAGGTACAAGCCGGAACCTAAATGTTCCATAGCCTGATTGTGACGTTGATCTTCTTCGAGTTTTTTTTCGGCATTCTTGGCATCGATTACGGTTTTTGCAATGGCGCTTGCTCCACCCGCTATCGAACCCAAACCCGAAAGAGCAGCGAATATAGGTATAAGCGGTAGGATTCCTCCAGACTTTGCATCGAACGGTATTATTCTGGGTATTTTTATGTTTTTACGTCCGCCAGCTTGAATCAAAGCCATTTTAGCAGCTCGCAAAGCCGAAGCACTAGATTTTTTAACATTCGTAGAATGCGGCATTCAATTTTTAATAACTTTCTGAAGAATGTTACGTCGAAATGTCATACCCATACCGAGTTTGCGTTTAGTCTTCATGGCTGTCGTTACGAACCAAGAGGCTGCTTTCTCCCCCAAACTGGAATCCTTCGATTCGAACCGCTCCTACGCACTGTTCTCCAGCTCCAAATCAGCCTTATGACGATCCTACAAAGACTTAGTCTGCGAATAGGCCAAACCGTGGCGACGGCAAGCAGATTCTAGACCGTTAATGCCCTTCTGACCGAGCGCTAATCTTTCGCGGAGACGTGTGCCAGGTCCACAATACTGATATCCATGTAGTTGTGATTGGAACCGGAGCTTATCGATGAGTGAATTGACTACACCTGCACCGCAGTAAGTCAAGATTGAGAATGACATGAAGTGATGTTGAACAATCATTTTATAACCGCGGTGCACTCATCGTCCAACATCACAACATGGAAGTCGTTAAACAAGACAAGTCATTACCCATTGGAAATTTAGATTTTTTGAATGAAGCTAACAGCGTGGTGGGAAAACACGGTAAATTATTACCTTATTCGTTTCGTGCCATCATTTGCGGACCAAGTGGCTGTGCAAAGACGAACGGCATATTGACACTGTTATTCCACCCAAATGGTGCTAAATTCGAAAATCTTTACGTATATTCAGAGTCATTGTATCAGCCAAAATATCAAGCAGTTCAAGAAATCTTGGGTAAAGTAAAGGGGTTGGGGTATTTTCCGTTTAGAGAGAATAAGGAAATTATAAGTCCTCACGAACCCAAATCAAATTCCATATCCATTTTTGATGATGTTGCATGCGATGGACAACAAAAAATTCGAGAGTATTATTCCATGTGTAGACATAAGAATATTGACGCCGCCTTCCTTTGCCAAACATACTCGAAAATCCCCAAACAATTGATACGGGACAATTGCAATATGATTATATTATTCAAACAGAATGAAAAACATGTATTCGATGAACACGTCTCACCCGACATGCCTTTCAAAGAATTTAAAAAATTATGCGCGAAATGCTGGCAAGATCGATATGGAGCCATTGTGATAATGAAAGATTTTGATATAAATGCCGGCCGCTATCGTCAAGGATTCGACAAATATATATGCATACACAAGGTGTAATGTACTTTCATTTCATCATGAGACCGTTGAGCAAAGAAGTTGATGTTATTCGAAAGAATAAAACCAACGAAATTGCGCGCGTAAATCGAAAAAAATATTTAGCTTTGAAATTGGGCAAGTCTGAGGAAGATGAGTCGTTGCAAAAATTCTTCAAGCCTCTGTCGGAGCCATTGAAGAAAATAGCTGACAAAACGACCCCTGCACCGATCAAAACAGAAATTGAACCTAAAGAAGAAATGGAAGAGTTGTCAGAAACTTCTGAACCTAAACAAGAAGAAGTGGGAGAGTCATCAGAAACTCCATTTCAATCCCTTGAAGCTGGTATACAAGATGATTTCTTTTTCAGCGTAGATGAGCAAGTTTCAGAGGAATATATCGATCAATATCCGATAATGTCTCAACCGTAAATTATAGAGCATCATGAAAAAAGCAAGGAAATCAACAAGGTTTATGGCCCCATATATAATGGAGTCTCTTCAAAATGGTTCCTCGGTCAGAAGGAAATGAATTTCGACAAACGTACAGGCAGCATCAAAATGGCTGGACATATCTGGAAAGAAACACCTGGCCTATATGAACTCATATTCCTCGACGTACCTGAGAAGTATACCTCTGACGATTTACAAACATACAAAACTATTTTGGATATATTGAGAGTCCACAAAAACTCAGGTACTCAGAGATACAAGTACAATGAAATAATCAAGCCAATGTTTCCCCCGAAAAAAAATCAGGTTCAGGTTTACACCCGATGCCTGATTTACCTATTGCAATGACTTTCAATACGAATCCAATGGAATTCATTTATTGGAATGACCCTAACGAACTTTGTGAACGTCTCAAGTTATTGATAGCATCTCGAGATGCTGGAAACACTTCGCTCGACAATGAGATTATGGCCATTTTGAGCAAACTCAAGGAAGCAAATATAATGAGTTGAGGTGTACTGCTACATCATTTTCACAATGGTTGTCGATAAGTTTGGACGTAGTGACAACGCACCCAACGTCGAAAGAAGGCGAATTCAATCAACGTCTAAGGGTAATGCACTGCTTCACACCCCAGATGGTAATATCGATTTTAGTGATTTGAAATTATGTAATGTGAAAACACCAACAGATGATACGGACGCAGCCAATAAGCGATACGTTGATGGGCTCGTTGAAGAAATCAACGCATCTATCGAGAATCAGGGTAGTCAACACACGCAAAAACTATCTATGATGAACAATGAAATGAACAGACGAATTCAAACTTTCAATGGGCATTTGGTGCAAATAGCGAAAAGAAATACGACACTTTATAATGAGTATGCTACGAAAATTCTGAATATTCAAACTGTATTGGGTAAACATACGAATGATATCGATGCGGTAGCGAGGAGAGTAACCGTCTTGGTTGATCAACTGAAAAGTTTTCAGCAAACAATCAAGTCAATCGAGGAGCTCATGAATCAGTATCATGGGGAAATGATGTCATATACAACTGCCTTGACCGATAGGCTGAATGGTTTCCAACAAAAGTTTGATGAAACTAATACAATAGTGGAATCAACATCATTCCAACAACAATGATATCACTAAAATAAAAAATGACATATACGCTTTGATTGAATCCCGAAAAGAAATATTCGACTTGATCAAGTAGAATTCAGTATACTACCTGCTATCAGAATGAAAGGACATTGAAAAGAGAAACTTCAATTGGTATATGAACTCCATAGGCCAGCTCGCAAAATATTTCCACGTCGTCGAACTATAATCAAGGGGTTGGATGACTTGTGGCAAATCGACTTGATCGAAATGCGTCCCTACGGCTCTCAAAATCGAAATTTCAAACTTATCCTGGCTGTGATTGATTGTTTTTCGAAGTTCGTATGGACTCGTCCACTGAAATCTAAAACGGGTGAGGAGATTACCAAATCGTTTGCAGATGTTTTGGCACATACGAAACGATGCCCGAAAAATCTACAGAGTGACCAGGGGACCGAGTTCTACAATAAAAAATTTCAAAGTCTCATGAAAACACACGGGATTAATCAATATAGCTCATACAGCATCATGAAGGCCTCTATGGCTGAACGTGTTATCAGAACATCGGGAGAAGAACTACAAATATGTAGAAATGTTCAAATGTATGAATGTTTCACCTGAAATCACTAAATGCTACAATGATACGCGTTATTCAAAGACGGGCATGAAACCATCAGGAATCAACAATTTATTCTCATCTGAAAATAGCAGGGCCGAGTAAATTCAGAGCTGGTGAAATTGTGCGCATATCGAAAGTCAAACAAGTTTTCGACAAGAGCTACAAACCCAATTGGACTACAGAGAAAAGGAAGAAAAATGGCTCGGTTCGGATGCCACTCACAACAGTTGGATCGAAAACGTTGATTTTATATAGAATCTTATGGAAAACAAGCACACATTGGATCGGTGGGGAGGCCTTTCTGATGTGTTGTTCAGCACGCAGCTGAAATCACGTGATGTGAGGCTATAAAAGAGCATGCAAGCGTCAACGTTCAGTTTGAAAACAATGTCGGTCGATAGTGGTTGTGAAGCAATGTTCGATAGTGACGAGGAATACAACGAAACTCTAGATGCCATAGACAAAGCTTCGAGGCGAAACAAAATGTTGCCAAAAAACGAAAACCAGTTGCTGTTGATGGTCTTTTCCATGGATTCATATGAAATTCGATGCGGTCTAAGTCCATCCAGAGACTTTAGCTCGTGCATAATACTCAAGCAACAATTCTCTGTGTGTTCCATCAATTCCACATCATTCGAGTGGGAAACTCTGATTGGTATTCTGCAAAGGATGAAGAAAACTTCTTCGATTCAGAAATCGATGGTTATGTGGACGAGTATGATCCGATATCAATAAAGTGTGGAGACTATATTCACTTCACGCAGTACATTGAGAGTAGTACAAAGCAAGTTTCAATTACCAAAGATGTAACGAATATGGAGCTGTCTCAACGGGATGTCAACGACATGCTCAATACTCACTTGGGTGTGCTGTCAGACCATGTGGCCATGTTGAATGCTCTGAATTTTTATGATTATTATCAAGGTGTTTTTGACATTATTCAATCTTGGTTGCGTGAGAATAAAACCAATTCAACTTTAGGGGAAATTATAACAGATTTTTGTCAAGCCTCATCATTGGATAGTTTGTATGCTAATGGCTTGCGAGAATATTTATTTTATTGTGAACAAAAATTCGTATATAACTTATGTAATACATGATTTCAATAAAACACATGAAATGATTTTTTTTTTAATCAAGAAATATTCAAAAGAATACATGAATATGTAGAGAAACACATAAATATATAGAGTTACACATGAATATATAGATATTCATGAGTGAATATATAACAAAATCATTGGATATACATGTCAGAATAATTGGTAGTAGTCAGAAAATCCTAGTTATCAAAAAATATTCAAAGGAACACATGAATATATAGAGATGCATGAGTGAATGTATGAAAAATTATTGTATATACATGTCAGAGTAGTTGAAATATTGTCAGAAAATCAAGTACTCGAAGTAATCCAACGATATTATTCAAGTTTCTCAACAACATTTTGTTCTTTTATTTCTATGTAAATTATGAATGCAATCGCTCTGATTTGCGAGTTTGAACAAAACGTGGGTGAAGCAATTCTGGCACCATCGTGATTTATCCTTGAACAAAGTATGTAGCTCATGAGAATGAAACATTTATGTTTTTTTCTTATGCATTATACGTAACATTGTTTCAAATAAGTCTGCACAACTCTCGCAAAATCTGATATTGACATGTTCATTTTCATAAAACTTTTCCCAAACACAATATGAATCATGCTTGGAGTATGGCTGCAAATTGTTAGAATCTAACAAGGCTTTGCAAAAATTGGTGAATATATTTCGAGAAATCGAGGAAACAATTTCAAAACCAACGAGCATGTCCGCATCATATTGAGCTTCAAGTTTATTTATTTGAATCCATTCATACTCGGCAAAATTTCGAATCACTTTTTCTATTAATTGTGAAGGCAAAGGTGACAATGCTATGAATTCCCACGTAAAGGATATATTCTCGCAAATGGTTTCGATGTACACGGCAGGGTGTCATATGACTGGGGGATGAGGTAACGTTTGTCATCATCTGGACTGAGGGCCACTTTCGCCTGCTCGATACTGAACACGTTGTGAGCGAATGATCGTATGGTACATTGGGTAATGTTCTTTTGCTTGAAATTTTTCAAACAGTCGATGTAGTCATCGAATGTGATTTTATTCTTTACTACACCATATTTCACCCCTTTTGGCTTTTTGACGACTTTACCACCCTGCACTCTGTAAGTGTACATTTTTGAACGCAACCCTGCAAAGTGCGTGATGATTCTGCCGTTCGCCCCATCCTCCATGAGGCCAGGCACTTTTTCATTCACAAGTGGTATTCCATAGATGTTGTCTCTTGCATAATCAGATGTGTCAAATTTCTCGATGTACTTTTCAATGATTTCTTTGTATGCATTGTCACATGACAATTCATATACAAAAGAATCTGTATCAGAGTACATAACCTTACATTTCTCCATACACAAAGTGGGTAGCATAAAATCGTAGTGAAATTTGAACATGCAAGTTTTCGAAATATCCGAAATAGCCATTCCCAGATACATCGGTTTATTGAATACAAGTTCAAATTTTTTCAATTCAATAGCCATCAAGTCCGCATCGAAAACTGTACGATTGTGGAATCGAGGACTAACAATGAGATTTTTGGCACCATATCGGCTTCGTAGGAGGAGACTGATTTTACAATTCTGTGGGACCGGATGTTCTCCATAATTTTGCCAAAAATCTCATTATTGGCTAACTTAAACTGATTTTTTTCGAAAGAACTACTAGCTGCAGTCCTCAGTCAAGTATTCAACTCGATATGAGAACGCAGCCATGCAGACTGTTTGAATTTCAGGACTTTATAGATTTTCGTTAATATCAATCTATGTTCCAGAGCCTGCTTTAAATTTCTATAATGTAAAGTATATTAGGATTTATGATGAAGAGTTGGCATCAATTTTGTTAATTTCGAGTTTGGTGGTGCCCGATGTTCGGGACAAAAAGGAAAATCTTTATGTAGATCATGAAGGTGTGCAGGATACTCTAAATCAACTTGTAAAAAATGTAACCTTCAGGATTGTCGTCGGGAATTTGAGTCACATCAATGTTCGTATCTGTCCATTTAAAACCTCCTTATGGTAGATATTCTGACATTGCCCATCCATATAGATTATTAACGTCAAAATACATGAGATATTTCAACTGTTTCGTGGGATCGTATGTCGACATATACCGGTTGTTTGCTTCTGAATATCTATTGTAGCAAACTGAAATTCCACCACTTATACCCTTTTCCACAAACATTACCATATCGACATCCTTCAAAATCTGTAATTTGCAACCAATATATTTCAACATGCGATCCCACGTGTACCTTGGCATTGTGTAGTACCATGCTGGATCCAGCCCATACGTCTCCAAATCAATCTCACGAAAATTCTCGAAAATATCAGCCAAAAGAAGAATGTCTGTTTTCATATACAAATCACTGTATTGACCTAAATTTTCAATATTGAATTGACGCCAAACGTTTTGAGCATGAGGATACTTTTCATCATTGATTTCTGTAACATTGAGCTTGAATTTTTTCTTCGAACGGAGCTCGGTGTAGAGATTTCGCATATCATCTACATAATCATACGGAAATACACCTTTTTTCGTTAAAAGAGCGAATTTTTTGTCATCTAGTAAAGCGAATTCTTTTTTAGGTATTTTCAAATTGTTTGAAAATTTCATGAAAAGAAAAATTAATAGCAGTAAAAATTCAGAATTTATGTTTATTGAATGAATAACTATCTATTCCTTCATTTTCAATCACAACTCGGGTAACAAAACAATCAACGTAAATAATTACATACTCATATTTCCAAAACAGTGACTTGAACTGCGTTATGCCTACTCCAGCCTAATTAATATTGGCAAGGTGGTGTCATAACCTAAGCCTTGAAAATATTTCGATGAACTCGTTGGGTGAATGATTACTGCTACCCAATATAAAATACGTAAGTATATCAATTCGGAACAATGACCAAAATGTTTATGTTTTGTCAACAAGTCAGCAAAAGCCTTCGCATTGCGCGCTAAGAGAAAGACAATTTGCGGTTATTCATTTTCTGCTCCGGGATTGTTATTTTGAATCAAAAACGGAGATAAATTAGTTTGATAATGAGTTTGATGACGAGATAAATGAAGTACATTTCAATTTTCTCAACTTTTTTTGGTCAGAAATCAATAAGTCTTTTCAAAAACGATATTTTCAATGAATCGTGTTTCAAATAACTCTGTGAAGAAGTAACAGATTAAAATTACTGAAACATTAATTATTTGACGAATCTGAACCTTTTATATACTGACACCATAGGAAAAACCCTGCATTATTATGCATCTCTCAACTATTTTTCTACTCAATATAATTTCATGATTGCCCTGCAATTCCAATGATCGATTACTCCCTTTCATCACTTCGAGTTGCGAAAAAATACTATTCAAATTTCATCATAATATCACATACGTCTCGACTCATTTACTCAACATATCATGATCTCCATAAACTTCAGGCTAAGCTTTCATGTCGACCCGTAACACCTCTTCCAAGCTTTCCTCAATGACAATGTCCCTCTTTACAACAAGACACAAACAACAATGAATTATTTTTTCCACAAACTTCAGGGCAAGCTCACATGTTGAACGGTAACACATCTACCAAGCTTTCCTATGTGTCAATTTCTTGAAACAACAACAAAAATACTGTTTTTTCTCGCATCAACTCGAAGTAATATATTGAAATTACTATATGATCGACACATAACCAAAGGGCGAATTTTCACGATAATTTATCTACACAATTCGATTTTTTTTTTCATCATGCAGAATAATCCTTATTGCTTATGTTAAAATTTGCAACAGAACAGTTATGAATTTATGAAAGACTTTTCGAAAAGACCTCTGGTTGCAAATCATTGATCCCAACGGATTTTTTTCCAAAAATTCATATTGGATATAAAAGAATATTCGAGAAACCAGTTGAACATGATTGATTACGTATCCTTACTCGGAAATACTTTTTTATATATCATCTGAACAACAACTATTACTCATAAAAAATGTTCACTCGAACATCAATACACATTACATATACACTGTTTCTTCACCTCTGTGAAGCATCAAGAAAAATATTCAACTTATTTCAGTCATCTTCCATATTCTTCTCAAAAACAATTAACACTTTGAGTAAGGTCATCTTTCAGCGCTAACACATGCAATTCTTCCAAGAGTACCTCCCCATACTCGACAGTTCAGACACAAACTTCCTTCAGTATTTTCAACTCTTTTCGTGACACTGAACATTTTTCATTATATCAACTTGTTTCTCAAAAGAAAACTAGTTTCTCCTAAAAAAATTCATACCACTAATAACGAACTGATATGCAATTTAATTTCGCAAAAAAAATTTTAAACTCTTGAGGAAATGGGAACTAAAAATATATAAAATCATTGTTGTGAACCACTACTTTCATTTCGTATTCACACCGTCAAAGATTTTATTTTTTAGCTCCTCACGATATATAAGCCTTTCCGAGAGAGCTCTTGCAAATAGCTGTATCTCCACTGGTGGCTAGGCAGTGCTTTCAAGACATATTTCGTAATTTCTCAAGTATGATTCATAAAATAACGTTGTTTTTCAAAAAAAAAACAATCCATAAGCAATGAGGCATACTACATATACTTCTAATCGATTCGTCAAATTATATTAATTCAGATACAATTTGAAACAAACAAATGATCATCTTCATCAATCCACATTATTTACTTTACTCCTTGAACATACTGTATTTATTTGATTTACTTACTGAATGCAAAAGAAATATCTTAACAAATATCTGTACTTCATTTTCAATTCATCGAATGAAAAAACTTCTCAAAATGTTTTTGTTACTTCATTAAAGTTTGATTATACCAACACATATATTTCCATGAGAAAAAGAAACAAAAAGGCCTAGACAAAAATTTCGATAATATTAAAAAATCAGACAAATAATACCAACCCATTCACGCCAATCAAATCAATCGAGACACAATATCATCATCAATCATTAATCCCTTAAATTTGGCAAGCTACCAGAAAAAAAAACCTTACATACATTTCACTCGAAAAAAATATCAAATCATGCTGAAAATGACCTAAATGAGAAATTATAATCGCATATTTCACACACACACACACACCCACACACATTCTCAAAACAACTGTTCATGCGGTTATCACAAAATTTCAGTAAAAAACTTTATATAACGAGATTCCACGAGTGTACTTCATTAAGATTCATTATCAAGAATGAATCTTCGAAATCGAAGCGAGGCGACCTCCACCATGTCGGGAAGGAACGTGGGAATTTTGGGTCCTTCCTTGGGGTTGAATTAGCTCAGATGGTCTTTGTGATAACCAGGATGAAATCAGTTGGTGAAAACACAAATATAAACTTTATTGATCAACACAATCACTCAAAACGACAATCATTCATCATAGGTAATTCAATGTCGTGACCTGATTCCGAAAAGGTTTATCCTGATTCCGAAAAGGTTTTTTATTAAGGCCTTCTATACGAAAATATAACTTAACTAGTCCCCTATCATCTCAATTCAGGTGTCAGCCTCCTTCCCTGGTAGAAACCTTCATTTGGAGGTCTTGGTACACCTGTTACAATGACAACAAACAATCAAACGAAAACAACATTCCAATATACAAATACATTTCCCTAATAAAATTTCAGAAGATTAATTGGCGGCTGCCGGGGTGGGTACATCCGCAGAATGAACAGTCAGCATGTTTTACGGGGTGCGGACACCCACATCTGGAACAGAAGAGAACGAACCGGGTCTGGCGGCATTCTTGGCGTGAATGTCTAGGTTGTCCACATCTCCAGCAAAGTTTTTTCTCCACCGGCAGATATACTGAAATGGCAGGGGCGGTTCTCTTCGCAACGCATCGGGTTGTATGGAGACCAGAAGCCGTCGTTGAACGTATCCTCTTCGGGGTGCTCCAAAAAAACAGATGGACTGGGTTGTCGGACCCGGTGGTGGCGGTAAGAGAAGCTGTAGCAATGTTCGCTCCAGGTGGAGCCGGTGACCCTTGACTCGGGTCCGGTTTCACGGACTCAATACTTAAGTCTGGAGGAGCGGTTCCTACTGGGTCGGATGCGAAGGATTCGATCCTTTGCTCATTTTTCGGCACTTTCTCGGAAGACTCATCGGTGTCTTGCAAGGCTTCCAATAACTTGGCAATAATATTATTCACCGGGCGGGGGGATTGTTCGGGTTTCAACTCCAATTCCAGGATGACCATTGTCGATTTGAACTCTCCCTAGGACACAGACGTAAAATCAGAATTCGAAATGAAACACATTAGTAACGGAAATATGTATTTTCAACAAGTGAAATTTGAATCAACGATTAGTAAATATATAAAAGAAAATAGATAACAAACAAAAAAAAAACTCCTGTTAGCATGAAAACAACAGATGTTAATAGCTTCAAACGGTAAGAAGAAAAAACGACTATTGAGTTAGCCACACCCGGACACTCCTCCCTTGAGAGTTTCTGATGCGGTAACGGATCCGATTGGTCGTCTGGTCCGACGGTCGGAGGGCTCGGAGGGCTTGAGTGAGTTCCTCACCCCACTCCTCCCGAGACGGACACGCCAAGAGGGCATCATACAGCCTCTCGGTCGTCCATGCAGTTCTGTTTGTTCCGGTGTCGATGGTCGGCGTGGGGAACGGTGGTCCGGCGGTTGGTAACGCTCGGGGCTTGCTATGGGGGTTGGAGGATTTGGCGGTAGCGGAATATCTCTGACGTCGACGAAAGTGGCAGACGGGGAGGTAGGACGGTGGGTTTGTCCCACTACCGGGCTGGGTAGGGTCAGTGGAGGACCAGGAGGTAGGAGAATATCCCTTACGTCTATTGGAGGTGGCGAACGGCGGACTTGTAACTCCACTGGGCAGGAACGGGTCAGTTGGCGTGAAGGTGGCCCTACCACCTTCGCTCTTGGTGGCGGAAGGCTAATTCCTTTGCTAGGGCTCGACACGCCCTCATGAGTATCCACATTTTTCGTCTCTTCCTTTCTCCGTCTTTCGGGGGGCAGCACGGATCTTTCGGAGGAGCTGCTCTCACAGGGGGTTCTCCTGGAAGACGTTTCGACATGGTTTGTAATAGAGGGAGTGATAGAACAAACATCCTTAGTCAATATGGGCAGGACGTAGACCTTCAACATGAAACCGCAGTAGCTATTTGCCGGTATTACTTTTCAGATTATAGACTACTGGAGAAATAACCTTTGTCACGGTATACGGTCCAGAATATTCAAGAGCTAGTTTTGCGGCGAAGTTCTTCTCAGCGGACGAGAGGAGATGTTCCTGTTTCATAACTAGATTTCCAACATGGCATCTCCATTCTCGGTGTCGCAGGTTGTAGTGTCGACTCTGAATTGCAAAAGCTCGGGCGAGATTCAGTCTGACTAATTCGAAAGTCTCTTGCAGTCTTTTCATGCGGTTCGTATATTCGTTCTACCCTTCATTCGGATCTCTCGGAAGTCTTGTTTCTTCAGAGGGCGATTCCAATTTTCGGTATACGGCGTTCGAAACATCTAGTTCTCTCCCAAAGTTCAGGAACGCTGGAGAGTGTCTGGTAGTACTATGTCGGGCGCTATTGATGGAGAACAGCAGATCTGGAAGGTAAGTGTCCCATTTTCAGTGATCCTGCTCGCAGAATTGAGCGATCATTGTCTTCAGTGTCTTGTTGGTACGTTCCACCGGATTAGCTTGCGGGGTGTATAAGGGGGTACGTCGGTGTTGGATCCCTGAGTCTTGGAGTGAATCCTCGAATAGATGACCGGTGAATTGGGAGCCATCATCACTGATAACGGTTTTCGAGCAGACAAAACGGACGATTATTTCCTCGTGAAGCGCCTGCGTAATCGCTTTTGCGGTGGCTTTTCTAATCGGACGGCATTCCACCCACTTCGTGTCTCTGTCCTGGAATACTACCAGGAAATTTTTGCCACGAGTTGACCAAGGTAACGGTCCAATGAGGACGATTTATGGACGGTTGCATCAACCCAGACGGTTTATTCTGAATATTTAGTTTTGTACTTTCGACAGGAGGCGCATTTACGTACATATTTGGCTATATCCCTGAACATACCGGGCCAATAGTCCCGCAGTAGGTGTATCATTCATTTCCTGGAGGAATCGAGGTCAATGGGTTTAGGCACACAAAGCTTTCACGGATCCGCTCATTCAGGCTCCGTTAGGTCATTGGCCTCCCAGAAGTGTCGATTCAATCGGTCGTCGCGAATACAAAAATCTGGAAAGGCTTCTGGATTTTTACGGACTTCTTCCTCACGTCTGTCATACCATGAACATTTACTACTATCTTCCAGTGTGGCGATCTCTGGTGTAACGACTTCGCTCTCTGCGGCGGGCTCTCGCAATGAGGCATCGGCCACCTTATTCAAACCTCGACGGTACTTGATTTCGAAGTCATACTGCTGCAAATACATGCTCCACCTAGCAAGACATCCGGTCGGGCTTTTGATGGAGTGGAGCCACCGTAGGGACTGGTGATCGCTGATCACCTGGAAGCAATAGCCTTCCAGGAAGGGCCTCGATTTTTCTATTCCCCAGACAATCGCTAAACATTCACTTTCTGTTACCAAGTAGGCTGGTTTCGTGGAAGTCAAGGTTCGACTAGCATAGGCGATAACCCACTCACCTTGTTCTGTGTTTTGGGTCAATACTGCTCCTAATCCATGGTCTGAGGCATCGGTCTGTAGGATGAAAGGTCGGTTGGAGTCTGAGCAGGCTAATACGGGAGCCTTGGTGAGACAGTCCTTGAGTTTTCGGAAGGTCTCCTTCCGTTCTTCCTTCCAATGCCATCGACGTCCCTATTTCAGCAGGTAGTGCAACGGCGTTGCAATTTCTGAAAAGGCGGGCACAAAACGTTTATACCAAGATGCTATCCCCAAGATACGTCGTAGCCCACGGATGTTTGTTGGTGCACGGAGCTCCACAATACTGGCGAGTTTCTCGGGGTCAGTACGAATCCCTTCGGATGTAATTAGGTGTCCCAAATACTTTCTCCGGTCCCTAGAAGAAGGATGTCCATACCGATGATCATATCGGCAGATGGCCCTGTTATGTGACCAAAAGTTTCGGAAAATTGGTGCTTTCCTAGATTGACAAAAACAGTGTACGTTGTAGTAACGGCTACTACTTGCCGGTTGGACAATCGTGCCGAACTTCTGGTTTCCTCACTTGGTATGATCCCCACGGTCTACCATTGTTCGGCTACCCGATATCCGATGTAGGATAAGGCAGCACCAGTGTTTAGTAGAGCAATCACTGGACCTCCTAGGGCAACTAAGGTAATGTGTGGTCTATCGTCGGTTCCGCTAGAACTTGATACAGGTGAGGCATCCGGTGTACGGTGTTGAACGGGCCTCATTCCGGTACAACACCCACTCAGTTTCCCGAACAGGGACACGGACAGTCCCTGGACATAATTCCTTCCCTCTCACATCTGGAACAGAACAGTCGAGGGGGTGCACGACACTGACTCCTATAGTCTCCGGATTGTCCACATTTTCAACAATATGTGTTTTGTGGAGGAGGTCTAGAGGGTTCGGTCGTATTCCTATCATTAGGTGTCGTGTGTGGATTGTTAACGGTGGGCCTGGGCGTCGGTGGGGGTACAGGCTTCGGAAGAGCAAGTCTCGGAGGAGCAGGTCTCAGAGGTGGGTGTGAGCGGTGGTGAGCTTCAGTGGGTCGGTGTACTGGAGAACTGCTGAAATGACGGTTTTGATGACGGTACGAAAAGTGGTTGATATGGCGGTCAAAGCAAGGAAAGCGGCAGTGGCGGTGGAAGTGAAGACGGTTACAAAGACGGTAATGAGAGTGGCACTCCTGCGTAGTTTCCACCAGTTGAAAATGTCGTCTGTCCTGGTGGTGGTACGAAGGTCGAAGTGAGGTGTGTGGATGTAACGGTTGTGGTGGGGGTAGTCGTCATTGACGTAGTTTGGACAGCTATGTTTCAAAGCGGATATATATATATATATATATATATATATATATATATATATATATATATATATATATATATACATATATATGTATATACGGTTCGGTTATCATAGGTACCGGCGATGATCGACCTTCGCGTAAAAACTTCCCTAGTCGTCTTCTCCGCTTCTCTACGGTCCCGGGAACTTCCAATCGGAACTTCGCCAACTCGGACTCCAAATCTTCTTTCCGGAGACGGTAAACCCAGCTAACTCTCACGTCACTCGGTTTCACCTCGAGGTTCATCTCCTCCGGAACGTCTTCGTCAAAGGAGTTACCAGATTCTCCTTCTTGTCTGGACATAGCTCTAATGGTGTAGTAAAACTTTCTATTAACGGTTCTTCTCAAAACTTCCTTTTTTCGTTCTCTGGACTGCGATATCTTGGAACTGGCGAGAGTTAGCGTCATACGGGTGGGGAATTTCGCTTCAGCGACTCCGAAAACCAATTGAACGAGATGTCTTTCGACGATCTAGCTCAAAATTCCGAAAGTTGGAAAATCTGTCCAAATGACAAATCGGCGATTTTCGATGGGTTTCGGTGTTTTCCAACCTCCGAAGTAGGTTTAGGACGGTTTCAGCTTCCTATCTTGCTCCCTCCTTTTTCGGATCGGAATTTCCTAGTTTGGTTGCTATTTTGGTGATCTATGGCCTTGCTACGGTATATAAAAAAAACGTCCCTGCTCGGGCGCCAATTTGTAACGCCTTTTCTTCGCGCTTAACAAATCTAACGCCCTCTACCGGTAAGGTCGGTACTTCGGGCGTCAGCTCGTGCGTTATAGTGTCACGAAGCACCACTATTCTGGGCAGTTGCAGTGGAGAAACGGTAAAACCAGGGGTCTGCGTGGACTAGACACAATCAGTATCTAGGAGATCAGATTTTACTCGACCTTGCTGGGTTCAGATCCTGTTCACCGGCTACTAGTTTGAATAAAACACCAAGTGGATCTGATTTATTCATTATAACTAACGGATAGGTTGTTCACCTCTCTTTGAGCGAAATACAATTGGTCACAACAAGCGGGAAAGGGAGCATACCACGAAGCCAGTGAGAAAACGGTTAAGCAAACGGAATCTACGGAAAGCCTAAGCTATGCTTCAAGCGGTATAAAGTTAATGGGGAGAACAGCAAATTCTACGGTGTCGGTTAAAGTTCTATGTTCGGCGGTACGGCCCTCGACCAATATCAAATATTTATAAACTTTACAGAAGGCTTCTCAGTTCTGATTGCCAAATCCTATCCATACACAAAAAACCTTCGGCGGCGGAGTAAAGCCTTCCTGACGGCTTCTGACCTAAACACCCGAGTTTCCACAACAAGCACCAAGAATCAAAGCTATTAACAAGCGACTTTGGAAATATTAATAGACGTACAATCCTTCGATACCCGAGTTATCCACCACAGGTACCGAAGAACGTTTCTTAGGGTTCTTGTTTTCACCACAGATGATGCAGAACGGTCCACCGCATTTAATAATAACAATGTTTATTTACCCAATTCAAAAAATATACAGAAACTACTAATACTAAATGCAAAAATGCAGACAAAACTTTCATCATATTCAGATGGTATGAAGAGTTTGGAAAAATAAACGTAGGGAACCTCAAAAAAACTCAGGAGAGCTTGTCTTTGAGGAGATTCAGCTCAACATTGAATTTGCAAAATCTTCAAAGTATCATTGAGTGGGTAGAGGGACTATGATCAAGCACAAACGAAGTAAAAAAATATGGTGAGTAATTGATACATTGTTAATCCTTGTACGCATGTACACACTTATACACATATATGCACACAAATAATAATAAAAAAATATATATACATACACATATTTTTATATACTCCTATAATAACACATTTATTTTACATGTTTTCTGGGAAAATAATGGCATATAATGAATGTCTCTCAGAAGGAATCAACCATTTTTTCAGTTTCTTCTTGAAAAGACGAGAATGCATGTAACTTCTCAGGGCTTCTGGGATAGTGTTTATAAGTCGTGGTGCAATATACGCAAAATATCTCTGTCCGATTGCTTTTTTAGCTCGCGGTAAGTGTATCTTTTTTTCATTTCTCGTGTTGTATATATTTTATAACTTGGGAATCAAAGAGAATGTTTTAAAAAAGATTTTTATTCGAGTTCCAATTGTTAGGAAACTCTTCTCACTTGTTGCTTTGACTTTATTTGAATATTTGACTGAAGGACTTAAATGTCTGAGGGACCAAATGAATCTTTCTTCAACGAGGAACTAATTGAAACTTTCCTCAATGAAGGACTAAATGAAACTGACTTCTCAAAGTCACATGCGAATTCTTCCCAGCACTCCGTTATCTGCGTCGCCAACAACAGACTGCCAAGAAAGCATTTCCTGTTTATCATGCAACAATGTTGCAATGAGATATTACTACTGAGAAACTATATTTTTATAAGTCCATAAGGGCTGCGAGGACGTAACACCTCCCCCTATAAGAATTTTTATTATATCAGAATGGTTTCTATATCAGAATGAATAATAAAAATTCAAGAATGAATAATAAAATTCAATATGAAATCATAGTTAGATGAGCCTCCTCAAATAGTACAATAAACATCATCAAAATCATCAAAATGAATATAGTTCAATATCAATTAAAACAATGTACATTATATGAGGAATAAAAATAATAAATGATTATACAGTGAGAATTAAATCCTTTTAGGAGTTCTTCTCGATGTAGATTCTGCAACTGGGGATGATGGGGTATGGAAGACGATTTCTTCCGATCCATTATCGTACATTGGGGTAAGATGAATCGATGGTCTTCTTGATACCATTGACTTCACATTACAATAGTTGAAAATCTGGGAACAGCATCCTCTTGGGTGATGTCCATCGTCTGAGTTGGAGCTTGTTGTGAAATATCCAAAATATCTTTTTCTGATGCAACATTTGAAAATTATCCAAATTATGACAAATAATATGAGTACCATGCAAATATAAGTAAAAGTACTCAAATGTTTTTCAGTGAATGGTTCATTAATTATTTTATTCAAAGTTTTATCATATTCTTGCAGTTTTTCTTGAGCAATATTTAATTCATCAAGATTCAGGTGATTTATCTTCACTGGCTTGATATTTGGAAGTTCTTCTCTCTTCGGGAGTTGATCACAACAATCATAGGTTATTTCAGGAATGTACAACTGAAGTTTCAGAGTTCTATTGTTGCCTGAACTTGCATATACTCTTGTTGTACCAATAAATGCACTACACTTTGGCTCTAAAGTCAAAAGTGAGTTTTCTTGAATTATTTCTGTCTCTGAGTTTTTCTCTGGACATGTTGTAGTTACAGGTAGTTGATTTGATACAGTTAGTAACCATTTATCATCAACTAACTTTTGTACGTTATAATCTTCAATAGCAATTATGACTTTCTCACAATTTGGCATTATTTTTGATTCCATTAAGATTGAAATTTCACAAGGTGATTCATGTGAAAGCGTTTTTGGAAAATGATTGAAACATATTCGAATTTCATTTTCGAATATTTCAGAACATTCCTCTTGTTTGACTGTAATATATTGTTTGCTATCCCTTGCAATTGCTGCATATTTAAAAAGGGGTAATATTACATGAAAAAGGTTGGTTTTAGGGTCTTTTGTTGGGACTGAATAAATATGATAGAAATCAAAATCTGAGTTCTCTACTAATGGTACATGTAATATGAAAACAATTCTTTCATTTGTTTGAAAAGCTTCAAGTTTTATTAATGAAATAAATTCTGAAATATACTGATGAGTTGGGTTGAAAGGTAAGTTTCCATGAGATAAGGTCATAGAAATTTTCGTTAGTTGTTCGATCAAAAGATTCGGATCGATTACTGAAGGGTGCAAAATCTTTAGTCTTGCAAAAGTTATACTGTTTATGATATCATTCAATTGATCTGAAATGATCATGTTGGATTGAATAATTTGCTCAATTTTCTCCAGTATTTTCAGTTGAAGTTCAAAATAATACTTAGTTTCTCGATTTCTAATCATTTCTTCCTCTATAATTTTTAAATCTTTATTAAAAGTTTCTTCATCAATTCTCAACTTGTTCAGTGTGGAATTGAAGTTCGAAATAGTACTTGAAATAATCTGAATTTGATTTTTCATTAACATTTGTAAGTTTTTATCATCCTTTTCAAGTTTATTTATACACTCGTTATAATATTCTCCATCAGATGCGTCTAAGTTTCCTGTGATTATTTTCCAAACTGAGCCTATTCCATTTAATAAGCCTCTCTTGAATCTATTTGTTGTACTTAGAGCAATTTCTGAAAATTTACTTTTTATTTCTTGGGTCATGGTATTCAATAATGAAAGTTGAGCTGAGAATGCCATTTTGAAGTTTGGATTCACATCATCTCTATGTAGTAATTCTCTCAATGACTGTTGAACATTTTGGCTTTGTTCAAATGAATTTTTAAGTAATGAAATATTTTTATAAACAATGATTTTGTACTCATCGTTCGATATTTTAGCTATTCCTTCCTTTTGAAAGAAAATACCTGCGGGTGTGTTTATTTTTTCTATTCTTGCTCTGGCTGTGTTGAGTGCCCTGGAACAATAGATACTGGTTTCAATCTATCAAAATTAACCGTACTCGTTCCATTTTCTATCTCTATTTCGGCTGTATTCGTGTTTACTATACGAATCACTTTGTATGGTCCAATATATTTATTTTTCATTTTATTGCCTATTTGAGATTCTCTTAGGTATACGAGATCGCCTACTTTATATTTCGGTAAATTCTCTCTTACATGTTTGTCAAATCTTGTTTTTGCCTTTTCTTTTGCTGAGTTTAAGTTTGTTTTGACATTTTCATAAATAAAATTTGCAGTATTTTTCATATCATTTACATAATTCGATTGAAGTTGTTCTTCACTATACAAAACCTCATTTTCGTCATCGCGAATATGACCAAAAATTATTTCTTCAGGAGTATATTTAGTTGAAGTTGACTTACTTCTATTATAGGATTTTATGCAATAAGGTAAACCTTCAATAATTGGTTTATTTGGATAATCATTATGAAATGCTCGTAATGAATCTTGCAAAGTTGCATGAAATCTCTCAACTACACCATTAGTTTGAGGATGTGCTACTGCATTTTGAGTAATTCTGAATTTATATAACTTCGATAAATCTTTCATATGTTGGTTATTAAATTCTCCTCCGGGGTCAACATGTATTCTTTTTGGTATTGGATAGTGTTGAAAATAATGTAATAATTTCTCAACAATAGTTGTGCCTTCTTTATTTTCCACACGGTATGCTTGTGCAAATTTGGAAAAATTATCGACAATAGTCAAAAGTGTACAATTTCTTGTTATACTCATCAAATCAATGTTGATGTGTTCAAATGGTTTGCTTGGAGTTTCTGTTATTACTAACGGATAGTCATTATTTTGTCTATTCGTTTTCGTTCGATTACATACTTGACATTTCTTTATAAAATTTTCAACATCTGTTTTCGAATTTTGCCAAATATATCTTTCACGTATTCTTTTAAATGTCTCGTTTATTCCTTTGTGTACCGAGGTTTTACTCGTATGATAATTTTCTAAAATATTTTCTCTTTCATCTTGTTGTGGTACTTTAACTATATCAAGACATATTGTAAACGTTATGTCTTTATCTCTGAAAATATAGCTCAGAATATCTAAAAATGGAAGATGTTTTACTGGGTTAATAAAATAATTCTTCGTCTGTAATTTATTTTTCAATGAATGAAATATTCTGAAACAATCTTTCAGACTTAGTGAATCTATTTTTAACGTTGGTATCTGAATAAGATAATATTTCCTTTGTTGAAATTTGAGACTCTGTCTTATCGTTAATAACTCGGTCAAGTGCAATTGTTGATCATCTGGATCTACGCACGTATCTTTTATTATCGTATTTAAATGCGGGGTTTCGCGATTTTCATTAGTTGGAACTAATAATATGATATCATTGTGTGCAACAAATATCAAATTATCATTTGTTTGTTTGATTTTTTCAAAGTTGATGAGTGACTGAGTTTTTCTTTTCTCTAGGAATTCATGAAATTCTGAGAGAAATTCATTTTCTTCATTTTCTGAACCTGTTTCTGTTTCTGAATCTGAACTTTCTGAGTTTTCTGTTAAAGCATTTATTTTTATTCTTGAGAGAGCATCAGCATTTCTGTTGTGTATCCCAGGTTTATAATCTATTTCATATTCATACTCTTCTAGTTGTAACTTCCATCTCATTAGTCTTGAATTTGCATTTGTTATAGAAAATAAGTATTTCAGTGGCTTATGGTCACTGAGGATTTTAAATCGTCTGCCGTATAAGTAAGGCCTGAAATGTCTCACTGCCCGAATTATACTTAATAATTCCTTTTCTATAGTTGAATAACGTGTTTCTGCGCCATTTAATGTTCTTGATGCATACGCTATCGGCAAATCTTTTCCTATTTCGCCTTGTGATAGTACTGAACCTATCGCAAAATTACTTGCATCGCATGTTAGTAAAAATTCCTTTTCAAAGTCTGGATATTGCAAAATTGGTGCTGTTATCAAACATTTCTTCATTTTTTCAAAACAGTTGATACATTTTTCATCAAAATTAAATTCTTCATTTTTCTTCAATAGATTTGTCATAGGTTTAGCCATTTTTGAGTAATTTTTAATAAATCTGCGATAATAACCTGTCAAACCTAAGAATGACTTTATTTCTTTTTGATTTTTCGGAACTGGAAACTTAATTATAGCTTCAATTTTCATAGGATTCGGTTTCACGCCATCCTTTGTTACTACGTGCCCTAAATATTGTACTTCTCTTCTCAAAAATTCACATTTACATGGCTGTATCTTCAAATTATGTTGTTTCAATCGTTCAAATACCTTTTCTAATCGTTTTATATGTTCTGTTCTCAATTCTGAAATAATTTTTTCTTCACGTTCGTTACTTTGGAAATTATTTATTTGAATATTTTCCTCACTTGTTTTTTCTTGTATTGTTTCAAGTTCAATTGGGAATGTTTTGATACTTTGATCTCTTTCTGAAAAATTCACAATTGTTGTTATGAATTTCTTGTTTTCGTTTATTTTCACGAAACAATTTGGTATTTTCACACCTTCAGTTATTTTTATTTCAGGACAAATTCCTTCTTTCAAGTTTTTATTGTTGGAAATTAATTCAACAGTTTGAATTGTTCTCGCTGGAATTGTTATGATTGAACTTACTTGGTTTTCATTTATATCATCACAATATAATGGAATGTCTTTGAAAAATAATTTTAGTTTTTTATTGGTAATATCTATTTCTGCTTTCATTTTTTCGAGAAAATCGATACCTACAAGTCCATCATAGTTGAAATCAAAATCAATTATGTAATATCTATGCATTAGGTTGTTTGGACCTACATTTATGTCTATACTTTGAGTTATTCTTGTATCACTTTGAGGATTATTTATTCCAAAAATTGAAAAATTTTCTTCGTTTAATCTCTTCATTGGATTTTTCTTTATAAATTTTTGTGCTACATCAAATTTCATGAGTGAAATTGGTGCGCCTGTGTCTACTAGAAATTTATTTCCCTGTCTATCCTTTATATAATAGAGTTTTTTATTTGGTGAGTTCAATATTGTTGATAATTGAACATCTCTTCTTCGTCGTTCTGGTGTAAATCTGTGATTTCGTTCTGTGCGAAATCCTGTTCGATCTCCGGTTGATTCTGTAATTGATTTTCGGATATGCATGAATTTTCCGGAACCATAGCACCCGATAGACTCGATTCCGCCATGCAGTTTAAATGATTTACGCGGTTGTTTTGCGTTCTATTTTCACTTATATTTTTCTGAATGACTGACGGTCTATTCTGTTGTATTATATTATTTCGTTGTTGAGTACCTGATGTACTTGGAATATTTCTATTCGAATTTGAGTTCTGATTCATTTGATCAGTTCGATTCAAATTTTTATTTTTGTAGCAATTTGAGTTTGTATGACCTGGTATTTTGCAAAAATTACAAAATTTTTGTATTTGTTGGCTGTTAGTTACACGATTGTTATACCCATAATTTTCTTTTGGATATGGTTTATTTGTATTGTTTGTTGGTTTTGAAACCGTTTGTTTCGAAATTCTGAAATTTTTCAGATATGCAATGTTTTCTTCTTCAATTAAAAATTGTTCTGCTTCATCTAGAGTTTGTGGTCTTTGTGAGCGTATCACAGAACCAAAAGGCTCGTTTAGCCCTGCTAAAACTGTTTTTAGTGCAATCTTTTCATGTGATCTATTCAATGCTGCTTTTTCTTGAACGTTGAGATTTTGATCAAGAGCTACACTGTTTCTTAATTTTGTTAACAAGTCTTCTATTCTTTGAACAAAAGATCTTGGAGTTTCATTAGTTTTTTGAAATGATGAAGTTAAATCCCTCAATAATCCTTCCGTATCTCTACAATCTCCGTAGTGACCTATCAATAATTCTCTTATGTTTTCCCATGTTTGTAATTGTCTACTGGAAATGAACCTTTTAGCCCTACCAGTCAGTTTGCTTTTTATTATGAAAATAAGTGCATTGACTTGATTTTCATCTACGTTTGCTGATACAAAGTTACATGCTTCGATGAAGTCATTTAAAGTTGCTTGATCTCCATCGTATTGTGGAATCATGTCTCTTAACTCTTTTAATGAAAAACCTTCGTTTTCATTTGCCATTTTTCTTTCTTTTCTTTGGGGTTGGGAATAAGGAAAATATGCCTCAATTCACCTTTTTGGATAGAAACAATAACTTACAGAGCAATGACGAGGAGAAGGAACTTCATGCAGGCTCGCCTCACTTCTTCCGTTGATTGTTCTTCCTTTTCTTTGTTGCGTGAAGTCGTCAAGTACCAGGAAAGGTGCCGCTGGGACAAGTACGCCTCCGCTTCTTTTTCTTTCTTCGTCTGCGTCTCGAGGAACCAGGAAAGGGGCCGCTGGAACTCGATCACGTCTTCTTTTCTTCGATGAGCCAGGAGTTGTCGCTGGGACTCGAACGTTGGAGCTTTTCACGTTGGCTTCTTCAACCGTTGTGTTTCTTGATCCGTTCACCACTGTTTTGTTTCGACAGTTTTTTGGCAATTTTTGGATCCGTTCACGACTGCGCCACTTTTATAACTTGGGAATCAAAGAGAATGTTTTAAAAAAGATTTTTATTCGAGTTCCAATTGTTAGGAAACTCTTCTAACTTGTTGCTTTGACTTCATTTGAATATTTGACTGAAGGACTTAAATGTCTGAGGGACCAAATGAATCTTTCTTCAACGAGGAACTAATTGAAACTTTCCTCAATGAAGGACTAAATGAAACTGACTTCTCAAAGTCACATGCGAATTCTTCCCAGCACTCCGTTATCTGCGTCGCCAACAACAGACTGCCAAGAAAGCATTTCCTGTTTATCATGCAACAATGTTGCAATGAGATATTACTACTGAGAAACTATATTTTTATAAGTCCATAAGGGCTGCGAGGATGTAACATATATGGTTTACGGTTTGTACACTAACTTTTCTATCGCTATATAGCATCAGTATGTTTTTTGCATAAAGTTTTGTGATATCCATTACGTTCGCGTCTGTAAATAGTTGGTTGCTGGAATATGTGGAAGGGACGCCCAACATAGCTTTTAATATTCTTTTTTGTAGGATTTCAAGAAGTAGGATGTGGCAATGTCGTACTCCCCCCCATGCAATAATTCCGTATTGCAGTAGAGATTCAACAAGAGCGTGGTACAGTATTTTCAGTTTGGGAAAGGGAATGAAGTTCCTGAACTGGTAAAACCTGTAAATGAGGAACCGAATTTTTTTTGAGAGTTCCGTATTATGGATATTCCATTTCAAGCAACTATCGATATGGACTCCCAGATACTTGACCGTTTTCTCAAGTGCAATTTATTCATTTCCTATCCTGACCGTGAAACTCGGCAAGTTCGATTCATAAGATGTGAAAGGTAATATTTCAGTTTTTTTTTATATTGACAGTAAGTAGATTTAGTTTGAACCAACCAATAATTTTTTTAATGTCTTTTTCAGCTTTTTCTTTAACTTCGACCCAAGAATTACCTTCGTAAATGATTGCCGTGCCGTCAGCAAAAGAGAAGACATTACCTGTCGATCTTATTTTCAGTAAATGGTTTATGTAGATAAGAAACAAGATAGGTCCCAGAACAGTGCCTTGGGGTACTCCGAAGCGAACAGGAAGTTCTGAGCTTCTCCAACAAAAGCTTATGGCTAACCGTGTCAAAAGCCTTTGCCAGATCCACGAATACGCCCAGACATGGACGACCGGAATCAAGAGCCTGGTATATTTTTGAGGTGAGCAGGGCAAGAGCATCTTGGGTCGAAGTTTTCTCCATAAAACCAAATTGCGAACAAGAGATAGTATCGTTTTTATCGAGGTAAGCCATAATTCGCGTTTTTACAATTTTCTCATAAACTTTAGCAATTCCCGATATTAGTGATATTGGACGATAGTTGTTCACACTGAGTTTGTCTCCGTTTTTATAGATGGGTTTGACAATAGCACATTTAAAATGAGCTGGTACTTTACCTGTTCGGAAGGAGAGATTGTATAAAAAAGTTAGGGGCTCTACTATGTACTCGAAGTTAGTGTTTAGTGTTTCATTCGTTATTCCGTCTGGTCCTGGCGCTTTAAAGTCTTCAAGTTCGTAGATGATTTTACGCACTGAACTTACTTCGACTTCCTCGAGAAACATTGAGTGAAGCACTGTGTTTTTATTACTTATTTCATTTTTGGTATCATTGTCAACACGAGTAGGGTCGATTTGAGCTGCTAATTCTGCACCTATGTTCGCAAGATAGTTTTTGAAACTGTTTGCAATCTGTTTCGGTTCACGAATAACATCCCCTGATTCCAGTTTTATTTCCTTTAATTCATGGGTATTGTTACTCCCACCTTTTCCTGCAAATTCGTTCACTACATTCCATAGTCCCTTGGAGTTGTTTGCATTCTGGAGTATTTTGTTTGAGAAAAAGTCAAATTGAGTTTTTTTTAATTGTTTTTGTAAGCAAATTACGGTAGCTCTTAAGTCTACATTTAGATGTCCCAGATGGATTTCTTATGTACTCTTGATAAAGCTTGTCCCTTTGTCTGATTGAGTTGATTATGCCGAGAGTTATCCATGTTTTTTTTTCGAAATGGTTTAATTTTTTGTGTTGAAGTTGAAGTTCTTATGTGTTTTTCTAACGTATTTTGGAAGCTTGACATAGCGCTTTCTATATCGTCACATTTGTAGACGTTAAGCCATGTTTCATTCATAAGTAATCGTGTGAGTTTTTGGTTATTCAGTTTATGGATGATTCTTTCCTTAAAAGAAGTGTCCAGTTTTGTCTCTATGTCGCTAATCTTTATTGAGTTGCGTAATGATCGCTAGTGTTCGTTTTGATAACACTTGGCGTAATATTTTCCATGTTGTTTACTTTAGATCTGGCGAAAATATGGTCAATACAAGTTCTACTATGATCAGTGATGCGGGTATATTTATTAACCTGGGATAAAAAACCGTGCTCATACAGGATGTTTAGGTATTCTTCTCCGTAATTCACCAAGTCGTCCATGATGTTAATATTCATGTCTCCAATGATCAAGAAGGTATCAACGTCCCTGTAGTTGGCGTTTTTTAAAAAGTTTTCAAGATAAATGTTGAATTCGTTTGGGCATGTAGAGGGGGACCTGTAAATTGCAAATATAGCGATGGATTTATTTTTGACGTGCATATTGACAAGAATTCCGTATCCACTGCCTATTTTGTAGAAACTGGTTGTATGATCAATATTTTTTTTATATGAATTATTATTCCGTCTGCTTTATTTATGGTTTTATAATTATTGTGGACAAGGTTGAAGTTCTCTATTGTTATCAAGTCATTATCTTTTATGTTCCAGGTTTCCGTTAATATCATACAGTGATCCATGAGAGAAGATTAACAAAATAGACAGAAAAAATTAAGTTGAGTAATAAATAATATGTAACAGCTAAAATATTGTGAATTAATTACTATTTAGTCTTACAGTTTGTAGAGTATCACTTTTGGTCATCTAAATTTTGTTGACCGATCTAGTTCTTGGTTTCGCATGCAATGGTTTGGTTATAGGCACTGGTTTCTTTGATGCAGTAATCCGTGGGGTGGAGACTTTTTGGGATTCTATATAAGACTTCTCTTTGTTCACGGCTGTCGGGGTAGTAGGTTCACTATTTGGTTGTTTCACCTCATTAGTGTTTTCCAATTCCTCAATCCCAAAAGATATTCCGTCCACAATAAGTTTATTGCCCCTTATGTAGTACTCCTTGTAGCTTCCTTCTTGTTTAGCAAGTGTGAGATGTTTTCTCAAAATTTTATTCTCACTCCTTTGTGCTGGCGTGAGATCATGAGCTATAGAAAAAGTTGTTCCCTTCAACCTACTACAATTCTTCAGTACGTCTTTTTTGTGAAGGTTTGAGACAAACTCAATTTTAATGGGACAATTGTCCGACTTGCCTAGTGGGTAAACGTCGGCAATATCTCTTGTGTCCAAGTTCACACCAAGCAGGCCTCGAAGATCCTCGCATAAGTTTTCTGCAGCAACTTCTTCTCTTTTCTTTTTCAATCCAAATACTATAATATTTTTCTTGTTCTGGGCTCTTTTGAGGATTTCTAGTTCTAGTCTGAGTTCAATATTTTCTTTTTCTAAATTTACCACACTACTTTTCAAGTCTTCAATTTTTAGAAGGAGTCGTGTTTCGCTCGCTACGATGCAATTCTTTATATCCGTACGGGTAGTCAATAGTTCCTCACGTAAAATTTTTATTGCATTTTCCCATTCCGTCATCATAGTGGGATATCGAAGTTTATGGTCTCCTTTAGAAACACACTGGGTTCTTCCGAGATATATTCTGTTTACTTTTTTTTTGTTGCAGCTGGTTCTAGCAATATGATATGTATGCAATACAGAAATCAGAAATGGGTGAGAAGTCCTTGTGAATTGTATATAACAACTGTCGGGAAACACTATTTTCGGTCGGTTATTCGGATAATATGCAAAACAATATCAGAAATGAGTCACAATGAAAATAACAATAATAGAAATCACCTTGGTCGAAAGCCTACCTGGTTCGATTCTCACCACCCACTTACAAACGGTTTCCGTACGGTCCTGTCTGGCTCGGTGCAGCGGTCGTCAGGCAAACGGAACGGCTGATCGGGTTCTCAGACTATTCTCCAGTGAGCTTCTTGCTTTATGACGGCAGAACTCGTGAACTGTTTATCTGTACTATGATCTGCACTATGACGGCAATGGTAGAACTGCTGCCAAGATTATTTATTTTTCAGCTTCAGTAGGCCTTCGCTTTAGGTACGATATTTTGCGTAGGTTATTCCCCCTAGCGGCACTACCAACAAAGTACTCGGTTCGCTGATGTCTGTCGTTGTCGGAGATTCCAGTGGCGGGTGCGACAATTTTTAGTGGGTGGTAAGAGCAGACCGGGAGTGCTTTATATAGAAATAGAACGTATTCATCTGATGAGAAATTAGACATATTATATATTAGTGACTTCATCACACCTTCCGAAATTCCCTTTCCCCGTTTAGGGAATTCGGAATTATCAGTTTCAATGATGATAGTGAAGCAAATTTTTGTATTGAGAATCGATTTTTCTTAACTTTTCTGCTGAGTGAAAATCAATTAACTATAGTCGCCTTGGTAGACAATTTCAGTAATTCTTTGATTGTTTCTGAATCTCAATCTGAAATCATGACAACTCTATCATATTCTACGCAATCTGCTCAACCGGTAATGCAAATGCCACTGCGAGCATATTGAAAATGTTCATAGATACCATACCGAATTTCGATGGCGATACGGATATACAGACAAATTTTGAATCAGATTGTGATTTTATTTTCAAAACATACAGAAATTATAATGATCCTATATTAGTGAAATATTTGATGAGAGTAGTCCAAACAAACTTGATCAATACAGCCGAATTACTTGTCGGTTGCAGAAACGAATTGATCACTTAGATAATAATTAAATCGGCACTTCTTCAATGGTTTAGTAATGAACGAAATCTGAAATGTTTGGAACAGGACTTACGCATGTCCAGACCATGTAAAACGAATCCACGTTAGATTTCGGCAAGAGGTTACGAATTCTGCGAAGCACTCTCGCCAAAATTAATCTATATGTGGCAATATGATCAAGGTTGTTTTCATTAGAGGAATATCAGGGTCTCTACAAAGCCCAAGTAGACTGAAGAATCCGGATTGTTCAGAAACTGTCCTGACCTACATTATTGAAAAAGAGAATTTTCAATATACCCATAATTTTTCAGAATGCCAATGACCCCACAAAATTTGAAGTTTACCAGTCGACCACGATTTCCTAAACAAAAATAAAACAAAATTATGGGCGTCTTATTTATTTTTTCTAATTTGGCAAATTCAACCAGACATCAGTTCACAGACCATTTTTTTTCAATCAATAGATTCCCTCCTATTCTTCCCAGAGTAATTCATTTCCCAGACAGCCAATAAACGTTCAGCCTCGACCTGTTATTAGAAATTGTCCAACTGAAAGGCAAGTTTTTGACCCATCCACCAACGTTTCCAAGCCTACTGGGAAGACACCAACAAAACAGCCGGTGCCAACATCTACTACATTTTGAAACACATTTCAAAGACGAGAAAGCAACCTTGATGATCAGTTCAAGCCATCTGGCCCAAGAAATTCATCAAATAGACGAAGAACCGTTACAACCATTCCGGACAGTGATGATCTGGAAGTAGAAAATGACTATTTTACAAAAAGCCAATACTTAGTCCCAAGTGCTGAATTTGATGATTATGACAATTCTGGAGATTTTATCAAAAATCTAGGAATTTTTTTCACAATCGAGCCATACCAATCTCCAAACTCACTTATCGAAATGTAAACCAAAACGAATAATAGCCTTCCATATATCAAAATTCTTAATCCACCAATTAATCTGCTAATCGATACGGGATGCTATCATCGGAAATGAGTAAGCCTCTGAAGAAGCTGGCCACTCGCGCTAGCGAAACGTCAGGAAGAAATTCCAAAGAACTTCAAGACCGGAAAAAAGTAGTTATACTAACGTCATAACACCTGAAGAAATTAGTCCCATTCCTCGTGAAATTGAGGCAATTCAAAAATTCCACATTCCTAGTTCAGCCAGAGAAATCAAGTAATTCTTGGGCCTTCTTGGATACCATAGACGTTTCATTGACAATTTTGTGATATTAAAAAACCTTCCACAAAATGCCTTGAAAAAGTGAAAGAATCATACATTCCAGAATATGAAGTTAACTACAGTACGATCAAAGAATAATTGTTTGGGCCACTAAGTATTTTCGACCCTACCTATTTGGCAGCAAATTTGTTATATTAACTGATCATCACCCACTCCAGTGGTTGCTCAACCTCAAAAAAAAACTTCAGATTAGTTAGGTGGAGACTCCAACTTGAGGAGAACGACTACCAAATAATTTATAAAAAAAGTGAACATAACACCAATGCTGATGCATTATCAAGAGTAAAGATCAATCACATCGATGAAGGTATAATATTAGCCAATTCAGGAGATATAGGTCAAGAGATAGACCAATATCTGAACTGTGATCAATCACTGAACGCAACCACAGGGGATTTGGATGATCGTGATCAAGTATTCAATCCCACCAAATTGCAGACAAAAAAACAATGTTTTTTTTCTACATCCAGATAGTACTTACCACCCACCCTCAATCCACCACCACCTGACAATGACGATAAAACTATTCACTCTGCTGTAGAAAACCCTATTCTAAAAATACCTATCACCGAACATTATATTATCAAATACTCCAGACGAATATTATTCAACCAGAAAGAATCCAGTTCATTTTACATTGTTTGAAGCATACCCTTCGTTACAAGCCAAACCGTATTTTTTTCCAAGAACTTTGAACGCAGAATTATACATATCTTCAAAGATCACGTTGAACCGAACACATTACAATGCATTATCGTTCAAAAATCAGAAATTGATCTTATTCAACAATTGAGCACAATACTCCCAAAACTTTTAAAAACCGCTCTTATGAACCATTTCAACTCAATTAGTCAGACATAACAGACAAGAAAAACTTAATCAGTATGAGATACCACCATGAAAAGACCTGCCATCGTGGAATTGACGAAGACTTCTGGCTCTGAAAATGGTATATTTTCGACCCAAAATGAAAAACTATATAGCTCAATATATTGACGATTGTGACGTATGTCAAGAGGCAAAATACTATGGAATTCCCCTCAAAAATTCAATTTGACCTGACTCCAAAACCCACATAACCATTAGAGGCTATCCACATGAACACATTCCAAATAAAAGTTTCAAAATTTCTGATCATCATTGACGTTTTTTGAAATATGCACAAGCGTACCCACTTGAGCCAATTTGCACAGAAATTGTAGTTTTTGACAGTTCAATAACCTTTGTTCCACATCATGGAATACCGAAATCTATAACGTGTGACAACGGCACCGAATTAAAGACCTCCCTGCTCAAAGAATTCTGCACCCTTCATAATATTAAACTTCATTTCACAACCCCTGGAAACTCGTATAATAACAGCCCGGTGGAGAGACCTCAATTGAATTATTCCGAACTCTCAAAAAGAAAGACTCAAAAGCAACAGCTGATGCAATACGCCATTGTCGGTTGCAATTCCTCATTTCATAGCGTTACAAAACAAAAAACTTTCGATATCATGAATGGAAAAATCGATGCTCTGGACCCATTTGACAAGTCGCACGAAATTATAATGAATCAATATGTTATCGATCAACGAAAGGGATTGGATATCCTTTTCGAAAAAATACATGACACTTCGCTGACATATGAATCACGTCTCAATTAAAACAAAATGAAAAACGCGAAGAACCAGCCGAATTTCAATCCAGTTCAACAGCGTTCGTAAAAGACAAAACAGCATCAAGAAACAAAAAAAAACCGCTCTAAAGGGAAAGAAATATCGAAGACCTAGGGATGAAAATGAAAACAACGAAAGGTAAAAAAAAACAAATAAAAAATTCGAAAACCTGAAGCATATTCTTCTCTTCTGCACGACAATGAACATGACGGCCCCGTTGCTTCATGCAGTCATAGTCATACTGTCAACCAAAAAAGTGACTAGCGAAATAAAAATAACACATCTGAAAACTCCCTTACTACCATTCCATCTTCCATTCCGAATTATCGATACCAAACATATATTCATTCACTCCGTCGAAATAACCCTAATTGCTTTCCAGTTAGAAAACAGGCGATTTTTCTATAAGGAAATATCAGACTTAACGCTTCCCAGACGGGTATGCCAAATCCCCAATGAAGATCGTAAAGTGGACTTTTTCAGACCTTATTTTCTAATCTTTCGAAACACGCGAATATCTCATCTTAGAAACCGAAAACAAACTTGGTAATATGGAACCCTAAACTTGCTCTGAACGAGGTTTGTTAAATTCAATAGGCACAACTTCTGAGTGGCTTTTTTGGACACTGGAATGCAGAAGAAGGAGTCAAGGCAGGTGTCTCTTTCGAAAAAATGTATTGATGATTATCATGCCATCGTTACTCTTTTGAATAACAATAAAGAAATAATAAAAAATCCACTCAACTCTCTTCAATTCAACATGAGCCAAACTAAAGTTCTTTATTCGAAAACACAAAAAAGTCTGAATTTTTATAGTTTTTCTAGTCGATTTGGAAGATGCTTCAACTTTTGCCAAGTTGAATACTCTACACAGCACTGTAATTTCATAAGGAGAATTAGAAAAAATCATGAAACGCCTACTTCACAAAGGTTAAATTCTGCGATTCACTAGTCCTATTTCTTACTATCAATTAGTGGGTACACAAGTAACCTTTCCTGAAAATAAAGTTTTAGTTGCCATTCATTATTCGATTTTTCCTCAGTTTTTCGTCCATTCCCTATCCCGATTAATAATTCCACAATCGTCCCAAACTACCCCTATATATTACTTGGGCCGAACCAACAACAATACTAGGACGAAATGTGCCCTGCAAATCGAATACACGTATATCTGCCATAATCATTTAGAACCACAAATCGATGACTGTATAGCAGCCCTCATCAAAAAAAGGCGAGTACCAGAATTGCCACACCGCCAGGGTCTAAGTAGCAAACCCAATAATAGAAGCCATATACAGTCAGCACCTCATAGCAGCTCCAGCCGAAAAATATTTGAAAGTACAAAAATTTTGTGTTAACAATGAATTTATACTGATCAAAAAACACAATATAATAGAAGTATTTTCCAACTGTGGTGTCAATATTGAAAATTTCAAGCTGTGGAACAGAAAAGAAATGATAAAAGGACATCCACTGACCTTTCCCGAATTACAAATGGATACAACCAACTCGCAAGAATTGGAGCTGAAACCAATTCATCTACAAACAATCGATATAAAAAGAAAATTCACGAACTTCAAAACGATGCGCGCCTCCTCGAAAGCCTAGAGTCTTACACGCATCCCCATTACTCTCGTGGTCATCCTCGCAGCCTCAATAGCCTGAAAGTCCTATCAGAAAAAGACCACCCACAACAAAGAAAAAGAGGAAAGTACCCTAGCATAGAACTCCGGAAACGAACCAGTATCCTCTTGTTCGTGTCTTAGGGATGGAGGAGTTACGAACCCAGATTAGCTGACCAAGGGTCTCACAGGGATAGAGTTACAACCGTTATTCCAGAATTGCTGAGATGCTGGCTCATCAACACCGACATTATAAAAAAATCCAACAGTAGAAGGGATAGAACGGACTTAGACCTCCCCCCACCACTTTTGACCTTGAATAACCTTGATGACGGGTCACTTTGAATGACCTTTGGTGTGTGTACTACCAAGCGCATGCAAGTTTGACCTTGGATAACCTTGAAGACGAGTCACCTTGAATGACCTTTGATGTGTGTGCTACCAAGCGCATGCAAGTTTGACCTTGAATACCCTTGAGTGTTGGCGTGGTCTAGCTTGAACAGCGTTGCCCTTGAATGACATTGAAGAATATATTCTTGTGACCTTCAATAACTTTGAGTAATGACTTTGTGCAATGTCAAATTCCAAATTGTTTCGAAACAGTGGAAAGTTTAGAGACTATATTCACGTAGAATAATTTTGACCTACAAATAACCTTGAAAATTCTCATTTGTGGATTCCGGTCCCGAACGTGTGTGCAAATGGAGAGTGTTGAAACTCAAACCCCCACTCCTTTAGTAATTTCTATATAAGCTGGGAAGATTGTATTTGCAGCCAGTTCAGATTTTCTCAACGAGTAATAGTTGTGGTTCAAGGTTACACCAGCAAAAATCCATCCAGCCAAGAAGTGAACGTTGTCGTCATATAGGTTAACATATTTTATATTTTAAAATTATACTTTCACTATACATTGAGAATGGATAATTTGAAATTTGACCTTGAAAAGATCAATTTTGCCATAGTTCAGCAGACTGAAGCTATGGAACAAAAACCTTTAACATCATTAGCTATCGATAAGGACTATAAAATTAAAAAAATGTTATTACTCTCCACACGGTATGGTAAATCCATTCAAGTAATACTGATAGATGAAGAAAATGAGACTTCATTCAAAGTATGGCTTCCAAAACGAGTTACGGAGCAATTCACAGAAAATATCATTGAAAATGTTAATTCAGCACAAGCTAAATTGGTGATGACTTATTTGGGGCAGAGCGCTCCGGAATATGCTGGTGCCAAAACCCGCTCTTTGGTTAAGTTCAATTTGTTAGATTGAGAGCTTTTATTGTTTTTCTAGTCTCTGTTCCTCTTTATATGTAGATAGTGAAAGGTATAATAGTTTAATATAATATATGTATCAGTTTTACACACTTAACGAAGACACCTCAAAGTGAGTGTTTTTCCTGTTATTGTTTTTTTTATGTTTTTTCGCTCTCTTAGCATCATTACCAAATTCATGAATCTTATTTTGGTTGTTTCAGAACTCTCCCCCTCAAACTACAAATATGTGGATGCACTATTCGAGTGAATGGTATCCGGAGACAAATGACTTGGGTTCTGCTATAGAAAGGCTGTCTTGCGAGTTAGCTGATTTGAGTTGGGACGCTCTGCATGCGTCAAATTACGATAGTGATATATGTTTCGATCCTGAAGAAGTGCAGAAAGTTCTGCAGCTCAGTGAAAATTACGAACTTGGCGTAGCGCTGTGTAATGCTTATTCTAATGGAAATATCGATTTGAATCACTTCTGTAAGCTTATAATTCAAGCTGACTTGAAAAATTTTCTCTCTGGCATATACTGTTACCTACCATCGACTATCATAGATGAATACCAGCTGAAGACATTGGATCCCAACTCACAACAACAGGTGGAGAGTGAAGAAGATGAAGAATTGATGTAAACATTGAATGATTGATATATATTGTATATGAAACTATAAAAAGTATAAAGTAATAATATTTGTTTATTTTCATATGTTCACGATGAAATACAGTGGATAATGATTTACATGTCATTCTTATGATAAACCAATATGAACAGATCCAGTAAGAGCACTATAGCTCAAAAAAGCATCATGTAAAATGAGTGCATATACTTTGGTATTCGCTGGAAACTTCAATTTACGTGTTTCAAACTCTATTTTGATGTCAACGGTGGATGATTTCATGGCATCTGGTTGGTGTGAGCAGTCAATCACAAATATGGGGTTGCTGCGGAAGCTGCTAATATTCATCATTGGTTCACTTATTGCTCTATCATAGTAGCTACGTTGAAAATTCTCATATGCGTAGTATGCAGATGAGTCTAACTTCTTGTCGAAATCCAAATTCCAACGTTCATATGGAAAGACTTCAGAGTTCAAATGTACTCTGATATTACTTATATCAGCATGTTTGAATTCCGTTGCATCCTTTGATAAAGAGTTAGATTGTGTGGTGTGCTGGAAGCCAATTATGATGAATCGAGGTCTTTCTAGACTGTTGGTTGTTTTCACAGCCCACATATCTGATGCCGTTTCACGAAGTAAAGGTAACTCATAAAGATCCCACATACGATAAGCTACTTTCACTATAGCATTATTGACACTTTTGTTGATACGACTCAGAAGTTTCAATTTTTGACGATCTTCTGGCACAATATGTCTGATTCTCCATTCGACCTTGTTGATTTGGAAATTAGCCTCAACTTCCCCCATATATGCATTTTTGTAATCTTCAGCAAATCCCATGAGGTACTTCAAAGGTAATTTACCACTGAAAACTGTACTGGTTGAATCCCATATTGGTTGATCAGTTTGGTTGAGCCCCCAACCTACAGATAACAATGAATTAGCATGCGTTCCTCCGAATGATACCATAGTTTTCATTGTAGTGACTATGCCAGGTTTCCGAACAACAGCCACTTGTTCACCACCCATTTCATAACGAATCTCGTCGAACAAGAAAGCGAGGGCGTTATTAGAGAGGTAGCATGTCTTTGTGGCATCAGTAGGATTGAACTTTCCTTCGATATAAATGTAACTCTCTGCGATATCGAGTATCAGATCTTGAAAGTTGATTGGAATTCTGATTTCGTCGGAATTATTGAAATATGGTGAACCATATGGTTTGTATGTATGCTCATGCAGACTTATCAACGAACGGTCGAATACAGGTTCCTCGAAAACTTCCAGTTTCTCACTTGTGGTAAGAGTGGCCATATTACTTGCTTCGTTTGTAGCGTATTTTCAAACCGATGGATTTCAGGAATTTTAGGCTATCAGCGCTTATCCTATATCTTGATCGTTTAGCAGACACACGTGGAATGAAGTGATTTCGATGTTTCCTCTTCTTTTTACATACATCATTACCATTGCCACCACCACCACCACCATGTTTAGGTAACCTCTGTCGTCGTTTGCTAAAGCAGAATCCCATCATTTATTCCAGTTACAGTTTCACCAATTCCAATTTTATTATAATTCTTTCACCATTGAAATTAATCAACAACCCATTATCATCCAAGATGCGTAGTGTAATGTTGTCGAGATACTGACGACCTTCTGGTTTGATCGGCATATAAATAATATTTTTTGGCTCCTTGGTGAGTTTGTAACCAGGCTCCACATCAATGTCGAACTCAAAAATGCTGTGAACTTCCCCCCCATTTGAATATGCCCCAGATGTCACGTTGCAGTCAACACGAATTATTCTGACGTTATTGATATTGACAGGCAATGTCGATTCGTGAGTTTTTCCACTTTCGAACACGCTCCTTTCAAATCCTAAAAGGTTAGCGATCGAGTTTTCATGTTTGAGATTTATATGGTATTTTGATCGTATTTCACATTTGAGAGTGTTGTTGTTAGCATTCAGAGTAAATATTTCATCAATATTCTTGTCAACGCCATCTGCAGACTGTGGCTCCTTGGATTTGATGAATCTCTGTATGGCATTATTGATTTCAGTGATTTCATAGGCTCCAGGTGGTATTTTAATTATGATTGGAGGTGAATTAACTCTCTTAGAATAACTGATCACGTTATTATGCACATCCACATTGAATATTGAATTGTAAGAGTAGAAGCCGTGTAAGCCCAAACCATATTTGCTACCTGTATCCAATTCAATGGGTGGATAGAAGTTGGCACTCAACTCACTCGATTCTCCCGACAGTGTAAACGTCCGTGACATGACTAACCAGTTTTTTGACGGATCAGTTCATTTTATTGTTGATGACATTGACGCTGTTGGTGGAGAAATCGTCGTTTTTTGGGTGGAGGTTGTGAATTGATATCCACTTCGTTATTTGCTGCAACATTCACTTCTCCCACCCTACAGTAGCAACAAAAGATTTTTTGAGGTGTAGGTCCATCATTCACATCGGAAATGCCACTATCACCGTCATCATAATGATCTTGACAATATTGATACTTCAATATATCAATATCATTCTGAAGGTGTACAGGTAGTTTATCCCACACGAGAGGAATTTCTCGAGCCGCACATCCAATTAATACCTCTTTTGGCATATCCGCAAGCTGCTGTTTGGTCATTTTCTGTAAGCTACGTAATCTGGAGTAGGCAATCAACGAATGTCCCATTCTTTTGATACTCTCACGATCCTGTGCGGGTGTTATATTCATGACGTACGATCACAAAGAAACTTCAAACACAAATGACCACACCAAACTGTGTTGAATTTCTGCTGTCGTTGATAGTTATATAGGATTTTAGTGATCGACCTTGAACCGAAATAATGAACCAGCTCTTTGGGAGGGGGTAAGTCGCCGAAACTGTCGTAGTAATTCACCAAGTGATTAATCTTTTTGTATGCTACCCAATGAGTCCCAGAGCCATGTCGACCATCCAAATTCACAATGCCAGATTCATATCTGAGCGGTCCTGATGGTGGTAGTTCATCTCGCATGAACACACCACGAAAATATGGAACTCTCATTTTCTTGGCAAAGAATTCGATATCGATGTTGGACAATGCTCTTCGGGGTAGCATATCTAGAAGTTTTTTGACTTCTGCGGTTTCAAATATAATCCAAGTCCTTTACGATACGGTTTCAAATACAGTCCCTTGCCACGTTTACCCAGAGCAATGGCCTCCATGTTTTTATTATGTCTGTTCGCCTCCATCAATTGCTCCCTACTCGCTTTTGCAGTTTGTATCGCTTTGGTTATACCTGCTGTAGCACCAGCCAAACTTCCCAACGCTGATAAACCAGCGAAAATGGGTATGAGAGGTAGAATACCACCAAACTTGGGAATTGGTATAATGCGAGGGGTACGAATTCTTTTTTTTCCACCCACAGCTTTGGTATATTTGCGAGCAGCCTTCAATGCAATTTCGGTAGCTTTTTTCGAATTCTTGGTGATAAAGCTCTCCCCTCCAGCCTTATGTAGAATGTCACGAACTTTTCTGACAATACCGGAACCGAAAGCCACGTATTTTTTGCCAACTTTTGATGTTTTTTTAATTTTAGACTTCTTGATACCTCGTTTCTTCACTGATTTATGACGCAAGTTGGATGATGACTCACAACCCATACCGAACCGACGTTTTCCTTTCATTATAGTTGTTACTAACCAGGCGGCTCCTTTTTCTGCAAAAGTGGCGTCCTTTGACTTGAATATCTCCCAAGCAGCTTCCTCAAGAAGTCGATCCGCTTCGTGTCTAGCAGATAAGTCGTTTTGATTCTGTAAGTAAGTCAAATCATGCTTTTTACAGGCAATATCGAGTCGATTTATGCCGGGATCTCCTCTTGCTATTCTTTCTTGTACTTTGGTGCCAGGACCACAATACTGATAGCCGCCAGGTAGGTGTAATTCAAATGGTAGCTTGTTGATGAGAGAATTGACTAAACCGTTTCCGCCAACTTTATTAGAATTCGAACTTGTACGTCTGCATCCGTTGAACATTATCATTTAAATAAGGAGTCAACCTTCTGGCACCATTTATATAGTCGTCGGCTGTCTTACGATGCGTATTGAAAAGCAAAATCAGGAATTTGCTATCGATAATCTGGATTCTAGTGTTGGATGTGGATTACAAAGTAACGTTGAACGACGGCATGGATCCTTACTTCCAATATCCGTTCGTGGTCTCATCATTGGACCATCAAATTGTGGCAAGACAAATGTGATGATTTCTTTGCTAACCCACCCATTGGGGTTACGCTTCGCGAATGTCTATCTCTATTCAAAATCCTTGTATCAGCCCAAATATGAGTACCTACGAAAAGTATTAACACCAATCAAAGGATTAGGGTTTTACACTTTTGGTGATAATTCTACTGGAATAGTGGAACCATCACACGCCAAATCGGATTCAATATTCATTTTCGATGATGTTATATGTGAAAAGCAGGATGTTATCCGATCATATTTCAGTATGGGTCGTCATAAGAATGTAGATTGCTTCTATCTTGCCCAAACATACTCTCGTGTTCCAAAACAACTGATTCGAGATAATGCAAACTTTATTGTGATATTCAAGCAGGACGATACCAATCTCAACCACATTTACTTGGATCATGTGTCACCCGACGTAACTTACAAGCAATTTCAAGATATGTGCGCGAATTGTTGGAGTGATAAATACGGATTTCTGGTTATTGATAAAGATAGGGAGGTGCAAGATGGGCGTTATCGAAAAGGGTTTGATGCATTCATATATCCCTGATGCCACCAATCCATTCACTTCAATTGTGCAGTGGACAGTGTCGATGATACTTCAGCATTTGTAATATCATAATGCACGGTGGAAACACTGAAGAAATCACTTTGAAACGGAAATTAGTTGAAGCAACGGATGCAGTTCGTAAAAAATTCAATTATATAAAGGGTAACCATGCTGATAATCGAGCTGCACTCGAAAAAATGTATGAACCGATTACGGTGCCATTGAAAGAAATATCAGCCAACACCAAAACATCCCAAATGAACCAGTCGAAAACACCAATACCAACATTTTCCGGAACAAAAAACACAGTATTCACACCGAAAACTATTAAAACTAGCACATGGCTTCCCGAAGTGATGAAGTTCGATGAATTGGATGATGAAAATACCAGTTATAATGCTAATGAATCACTTTCAATGGGTACACCATCCTCCCCAACGACAACTTCAGATTTTTCCCAAATAGGTGATGATGAGATACAAAAACATATCGAGAAGTTATCATCAGGTTTATCTTCATATGACACAGTTTTTGGTATTCGAATAGACCCCCAAACCAAAAAACTACAAATGGGTGTTACCAATGTGGAGTTCAATGAAGGAAAAATAATTTTCAGAGAAAGTGGTAAAGTAATCGGCATTTATAAGGGCACACCTGGTCTATTTAAGTTGATATTAATGAAAGTACCTTCGGGGAGTTTTTCTACGGCCGATCTGAAAACGTACGGTGAAATACTAAAGATGACAAAAGTTGCATATAAAAACTATGACCAAGAACAGGGTTTCATAACAAAAAATTGGAAGAAATATCAAGAAATAATCTTACCACTACTCTACACGGGAAGTATTCAAGGAAATCCTAGGATAGAAGGTGGGGGACTAGTGAAACTACCCATTAAGAAAGTTCATTGCGGCAATCAAAAACAAACTTACATTTATTGGAATAAAATGGAAGAACTAGTGGAGCGACTCCGTTTACTCTGGAGTTCAAAGTTGGCTGGACACACTGGACATGATAATGAAATTTTAGCATTAATAGAAGAATTGCGTGAAGAAGGTGTAGTCTACTGACAGCAACATTATATATCTAATAGTACATGTCGAACTCGATCAGTCGTATGTTGATTCTCCAACAATGCATACAACAATTGATAAATTTGGTCGGAGAAAAGGTGGAGTTGGTAGAGCGATTCCTGGTAAACCCGGTGTGGGATTCATTCTGACACCGGATGGAAATTATAATATTCAAAATAAAAGGATGCTGAATGTTGGTGAACCTGTTGAGTTGAAAGACTCAGTCACCAAAGGATATGTTGACGATAACATTAGAGAAACTAAAGAAGTAACTCTAAACGCTGTTCAAGAGTCTATCATCGCAGTGCTACGAGATGCCAGAGCGTTCTTTGATGCACGAATAAGTGACCTCAGATTTGTTATCGGTAAGAAAAATGATACATTTTCGGAAGAGATCATCAAGTTGACTAAGGAAATTGATACCTTGAGGGATCAACTCCATAATTCGACAAAGAATGTTGATATTTTAGCTGAGAGAGTTACCAAAGTGGAGCAGTCAATTCCCAAACCTAAACACTGGAGGACTGGACAACTAGCTCTTCCACCTGCGTGGGAACCCACTTCTGTCATAGAAAGTTGATATGAGTGCTGCTAAAAGGCAAATTGTGAATGAGTTGCATAAGCCAACTCGTCGAAATTTTCCTCGAAGAAAAACCGTAATAAAGGGATTTTCAGATTTGTGGCAGATGGATTTGATGGAGATGCAGCCATATGCTAAGAAAAATAGAGGTTATAGATACATTCTCGTAGTAATCGATTGCTATTCAAAGTATGTATGGTCAAAACCTCTCAAAAACAAAACTGGAGTTGCAGTCACAAAAGCTATGGCCAGTGTATTGAAAGATGCGAAGTTTTGCCCCCAAAACTTACAATCCGATCAAGGTTCTGAGTTCTATAACTCAAACTTCTCATCGCTAATGAAAAAGAACCATATTAATCATTATTCGACATTCAGTACTAAAAAGGCTGCAATTGCTGAGCGTGTTATAAGAACATTGAAAACTTGGCTCTATAAGGAGTTTTCACTTCAAGGTAACTACAAATGGTTGAATATTCTTCCCACCATCACTGATCGGTACAACAACAAAGTCCATCGCACCATCGGTATGAAGCCTGCAGATGTTACACCTTCTACAAAGTTGGATATTTATTCGCAATCTCGGGAGAAGCTACAACGATGGCAAAACACTGGAAGATGTAAAAAAAGTAAATTCAAAATTGGAGATAAAGTCAGAATCAGTACGTATAAAGGTGTTTTCGACAAGGGTTACACTGCAAACTTTTCAACAGAAATCTTCACTGTCGTGAAAGTAAACAGTACAGAACCCGTAACGTATGCACTTGAAGATATGGATGGACAACCAATCAAGGGTGCTTTTTACGAAATGGAATTGAATAAAACGAAAGACCCACATACATATTTGGTGGAGAGAGTATTGAAGAGAAAAGGAAACCGTCTTTATGTGAAATGGCTCGGATTTTCCAAAGATCATAACTCATGGATCGATAAAAGTTCATTAGTATAACGAATTGTATTTGATGTAGCAATACACTGTTCACATGTATCAATAAAAATAAAATATATTGTTTTACTTTTGAATCATCATTGAGTCCATACCTATGACAAAACACCATCTCATCAGTTCATTGATTAATGATACAAAAAATATTTCAAAGAATTTATTATTCGAAACTTTGACAAAAAAAGCAGTTTTTATGAAGTTGATTGTTCTTCTGCGAACTCCACAAATGCTGATTTGCGATGGTTGTGAATCTTCTTCCTCTTAATCTGTCCTTCACGGTCGAGACACCAACAGTTCAGGAAGTGTACCTTTCCATTGGGGTAGAGTGCACCAACCTTTTCACATAACCCCCATCCACTTCTGCATATACTGCATAAATTGTTCCAACAGTCTGTGGTGTAATTATCACATTGAATGCAGCGTGACCATGTTGGTTGATTCTCCACTATTGAACACTTCACACAAATGTTCCGATAGATGCCCATATTACTGCATTCTATTCTCTCGAGGCGACACTTGGAACACAGAAGAAGACCATCTCCTGAAGTTGACCCCAAATCTGGCTGCTCTGGAGGCGAAACGGGGTTCCATAATATGCAAGTCTTACATAGCCCACTGCACGGATTGATTTCATCTTTGCGACGGGTAGTCTGACAATTAAAACACATAATGTCCCCACGGATCTGTATTGGGTATACACATATTTTAGCTTTAACATCCCATTCTTTTGGAAAAGGCATTTTGTTAGTTCAAGTTCGGAGTAGATTCTAGCTAAAGATATTAAAACTGAATATATCTTTTCATGGAAGCCCCTCACTGATATATATCATTCAGTAAATGGTGGGGGTAGACAAGGTCACATTGAGGTCGATCCTTTTTTCAGAGTTGGGGGTGGACAAGGTCACATTGAGGTCGATCGTAATACAGAGTTGGGTGTTGACAAGGTCACATTGAGGTCGATCGTAATACAGAGTTGGGTGTTGACAAGGTCACATTGAGGTCGATCGTAATACAGAGTTGAGTGTTGACAAGGTCACATTGAGGTCGATCGTAATTCAGAGTCGACTTTAGGTGGGGTGCTACCACCATGATATAAAATGTTCGGTTTGTGGATTCAGAAGTTAGTATTCAGCAATTTTCCTGAAGAATACAACTCTTAGAATTGATCAATAGCAATATGGCTGCAAGAAATGATAACCTCGCTATGCTAGCGGCTGATGATATCAACAATCAGTGGGAGCAGTTGGAAGGTGATGATGTAGCTGCCGCCAATCCTTTCGAAGTAGAAGACTCCGATGAAGGTATCGATTGTGACGCCTACGTTGATCGCCCTGGAGATGTGTCTGGTGGCGTGGTGATTTCTAGGCAAGCTACACTCAATATCAGCAGCACCTTTGGCGATGCAGAATTGTTCTGCGTGACAGAGACCTATGTGGAGGTCGAAAAAACCGATGGTCAAACCGAGAAAATATGTTTGATATGTTTTCGACTATACTGGGGCATGAATGATAACGGTGGATGGTATGATCATGTATCGATCCATTTCACCTTGCCATTCATTCAAGTGACGCAATTATGTTGTAGAGCGTGTAATGATCCACTGCGTCAATTTCGATTGATACAGGTGTGTCATACATGTAACTCTGTTCAACCATTGCAACAGTGAGTGTGAATTAGGTTAGACTGTTTAGTCTTGGGGTGCATATGATTTGGTTGATGCATACAGAATGCTGCGCGGTTGGAGCAGCATTCAACCTAATCTCACACATTTATGTCATCTCAAAAATAAAACACGTACATTCATACAAACATTGAATATATTATATTATTGTCAATGAGGTAAAATCACATTAGAAAACCAATGTATCAGAGAATCTACATTACATTGTGTACACATATACTTTAAATTGGAGGTGATATGATTTGGGCAAAGAGTGGATGTTGGCTGATATTTTTCCACCATTCCATGCACTGAACCATCCAATCGGGATACATCCTGGACCGATGGAAAGGTCATTCCTATTTCTCGAATTTTGGTCAATAGAAAATCAGCTTTCTGACTACCCCTCACATAGATTAGATCAGTTGAATGTAAAAGGCTATTCTGCAGGATAGAGTCAACTTTGCAATAATCAATATTTCCCGATGAGTATGGAATGCCATGTATGAACTTTTCTAAGTACCTGCATGTCTTTTTGTCATTGTTTGACAGTGCTGCATACGGTTTCGGTGGTTTGAATAGGAAGTTGAGTCGTTGGTAACCGATGTGGATAGTAATTTCTTTTGGATGGAATACTCCATCGACAGTGAAGCCTTGGATGTCAACGAAAGCAATGCGCATGATGCGTGCGTCTTGAACTGGTAGTAGATTGCAAATGAATGATGATCGTACCAAACAATCTTATATTCAAACATCTCATTCGAATATTACAATGAATAGCAGATAAGTAACTTGTTTCTATCTCAAGATTGAAAATATCATGTCAGATGATTAGGCTGAATGCTGCCCCGTTACCCCGCAGCATTCTGTGTGTACCAGCCAGAAAGTGTGCACTCCAAGGACAAAAGTCCAACCTAATCATCAATGACAATGATGTCGGGTTCAGGGGACACTACAACAATGCCTTGTTCATTGAATGGTTCCACCCATAATTCAGGATCAATTTCAGGGCTAGGAGAGTCCCGAAATATGGGGAAGAATTCATTCATTACCCCAAAGTCCGCATCAGGATCATCAGGATCACCAAACTGCTCGTCATCACCGTCAAACCATGGAAGTTCGATGGTGCTATCTGACCATCCATCATAACCCGCAGCTAGGTCATCACTTTCATAATCAACCGTTGTTGAGTCAATTTCCCAAACTTGGATGTCACCATCGCTAGGAACATCGTCGAGTTGGTATTCAAAATGTGGTTCGCTAGTGGAATCAGCTTCCTGAATGACTGGTCGATTCATGGTGGAATTTGGATTGTGGAATTTTGAAGAACACAGCAGTATTTGTATGATTTGAGGAGGGTGGGGTGAAAAGTGGGGGTTTATTGCCCTTGAATGACCTTGACCTTATGAAGACTTTTGAATGATGAATCTTTCAGGAACACATCGTTCGTGAATAGTGTTGTCCTTCAGTAACCTTGATGTTTTCTGACCTTCAGTTAAATTTTCTGCCACTACTGGACACTATCTGCATGATTACTTTCGAATAATTTAGAGACTTTAAAACCCGAACCAAAGTAGTCATACTGACTTTCAAAAAATTTTGAGTTCTCAGAGAAATATCTACAAAAATGAGGTTTGTCCTTCAGTAACCTTGATTTTGAGAAATATATACACTAATGAGGTTCGTCCTTCAGTATCCTTGATTTTTCTGGTAGATTGAATTTTTTTACTTGAAACTACACATTCGAATACTCTTAATGTAAAGTTTTGAGACTGTTAAAACTATCAGAGAAATATTCACTTCGAATAGTCTTGCCCTTCAGTAACCTTGATGTCGAATATAGTTTTACCCTTCAGTAACCTTGATGTTGATGAACATTCACATTTGTTTTTATAATTCATTTCGATTCATTCTCATAACTTTTTCCAAAACAGTGTTTATTCAACATAGTTGTGATATTATTGTCCTTGAATGACCTTGACCTTATGAAGACTTTTGAATGATGAATCTTTCGGGAACACATCGTTCGTGAATAGTGTTGTCCTTCAGTAACCTTGATGTTTTCTGACCTTCAGTTAAATTTTCTGCCACTACTGGACACTATCTGCATGATTACTTTCGAATAATTCAGAGACTTTAAAACCCGAACCAAAGTAGTCATACTGACTTTCAAAAAATTTTGAGTTCTCAGAGAAATATCTACAAAAATGAGGTTTGTCCTTCAGTAACCTTGATTTTGAGAAATATATACACTAATGAGGTTCGTCCTTCAGTATCCTTGATTTTTCTGGTAGATTGAATTTTTTTACTTGAAACTACACATTCGAATACTCTTAATGTAAAGTTTTGAGACTGTTAAAACTATCAGAGAAATATTCACTTCGAATAGTCTTGCCCTTCAGTAACCTTGATGTCGAATATAGTTTTACCCTTCAGTAACCTTGATGTTGATGAACATTCACATTTGTTTTTATAATTCATTTCGATTCATTCTCATAACTTTTTCCAAAACAGTGTTTATTCAACATAGTTCTGATATTATTGTCCTTGAATGACCTTGACCTTATGAAGACTTTTGAATGATGAATCTTTCGGGAACACATCGTTCGTGAATACTGTTGTCCTTCAGTAACCTTGATGTTTTCTGACCTTCAGTTAAATTTTCTGCCACTACTGGACACTATCTGCATGATTACTTTCGAATAATTCAGAGACTTTAAAACCCGAACCAAAGTAGTCATACTGACTTTCAAAAAATTTTGAGTTCTCAGAGAAATATCTACAAAAATGAGGTTTGTCCTTCAGTAACCTTGATTTTTCTGGTAGATTGAATTTTTTTACTTGAAACTACACATTCGAATACTCTTAATGTAAAGTTTTGAGACTGTTGAAACTATCAGAGAAATATTCACTTCGAATAGTTTTGCCCTTCAGTAACCTTGATGTTGAATATAGTTTTACTCTTCAGTAACCTTGATGTTGATGAACATTCAAATTTGTTTTTATAATTCATTTCGATTCATTCTCATAACTTTTTCCAAAACAGTGTTTATTCAACATAGTTCTGATATTTCAGTCTGAATTGTGTTTGAATTGTGTTGAATATCATAATACCTTGAAAAATCTATTTATCTGAAATATTTCGATTTTTTTTTCGAGTAGAAATTTCCAATAAAAAAATATTTTATTATTTTTTATTGGAAAATATAAGAATATGATTATTAGTATTTTATTATGACGTGATTATATTTACAACAGAAAACAACTTAAAACTAACATCTATTTACATATCACCTAAATCTAACATGCAGTATGTATACAAAAACATTCATTAACCTAAATCTAATATACACAATAAACTATTCACAAAAAACAGAACTTTGTACAAAATAAATGAATGAATAAATAAATAAAAAGGTTAAGGCTTTCGCGGCCGAGGTTATTAGTATAACTACTTCTCTTCGGGCTTGAAGGCCGTCGTTCTTTGGAATTTCTTCCTGACGTTTCGCTAGCGCGAGTGGCCAGCTTCTTCATCGGAGATGAATAAGCCTCTGAAGAAGCTGGCACTCGCGCTAGCGAAACGTAAAAAATTCCAAAAAACAGGCTTGTCCAAAAATGAATGAATAAATAAATAATTATCGCTATGTTGGCGGCGATGAGGGTGGAATCAAACTCATCCACCCACTCAATACTTTTCCAAAGTCCCGCAATAAAGACCTGTACCGAGCTCTTTTCGCTAAAGCATCATGATGAATTCGGAGGTTTTCCTCCTTTTCATCATTGATGCTAGCGTCCCCGGCATCTAATGATTGGATCTGCCGTTGTAATTCATGAATCCGCCGATATGATTCTTCACGTTCTTCTTCATTCCGCTTCAACTTAGCGTCAAGTCGAATACACTCAGAATCATATTCGGCGCATTCAGCGTTTGCCTCGATTAACGACCTACTCCAAGTCGTCAGTCTGGCTTCCAAATTGGTTGTCCAAGTGGAAGTTTCAACTTCGGACTGCGAGAAGGTCATTTCGGGTACGGTCTCTCTCGCGGGTCTTTTAGAAACCGGATCTGCCCCTATCCCTTGAGAAGGCTGCTGTGCCTCCCTCTCTTGGGATGACGGTGCAGATTCAATTTCTGCAAGAGGTGCAGGTCATGGCCACAACTTATACGGTGTAGCCTTCGCACACCTCTTACGAAAGGAATCGAGTTTGCCGCCAACTCGCCCACGCACTGGCGCAGGCAACTTCCTCGCAGCAGCAGGCGTCGGCCTTGTTTGCCGCTTTTTTGTTGCGGCTTCCTCGGCGGCTGTGGCTTCTTCTTCGGCGGTGCCCGCTTCTGCCGCTTGCTGTCCGCTGGTGGACTGTCAGCCGCCTTCCTCTTCAGCCCACCACATTTTTTACTCTGAGGTTGTTCAACAAAGTCATCCTCAGAGTCGGACAGCGGAAAGAATTTCGAAAGATCCTTTCCCCTCGAAGTTGGGACCTTCTTCTTTTCTATCTGCGTACTTTTGGACACCGACATCTTTTCCGCCATATCCAGCACACCATCCAACACTGGGGACATCTCCGACGACATCGTTGAATTCGGGTTGAATTCCCCGAAAAATGCCCCAGCTGGACCCCTCGATGTGGAAGGAATAGCCGCCTCAGTCCGCTCCTGTGCTGCAAGAAGCGGCATGTCCATCGCCGATGCCGCATTCGACTGCATCTTCACCTCTTTCACCACGGGAAAAGTTGTTGAAGTCAGCAATTTCTTCAAAGTAGACATGATACTGAAAATAGAAAATAATCAATGAAATATATGAATTTTACATACAAGGATGAAGTGAAAAATACCATACGAATGATAAGTTTCAATATGATGAATCAAAAATGAAAAATTACCAAATCAAATTCAAGTGCGAGCATGAAAAATTATACAACAATGTCAAACATAAGTCTGAAGATGAGAATCGAAAGGACAAAATGATAAATATTCATGTCAACAAATCAAATATTAGGATGTCGAAGTTAGCAGATTTTTCAAAGTAGGCATGTTACTGAAAATAGAAAATATTCAACGAGATATATAATTTTAACAATACAAGAATGAAGTGAAAAATACCGCACGAATCATAAGTTTCAATATGATGAATCAAAAATGAAAAATTACCAAATCCATTTAAGTGCGAGCATGAACATTATTGATGCCAGATATATGATAGAAATTCAGAAAACAAAAAAGAGAATTACTCATTCCAACATGAGTTCGAAAATGAACAAACAATATAAAATATAACCATGTCTAACATAAATCTGAATATGAAAATCGAAAGAGCAAAATGATAAATATTCATACCAAATTCGAATTCCGAAAGCAGAAAATCAAACAAAGAACAATAAAAGCAGATACAAGCAGACAGACAAACAAAGAACAATAAATTCAAAGCAGGTACTTACATAGGGTATAAATCCGTAATCTGGCACTGGCTCAAACAAACACAATAATCCGCAGGTACTCGACACTGGAGTGAAAGGTTCCGACTCAACTGATGACTGAAGTGGAATGATTTGAGTTCTGCTACTCTGAGAATATGAAATGGTTCACTGAGTATACATTTGCAACGCCCCTTCCCCCAAGTACCTGCGTCGTTCTTTCCAAATTCTTCTATCAGAGAAATACTCACTTCGAATAGTTTTGACCTTCAGTAACCTTGATGTCGAAAATAGTTTAACCCTTCAGTACCTGCGGGCTGCGCCCAGCGGCACAGATGATATGAATGAAATAGGTCGTTCTTTCCAAATTCTTTATTAACAAAAGCACAGCATTCCAATAGTCACAGCATAAAGATTTTACAGTCACTGTTTGATTTCATTTATTCGATTGCTCTTCCAATAGTTTGATGAGAAGATCCAATTTATTATCGGCGATATATTTTTCAGTTTCTAGTGTTTCCAGAAGAATTCTGAAGTTCTCATCGGGCTCAGTTTAGTAAAATTCAATATCAGTATGACCCCACGGCAATGTTTTTGTAGTGTTGGGAATAATGAATCGCTTATCATCCTTATGGGACAAAGCGACTTTATTACACATCAATGTATGTATATCATGTAAATTACTCCTGAAAACATTCATCTTTCTAAGGATCACACCACCTGATTCGACGATATTCATATAATCGTCAATTGAAATTTGATTTCTGACAACGGATTTTTTTATACCTTTAGCTTTTTTCATCTCGTCAGATATACTTTTGACATGGTAAGCTTTAGCACCGGTACCGTAAAAACTGATAATAGGGTCATTTGGGAGTTCATCCTTCATTTTTCCAACCACTGATTTACTTACGGGTATATTGAATTTGTTAGCTGCACCATAATTCGAAGTATCAAATTTATCAGCATTTTCGATCATGAATTGATAAAAATTATCAGTTTCAATTTTCAGTATCAAAGAATCGGTATCAGTATAGAGAAGAGAAGCTTGCGATCCGTAATGTTTTTTAATTGTGTCATAGAAAAAGTCGTATATAACAGTTTTTGACATATCTAAAATAGAGAATCCCAAATACAATGGTTTGTTATAGCAAATATTGACTTTACCCATGTGTATAGCCACAAAATCCTCAGAGAATACAGATACGGTTTTAAAATTAGGACGAGCTATGAGAGAGTTAGCACCCATAACCCTTCTTATAGTCTTTCAATGGGCAACTAGTCGGATATCTTTTCTATTATTAACATTCTCACAGGTCTTACCGAATATACTGTTTGTATTGAGTTTAAAATAACCCTTTTCGAATTTATTCGAAGCCTTATTCCTCAACTCAGTATTCAGATCTATATACTTTTTTACCATGGTGATTGATTGAATCTAAAAATCCTGTGAGTTTTTATTACCATCAAACCATTACGGACTGCTTGCTTCAAGTTTCTATAATGGACAATATATTTTTTTTTATCATTCAAATTCGGAATGAGTTTTGGTATTTTGGAATTTGAATTAGGTGGTATGATACTTTCTACTAAAAAGGGTGAATCTGAATGAAGATCGTGCAATTCTACAGGATAGTGCACATCTACTTCCAAAATGTATCCTTCGGAACTATCATCAGGAATACTATTGATATCTAATTGACTTATTTCATATGGAGTGAGCCATGTGAATCCTCCTGATGGAAGTGATTGCGACATGCTATGACCATAGAGGTTTGTTGCATCCAAATACATAATGAAAGAAGAAGGTTGTTCAGGGTTATAATTTGGAAGAAATTGATTATTTGCAATGTGTTTTCTCTCAGAACATTGACTAACACCACCACGTATACCCTTTTGGAAAAAGTGTACCATATCGATATCGGTTAATAATTCTAACTCTACACCTGTATATTTTAACATTGCATCCCAAGACAGACCTGGGGAAGTGAAATAATGAGCAGGGTCTAATTTATATGTTTTCAAACTCATGTTTCTGAAGTTCTCAAATATGTCACACAACAACAAAACATCACATTTCAAGTATATATATATATTCACCTAAATTTCGGCAATTGAACATATTCCAAACCTTACTCGCCCGATCATAATCAACTTCAGAAATATGCTTTTCACTCAATTTGTCATAAAATTCTGCCTTGGAAGGTAAACATGGATAATTCAATTTATCTAAAGAATCAATGAAACTATATGGAAAAACACCTTTCTGACGCATGAGATTACATTTTTCAACTTCCTGAAAATGCTTTCTCATCTCCACAAAATGTTCATCATCTAAATTATCACCTAACTCTTGCAGAGAAGCGGCCAAGAATTTAAAACTATCGATGAATCTCAATTTTAAAAATATTTTCCTCATATAACCATCTCGTTCAGACTTATTCTCCATGAATATATGTTTCGTGAAAGATATATAGTTTTCTTTAGTTTGTACGATAAAGTCAACCTTGTCTTTGTTACCACACAACTCTTTCATAAATAAATGACAGTCATAACCACTGAGATTATGGAATATTATTGGAACAAAATTGGGTAACTCGAAATTGAGGTTACATTTTGAATGCGCCGCTCCATTTCTCTTTTTGCCTGTTAGGTGGCAGTGGTCACGTACTTTAACATCACCATCCTCAAATGGTTTTTCGCATATTCCACATGTAGTGGCAATATTAAAGTCACGCTCTTCCACAACAGTCAAAGGAGTCATGGGGATGACATTCTTCAAGTATTTATGATATATATCAGTGAGATCGGCCTCCAAGTTTGTAACAAAAACTTTACCGGCCTCTACACCTCTGTATAATACAAATTTCGAAATGGAATCATCGAAACAACACTTTATAAGATACGAGAAAGCATATGGCTCATGTACATAAGTCCGATTGGTGTAGGAGTAAGCAGGATTTGGTTCCGTTGTATGCACCGGTTTCAGAATTGATTCGAAATCGGCGTATACAACAAACGGAACTCTCAATTGTTTCGTTCTATATATATATATATATATATATATATATATATATATATATATATATATATATATATATACATATATATATATATATATATATATTCACCACTCCCCCTCCCCAAGTATGGATTGATGATCAACTACAGAAATATGTACCGTGCTTGTCTTGAGAAGTTCCAACAAGTTCAAGGTTATTCAAGGGTGATGCTAACAGGGTGCTTGGGTCCGTTTGACAGCGAATGTGATCAAGGTTATTTGTAGGTCAAAATTATTCTACGTGAATATAGTCTCTAAACTTTCCACTGTTTCGAAACAATTTGGAATTTGACATTGCACAAAGTCATTACTCAAAGTTATTGAAGGTCACAAGAATATATTCTTCAATGTCATTCAAGGGCAACGCTGTTCAAGATAGACCACGCCAACACTTAAGGGTATTCAAGGTCAAACTTGCATGCGCTTGGTAGCACACACATCAAAGGTCATTCAAGGTGACTCGTCTTCAAGGTTATCCAAGGTCAAACTTGCATGCGCTTGGTAGTACACACACCAAAGGTCATTCGAAGTGACCCGTCATCAAGGTTATTCAAGGTCAAAAGTGGTGGGGGGAGGTCTAAGTCCGTTCTATCCCTTCTACTTCCAACTTACATTTTCATTCATTCTGTTTGACGCTGTCATACTGTCTGTTTCTCGATTGAAGTCTTTTTGGAAAACACTTTCCGTATATCGAATATGTAACCTGCAATCAGAATCAGGAGTTTTCGGAGTTGCGTACGCGTCGCCGAACGCTTGTTGATTGGGGGACCAAAAACATGCCTGATGAACACACACAGACGAACATAAGCCACTTTTTTTTTTTGGAAATATATTGATAATAGTACAATGTTGTTGCATTTTATGCCAAAATGTTGATGATGATTTATTTATTGATCCCAAAAAACATTTCTGTTGAGTTCCGAACGTCTCAGAGTATCAATATTAGATATATTCGAAATGATTTTATTCAAAGAATAATGTTTGGAGACTATTGTAAAATTTATTTTCAATACCTGGGAATTTCTGAACTCAATTTCTCTAAATCTTCTGTTGGAAGAAATTTGATAATCCCTCAATAGCCCCCATTGTGTTCAGGTATACCTAAAATTAAGTTTGGGTCTGGGTATACATAATCCAGCTAACTTTTCGAACGATGATGAATTAGTCTACACTTATTGCGATCTTAGTTCGATTTTATCATTCCAAGAAACATCAGATGTTTATGAATAGGGACTTCAACTTGTAACAAAATGCTAGGTGCCCAGTTACAGATTGCTATCAACGGCTGTCGTGATTCTCGTTCTTCCTCATAGATGTCGATACCTGACTGTTTTCATTCCAATTTGTTCGAATTCCGTTTTTCTGTTGAATACCTAAAGATAACATTTAGAGATAATTGGTTGCTCGTTGCCATCGTACTACGAAAAGCAAATTGTTGTTTAAAAGCCCTTGGGTTCGTTCACTAAAATTTGTTATACAAATTACGGGTGCATTGCCTGGTTTTAGGTAAGTTCATTGTTGATGATCGATTTACTGCGCACTATTGACTAGTTGCTATTTTTTAGACTGTTAATTTGCTGAAAAACGCTGTACAATAAATTACTGTTTCTCCTGGCATCTGCATATTCCTTATTGACGAACATCTCGTTACATCTGGCGCTCAACACGGGGAATAAGGAAATGGAGAAATCAGTACCGTATAATTTGAGAAACTAACCAATACCACAAAATACTGGAGCTATCCCAAAAAATCAGGATGCAATAAACGATAGCCAAAAAGCTCAATCAAACCAGGAGCAGGTAACACCACAGCAGCAAACAGGTAGGAGACATTTTTCTTTCACTTCCCACCCGAATGATGAATGTAATAGAAGAATGCCTCGAAGAATTTTTTCGGCTGAAAGTAATCACGAAAATGAGCCACGAATTAGTAACTTCCAGCTTCCTCGTCGACTGCCTGGGCAACAAGAATGTGATCTATTTCCTACTACAGTTCCTCAGCATAACACAAATCACGTTCCAAGATTTGAAAGAGAAACTAATTCACTTCTGAATATACCAAGAACGTGTTTCAATCACATTAGTGAACAACAGTTACATACGAATTCAAATCCCAGTGCAGGTTTTGGCTCAGCGGCCGATAGAATTGTAAATAATGTGTCAGAAAAATTTTGCAATATGAAGGTCCATCCATCTGTTACAATCAATGACCAAAGAACGTTTAATCCGCCAAGGGATACAGCTTCCTTTGCCGCACAGAACTGTCGAAACGAAAATCATAGTTTCGGAAATTTGTATCCACCAACTAACACAAATAATTTGAATAATTTGTATAGGGATAAAAATGAATTAATTAATATTGTATCCCAGGTAGTAGTAGCCTTGCAAAACTTACCTAATTCCAGGGCAGATAGTGCCACGAATCAAAATAGATCTTTTCTCAGCCAGTCAGAGGTAGTTAATAAATTACCAATATTTGATAATAGGGGTGGTCTACATCCCATCGATTTTCTTGAACAGTTAGAAGTTTTTTATAATTTGGAACCAGTTCCTATCCAATATTTTAAATATGTTATTTCAAATCATATGAAAGGCGAAGCAGCGTTATGGAGTCAAGCGTGTCTAGATAATTTCACAGATTTCGCGACTTTTAAAGTTGCATTTATTCAGCAGTTTTGGAGTGAGGACATTCAGGAGGACACCTTAGATAGGCTGAAGAAAACTCGTTATGACGGTAAAGGTTCTTGTGTTCAGCATTTTTTACGGCTTATGTCTATGCATAAACATATAACACCGCCCAGTTCTGAGACTATTTTGATAAAAAAATTTGCTAAACTTTTTCCCCCAAATATTGCAAGTTGTTTGATTCTTTCTTCAAACTTTTCCGCTGCTTTAGAAACTTTGAGACAAGCGGACGGTTATTTTGCTCAAGAACATCAGGCAAATACTTATAAGAGTAATTTTTCAAATAATTCGGGAGCTCCTGTTCACGATAGTCGCGTCCGGCATCAGGGCACTTGGTCATCAAATAACAAGTATAATTCACGAAGGGATGGGGAAAAGACACCTCGGTTAGCTCACTTAGAGTTAACCAAATCTGCGGAAAATGATGAAAAATCTGAGATTTCGGAAAACGAAAGCTCACCTCACGAGAACGCCCTAGCGTGAGTGGTGAGTTTTCAAGGGCAAATTTACCCTCAAATAACCCTCGCGACGAATTAATTCGAGGGAGTGACTCGGAGTCCGACTCCGAAAATTTTTTTTCACCTTTTATATCTATAAAATTGTATAATTTGATTTTTCCCGCACTAGTAGACACAGGTAGTGAAATTTCATGTTTCAATGAAGAGGTTTGGTCCCAATTGCAACCATTTCATTCACAGATTCCTACTTTTCCATGTACTGGTATTAAAGTGACAGGCGCGTTCAAAGTAAAGCAACGAAGGGTTACCCAACAATCCCTCATTTCGTTCTCAGTCCTGAATCATGTTTTCCACTTCGAGTTCTTGCTTGTGCCCGATCTGATATGCCAATTTATCTTAGGAATGGATTTTTTACGATCTACTTTCACAAGGTTGGATTTCACAAAAAACATAATGAGCTTCAAAATCAACAACGAGTGGGCCGATGTTCCGATTATCGAGGAGGCAAGTGTTTTTTTCGGATCAGAATGTTTCGATATCAAAAGTATCGCGATAAAAAACTCTCCAGTTTTTTCTGGTATCTCGGCTGACTCGGAACTGGCTAAAAACCTCAACGATCTTTTGGAGACTTCTCCGTTAAACGAACAACAAAAGGTTACTTTAAAGTGTTTACTAAGCGAGTTTTCTGATCTTTTTTCCGAAATCCCGGGTAGGACAAATAAGTATGAACATGAAATACGTATGAGGGACACTAAAGAGTTTTTTATGAAACAGTACCCGGTACCTCTTTCTTATAAACCCATCGTTAAAAAACAGTTAGAAAATATGGAGAAATGGGGTGTCATAAAGCAAACAGCTACTCCGTATGTGTCACCTATTTTGATAACGTTAAAAAAAGACCATTCTGTTAGGCTCTGTTTAGATGCCCGTTATTTAAATACGTTAATGGAGAAAGAATACGATTCGCCAAGGCCTATGGAGGAAATTTTGCGTGGCATCACGAGTGTTCGGTTCATGTCCTCGCTTGATTTCACTTGTGGTTACTGGCAAATTCCTCTTTCCGCAGATTCTCAAAAATATACTGGCTTTAAATTCGACGGAAAAACCTACTGCTTCCGTACATTGCCATACGGTCTTAATACCAGTGTTAGCACATTTGTGAGGTGTTTGAATAAAATATTCGGGCCAGAATTTTTTGGTGATTTACGTCGATGACCTGCTTATTATTTCCGATAATTTCGAAGAACATCTATGCCATTTGAGAAAAGTATTTAGTACTTTGAAAGAAGCAGGTTTCACTTTGAAACTGAAAAAGTGTAAATTTATTAGGAATGAAATGCCTTTTCTGGGTTACTTATTAGATACAAAGGGAATACGTCCCGATCCTATCCGTACGCAAGCGTTGCGTGATTATCGGGTGCCGAAAAATAAAAAAGAGTTACAGCGATTCTTGGGCCTAGCTAATTTTGACCGTTCTTTCTGTAGTAATTTCTCGGCAATTGCATCTCAATTGACCGCTCTTTTGAAAAAAAAATCTTCGTGGCGTTGGACCAACTTAGAACAAAGCGCTTTTGATAACCTGAAGGAGCGTCTCGTGAATAGTACGCATTTATATCACCCGCGTGCCGACCTTCCCTTCTGTATCGAGACCGATGCATGCGATACTGCACTCGGTTGCCAACTTTTCCAAATGGTCGATGGCATTCGGTATCCCGTCGCCTGGGCGTCGCGTACTCTACTTGATCGGGAGACTCGGTACTCTATAAATGAGAAAGAACCACTCGCTATTGTGTGGGCCCTGAATCGGTTTCGTATTTACCTTCTAGGGAGAAAGTTTACAATTTTTACAGACAATCATTCGGTCACCTATCTAAAAACATGTCGTCTTCTTTCCAGCCGAATTTCGAGATATGCTTTAGCGATCCAGGAGTACGATTTTGATATTAAGCACATCTCTGGATCTCAGAATATAATTGCGGATGCATTATCTCGTCATTCTGCGGTTCGTCCACCTTCTCCAAGCGATAAACTTTTCAAAATACTACCTCTCTTGAGGTTACCAAGTTCTGTGCAGGCCCTTCTGAAAAATATTCGGACTCACCAAAACTCAGATCCGAAATTGAGTGATATAATTGCGAAGTACGAGGGCAGTGATGTGCTTCAAAAACGGTTTTTTTTTAATGACATTCTTTATACTTGTCAAAACAATGAAGAACACTTTTTAATGTGTATTCCAAAAAAATTGGCCCCAATGTTCGTCGAGGCGTATCACACTACCTTAGGGCATTTTGGTGCCTACAAAACTTGGAGGGCTTTACGAAGAGAACTCTGGTGGAATAACATGTTCAAGGACGTTAAAAAAATTGTTCAACAGTGCGAGATCTGTCAAAAAGCTAAATGCTCGATACTTCCGTGCCCAGCCTTACATTCTATTATCCCATCAAGCAAAAGCGAGCTGATTGCTATAGATTTATACGGGCCATTACCGATCAGTAGGGGAGGTGTGTCCTTTATTTTTGTATTATTGGATGTATTCACCAAATACGTAACCTTTTATGCACTTAAAAAGGCTACCACGCGTGCTATCCTCCATCGCTTTGTGAAAGATTTTCTTCCCAAAATGGGGCCTGTGAAATCGGTCTTGAATGATCACGGGACTCAGTTTACCGCCGTGAAGTGGAAGGAGACTCTGGCGTCTCTGGATATAAAAGTGATTTTCTCCTCAGTTCGGAGGCCTCAAGGAAATCCAGCAGAACGAGTCATGCGAGAGCTTGGCCGGTTATGCCGGACGTTTTGCCATGATCAACAAACCCGATGGGCTGTTGAGCTGGAAAAATTTTCTGTTTTTATAAACTCGGTTACTCACGCATCTACCGGTTTTAGTCCCCACGAGTTACAGTTTGGTACGGAAAGTCCAAGATTATTGCCTTCATTAGTCCAGGGGCCAGTATATGATGCCAACCCAACCCTAAGTCATGAAACTAAATTGAGGTTAGCCAAAGAATCCCTAGAGGGGCGGGCAGCCCGTCGGAATGCTCGAAATCCTTCTCGGCCGTATCGGCAGTTCTTGGAAGGTGAATTGGTTTTGTTGCGCGCGAACCCTATGTCATCTGCGTTGAAATCAGAAACTAAAAAAATGTTATTGCTTTTTGAAGGCCCTTACCGAGTAAAAAAGATGGTGAGCCCAGTCACCTATGTGTTACAAAATGTTGATTCAGATAGAGAACGGGGAACATTTCACGCCTGTCATCTCAAACGGTTCCAAGCACGAGAGCCTTCGAATCCTACATGACGTCATCGAAGGTCTGGGGGGGCAAGTTGTAACAAAATGCTAGGTGCCCAGTTACAGATTGCTATCAACGGCTGTCGTGATTCTCGTTCTTCCTCATAGATGTCGATACCTGACTGTTTTCATTCCAATTTGTTCGAATTCCGTTTTTCTGTTGAATACCTAAAGATAACATTTAGAGATAATTGGTTGCTCGTTGCCATCGTACTACGAAAAGCAAATTGTTGTTTAAAAGCCCTTGGGTTCGTTCACTAAAATTTGTTATACAAATTACGGGTGCATTGCCTGGTTTTAGGTAAGTTCATTGTTGATGATCGATTTACTGCGCACTATTGACTAGTTGCTATTTTTTAGACTGTTAATTTGCTGAAAAACGCTGTACAATAAATTACTGTTTCTCCTGGCATCTGCATATTCCTTATTGACGAACATCTCGTTACAAACTGAATGAATGAAATTTTAAATGATTTGGAGGAAAAAATTCCATACATACATAACACATTCAACAAAATTAGGTATTTATAAATATTTGAAATGGAATTTCGGCCTTCAAGTTTGTTATTCGGCATTATTTTGTTCATCTCATCTTATAATTGCATGTGGAATCGTTTTTTTTTCTGTTACTTCAAATATTTTGAAATAAGTGTTTACAATATTCTTCGATAGTTTTCACCAACCAAATAAATGGATTCCATTACACTTTAATTCACATGGCACTAGCAATCGCAAATATAGAAAAAATCATATAATGTCAAATGATGTTGTAGCAAATCCAGTAGAAGTCCAATTTACCTAATAGCTCAAGTCACAATTTCTTGTTTTTCGCCACATAATATTTCACAGAATTATTCGATCATATATAAGCGAGTTTATATTTTTTGAATAATAATGAATGACGCTAGCAACCTCGGATGTCAATTAAACAAAATATGGTCCAGCTCTATACAATAATAGTGGTACCTATGCTCAGCGAAATCTGTTGAACAATGTACACAAACCTAGGTAATAAATCAAATTTCATTTTTGTTTTGGTTGAGACCAAACCATTCCCAGTAGTTCATCGACTAATAGGTCACTTCGAGTTACGGCCTAGACAATAATTCTGAAATAATACAACTTGCATTCTTCAGTCGATGTTATTCCCAATTATGATCTAAGTGCACCCAATAACTAATGGGGAACTTCGAATCCAGGCAATGAATCCCAAATATTCCCACTTGTTTGGTTGATACTATTTGGAAGCATGCCTTTGGACGGTTCAATGACAATGAACGACTTTGAGTTACGTTCTTCAACTTATCACTACAGGACGCTCACTGACGGCGTAGGCGCGTATCAGGTGCCATCTACGATTGGGCTTATGAAGCATTGTTTGTCGAAAGCTGTATGCGGAAAATATTAAATTATTTACTCATGGATATTTGTAGATATATTTTTTTTAACTTCAATTCAAAAGTTCATTTCATTTGCGTAATATTACAAATGGAATAAATATTATATTGCAAATGATTAATTAGTGGAATCATTGCGCTATGGCATGTTTTCCTAATTCTAACATTCTCATGATATACGGGAAAATATAAAATTATTCACTCATGAATATTTGTAGATATATTTTTTATCTTCAATTTGATAGTTCATTTCATTTGCGTAATATTATTACAAATGGAATAATTATTATATTGCATTTTTTTGGTTAATTCAAAAAATCCCAGGAATATTTTGAGTCTAGGTGAATTTAGAACATGGGTTCGATGTTTCATTTTGCGCGTTTGAAGTTGAATATTTGTTACATTGAAAAAACATCACCTATTATTTACGAATTTTGTCAAATAACATGATGCAATAGTTGAAAATCATAAATTCGAATGAACTGTACAAGAACTCCTGAATTTGTGAAGAACTCGCGCCTGAGGGATATTATCGCGGCAACTTTGGATATGAATCGAAATACTAAAAACAATAAATCTATCGTTCAGAATATTATAAACATGAAAAATTTCTGAAAAATCTCCTGGAAAATCATACCATACGATTTACATATAAAATTGAGTTCTTAACAATTTTTCCGAATGATAATTTATATATATAGAGAGATTTTCAGCAAATTCACCAGATGGCGAAACTTTGCCACAGCTTATTTTGTTCCAATGAATAGGTCAAAGTTAGCTAGTTTCAATTCACCATCATTCGAAAAGTTTTCGTTTGGCCGACCTACTTGTGCCTGACGACCATAGCTCGAACATTTGAACAACGCTGCAGTACCTAACGACCCGACCATCTCAACAACGCTGCTTAAAAAAAAACACCAAATGTTAGTACATATTTTATTTTACAATAATTAATATTGTTATTGTATTTTGATATTGGGATTCATTTTTTTCCTCGGTCAGTATTTCCGCTGTTTCCATTATTTCTTAATTCAAAATTTTTATTGTAATTTTCTCATATTCAATCTTTATTCAGAATTTTTATTGAAATTTTCTCATATTCGAATTCATTTTTCATGAATATTTTTTTATTTTCATTTCCAGAACTTGTCTAACATGCCTTTAATTGATGACGATGTCAACCAGGTAACCCCTAAACGGCTGATTATCCATTCCAACATCATTTTACGAGGGACAAATAGTGTTACTCGCCCGATGGTAGTCTCCACTTCTTCTAGTGCCACACCGAGCGGAAAAAGCGACAAGTGGAAACGGTTATCTGAGGAGACTATGACCCGAAAAAAATTGCGGCTGGCGGAGGGGTCGCACAGTTCGGAAACGATCAAGGCCGGGGAATATCTTGAAACATTCAACCCGGTTGAGGAAATTGAGCCGTCGATTTCCCCGATGGCAGAGAGCGTACCGAAGACTGTGGAAATATACGACCCGGATTTGGATGGATCATTACCCGATATCGGTGAGATGTTTCCATTTCCGCCAGCGTTGTTTGTCGGAGATGGAGTCTGACAGTGAAGTGGAACTACCTCGCCATGACGAACGTGAAAAGAAGAACAGTTTGCCACGTGCCTCCAGATACTCAGCAAGTACATCGAAGAAGCGAGCTGGTACTTCAAAATTGGAGATTTTCCGAAAAAAGTGTGCAAGAGCAACTTCTATCACGGGGTGGCCTGCCCGAAATAACCATGCTCCGAGTCCATCAGTTACCAGAGCTAAATCCGCGGCGACCGCGACCAGTATGCCCGCGACGAAAAGCCACCCAACTACCAGCCCCGATCAGCGAGGCAACGTGCAGCAACTCCCAACCGCGAGCTGTATGCCCGCAACGAAAAGCCACCTGACTACCAGACCCGATCAGCGAGGCAGCGTGCAGCAATTCCCAACCGCGAGCTGTATGCCCGCAACGAAAAGCCACCCGACTACCAGACCCGATCAGCGAGGCAGCAACTCCCAACCGCGAGCTGTATGCCCGCAACGAGAAGCCACCTGACTACCAGACCCGATCAGCGAGGCAGCGTGCAGCAATTCCCAACCGCGAGCTGTTTGCCCGCAACGAAAAGCCACCTGACTACCAGACCCGATCAGCGAGGCAGCGTGCAGCAATTCCCAACCGCGAGCTGTATGCCCGCAACGAAAAGCCACCCGACTACCAGACCCGATCAGCGAGGCAGCGTGCAGCAACTCCCAACCGCGAGCTGTATGCCCGCAACGAAAAGCCACCCGACGACCAGCGTCGATCAGCGAGCCGCCAGTTGCGTGCCCGCAACGAGAAGTGCGCTTTATTCTCCTGCGCAATGGCGGAATTTCGATAAATATCTAGAAGCGAGGAAACATTGTGAACAAGTCGCACATACTAGATATTTGAGATCCGAAGTTGACAAACTACGTGTGGCGGAATTGATGAACTTGGATAATCAATTGCTTCCACGAAAGTTTCGTAAACCCTCGGATGCGCAGGAGAAAGACAAGAAATTGGAAAGGGAGTATTATCGGGAGTTGCGTGCTTGGCTTAGGAAACCGGCGGGCTGGGAGGATCGCGCGTTGGAAGAAATCGGGAAAGCGCGAATGAAAGCTGAATATCTGGGGCAGGAACATTCTAAGTTGCGAGAGCGTCGCCGAAAATTGGTTGATTGGGGGATCAAAAACAATGTTGATAAAATCTGCGAGCGTAGTCGCTATGACGAATGCTTAGCATTCATTAACAATCCCCCCCCCGATACCGTATTTCGATATGCCGCCAGAAAACCGCATCTATAAGCCGCTATTTTGATTTTTCGAAAATATATTTGATAATAGTGAAATGTTGTTATTTTCTGCTAAACTGTTGGGTTCCGAATGTCTTGGAAAGTCGGTTGTATTTTATATGCTTGGGATGATATCATTCAAAGAATAATGCTATAATGAGATTAATTTTTAATACCTGGGAACTTCGAACTCATAGTATCACAAATATCCAATAACTACTGTCCATAATAATCTCAATAATTCTCAGATTCATATAATTGTGACTTGTTCAGAGGGTAATTTGATGATCCCTTTATAGCCATCATTGTGTACAGGTTTATATTAAATGGAGCTTGAAGTGCAGGTACACTTAATCCGGTAACTTTCCAATGTAAATTCAATTTCATTATACCAAGAAACATTACATGTTTATGAATAGAGACTGCAACTGAGAATAGAAGGTAAAAAAATAAATACGATTATTTCCCTCAATGCGAATAAACGCTGAAAAAGTTTAAGGCTAGGCTGCTCCTACAGAATTTTACAGCGATTGAATGCACTAGACCTTTTGACCGGTTAAAATGATCGAAATAAACCGGGCGTTTGGCTCACTTTTCAGGTACTATCTCGGGTACTATATTGGTCCTGTGTTCGATTTTGATGTTTCCTGAGTTTACATGTTTTCTGGAAATAATCTCAACATATATCCCTCCTTCACCAAGCTCAATCGACCAAAATGCGTGCATTTCCATGATTTTTAAAATTTTGCTTCCGTGTATAATAATTCAAAATGAAATCCCTCGACCTGCGGTCTCGCGATTTTATCAAATTATCATAGACTCAAGTAATTTGCTAAGCAAAATTTCAAAAATCATGGTTTTTTCTATTAGTGGCTATCGTTTGAAATGAAATGAAACGAATGAATATTATTAAATACTTTCATTAGCGGAAATCTTTAGATATGAAATGAAACGAATGTATATTTTGAATGTATTGACGCCAACGAATATTTGTTATCAATAATTAGGAATGAACGTCGTCAAGGGGGTAGAGTTGCTGGTCCAAGATCCGTATATTTTGGTATACGATCACCTCGAATTCGTCATCTCTCGATCTGCTGTTCGTGGGTCAGACACCAACATTCACAGAAATGGGCCCTTTCGGTGGGGTAGAGCTGACTGACAATGTCACATAGCTTCCATCCATTTCTACGTGCGCCACAAAGATTATGCCAACAACCCAGTTTGTATGTATCGCAGCGCAAACAACGTTGGCGGGCTGGGAAATCATTCTGCTTCGACAAGCAGGGTTTGCAGATGTTTCTACAGATACCTACATCACTGCAACGAAAATCTTTGAAACATATGCGGCACCGGCCTTCTTGAATGGTCGGACTCGAGTAGTATAACTCATCCGATTGTGAAACTGGATTCCTCGATCTGCACTCTTCGCATAAACCTGTGAATGGGTTTATTTTCAACTTATGCCAACTTGTCTGACAGTTGTAACACAATACCGCTCCACCAATATTCATTGTATAAATAAAAACTCTCGGCTTTGCATCCCACTCCTTCGGAAATGGCATATTGTTACTAAATGCTATTAACAATATCAGGACGGAACTGATTGAAAGAGCAATCCATCAATCGGCATTTATACACCCGATGAGTGGTGGTGGAAGATCTTCCTCCCACCACAACGAACGCCACTGAATCACAATATAAAAAGCCATCTCGCGATCTCAGACTTCACTTCGTAATCAGCAGTACTCACTGTAAGTGATCTCGATTCAACTCAACGGTGAATTATTCAAGTTATTCGAAATGGAAATGAATGCAGATATATTTGCAAACCTAGACATGTTGGCGCTCGCTGACGTAAATAGTCGATCGGACGACTCAGCCGCGAATGCTTTCGTCCATGAATTCATGGAAGATGTGCCAGAAGTACCTGCCGACATCATAGCTGAAGAATGGGTGGCAAATGTAGAGGATGCTGTGGATCCAGTTGGCGACGATATGGATATTGTTGGGGAAGAATGACCGGTCGAAGACGAGGTGGATAATGAAGGCATGGACGACTCTGATGGAGGTATCCAGTGCGATGAGCCTATGAAAGGACCTGATGACGTATCGGGAGGGATTGTCATCTGTAACGTTCAGCAGTTAAACATGGACGATACCCTAGCGGACCCTGTAGAGCTATGCTGCTATACGGAATCCTATGCGAGGGTCGATGTTGGTCGTGAAGAGAGCGAAAAACTGTGTCTCATGTGCTATGGGTTTTATTCTTTGCGGGAGAACAATGGTGGATGGTATGAGCACGTGGATGTCCATGCAACCGTGCCATTCGACCAAGTATATACGGCGTGGTGTTATGCATGCAAGGGGATGCTCACTCAACTGAGATATATCCATGCATGCATCCAGTGTAACCACACCGAACCTTCGAAGCGTTGAAAGGAGACAGTGAATATTTTATATTCCCACCTATTCCCACCCGCCCACTATCCTTGGAGTACGCACAGTTTTTGGTTGGCGTGCACAGGGCGCTGCGATGGCTGGGGCAGCGTCCATTCCCTTTCCTCCTATCCTATTCTATGAATGCTGATTCAGTTACTTTCCGCAATACGGATGTCATTACGCATGCGCAAACCACCCCTCCTCTCTTCAATATTGACTTAAATACATTGTGACTGGACGGTTTCCATCACTCTCACAATAAACTACGAATAATGAGCAACATTGAGCAGGGCGCAGTCATGGTTCAGGAAGTTTCATCCTCTACAAATGATATCACCCCTCCGCCCGAAAATGAAGTAATGCCCGGCCCAGTTCAAGTGAACGAAGTCAGCACAACCCGCAGACATCGTCGAATTTTACTGTCATTCTCATTCAAATAGTGATTCAGACGCCACGATAAACTCGGGAAACGAATATGACTCAGCCAATTTCACTTCATCGATGAAATCTGTCGACTTATTAGCTTGAAGTACCCCCTCTCTCTGGATTACGCACAATTTTTGGTTGGCGTGCACAGGGCGCTGCGATGGCTGGGGCAGCGTCCATCCCCTTCCCTCCTATCCTATTCTATGAATGATGATTCAGTTACTTCCCGCAATACGGATGTCATCACGCCTGCGCGAATCTCCCTTTTTCCTTCTCGAATATGAACTTGAATACGTTACGCAATCACAAAAATTCACATATACAATTAAAAGAGTCCTCTCAATGTGAAAAATGGTATTTCTGAAAGTTCAATATTACAATGAACATGAATAACATGCAGTCATTAACAAGCATTCGAAAAAGTATACATTTCACATAAAAAAGTATAGACTTCACAGTTTATATGCCTAATGGTCTGATTGTTCCTCCAATAATTTCATGAGGAGATCTAGCCTATCATCAGAGTCGGTCTCACGATTACCCACACTTCTTAATGCTTCGATGAATAATTGAAGATTCTGCTGCGGGTTTGTTCAATAAAATTTTATTTCTTCATGTCCCCAAGGTAGAGTTTTGGTGGTGTTGGGAATGATGAATCGCTTGCCATCCTTATATGATAGAGCTACTTTATTACACATGAGGGTGTAAACATCGTAAAAATCACTCCGGAACGTACTCATCTCACGCAGTATTGAACCGCCTGACTCCACAATCTTTTTATAATCATCAATTGACATATTATTTTGTATTACCGATTTTTCAACACCCTTTGGCTTTCTTAATTCATCACCCACAGATTTCACATGGTGTGCCTTTGCCCCGGTTCCATAAAAACTTATAATGGGATCATTCGGAAATTCATCTTTCATCTTCCCTAAAATTGGCTCAGTTATAGGTATATGAAACCGATTACTGCCCACCCCCTTGTAATTGGAAGTATCGAACTTTTCCACATTTTCTTTCATGAACTCATAAAAAATATCGGTCAGAATTTTGATGATTAAACTATCCGCGTCTGTATATAAAAGGGAAGTATCAGCCCCATGGTGTTTTTTAATGAAGTTTTAAAAAAAGTCATATATCACCGTTTTAGATAAATCCAAAATACTAAAGCCAAGATATAATGGTTTATTATAGTTGATTTTAACTTTACCCATATGGATAGCTACAAAATCTTCTGTGAAAATGGAAAGTGTTTCAGAATTTGGTTGAGCTACCAGAGCATTCACACCGGGACTATTCGTGATGGACTCCCAATGAGTCACGAGTCGTATGTCTCGTCTATTGTCCACATTTTCCATTGTCTTACCAAAAACCGCATTTGTTCTGATTTTAAATATATTTTTGTGAGAAAAGGTTGTTGCTTGATTTCGCATAAGGGTATTCAAATCAACATATTTCTTCAGCCATGGTGATTGATTAAATGAGAGAATTCTATGAGTTCTCATCATAATCAGACCATTTCCTATTGCCTGTCTCAGAGTCCTATAATGAATAACATATTCTCTTTTATCGTTCAGATTAGGTAATAATTTCGGAATATTGGACTTCGATTCAGGTGGGATGACACTTCCAACTAAAAATGGTAAATCCAAAAGCGCATCATGAAGTTCTTCGGAATAATGAACATCAACTTTCAAGACATATCCCTTAGGACTTTCATCCGAGACACTTGTGATATCCAGCTGAAGAATTTCTTCATCAGATAACCATGCGAACCAACTTGTCGGTAATGGTTGCGACATGCTATGACCGTAAAGATTAGTAGCATCCAAATAAGTAATGAATGATGACGGTTCATTAGGCAGAAAACAATTATTGGCTATATGCTACCTCTCTGAACATTGGCTGATACCCCCACGTATACCTTTTTGGAAAAATTTTATCATGTCAATGTCCGTGAGTAATTCCAATTCAACACCCGTATATTTGAGCATAGCATCCCAAGAATGACCGGGGGATGTATAGAAGTGTGCCGGGTCCAATTTGTATTTATCCAGACAGATATCGCGGAAGTTTTCGAATACATCACACAAAAGTAGCACATCCGATTTCAAATACAAATCTGAATAGTCGCCGAGTTTGTTGCAATTGAACTAGGTCCATACACGTTTAGCTCTATTATAATCCTCGTCTGAAATATGGTTTTTATTCAAATGATCGTAAAATTCCAATCTCGATGGTAGCTCGAGACAGTCCAACTTAACCGAGTCATTTAAAAAACTATATGGGAAAACACCCTTTTGCCTCATCAACTGGAATTCATCATTTCCCGGAAAACATTTCCGTGTTTCAATACATTGTTCATTCGACAAACTATCGCCCAATTGTTGCAGTGAAGCCGACATAAATCTAAAAGCTATCAATCAATCTCAATTTCAAAAATTGTTTCTGAACTTTACCGGACTTATCGACGGTGGTGCCCATCAAAAGGGATTTGGAAAATGAAATATAATTTTCTTTTGTTATGCCGATAACATCAAGTTTATTTTTATCAGTGGACATTTCTTTGATGAACAAATCGCTGTCATAGCCGCTTAGATTATGGAATATTATCGGGATGAAATGAGGTAATTTGAAATTCAAATTGCAGCGAGAATGCGCTGCACCACGTTTTTTCTCTCCAATTAGATGGCAATGATCTCTCATTGGAATGGTTTTTCACATATGCCGCATGTTTCGGCGTTCAGGAATTCGTTCTCTTTCAATTCCGTTAATAGCTTCATCAGTACAACGCGATTCAAATATATATAATATATGGCACTAAGGTCGGATTCTAATCTAGAAACGAATACCTCTGCGGCATCTGCCCCACGATACAGTTCGAATTTGGATATTGAATATCGAATGAACAATGAATCCCATAAGCGAATGAGTACGGTTCGTGAATGAAAGATTTATCAATGGAAGAACGTGTAGGATCCGGTTCACATGTATTCAAGGGCTTCAAAATAGATTCGAAATCGGCGTATACTACAAATGGAACTTTCAATTGTCTTTCGAAATTTTCAAATCCAAGTATATTTTCCGGAACGGCTTTTCCACATTTATCTGATTTGATTTGCGTTGTAGGAGTAGTGGTTACAACTAGATTACAATCATTCATTTGATGTCGTAATAATTTGTGTTCATTGGAAAAATACATCAAACACCCGTCACAGAAATACACCTTATGACCATGAGCTGAAATTTGTAATGAAACCAATCTTGATAAATTCTTTATTCAGCAATAATGGCCATTGCTAGATTCATCAACAATGTATAATAAATCAATATGACGACGAAGTTTTCGACGAGCATAATGCAGTGGACCGATAATCTCGAAGATATACTTATTGTTTTTGATAGCTTTTTCTAACCCATAAATATTAATGGAACAATCGTTCATTTCCTCAGATTTTGAAGTATCGCGCAATTTAACTGGGAAATCTATACCTGTGATATCCAGTACCGACGAAAAATGCGGGTATGAAGAAACTTCCGAAATTCTTGTCTGTGCAGGATATAATGCTGACGTCACTGCCCACGCGAAACAGCACTGGTCCTGATTTCTAACATTCACAACAGCTCTCTTCGAATCAATGAATGGTCGGAGTTTGATGTAGGAGGATCTTCGGAGAGGACTATACTTATTAATGTTCACTTCGATGAACATGATTTTTTCTAATGTCCAACCTGCGGAAATTGAATGCGTTCTACACAAATATATAAAAGGTTTGATGTAATACATACCCGAATCACGTTCTTGAAACTCTTCAGCTTGAGTAGCCAACACGTCGGCGAAGGTATCATAAATAGCCCCCAGATCGTCCGATTGATCGATGATTCGATTGGGGCTGTTGAACATTTTCACATCGGCTAAATCTCTGGTTTGAAGTATATATCGCCCAAACACTTTCATGTTCACTTTCACTGCGGTGTGGATCTGCATCATATTAGAAATCAAAGGACCCCGCACGGTTCTTATGGAAAATGGGTCCCAGTCGAATTGGCTGAAAATTTAGGATACTGTAGTTTATGATGTCCTGATCAAATGTCTCCATGGGCACAACAAGATCTAATGTACAGTTTTTGAGATACAGAGTGTCAAACATGCAGAGAGAGGGATGTTACTTACCTTTAGAAAATCAATAATGTGGCGATTTTTTTGTTACAAAAAGTTAAGGATAATAATTACAATCTCAATATTGTCGACACGAGTTGTAATAAGAAGTTATAAGACTCCGTATACAGGGTTATTAATAATTACATAATTTTTATGTAATTCTTTAAACAAACTCAGTCAAACGCAAAAGCTCGTAGACTTGCAGAATAAGTAAAAAATATTTGATTTTAATATTGGGCGATCTGAGGTTACTATTATACGGGGTCTTCCACTTTTTTAGTTGTAGTAATTTAATTTTTTTCAGGAACATATAAAAAAATTAAACATAAAAGTAGAAAACTAAATATAATATGATCAATATTTTGTGGCTCATGCCTATTTGTTGCATCTTGTACGGATCCTGGTCGACCGCATGATGATGCAGCAATCAAATGGGAGACTAGTGCATTAAAAATATTTCTTACCAGTTCATACCATGTATGTTAAGACATTGTAATTATGATTATGTACGGATTCTATTATTTGTTGATGGCTTGCATCCGATATTAGCGTTATGTGGAACGTACCGACACTTTCGAGCACCTGATTTACAATTGGAATAATAATGATCTCTTATCTTTTATGTGTGTATAAACATTCAAATTCAATATCACTCAAACTACTTTCGTGGTAGTCTCGTCAGATTTTTTGTTACATCTCTGTAAGAATGACAAGATCTCTCATCTTATGATCGGTTAATGTAACGTAATCCGATAATTATTACTGAATGAAAGGTTCTAAAAAAAACCCTTGCCTATCTAAATGATGTGAACATGATTTAATCCTTTCCGAAATAAAGCCCCATATTCGACAGATAATGAAGATCTTCATCGCCGGTTCATACCGTGTGATTCACAAATTATACGGCATTTTGGGCATTTACACCATCTTGTACAGCATTTACTTTTGTACCAATGCTTGTCCCAATTCCGTTACCCCAAGTTTTGCTGATTTAACAGTTTCAATCCTAGCATCTATTATTATTCTAAATGCTTCAAGAGTTTGTTTCAGATAATTGCCAAAATTCCAAATCAACATAAGTGAACAGGGTGTTGTAGTATAATAAATAAATTATATTCATCTTGTAATTATGAACCCCCCTATATGTGTAATCTGTATACTTATATTATTTTAATATATTAAGTTTGAAGGTCAATATGTTATGATTATTTGATTTAACTATTATTGATAACTTTTATTAAAGCTAATAATAAAGCCGGTCGTCGCATTTAATGAATCGCCCTGTATATTATAACGAATCAATGTATCGCTGGTGTCCAACCTTAATCCAATACCCTGCACAAAAAATGAAAATATGAAGCGCACGGTGTTACTGGATACAGTGTTACATAAGATTGAATCAAAGATTCCCTTGGAAATAATTGTTTTGACAGTTAATGTTGATTCTGACACTAATTTAGTATCTGCTAATTGTAAGTGATTGTAACTAGTTTATTGTTTGATTTGATACAGCAGACTTATGAAAACAGACTACCTTCTTCAATATAGAATAAGATGGCCCTAAGGAATAGAAATCTCTTAACTTGTTTTGTTTGTGATGGACGATTTCAACCACGTTTGATGACGAGAATAAATGGGGAAGAGAATGCTGCAAAATCTGAAATAGCTATTCGTAGAAGACAAGAATTTTTCAGGCCGTCTCTTAATGTAAATGCTGATACGAAAATATGTACCAATTGCAATCAGTCGATCCGCAATGAAATATCTGCTATTGAAGAAGACCCTGCTTGTTTAAAGATAAATGTATTAACGCAAACTAGAAGTAGTACGTGCTTGATATGTAACAGCGATGAAGATCTTCGTAAGTTATCTGTCGAATGTAGGGCTCATGTTTTCATTTTGAAAGATATCTATATTCCCGAATATGTTAAATCATGTGCTCATCATTTAGATGAGCAAGGATATATTTTACAACCTTTGGTAATTGGATTGCGTTACATCAACCGACCCTATGTTATAAGAGGAGAAATTCTTCAGTCATTTTTACAAGGAGTTCGTCATGTAGCAAAAAATCTGACGAGAATATACGACGAGAATAGTTTAAGTGACAGTGAATTTGAATACTTATACCCAGTTAATAAACAGCAGTTTTCAGAACTATTTTCCTACTGCGATGGAGTACGCCAAGAAGATTATTACAGATATGTGAATAAAAAAGATCTCTTGATGTTCTTGTGCAAAATGCGTCATGGACTTTCTGATGATTTTGTACGTTTAATGTTTGGCTATTCAAGTAGACAGGCAGTAAGTCTAGCCGTTACTCTTGTTAGACAATCTTTGATGCAACGTTTTGTGACTACCAACATAGGCTTTAATGCTATTACTAGAGAAAATTATATTGAGAGACATGTTACGGACTTTGCTAATGTACTATATAATCCAGAGCCACAAATTCCTCGAGCAATCACTTTCATTGATGGTACTTACAGCTACATTCAAAAGAGTAGCAATTTCAGAGTTTTACGGCAGTCGTATTGTGTACACAATGGCCGACACTTATTAAAACCTATTTTAATAGTAGCACCTGACGGTTACATAGTCGACATTCAAGGGCCATACTTCTCTGATAGTAAAAATAATGACGCTGCTATTTTGCAAAATGAACTTGAACTAGACGGTAATATAATGAGAAGATGGTTTCAGGAAAATGATATTGTAGTAGTGGATAGGGGGTACCGTGATGCTACTGAAATACTTGGACACCTAGGCATTGTGCATAAAATGCCAGCACTTATGCTTCCTAACCAACACCAACTCTCAACCGAAGATGCTAACGACTCTCGTTTGATCACAAAGTCGAGGTGGATAGTAGAATCACGAAACGGCCACATAAAATCAATGTTTAAGTTTCTACAACAAAATATTCAAATACAACATCTTTCCCATCTAGGGGATTTTTTTCGGATAGCTGGAGCTATTATTAATAGATATCACCCTCCTATCCTGATGGAAGGAGCCGATGCACAATTGGCTCAAAGATTACTTGAAAAGGCTAGTGAACCAAATGTCGTTCAAGCACTAGTTGAGGAAGAGAATCTGAATACTAGAAATGCTCAAAGATGGGTACGTTTAGATGCTGAACAGTTGCAAGATTTTCCAATTCTGACGCTTGATTTTATAAAAACGCTAACAATTGGAGTTTATCAAGTAAAGTTGACACCGTCCTATGTCCAAGACAAATTACAGAGGGACGACGAAAAATTTCAGTTTGAAACTTTGAGAGATATCAACAGACTACCATGGCCAGGGCTTCTACGGGTTAGAGTATTTTCTCGTTTTAGAAGTGCAGCTAAATATCAACTGTGGATTTCATATCGACCAACAAATAACGAAGAAATAAATAATGAAGAAGAATCTATAGATGGTTATTACTGCACCTGTAAATCTGGTGCTCGAACTGTCGGTACCTGTGCACATATTGCTAGTGTAATATGGTATTTGGGGTACGCACGCCATCAACCAAACATTCGCTACCCCTTAACCCAATTGATAGGATCTGTTCACGATGCAGGAAACAGACCCCAACCACAAAATAATATTGTTCGTTAGGTTTAGTTTTTTATTTTATATCTACGTACGATACTAGTCTGATTTCGTAAAAAAAGAATCACCCTATGTAAATAGCCTTAGAACTTTTCCATACAAAACGTATCGACATCCCCATTACGTTTTAAATATGAGACCCTCAACACCGGTCTGTCGATGGTTTTAGCTTTGAATGCACCTGAAATTGCCATGTTGTTTTGAGATGAAGTCAGTTACAGTTATTGTTTACTGATGGCCGCGTTGAGTTGTTACAGTTTTACTGTTCCCTTAGTTATTCATTATTCTCATACAAAATATACATTTTCTAAATATGTATATCCTACATACAACACCAAAGTGTATAATATATTTGAGCAAAGATCCTTGTACTTCCAGAGCTAACGCAAAGCGACACTGATGATGGAGGTAGACCTCCGAAACCGGTCCTATTCCAAGCTACTGTGTTAATTTGAGATGAGACCACGTGCCAATTGTCTGTATTAAGGTTTACTGTTTCCTTAATGATTTCAAGTTTTCAGACAAAAAATACATCTTTGTAGGCCACATAATATATAATAGTCATAGCTTTTTGTAATAATGTCAGCCACATTTCTCATAATATGAAGTGTATGCAAGATGAAAAAAAAAAGAAAATGCTCTATTATTCTGTAATAAGTCTTGTCCTATGGTTTTTGGGACATGCTTCGCAGGCCATCACCCAAACATTCGCTGGGCCTATCCCCTAACCGAATTATATGATCCGTACAAGATGCAACAAATAGGCATGAGCCACAAAATATTGATCATATTATATTTAGTTTTCTACTTTTATGTTTAATTCTTCTATATGTTCCTGAAAAAAATTAAATTACTACAACTAAAAAAGTGGAAGACCCCGTATAATAGTAACCTCAGATCGCCCAATATTAAAATCAAATATTTTTTACTTATTCTGCAAGTCTACGAGCTTTTGCGTTTGACTGAGTTTGTTTAAAGAATTACATAAAAATTATGTAATTATTAATAACCCTGTATACGGAGTCTTATAACTTCTTATTACAACTCGTGTCGACAATATTGAGATTGTAATTATTATCCTTAACTTTTTGTAACAAAAAAATCGCCACATTATTGATTTTCTAAAGGTAAGTAACATCCCTCTCTCTGCATGTTTGACACCCTGTATCTCAAAAACTGTACATTAGATCTTGTTGTGCCCATGGAGACATTTGATCAGGACATCATAAACTACATTATCCTAAATTTTCAGCCAATTCGACTGGGACCCATTTTCCATAAGAACCGTGCGGGGTCCTTTACGATTTTCCCCTTCAACTCAGCAAAGAATGATGGATTGTCTGAATGTTGATTACTACTTTCAACTCTATAGCTGGCGATTCTTTTCTTGAAAGCGCTCGTGATGAGTTTCACGCCATCGGCAAGCTGAGTACATGCATTTGTTCTGTGCTCCAGGGTTCTGAGGTGCGAGTTCATACGATTAGCGGCAATCATTTTATTACAGCAACCGCACAATTGCTCGAGTGGAGGAGGCGATGTAGATTGTAACCTAGGCCTTTTCGCGGAAGGGCTGGCACCATCACCCGGCCTGCAAGACTGCGCCTAATGGCGACGCATGTTGTCCGAACGACTGAAACTTTTTTCACACCCACCACAACGAAACATCCTTCTTAATATTTTTGCACGTCTGACTATCAGGACTGACTCAGTGTGATTGTGGGTCCTCCGCTTTATGTACAACCTATATGAGGCAGAAGGGGTGGGGAGGAGGTTTATGTCATAAAGAACAGGACAAAATGGTTGAGGCTTTCGCGGCCGAGGTTATTAGTATAACTACTGCTCTTCGGGCTTGAAGGCCGTCGTACTTTGGAATTTTTTCCTGACGTTTCGCTAGCGCGAGTGGCCAGCTTCTTCAGAGGCTTATTCATCTCCGTCATCGGAGATGAATAAGCCTCTGAAGAAGCTGGCCACTCGCGCTAGCGAAACGTCAGGAAGAAATTCCAAAGTACGACGGCCTTCAAGCCCGAAGAGCAGTAGTTATACTAATAAAGAACAGGGTCGAGTGGTGTGGGGAGGTTGTATTTTCGGCTTATCTAGTCCGTGACGGAAAGCGTGACGTCATACAGGGTCGAGTGGTGGGGAGAAGTTGTTTTTTTGGCAAACCTATCCTACTTATGCGACGTAAGCTCTCAGCTGCCCTGCAAATGGAAGAGAATACGATAGCCTGCGTTATCCTGACCATCTTTTTGAGTCCAAGGATGATGGGGCAGCTGTGATAATAATACGTTCGAAGCGATACAGCAGCTTCTGCGGAACTTTCAAGGTCAAAGTAATAGTGGTGAAGGGTTGAAGATGCAAACGAAGCTTTCACACGTACTAGGCAGGATCGACCGAATGAAACCTGGAAGTGATTTTCAGTTGAAGATTGAGGTGAGATACTAGTTATTTATTGACCCCGACAAAAAAAGTGTTGTATCTCTAGTCCAGAGCAAATTAGTTTCAATATGGAACTGGCAATCTTACATAAATAAAATATCAGAAATACGCACAAAAACTTGAACTATAGCTTGAAAAAACGAATGATTCGATGGCAGGGTAAGGCAAGCATTGAAATATCCTAGTTTGACCCTGGTGTTGAAAATAACTGAATTGAATGACTTATAACTCGTTACTTCCAATATATCGCCCAGAATTTACAGGATTGAAGGATGAAGGACTGGTTGCATCATATCCCTAGCCTGGGATTATTTCGAAGCGAGTGTTAAAAACTGAATGGCAATAAATCACAACATTTTATGAATCATCCGGCAATATAGCTGGTTTCATCAACATCTCTGTAGAGCATATTTAAAAAACTTCCTATGGCGACCACGACTCAAATATTAAAAAATAAATGAATATGAATATACAGATTAGTAGTTTTACAATGAGCAGAACCGAGTTGTAACACTCTGAGGGATGGAAATATTTTATATAGCCTCAAAAAGAACAGTAAGGCTTCAGCTCAAAATCCAAAACCAACTGAATCTCTCTGTTTTTCTAGAGTCCTCTGGATGTACAATACAATGTTGAAAGTCACTCAGGATGAAAAACGATTATATATATATATATATATATATATATATATATATATATATATATATATATATATATATATATATATATAAATATATATAAAATGTGTGGGGAGGTTAGACGACTGTCTAAGTTAAAAAAAAATCCCTTTGATTTTCGGGTGTATAGTGAACAGGGAATTGGAACAAAGAGAACTATTTATTCTGAACAGTAGTTCTAGTATTCTAATAGTAGTTCTAGTAGTCTTGTGTCATGCACATGCTTGATCAGTTTGAGATTGCTTTCACTAATTTTGTGGACATTGTCTAGTGGTAGGAGAGCCCACGATGCTAAATCGGGATCCACTCGAGCGTCATAGAGACCTATTGGGTTGCGAAGCTTAGATGATAAAAAAAGAAAAATGTTATATAATGTATACCTTTTTATCGGTGAGGGGAGCAGCTATAGACTTCCAAAAATGTAAAAGAAAACTGTTGCATGGACATACTCGAGCGCGTCAGATATGGATATCATCTATGTCCTACATATTTTTAAAAATGTACGTATGTTAATCTGATTGTTTCCATGTTGGGGGTGGTCGTACGTAAGGGATGAAAATGAGAAAAAAAATTGTCTCGAGCGCGTCAGATTTTCTGAGGGGATGTTAAGTGAACATAAAAAAAAGATCTTATATAATAATCTGACGGTTTAGATGTGACGCAGACTCGCGGCCGTTATTAGAATGTGAAAAAAAAATCGTCATTTTGAAATACACAAGCGCGTCAGATTGAGATATATATGGTTCATCTTTACGCCCTAGACGCTGCAGTCTCATATCTGGAGGGATTATCCAATTCTGCCAATTTTTTTTTTTAATTTTTTCAAATCATTGAACCGAATCAATCGAAAATTTCCGGAAAAAGCATGCAAGTAAAAAAAATGTATGCTTCTTCAAGTAGTATACTTGTATTTATAAGAGAATAATTATAAGCAATTGAATTGTTAAAATTTTAAAACTTCGGATATTCGTTGTTAACAATATCAGCTCGTCACCTCTGGCCAATGTATTTGTTGTATTTGTTGTTGGAATCTTGACAAATGATTTCGTTTATTTCCGACTTCTCTGAGTTTTCTTATTTATTTTTTTGGGTTGCCAAGAAGCTGTTGTAATTAAATTAATAGTTCTTCGTTAGCGAAACGCGCGTCGGGTACGAAAATATCAGTTTGGTGTTAGGATAATTGATCTCTAGGAAAAGTTTCCACTTTTACACCAAGGGTTCCAATCTCATCGTTTATCCATAACGTCCTGGTCAATTACTTTCCTGACGAAGTAACCGAGCCAGACAAATAAAATATTTCAATTGTCTGTTTGCAAAGATACTGGTTTTGATGATACTTCTCCTCAAATTCAATCCGACTTTAAAATCTTTTACGAGAAAATTGGTCCGATACTGTTGATAATTATATCACTCACAGCTCTCTGAGGTTGTGTCCTGTCCGTTCAGGTGTTATGTAGAAATGGATATTTTCATGGATCTTCCTTTATACAAGATAGTATTCACAAGGTTTTCATCCGTTTGATTTCTCCCGATTTGTTCGACGTTTCGGCTTCCATTTTGAAGTCATTCTCAAGAACTGTCATACGAATATCTGTTCATATATATATATATAATTCGAGAACCATACTGCGCATTGGGTGTATTGTATATAAATTATACGCATATTCGATTACCAGATAGAGTAGGTATTACAAATTGAGAATGGTCGAGTTCGTCGACTGAAATTTTCAGCATTGCAGTTGATTAAGGTAGGATGTGAAATCAATTCAATGTAGGTATATAAGTATAAAATATAACTTTATATTTGACATTTTTCAAACTCAGTAATATGCATGTACTGAGTAACGTCACACTCTGGTACGTACTGGGTATGTCTGGAAATATACGTAGACAAACATCTCTGACTGGTCTTTAGACGTGAAGACTCAAATTGGACCTAATATGTACGTCCTCAGTACGTCATGTGCAAAATGGACAGCTTTTCATTTACCTGAAACTGAATACGATCTTCACTACTTGCTATCAGCAAACACTGCCCGCTAATAGTCTAACTTCGATCAAGCTCATCCCCATAATCGAGTAAACCATTATCGTATACTGTTTACTCGTTTCATCATCATCAATCAATTGAAATTGATATACACACTACACCCAGTGTGAACACCTATCTGAATCTACATTTTGAATACTCAATAAAAAACATAACACAATGAATCTGGAAGATCGCAGAAGTGAATGGTTATGTGCCAACTCTGTTATTCTTTACGAATACCGACGTTTCAGGTAGGTTCAACATGCCAATTGCTTACCTTATATGTTCCCAAATTCTCAACAACGCAAGGCAAACTCGCATCTCTACCCAAGGCAACGGTTACATTGGGAATCGGTTCTGTGAATCTTGGGCCTTCTGCAACAGCTGTAATTGAAATGATAGAGTAAAAATAAGGACGAATAATGCAAAATTCATTGTTTATGTTGAATAAATTCCCCTGCTACTCAGTTCTTTTAAAGAAATTTCAATAATAATTGTATTAAGTTGAGGTGGTTTCGATAGTTTCTCCCAACACACGTCTGCTTTTTTCTGTAGAGTTCATTGAATTTATAGTAAATATATATTTGTTCAAGTGTCTGAAATTGAATTTGATATGAACTACTCACACATCTGAAAATACGATACGAGTTCAAATATACCATATCAATGTGAATTTTTGTTTTAGATTGGTTCGAGGATTAGCTTATTCTACCAAATAAAAAAAATATGTTTTTTCTCTTACCGTCGCCCAATTCAATCTTATTTTCATTTCTCAACAACGTCGACTTCAACACGTCGAAGGGGAGTGGAATTATTTGGAAGGCACTAATTTGGGCAGTACAGTTCCTTGAGAGATAACTCATGTTTAGGTAAACAGGTATCACAAGTGTGTATAAATCAGAAGGGGGGATAAAAATTGGGAATTATACTTGAATTGCGTGACACTACATAGCTAATATTCGAATATATTCTGACAGTGCCGATTGAAATACATTATATTGTATGGTATCGCAAACGCTCAACGGCGTCGTGTCATTATTGACCCCCAAGCTGAAGACGCAGATGAGCGTTGTGTCATATCACATGTTCAGACAAAGACGCCAATGAGCGCCTCTGTCCTTCAACGTGTTCATATAATAATTGATTCATGGGAATCTGAAAATGATCTTGTTATCCTCAAATCTGCATGAAAATATGAAGACAAAATGTTGGGAATAAACAAACGAACTCATCAATACTTCCCAATGTTCCTCATTCATCAATCTCGTGATGATTTGTGCTTACGTAATTGAAAGTTTCTATATTCGGTAGTTTTCTGAGTATGTAACCTACCACAATCTGGAAAAATGGGAATTCATATTGAGATATATACAAGTGCGGGAGGGCAGATTTTCAATCTACCCCGAAAAGTTGCTGCGTCTATTGAAAAACAGTTTTTTTTGGATAGAACAAGTCCAATTAGTCAGCAAATTCTCGTATAATGAACTTTTGTCTATCAAAACATAAGAACTGATATATATGTGTATATATGTGTTTATATATATATATATATATATATATATATATATATATATATATATATATATATATATATATATATATATATATATATATATATATATATATATAATAACGAATAACGATTTCGTGACTGGCTCGAGTATAAGTCTTGCTGTAGTGAGGTTGCAGTCAAAAAAAGGGGCTAAATTTACAAAGAAAACTCTTTGTTATACGTCGAGCTTTCGGTAATGTTTATTACCTTCTTCGGGACAACAATATAATGGTTGATTACAATATATATAAGTTATTTTATAAATGGAGTATATACTAACGTGAGATTAAAATGAAATTGGATCAGAACAAACAGAAAATACATTAATGAAATGACAATGACAAGTTTACTTAATCAAGGCGGAAAATTTTGGTTAACGGGTGTTATATGTTTTTTGTTGAAAAGTAATAAAAAAGTATATATCTGACTGAGGTTGTTTAAGTCGGTTCGTTTATTCATAGAATGTTGTTCTTTATGAATATGAACCATTTCTAGAAATATTCTTTTCGAAAGATTCTTCTCTGTGTCCAAAATTTCAGTATTCTCATAATCCATTCGATGATCATTACGATTCACATGTTCCGATAAGGCACACGAATTGATGTTTCTTCTACAGTCACTTCTGTGTGAATTTATGTGACTACTGAGATTCCTAGCTGTTTGACCAATATACGTCTGATTACAATCCAGACAGGGAATTTTATAAACAATATCAGATTTCTGTTTTTTTTTTGAAGATTTAACTTTGGAATGTAAGATAGAAATAGTATTCATGAATTTTTTCGTGATTTTAATGTTTTCATTCTTCAGAACATTGATTAATTTTGGAGTGAGTTCATGAATGAATGGTAGAGATCTGAATATGGTGGTTTGTGACGGGTTAGGAATTATGTTCGTGATACGTGATTGATTATCATTGGAAAATAGTAAACTAATAATGAGATATTTGGGATACGAATTTTCTAGCAAAATATAACGTAATTCTATTAAACAATTTTGGCGTATGCTAGGATGACTTAATTTAACGACTCTACTTTTGAGAGAAGTGACCATATTTATTTTCATTTTATAGGGATGATATGATTGAAAATTAAGAAAACGATTACTACATATCGGTTTTCTATACCATCTGGTGATTATTTTGTTTTCCTCAGTTCTAATCAGTTTCATATCTACGTATGGTATACAATTGTCTACTTCTTCTTCGACAGTGAATTGAATATTGTCATCATGAGAATTGAACAAACTCAGAACATCATTTATTCTATCGGAAGGTACTGAAAGAATCAAATCATCCACATATCTTTTCAAAAAAGGAACATTGAATGGAAGTAAAGGTAAGCAGTTATCAAGAAGATCGTCCAAAGCATAGTCAGCTAAAATCGGAGATATTTTTGAACCCATAGGTGTGCCAAATATTTGTTTATAAAATTTGTTTTCGAAAACGAAATAAGTAGAATCAAAAGTGAAATCTAATAATTTGAAAAAAGTTGATTTGTCTAAATTACAAAAGTTTTTTACAAATACCCACTTTTTTTCGATACAATTTTTAACTGTTGCGAGAGGTAAATTTGTGAATAAGGAAACCACATCTAAGCTGATGATGACATAATTAAATGGTAGTTGATATTCATTAATGAATTCACTGAATGAAAAAGAGTCTCTGATGAAATAGGGATTATTATCAGTTTCATAAGCCTGTGTGAGTATATTGGTTAAGAAACTAGCCAATCTACTGTTAGGGGCATCAATAGATGCTACTATTGGTCTCATTGCTACATTCGGTTTGTGAATTTTGGGAAGTGAATAAAAACGGGGTGCTACGGAATTGTAAATCGTAAGTGATTTAGCTGTAGGAATATCGATATTCTCAGAATTTTTTAAAATAGAAACCCATTTGTTCGCTTTCTGTTGTAGTGTGCAAGTTGGATCAGATTTAATTTCAGTGTAATATTTCTTATCATCAAGTAGTGTTTGACACTTATCAATGTAATCTTTTTTATACATAGCTACAGATACATTACCTTTGTCACTATTTATCAAAATGATTTCTGGATGATCTTTCAGATATTTATTGGATTCATAGAGTAATTTATTGAAAACGTGTTTGTTGTTATGATTTTTATGGCCAAAGTTTGTTATTATATTGGTGAATTGAGATCTGAATAAATTCCTCTTCACTGTATCAACACTTTCTATAATAAATTCGAGATCAGCTAATAGAAATGGGATATGAATATGATTAGTACTTGGAGAGACACTGAACTTTGGACCCAGTGAAAGAAAATTTTGAATATCAGGTAGTATAACAACATCAGTCAAGTTTTTGAACCACTTTTGTTGGAATTTAATTTTGAGAAATTTATTATTTTTCAACTCAGTGATTTTATTGATATTGGTTTGTTTGATTTTATGGAAGAGTCGGTTGTATTTGATAATGAGAATCCGTTCGAATTCGATAATAAGATAATGTGGTAAAGACGATAATAATGAATCTTTGATTTTTCCAAACTCCTCTTCATTTTCTGATATATCACACATTGTGATTTGAATTTCTAAGCTCAAAAGTTTTCGCCTCAATTTGAAATTAAAGTTATTAATCTGGTGTCCAGTTCTCCCTTCTTGATGGTTTTACCAGGATATCCATCGACAATATGGAGCGACTAGCGTAAGTCTTTTCAAACGCTGGGCTAAAACGAACATCAAATGATTACGGAACAGAAGAGTATTTTTGTTGAAATGCAGACAAATGGACTTATTTCCTAAACATATTTCAAATGGACTACGAAATGTTACAAGTTTAATTAACCACCAAGAAGGGAGAACTGGACACCAGATTAGTAACTTTAATTTCGAATTGAGGCGAAAACTTTTGAGTTTAGAAATTCAAATCACAATGTGTGATATATAAAAAAATGAAGAGGAGTTCGGAAGAATCAAAGATTCATTATTATCGTCTTTACCACATTATTTTATTATCGAATTCGAACGGATTCTCATTATCAAATACAACCGACTCTTCCATAAAATCAAACAAACCAATATCAATAAAATCACTGAGTTGAAAAATAATAAATTTCTCAAAATTAAATTCCAACAAAAGTGGTTCAAAAACTTGACTGATGTTGTTATACCACCTGATATTCAAAATTTTCTTTCACTGGGTCCAAAGTTCAGTATCTCTCCAAGTACTGATCATATTCATATCCCATTTCTATTAGCTGATCTCGAATTTATTATAGAAAGTGTTGATACAGTGAAGAGGAATTTATTCAGATCTCAATTCACCAATATAATAACAAACTTTGTCCATAAAAATCATAACAACAAACACGTTTTCAATGAATTACTCTATAAATCCAATGAATATCTGAAAGATAATCCAGAAATCATTGTGATAAATAGTGACAAAGGTAATGTATCTCTAGTTATGTTCAAAAAAGATAACATTGACAGTGTCAAACACTACTTGATGATAAAAAATATTACACTGAAATTAAATCTGATCCAACTTGCACACTACAACAGAAAGCAAACAAATGGGTTTCTATTTTAAAAAAATTCTGAGAATATCGAGCGTAGCTACAAGGTCACGTGGATGACACCTTCGTCGTCTGGAAACATGGAAGGGACGCTCTGAACCTTTTTCCGGACCACCTAAACGCTCAACACCCCAGCATCAAATTCACCATGGAAATCGAACAGAACCAGCAGATAGCCTTCTCAGATGTTCTGATTGAACGATGTGGCGCTAGACTAATCCACAAAGTATACCGAAAACCCACGCACACGGATAGGTACCTGCACGCACTATCGAACCACCATCCCAGTCAAAAGAGAGGAGTCATATCTACCCTAACTGAACGTGCTCGAAGAATTTGTGAACCAGAACATCTAGAGCAGGAACTGGAACATCTTCAAGTGACCTTGAGGTCGAATGGGTACAGTGTATCTGAGATCAACAGGGCCATGAAACCGAAGAGTCCCACGGTTCATAACAGGGAGGACTCTCAGGTAGTTGCGAATGCATATCTGCCATATATTCCGAGGGTCACTGACAGAATTGGAAAACTCTTGGGGAAATATAACATAAAAACAGTTTTCAAGCCGACCAAGAAGATCCAGAAAGCCTCAGGTCGGCCAAAGACAAAAGAGACCCACTGTCAGCGGCAGGGGTTTATCGCATACCGTGCACCTGTGGGAAGGTTTACATCGGTACCACGAAAAGATCCATGGGTACAAGGCTCAAAGAGCTTCAAAGGAACTGCAGGCTGGGGCAAACCGACAAATCGGCGGTGGCGGAACAGGCATTGAGTGAGGGCGACCACAAGATTCTGTTCGAAAATGCAACACTGATTGCCCCAACCAGGGTTACCATAGCCGACTGGTACGGGAGGCAATAGAGATCCAAAAACATGCGGACAATTTTAACAGAAAGGAAGAAGCGTTGACTCTAAACAGAATTTGGAATCCGATTCTGAAGAAATCAAGAATAACTAATGAAATCACAGCAGGTAGTGCGGCAACTAATAATGATGATTATTCCCCGAACCCGACAGAAGTAATTAGCACTCCAGACTACCTGCATCAATATAAATACGCCTTGAGAAATCGAACTGTTTAGTCATCGGAGATGAATAAGCCTCTGAAGAAGCTGGCCACTCGCGCTAGCGAATCGTCAGGAAGAAATTCCAAAAAACGACGGCCTTCAAGCCCGAAGAGAAGTAGTTATACTCATAACCTCGGCCGCGAAAGTCTTAACCATTTTGCTTACCTTTACTTCCTTTCAATGTTCCTTTTTTGAAAAGATATGTGGATGATTTTATTCTTTCAGTACCTTCCGATAGCATAAATTATAGAATGAACATCTAAACAGTCTCTGGTGAGTAGCGCCACCACTTTCCTGAGCTAAGGATGCAAAATCGGACCGGCAGCTAAAGCGCATTCGGAAGAGAAATGCTTCTTCTCTCTGGTGCCAGCCGTGAGCCTGCTGGGCTAACCACCTTGCAGGTTTTCAACTCTGGTTCCCAACATCAGAGGACAGGGCCCCCAAAACAACCGACCCCAATCGGATAGGGGTCAAGGGCAAGGTGGAGGGGCCCAAACCGATGGACAGCCCCATGACGACTCTGATAATGGAAACGGACAACGTTATGAGTGGACCGACGGTTTGAGAGACGACCTGATGTGGTGCTACGAGATTAGTGAGCCCGTCCGAAGGGGATACAGAGAGAGAAATGTTTGCACCCCGTGGAGTGCAGCTTACCCGGCCAAGGGCCATTGAGCTAAGTGATACCCAATATCTACCGCTCCATACCAAGGAAACCCCTTCTCCTCCGCTTCTCCAACCCCGACCAAGACACGGTGCCCGAAATGGACAACGAATCTGCCACCAAATCATCGGCCATTTCATTGAAGAATTCCACCCATCTTTTGCCGTTTTCGTCCCTGCCTCTCAGGTTGATTGCTCCATACTTCCGTACCATGTCACTTCTCCACAGTATGTGCTCCGCCGTCTCCGCTCCGTCGCCACAGGGACACGACACCTCCTCCGCCAGGCCGAATCTGGTCAGGTACCCGGAGAAGTTGCCGTGTCCCGTGACGATTTGCACGGCTTTCCTGGACAGCGGAATCCTGTGGAACCCTATCACGGGGCAGAATCCGAACGTCAGCCTTCCCACTGATTCTGCCATACATTCAATATTTCCGCTCTAGTTCTCATTTTCTCTTCTATCTTACTATAAGTGCAGGCCCCCTTCCATTCACGTCCATCACCATTCATTGCCTTGGTGTATGCTTCATGTGCCATTCTATTACCTTCGTTCAGGCGATTGTGCCCCGGTTCCCATGTTATATATGTTCGATTTCCCGCAACGTGACGCTCTGCCAGAATCTGCAGGATCCTGGCTACCCTTCTATTCTCTGGTCTCCCTTTCTTCTTAAGGACCTATACCGTGTACGTGGAGTCGTTCCCCAGCTTCGCATTCACTCCCACCAACCATTCCGACTCAAGAACCCATTCAACGGCACCAAGCTCAGCGTCATTGATGTTGATAGCTCCAGCCATCTTAGTACCCATGCTCTCCCATCCGTCGCGTTACCTGGTTGCCCAGCCAGTTCTCATGGTGCCGTTTTCATTCCTCCCGGCGTCGACGTATATGGTTTTCATACCGTCGACTTCCTCTATCATCCTCCCATACATCTATAGATCAACCAGATCGACACCTCGCAGCCTCGCCTCCCCCCTCAACGCTCCTGGGCTCCGCATGTCCGCATGCTTGACGGAGCACTCCACCCAGAGTGGGGGTGCCCCCGCAAGCACACAGAGCGCGGACAGCAGGAACGGACGCCGCGCGGCCCCCATCTGCCTGATCACCCTCGAGTCCCTACTCCTGCACCCCCAGACATTTATCCCGTACAGCAGGATGGGTCTCGCCACCCTGTCGAACAGGATCCTGATACATTCACTCCCCACATTCATCTCTCTTCCAGTCCATCTACGCATCTTTCCTGCGAAAGAACACGTTCGTTTCCGTACCTCCTTCATGTGGTCGATTAAGAGTAGCCCTCTATCCACCACAATCCCGAGGGGCACTTGATACTTTCACTCTCTCCCAATCTTATTTTGTTTGAGTGAACATTGGCTCAAGCTGGAATGCTTGAAATAAGTGAACATGAACAATTTTTATCTTGTTAGCTGTTTTTGCAGGCAAACCACTAAGCACGGTGGAGTATCCATTTACGCGCGAGAAAATATTATTTGTGAACCCGTTTCATTAGATCATTTCTGTATTGAACAAGACGCTGAATTCTGTGGAATTGAAATATCAAAAACCAACACTGTTCTTGTAGCAGCATATAGATCCTCTTTATCCAGAAAACATTATAAATTTTTTGACAAAATTGAAGAGGTCCTCACTGAAATATCGAAAAAGTAGAAACATTATATTGTTGGGTGATTTCAACATAGACATCAATAGTACATCACACATCTCCAAATACTGGCTCAATATTATAGAGTCATTCGGATTGAAACCTACCATATATACTCCTACCAGGGTGAGTGCTACATCTTCTAGTTGCATAGACAATATCATAACCAACCTAAACGATAGTGAGTATCACACTGGGACTTCAGATCCTGGTATTTCGGATCATTGTGGTCAATACATACATATTTCAAATCATCCTCCAGATACTCCAGAACAAAAATGGATCAGAGTAATCAACCAACGAGGGAAAGAGGCTATGAAAAGGTCTCTAGATCTCTTTGATTGGCAGGTATTTCATGATATTAACCCTTCATTGAGTATGCTCGCGGATTGTCTGAATTATACTTACAGTTCTCTTGTGAGCCAACATTTTCCATTGAGGAAAAACAAAAATTCTACGCAATGCAAAATACCTTTCACTTTTTTCGATGACGAGTTACGGCAAATGCGAGACCCTTTACAAGTGCTTCGTATTGTAAGTACGTCCTCAGACCATCCAGCTTATGGGGAAGTCTACAAAAAATTCAAACGCAGTTATGGAAAAGCTTTAAACTCTGCTATAAGAAATGCTTATGACAATTTCATTGTAAACTCTGAAAATAAACCCAGGGATACATGGAAGATGGTGAATTATGAACGAAACTCCACTCGCAAATCCCACAACATTCCAAACATCTCGCCAGACGATTTCAATAAACATTTCATAAATGTAGCGGAGGATATCATCAAATGTCTGCCAACTTGCCAGGAAGAAGCTACAGACTTCCTCTGTACAATTCCGACACCGAGTGATTCTCTTTTTCTACTACCTGTGTCACATGAAGATGTAGTACTCGCCATTGGAAAACTCAGAAACACTGCTTCTCATGACATATACAATCTGAACAGCATATTGATCAAAGAAACATGTGCTTACCTTATTGAGCCATTAACCATCATCATAAACCGCTGTTTTAGTGAAGGTTTTTTCCAGACGTCTTGAAAGTGAGTAGAGTAGTACCTATTTTCAAAAATGGTGATCGAAACTCTCCTGATAACTAAAGACCAATTTCCATCATTCCACTTCTTGGTAAAATAATAGAAATCTTGGTTAAAGAACGATTAATAAACTTTCTAAACAAACATAGCAGCCTTCATGATCATCAATTCGGTTTCTTTAAAAAACGCTCAACAATGAATGCAGTAGCTGAAGTTATTCACAATACTATAGACAATTTGGAAAATGGAGAACACACTTCTTTAACTTTGTGGGATCTGAGCAGCGTTTGACTGTATGAATCATAACATTCTCATTAAAAAACTCGAATTCTCCAGGATCCGAGGAATGGCCCTCGAGTTTTTTAAATATTACCTGTCGTCAAAAAAACAAGCAGTATGCATAGAGAGCACATTATCAGATCAAGCTACCATATCCCATGGAATACCTCAGGGGTCGGTTTTGGGACCTATTATCTTCGTTATATATAAATATAAACGACATTTTTCGGCATCTTCTACCCAGTACAGTCATTTGCTTTGCAGATGATACCACAATGTTGCAGTCGGACTCTGATATCAATAGGCTACACGACAACAATAATATCATCGAGAAAAAAAGCTGAGATTTGGTTTGCATATAACAATCTGAAGTTAAATAAGGACAAAACCCAAAATATAATAATATCTTTAAATAATGAAGTCGCAAGAAAAGAACATGTTAAACTACTAGGCATTTACATTGACAGTGCTCTTAGATGGGAAAATCACATAGATTATCTATGCAAAAAATTAGCTTCTCAACTTTATTTGCTCCGACAGTTGAAAAAATGTTTGAGCCATCATATTCTTATATCTGCATACCATTCACTATTCCATTCCCATCTGATGTATGGTATACTCCTTTGGGGTAAATCCTCATGGGCAATCAAAGCCTTCCGAATGCAGAAGAAAGCTCTCGGAATAATTGCTGGAGCACCGTACAATGAACTGTGTTCTCCAATCTTTAAAAAAGAAAAAAATCTGCCAGTACCCTCCATGTACATTTTCCATGTTCTACTTGAGATACACAAAAACAGAAGTACATTCTCTGCTCACTCTGATTTCCATAATTACCCCACTAGATCGGCAGATAAACTCAGGCCCCCTAGAGTTATATTACAAATGTCAAGGCGAAACTCCGTAGATGTTGCACTATATAATCACTTACCAAATAACCTTATACAATTGAACGAACATGCATTCAAAATTAAGGTAAAAGAGGTCTTGCCGAGACACTGTTTCTATTCCACAGAAGAATTCATGAAATGTACCTTTCAGATAAAAATAGTCTCAGCTCTATGTGGATGTCTGTCTTTTTTCTAATATGTATTTTGTATGTAATATGTATTTTTTTATTTTAAACTTTTCACTCAATATTATTGTTTTAACCATACCCAGATAGTCTATATTTGTACTGTCCTTGGACCTGTCACAAATGTATTCTTGCATAACGTGATCAAATAAATTATCTATCTATCTATTCCATCCACCGAGATCTCCGGACTTCTCTGCACCCTCCGAGCTGGGAAGAACATGTATTCTGCACAGGCTCGGTAGTAAACTGATGGGCCTGTGCTTTCCGTCCCTCTTCGGTATCCACACGACCTTGGTCTTTTTTCAAACCCTGGGGAAGATCCCATATGTCAGCGATGCGTTCAGCGCACCCTCAATGAGAGGCGCCACGTCAATCGCCAACCGCTTCAATATCTTGTTTGGGACTCCGTCTATCCCAACAGCCCTTCCCCCTTCCAGTCCTTCAAGGACCGCCAGAATCTCGTCTCTGCTGAAACCAGGCTCATCCAATTCGGGCCACTCAATCGTGGCACGACTTAACGCACCCCTGACCTCGGTGTCCATGTCCTCGGAGTCCGGAGGGGAGTATGTCTCCAGCAGGAATTCGCTGATTTCATCACCACCCCCCGTGAACCTACCGTCGTCCATGAGCACCGAGCACGGGACTTCCCCAGGTTTCTCATCGTCCAGGAGACGATAGAGTCTATCTCAGGGTCCATCCTTCTGTAACCGTTCTATCTTACCCTTTGTATGTTCTACCCTGGCGTTCCTTATGGACTTTTTATATTCATTCCTCTTTCGCGTGTATTCTTTCATTTTGTTGACCCTTTCTTCTCTATGGTAGACTGCCATCGTCTCCTGGAGCGCCGGATGCTTCTTCTCATGTCTTTCAGAGCCGTGCACCACCATTCGTTCTCTGCGTCGGTGACCCCCGAGGAGCGAAGTATGGCCCTCCTGCAGGCCCCTGCCAGTATTTCCTTAATCCTGCCGGCTTCAGCTTCTAATTCTATCTTGGGTATTCCTTTCTTGACCTCGTGTTTACCAATTTCATATTTCAGTTTTACCCAGTTAGTTCGATCTATGTTCGTCCCTAAGCAATGGTAAAGCTGATAATCCGGTGATCACTCATGCATTCTTCATCATGTACTCTCCATTCATTGATATTCACACTCTCAGCGATCGTAAGGTCAATCCAGCTCTCACCCCTAGTGCTAGAGAAGGTCGCCGCGCATTCATTATCATTCATCAGCATGTATCCTCTCTCGTTTAAACAGTCCCATATTTCCTTCCCTCTCGCATTGTTGATGTTCCCTCCCCACGCCACGTTCTTGACGTTGAGATCTCCCACCAACACCGCAAGCCGAACAAGGTGCGTGGCCGCTTTGCCCTATCAACATTAATTTGTAGAACCTTGAACGTATTGAGTCCTACCTCTTTGTTTCTCCACGCGCTTCTTATATACCGGGCAATTCGAATCCATCGCCGTATGTCGTCTTTCTGTTAACCCCATCCTTTTGCAGTTCGTGCATTCGAGTGGTCTGCTTTTCCTACAGTCCTTCCACTCGTGCCTCCTGGTACACTTGCTCCATGATGCTTCACTCTTGCATATCTCTGCTGTGTGTCCGAATCTGCAGCACATGTAACACAAGACCACAGATGTACGCTCTTCCACGGACACGTAGGTCAGGTCCACCATCAATACACCTTCCTTCATTAGTGACCTGAAGATCTTGGGAGAACATTCAAGCAGCCAGTTCTCCCTCCATAGACTGTTCATACATTTATTTCTGTGCAGGATTTCTATGCTTGCAATGTCTTCTGCCGTCCAATCTTTGCAGAGCGCCACGTTCTGCGTTACAATACCATACAATACCATACCATACCATACCATACCATACCATACCATACCATAAACCATGCAACCGATGCTCTCCAGGGTCTCCTGAACGATTCTGCCGGTGTTGAACTCTGCTTCCTCAGAGACCGGTTCCACCAGGATTTCATTGATCCTTGGCGGAGTTTTCCGAGCCTCCCTCGTAGTCGTTTTTTTCGTTTGTATATCTGCTATTTGCGCGTAGCTCCTCTTAGACATTTGCCTTCCTCAGGTCAGGTGAGCTGAAGTCGGAGACTGAAGGGTTTATCATGGCGTGTCAGGCAAATACAAGCCAATAAGCCTGATATATTCTTCATCGACCACCGAAGTAAGACGATATTCGTTATTGAGTTTTCGGCCCCTGCCGAAACGAATATCGTCCGAAAAGAGGAGGAAAAACGGACAAAGTACCAGGATTTACTTCACGAACTCCGCAGGCTCCACCCGGACTATTCTGTCAAGTTAGTGGTTCTGATTATAGGTGTTCTCGGTGGTTCCAGATCAACGCTACTTCTTGGTTCGTTGCGTCTGCTCAGGATTCACGATTCCTGGAGCCAGTGACCACTCACCCCGCGCTGTGGGGAGTGGTCATTGGTTAATTATACTAGCGCGTCCCCCCACTGGGTCCGAGCAGTGGGAAGTACGGACCCGACTAGGTTTGTTTTGACGAAATAATAATAAAACTTTTATTGAGCATCCCAATAGTTCAACAAAACGAAAATTAATACACATCTCAACATGTGATGGCTTTTGGTTCAGATCACGAACATAAGTTCGCATCTGATCTTCCACCAAAGCCGCAATTTAAAACAGACATGTTTAGCTCACAGGACTAATGTTGGATACAAATGAATGAGGTGAAGAGTAGAGGAATAGAAGAAAAGGAGAGGAGAAAGAGAAAATGCCATCTTATTAGTTAGGTACTTAGTCTACAGAGCTTCTTGTTGCGGACCGCCGTTCTGAACAGAGAGTAGATGCTGTGTGAACATAATCTCGAATGCGCCAACAGATAAAGTAAAACAGTTATCTTTCAACTTATTGAGGAAGTTTATAGTAGATGCTACATTGTAAGAAAAAGACCTCTTAAATATTTCCTTTTTTATTGGGGGGGGGGGGTATACTAAATACCAATTTCTTACGTAAATTCAAGTTATGAACATCTGTTCTATATGATAGATGTCTATGCAAGTAGGGGGGTGTTTGATATTTGATGATTTTGAAAAACAGACATGCTGAATGCCAAGATCTACGATTAAGCATATTGAGCCATTTCAGATCTTCAAGTTTATGTGAAGTACTGGATCTTTTTCTGATCCCGAATATTAATCTTATGCATGAGTTTTGTACTTTTTGTATGCGACGTTTGTCGTTATAATCCAAACAAGGGTGATATACCACATCACAGTGATTGAAATGAGATAAAACTGAAGAATCACATAACATTTTCTTAACTATTATATTTAGAAACCTCCTTTGGGGGTATATTAATCTCAAAGATGAATGAGCGGATTTCAGTTTGGAAGTGAAATGATGGCTGTTGACTTGCTTGGATTTATTTTCAACATATGGTCTGTTGATACTTCGAATATAGCATTCAGATCCTGGTTCACACAATCGATTGATTCTGCTATAGATGATGGTTTGAAAGACAAATACAGTTGGGAATCATCTGCATAAAGATGATATTTACAGAAGTTCAACTTCTCAACAAACGAAGAAATATAGAGTGTATAACAAAGAGGGCCCAAAATGCTACCTTGTGGTACACCTGATTTGACTACTTGCCAACTAGAGGAAATGTCGTCAATCTACACTTTCTGCGATCTCTGGCTTAGGTACGATGATATAAAAGATCTTGCTGCATCACTGAATCCGAAAAAATGCAAAAGAGAACGAAATATCTTGTGATCTATATTGTTCGTTCTAAAAAAAATTGTTCGTTTTCGTTAACCAGCTGACGAACGTCAACCCTCAGAAGTCGAAACTTGTGCGAGCAATGGATCAACGAGGCCTTACCTTTTAACGTGCGATTACCCAGCACGGTCGCCCGGCGAGGATTCGAACCCCGGCCTTCCGCTTGATAGGCAGATATGCTAACCACTACACTACCGAGACCACAATATTATCGAATGCTTTCGAGTAGTCTTGAAGAATAAATACGGTCGCTTCATTCTTGTCCACAGCATTGATAATGTCATCCACAATTTCCAGTAATGCTGTTGTACAGCTGTAACTGTTAAACACTACCAGTGAAGAGAATTTGTGGTTTTACTAGATTATGAAATATTTGGAACTTCAAAATAACTTTTTTATTTATTGAATATAAAATTGAACATCTGAATTTCCAAGGTTACAATTAAAATTCAAAATAAACAGTAAAAATCATTATTTCTTCCAACACTCCCCCGAAATAATTATTTTTCAAAGTCTTCGGATCGCATTCCTATTTCTATCCTCAGCATCTGGAATCTGGGGGACTGTAATGGTTCAGTGGAAATATCAGCAAGTTGATTTTCCCCTTGAATATGCTGGATTTCTATCTGATTTCCATTTTTCTCTTTAATAAAGTGAAATTTTATGTCGATATGCTTTGTGCGAGTGAGTGCCTTTCCATTTGTATTTTGTATCATACAAATTGAACTCTGATTATCAATAAAGAGTGGAACAGATTGATCTTCATAAGCACAAACCTCCATACATAATTGTCGAATCCAAAGTATTTCTTTAGTTGCTTCACATGCAGAGATGAATTCCGCTTCTGCGGTTGATAAGGCAACAGTAGCTTGCTTTTTCGAACCCCAACTTACAGCTCCTCCTGAATACTGAATGACATAACCACTTGTGGACTTTTTACTTTTTATATCACCTCCAAAATCAGCATCACTGAAGGCTTTCAACAATTCTTTATTGCTGTACAATGTAAGGAGTAGAGTCGGATTTATTCCTTGGTCTTCAATCAGAAGCTGTCCCGTTTGCACAATCGCCTGTCTAATTTTCCTTTAATTCTCGTCGCCTTTCATACCTATAATGGCTTTCTTTCCCTTGAGCACTCTTGCGTAGTCCATTTCTCCAATGCAACCGATGCTCTCCAGGGCCTCCTGAACGATTCTGCCGGTGTTGAACTCTGCTTCCTCAGAGACCGGTTCCACCAGGATTTCATTGGAAGTGACATGTTCTTTAAATCATAGCTGAGGATCCAATATCAAACCGAGATTTTTCGAGGAAGAATTGAATTTCATTTCAGAGTTGTCTACTTTCAGAAAGTGATTGTTTGCTTCCTGGCGAATATTTCCATTTCCAAAAATGATGGCTGTTGACTTGCTTGGATTTATTTTCAACATATGGTCTGTCTGTTGATACTTCAAATATAGCATTCAGATCCTGGTTTACACAATCGATTGATTCTGCTATAGATGATGGTTTGAAAGACAAATACAGTTGGGAATCATCTGCATAAAGATGATATTTACAGAAGTTCAACTCCTCAACAAACGAAGAAGTATAGAGTGTATAAAAAAAAGGACCGAAAATGCTACCATGTGGTACACCTGATTTGACTACTTGCCAACTAGAGGAAATGTCGTCAATCTGTACTTTCTGCAATCTCTGGCTTGGGTACGATGATATAAAAGATCTTGCTGCATCACTGAATCCGAAAAAATGCAAGAGAGAACGAAATATCTTGTGATCTATATTATCGAATGCTTTCGAGTAGTCTAGAAGAATTAATACGGTCGCTTCATTCTTGTCCACAGCATTGATAATGTCATCCACAATTTCCAGTAATGCTGTTGTACAGCTGTAACTGTTGAACTCTACCAGTGAAGAGAATCTGTGGTTTTACTAGATTATGAAATATTTGGAACTTCAAAATAACATTTTTATTTATTGAATATAAAATTGAATATCTGAATTACCAAGGTTACAATTAAAATTATAAATTCAAAATAAACAGTAAAAATCATTATTTCTTCCAACACTCTCCCGAAATAATTATTTTTCAAAGTCTTCGGATCGCAATCCTATTTCATTCCTCAGCATCTGGAATCTGGGGGACGGTAATGGTTCAGTGAAAATATCAGCAAGTTGATTTTCCCCTTGAATATAATGGACTTCTATCTGATTTCCATTTTTCTCTTCAATGAAGTGAAATTTTATGTCGATATGCTTTGTGCGAGTGAGTGCCCTTCCATTTGTATTTTGTATCATACAAATTGCACTTTGATTATCAATAAAGAGTGGAACAGATTGATCTTCATAAGCACAAACCTCCATACATAATTGTCGAATCCAAAGTATTTCTTTAGTTGCTTCACATGCAGAGATGAATTCCGCTTCTGCGGTTGATAAGGCCACAGTAGCTTGCTTTTTCGAACCCCAACTTACAGCTCCTCCTGAATACTGAATGACATAACCACTTGTGGACTTTTTACTTTTTATATCACCTCCAAAATCAGCATCACTGAAGGCTTTCAACAATTCTTTATTGCTGTACAATGTAAGGAGTAGAGTCGGATTTATTCCTTGGTCTTCAATCAGAAGCTGTCCCGTTTGCACAATCGCCTGTCTAATTTTCCTTTCATTATCGTCGCCTTTCATACCTATAATGGCTTTCTTTCCCTTGAGCACTCTTGCGTAGTCCACAAAGCAGACCACACCCCCCTTCTCGAGTTTCATTCATTCAGAATAAGGTACTTCTTGAAAACTGGTTTTATGTTTCCATAGCCGATAACCCTGCCGATGTCGGTTCTCGAGGTCTTCTACCCAGTGAGTCTCTTCATTGTTCCTTCTGGTGGGCGGGGCCTCCCTTTCTCCTTTCATCACACAACGTCTGAGTCAACGATGTTAACCCACCTATCGAAACCCTCGAGGAAGAGCGTCGCATAACTCTGAATGACGCTGTTGACTCTCCACATTTTCTAGAAGTTCTTCTCAAGAATAACTCTCATCCAACCACCTCTATTCGGATTTTCCCTATATTCGCAGGGTCTCGCGTAATTGTTCAAAGGATAATTTGAAACAGACAAGTTGCTTTACTGCTTCTGAACTCCATGAATCGCTCATGGTATTTGCCAAACACGGTCAATCATGTTACTTTTCTCAAGAAATTTCCCTCGTGAATGAGAAATAAATTCTTCCCAAATTTCTCCTTGCCTCCGTTTATAGATGACCAGGGCCTTCTTCGTGTAGAAGGAAGCTCAGAAATGCTCCAATTCCGTATTCTCGGAAATATTATGTTCTTCTACCGAGCAAATGTACCTATCCCGATCTTCTAGTCCGAAGTTATCATTCGAAATACTTTCATGCCGGAATGAAAACGGTTCAATATTTGCTCGCTCAAAATTGGTGGATAATCAACTCAAAAAAATCCATTCGTCGCATTATATGCAAGTGCGTCACTTGTTGGCCCAACCCTAAATCGAGTCAACCCTTCATGGGCGATCTTCCTTCCGCTCGCATATCTCGTTCAAAATGTTCCTTACAGGCTGGTGTGCCGAAGGTGGAGGGCCGAACAGACCCACTCACTTCTGACCTACAGGCTGGTGTCGATTTCGCAGGACCATTTCGCATTTGCATGTCCAGAGCACGAGGCGCCAAAATTCTGAAGGCGTACTTCTGCCTGCTCGTTTGTCTCTCAACTGAGGCTGTCCTCTTAAAGTTGCTTTCAGATTTATCCTCCGATGCTTTTCTAGCAGCACTCAGGAGATTTATTGCTTTTCGAAGTCGTTGTCACCATATCTTCAGCGATTGTAAGTGCGTACAGACATGACAGCAATGAAATGTTCAAAAATTGGGCCACTTCAGAAACTATTACTTGGCACTTTAATCCTCCTTCCGCACCTAACTTCGTTGGCCTATGGGATGAGGTGTCAAATCAATGAAGTTTCACGTTACTTGAGTTATTGGTGAGCAGATCCTCACTTATAAGGAGCTTCTTACTGTTTTCACTCGAGTTGAAGCCATTTTGAATTCTTGCCCTCTTACCCCATTCAGTAATGATCCTAACGATATTATCGCTTCAACTGCAGGTTATTTTCCGACTTTTGAACCGTTGACGGCTCTTCCAAAGGAGGATCATCAGGACACTCCTTTGAACCGCCTGTCTCGTTGACAGAGACTGTGTCGTATGCACCCGGAGTTCTGATTCCGTTGGTCCAAGGAGTATCTGCATACACTCCATCAGGGGGCGAAATGGGTCGATGGCAGTCCATCGTTGAAAATTGGTACCCTAGTTTTGATCAAAGTGGATAACATTCCCCCTATGAAGTGTCAGATGGGTCGTATTCTTGTAACGTTCCATGAATAGGGTGGTGAAATCCGTTGGCAGATACTCTGTCGTATGCACCAGGATTTCTGGTCCCGTTGGTCCAAGAAGTATATGCATACACTCCATCAGCGAGCGAAATGGGTTGATGACAGTCCATCGTTGAAAATTGGTACCCTAGTACTGATCAAAGCGGATAACATTCCCCCTATGAAGTGTCAGATGGGTCGTCTTCTTGAAACGTTCCAGTGTCGAAACTCTGTCAAGGCATTTATAGAAAATATAAAGTCTCACTCTTTGCCAGACTGGGCATACTACAGAGAACAGAGGTATTTTATTACGGGTGTGGTACGTTGGATCATTTTATCCTGCAAGAAAATTCGAAGTAAACTTGGAACGCTCGTCGATCTTTTGACTTGTTACGTGACAAAAATAATACTGAGTTTTTGAGCTAGGATTGCTCCTAGCTCAAAAAATAATAATCCTTAGTCCATGATTTGTTCTAATGAAAATTTTGGGTTTCATTCAACTTCTGGCATGAAAGTCATAAAAAACTTTGATGGTCAGCCATCTTCCTGTTCATTTTAGCCTTGAATCTGAAAGGGAATATCAGTGATAATGTGATACTCCTATTAATAATTCCAAAGAAATCACAATAAGATGAGGTCGATTTATTTACCTTCCATTCAACTGGATGGCCACAGAAATACCATTCAAATTCGAAATGTTTCACAGCGTGCTTGCTCTGATTTGAGCTTCAACAGCAAAAATGTCAAAAGGGCCGAAATACGCCTCAAAATCATATTTATACATCTACATTTTTTTTGCTATCGTTAACGTCCTTGAAAATTGAATGACACTGAAACTTTCTTCATGCTGAGTTTGGGGAAATAAAAGTCCCTAGATTTAAGAGTGCGTCTCACACAGAAACAGAACGCTTTGTTCGGAGTGGTGTCCTCTCATTTGATCACGGGCGGAACTCCTTTTTGAATCACCAAATTTATTTTTGACCACCGAACAACATGCGCATGTACCCTAATGTCAGAACGAGTTACAGATACCTGTCATGAACTTGACAACTAGCAAACTATTTATATCCTTAGATTTCATGAAGAATCTACTGGTGAACATGCATCAAAGCGATGGAATGAAATTAATATTGGAACAACCAAGATACTTGAAATCCAGAGTGCCTGAAATGAAGGAAAAACATATGAATTACACAATATAACTTGCTACAAATAACCAAACCTCAGTCAGGCCCCACCAATCCCTCAGGAGAGAAAACCCACGGAATATTGCTTTTCCGCAACTACTTTGAAAAGGTATTTTATAGCGTTACATACTGTTGGACTACAGTAAGGCCTTCGATAACCTGAATCACGAAATACTCTCGAAATACTCTGCAAAAAACTTCGCTATTTCGGTTTCTCTAGCAAGGCTACTTTTCTAATTGAAGACTATCCGCATAACCGTAGTCAACGTGTAATTATAGAAAGAGAGGATTCATTCTCGGACCACTTTCATTTAGTATATACCTACATTTCTGACTTTCATAAATCGATAAAGGAAAGTACGGTACATCACTATGCAGATGACACCCAAATATATTTCTCGTTTTAAAGCGACAGTTTGCAAGAAGCTCGATTCAATATAAACTCAGACCTCCAATCTATCTTTCATATCTCTTCTGCACATAAGCTCAAACTCAAATGAGTCTGTAGTCATGATTTTTGGACCCAGGAAAGTAAGGGGACTAGCACTTGAGAATTTCGAAATATGCATTGATGGCAATAAACTACCCTTACTTGAAAAATATAAGAATCTAGGACTTTACTTCGATTCTGATCTGAGATTCACGAGCCATGTTAACTATCTGTGTCAAACCTCTTATAACACCCTGAGGCAGTTCGTGATATACTCTCTACTCAACTAAAAACGAAAAACTGGCACGAAATATGACACGGCATGGCATTCTAATTTCAGAAATCACGATATAGAAATGAGTTGAAAATTTTCATTTTTTGATGGTAAATAATTTATCAGTTAACCAGAGTCTATTTATGTTAATGCCTTCTTCTTCCTGTTGAAATCGTCTTTATGTTCGTGAGTCCTGTCGAGTACTTGAGTTTCGTCAAATGCAATAACGTGATTTCCTTCTCCGAGTGCGTGTTCTGCTACTGCCGACTTGTCTATCTATCTTAGGCGAAAATTTATCTTGTGTCTTGATGCTCCTTTTGGAAATAATATACTAGGACCTTTCAGAAAAAGCAGGAACGGAAAAACAGTTATCATAGCTCATACTTATTATAAGGAAAAACTTTCCAGTCGGAACTCGTTCGAGAATTACTAAGACTATGAACCAATTCACGACGGCATACCACCCAGCTTGCAATGGACTCACAGGAAGGCTCAACAAAACCTTAGCAGATATGCTAGCAATATTTACTGGTACAGACCGAACGGACTGGGATGAATTCCTACCAGACGTGACTTGAGCATTGTATACGGCTACTCTGGAAACAACGAAGTTTTCCCCAGTCATGTTAGTGTATGGAAGCGAACCCATCCTACCAACGGAGGCAAATCTCATGCAAGAAGTGAACTCACCAGACGCTAGACAAATCAGAGAAAGAGCATTCGCAGTGAGAAGCCAAGCAATAGAAAATATTAGCAAACGACAAAACGAGATATGATAGTAAGCATCGTCATCTAGAATTCGAAGTGGGAGATGCTGTGAAAGTTTTCACTCCTGTGGGCCTCATAACGTGATCAGAAAAATAAGTGATGCGAATTATGAAATACAAAACAGCCCCTCAAAGAATTGTAAGGGAGACATAGTACACGTCAGTCGAATGCTCCCGTTTAACGACCTGTGGACTCCCGAGGTTATCTCGGAAGAAAGCGAATGAAAAATAATAATAATAATAATAATAAGAAAATATCACGACACTCCTGTTTTTGTTTTCTCTTTCAGATCACTAGTAGTTTCGTTTATACCTAATAATATATTAAATGTATATACAGATATATAACTATAATGTTTTCAAGGTTCCTGTGGTACATGGGTATCAAAACTTGAAAGTTACAGCGGGAGCATTTTGGAAACCTCTGGTAGAATCAGTGTCATACGAGGCAACGATCCGCTGGTGTACAAAGCTAAGTGGTATGATGGCATCATCATCAAAGAGGTAGTCAGCACACCTCAGTGTGATGGAAATATATCGAAAGAATGCGCCATACTCCAATCCCTGGACGGTTTGCAGAAGGCATATGCAACAGAATTTCTCTCATTAACTAGAAGCCGGAGCCCTGAGTTCATGAAGATCTGTTCATATCCATCAGAGAGATACACACGGAAGAGAATGGCGATGGATTTCCTGGGTGAGAGACTTTCATGGTGCTGCGGAGTGGCAACACAGCATGAAATGGACAAAACATGGACGAATGTCAAAACACAAATTGGACATTAGACACACCACACATAAACCTTACATCGACACGAGACAACATCGAAAAAATTCTAAATAATATGGAGGAAAAAAATTTAATTTCATATTCGAATGTTCACAGTGTACACGAAGATTCAGTAATTTTATTGTAGAATACAATCTTATCACTTGGTATGTTATATTTATTGTTCCAAAACCGACGAATGTTACCAGTGTTCGCAGCGTTGCCAAACCCAGTCCAAGCTCGAACGAAAACACCCATACACCACAGCGTAGCATTTTATATGATCTGTGTAATATTCATAATTTCCATATGCTACCTGGTCATATGGTTAGGGTGGCTATGGTTAAAAATCTCGTCAAAAACCTCGATCAAAGTCATCGAGCCAAGGAATAATCCAGAGACTGTGTCTCTGAGTACAAATTATGTCTTGGAGTTAGATAAAATTCAAGGACTATCCCTCACCCCAGGACAGAGTATTCCTTTCATTCTGAGAGAGGTAGAAAAAGAAGGAGCAGTCACTCTGCGGAACCAGGACTTGATGTATTTTTTTTATGTGAGAGGATTAGGATTACCAGAAAAAAAAGGGGGGACCCAGAAGTATTCAGTCATTCGACTGAAACAGAGCTCACAAGATGAGTATGGAAGTACCAAGTAAAAATAGTGAAATAGTGAATTATGAGTTGATAGGATAGAAAATCTGTCTCTCCAGTAGCTGACGTAAGTTGAGATTTATCGTCATCGGGAACCTCCAGTTATCGATCTGTCCCGAAATGAAACACGGAATTTTTTTTGTTATTCGTTTTATTCAGTGTTGCGAATTCGATAGTGATAACTAACTGTATTTTCCAATCTGAGTTCTGTTGTATCTTGAACCATTTTCATGTATTGATGTGTTATATTTTTCAGGATTATGATGGATTACACTGGTGGTTTTGATTCATTACTTTGTTTCTTGGAGGATGTACTTCCGGTACCACACTGTGGGAGAGTATGAACCATGGCTGATTGTAAGCCTCCCTTTCGAGGAGCCGTGAGTTATATGATTATGTATAAACAGTACATCTCCAGTAGTAGACGTTAGTTGAGGTTTATATTTTTCGAAAACCTCTTGAAATCGATCTGTTTTGGACTGTATGTCAAACTTTAATTTTTATTCGTTCTCATCTACGTGATGAACTCCTTGGTAATAACTTACTTTATTTTCCAGTCTGGCTTCTAGTGTATTTTGAACCATTTTCATGTACATATATATTGTATATTTCAGGATCATCATGGATTACACTTTTGGGTGATGTACGTCCGGTACACACTGTGGGAGAGAATAAACAATGGCTGATTGTAAGCCTTCCTTCAGTAGTTGTCTTGAGTTGAGATTTATATTTTTCGGAAACCTTATGTAATCGATCTGTCCCGAAATGTATGACGAACTTTTTTTTTGTTATTTGTTCAATTCGATCTAACGAATTCGATACTAATAACTAACTGTATTTTCCAATTTAAGTTCTATTGTATTTTGTAACTATTTCATGTATTGATGTGTTATATATCTCAGGATAATGATGGATTACACTAGTTGTTTTGACTCATTACTTTGTTATTTTGGGAGATGTTCGTGTGGTACCACTCTGCGGGAGAGTATCAACAATGGCTGATTCTAAGCCTTCCTTTCAGACGGAGCCGTGAGTTGTATGGTTAGGCATATACAGTACATCTCCAGTAGTAGAAGAGACATGGATATCGTGACGAGGGTACGGAAGAATACCTGGGCGAAGAAATGAGCATGAGGGGCATACAGGCGGTGGGAGGTTTGTCGACTTCTCATCCACGGGTCGAGTCATGACAGGTATCTGGTATTATCAAAGAGCTTGTACAGGTACGAACCTCGAAACGCACAAGAATGCGTTGGACCCCGTCACCACAATGTGGAAACATGACAAATTTCGGTAATTGACGTAAGTTGATATTTATATTCTTCAAAGACTTCTTGGAATCGATCTGTCCCGAAATGTATGACAAACTTTATTTTTTATTCGTTCTCATCAACAAGATGAATTCGTGAGTAATAACTCACCTCATTTTCCAATCTGACTTCTTGGGGATTTTGAATCATTTTCATGTTTTGATGTGATATATATTTTAGGATCATAATGGATTACACAGTGTGGAAGAGTATCAACCATGGCTGATCGTGAGCGTAACCGTAAGTTTTATGGTGAATCATATACAGTATATCTCTAGTAGTCTTAGGTTGAGATTTATATTTTTCGGAAACCTTTTGTAATCGATCTGTCCCGCAATGTACGACGAACGTTTTTTTTGTTATTCGTTTAATTCGATCTTACGAATTCGATAGTAATAACTAAGTAACTGCATTCTCCAATCTATGTTATAACAATTTTCCTGTATTAATGTGTTATATATTGTTTTTGAGGGGGATGTATGTTCGGTACCAAACTGTGGAAGAGTATCAACCATGGCTGCTTGTAAGAGTACCTGGGTGGTGGATTGTTCATGAGGGATTTACAGGCGGTGGGAGGTCTGTCGACTTCTTTTCCCTGGGTCGAGTCACTACAGGTATCTGGTATTATTGGGAAGCTTGAACAGGTACGTACCTCGAAACGCACGAGAATACCTTGGACCCCGTCACCACAATATTGAAGCATGACAATCTTCGGTAATTGACTCATGTTGATATTTATATTTTTCGAACACTTCTTGGAATCGATCTGTCCCGAAATGTATGACACACCTTATTCATTATTCGTTTTCATCAACCTGACGAATTCGTTAGTAGTATAATACTTCATTTTCCAATCTAGATTCTATTGTATTCTCAACCATTTTCATTTATTGATGTGTTACATATTTCAGGATCATCATGGGTAATACTAGTTGTTTTGATTCATAAATTTTTTTTGGGGGGAGATAAGCGTCCGGTACCACACTGTGGGAGAGTATCTACCGTGGCTGATTGTGAGCCTTCCTTTCAAACGGAGCCGTGATTTATATGGTTAGGTATATACAGAAAATCTCCAGTATTTATTTTGTCATTATCATTCTCCCACGCAAGGAGTAAACTCAACGCGAAAATTTCGTGAAGGCCTTGCTCATCCAACATTCAAATTCAAGCTTAAGGCACGGTATGAAAGTAACCACTAAATAGGTTCACTCCTGGTCGGCGTCTTTGATGTATTGGACCCAGATTTCATGTTTTGCTGGCGTGTGGCTGGTCAGGCGGGTGTCTCACTTACTCACTCGGTTCCGCTGTAGGTCGGCTGAGCACAAAATTCCACTTATTTTTCACTTCTATAGGGTGCTAAAGGGTACTCGAGTCTACTTTTTATGGAACGACGGGATAACCATAACCCTTCATGCAATAACTATAATTTTGGACTGAGGTGGCCTTTACTTGATGGAAATCCATAGTTATTACGCTATAAGGTAGACACGATTAAATTTCCACAAAATTTATTGTCTTCGCGAAGACAATAAATTTTGTGGAAATTTAATCGTGTCTACCTTATAGCGTAATCAATAACTATAAGATTTTCGGCGAGCTGCCGTAATTGACTAAGGATAACAGTCGTCTTCATTATTGAAACGGTAACAAAATTTGTATTACTGCTATGGGACATATTACTAGTGGTAAGCCGACGGATTCGAACTTAATGACGCTGTCATTAAGTTTATGTGTCATGTTCATGTTCGTGTCATGTGACACGAAAGTCGACGTATTTGAATTTGATGACAGCGTCGCGTATGTAAGACGAAAATCGACGGATTTGAATTTGCTGACAGCGTCGCGCATGTGAGACGAAAGCCGGCGGATTCGAATGCGATGACAGCGTCGCGCATGTTAGACGAAAAACGAAGGATTCGAATTCGACGACAGCCCCGCGGATATGGGGCGAAAGCCAGCGAATTTGAATTCTATGACAGCGTCGCGCTTGTGAGACGGAAGCCGGCGGATTTGAATTTGATGACAGCGTCGCGCATTTGAGACTAAAGTCGACGGGTCTGAATTTGATGACAGCGTCGCGAATCTGAGGGATCACAGTTGGTTAATTTGAATTTGGCGCCTTATAGAAACATCGTCGCACATGTTAGACGATAACCGACAGATTTGAACGAAAGGCAACAAAAACGAAACTCCCAAATCAACGTATTCGCACTTGAAAATAGTAGGGCCTGGGAAATCCAAAGTCGGTTATATTCTTCTCATATCGAAAGCCAAAAATCTTTCCGACAAGAGTTACAAGCCCAATTGAACGACAGAATTATTTGAGGTAGTAAAAGTGAAAATCACCATCCCTACCACCTACTTGTGGAAGTTATGATGAGGCGACCAATCAGTGGGGTGTTTTTCGAAGAGGAATTGCAGAGAACCCTATGTTCATTCGGTGGAAAAAGTCCTTGGAAGGAAGGCAGTAATGATTTTGTCAAGTGGCTTAGTCTTTATAGCACTCACAAGATCTGGATAGATGCAAAAAATCGATTGTGAACTTTCTGATGGCTCATTTCAGATAGCGACATGATTGCACATTTTTCGATGAGAAAGCAGATTTGGATTTGATGGCATTGACGCGCATGTGAGATGGTACTCGACGAATTTTGCTTTGTCAAACGCCAAATTACAGTTGGTGGATTTGAATTTGGTGCCTTCAAATCCTTTATCTCCATAGACTTCTTTCAAAAAGCACGAAAACAGTCAAGCTAAAGACTGAATACTAACAAAATTGAACACATGAGACGACATATCGTTAAAAAAAAAAAGAATATGAAATAACAACATTTCAATACATAAAATTATTCACAGAACGAGCAATTTACATCAAGATTAATTTACATACATTCAGATTCAAGATCCGCCTGAAAATAACTACTGAGTGAATAAAAAACATTTTCATAGAGAAGAATTTTAACTTCACCTTCAAAAGTCTTTATGTTATCAATTTGCTTTAGCGACATTGGGAGCTTATTATATAATTTTATTGATGAGATGTGAGGTCCATTTGATACTTCAGTCAATTGATGATTGGGAACAATAACATTGTGATTTTGTCTTAGGTTATGCCCTGAGAGAAAACATGTATCGTCTCTGTTTCTGAACATTTCACATTGAGTCTTGACGTGAACAAGGAAATTGAAGATATACATCGACACAACACTTGCAATTCTCAAATCTGCAAACAGTGGCTTATAGGGGTCAAGACTTCTTTTAAAGCACATGGTACGGATAATTTTTTCCTGCATCAAAAGAACCTTCTGAATCCTATTGCGGTTTCCGAAACACAAAAGACCATAGTTCAGTGTGGAGTGGACATAGGCGTAGTGATAGCTCAATAGTATGCTAGTTGGAACAAAGTATCGAAGTTTCCATATAATGAAGCAGTGCCCCGACAACTTTCTCAAGTAATATCGTCGTGCATGTAAAACGATGGCCTACGGATTTGAATTCGATGACAGCGTTGCGCATGTGAGATGAAAGTCGACGGATTCGAATTTGATGAAAAGTTGCGCATGAGAGACGATAGTCGACGGATTTGAATCTGATCATAGCGTCGTGTATGTGAGACGAAAGCCGCCGGAATTGAATTTCATGACAGCGTCGCGCATGTGAGACGAACGGTAGCGGATTTGAATTTGATTACAGCGTCGCGCATGTGAGACGAAAGTCGGCGTATTTGAAGTTGACGACAGCGTAGCACATCTGAGATGAAAGCCGACGGATTTGATTTCGTCAATGTTCATTGTCACGCATGTGAGACAAATTTTGTTGTGTCGCATGTCAAATTATGGTTGGTGGATTTGAATTTGGCACCTTATAGTAACTTCGTCGCACATGTGACACGATGGCCGTCGAATTTAAATTTGCCGCCTTATCTCAACATCTTCACGCTTGTGAGATGCTAGTCGACGGCTTCCATCAATCAGCTGACTTTCACCCACCAAATCTGAAAACTTCTATACCACATAAATGCGATGAGGATATTAGGTAATTGCTTCGAAGTCGAGCGCTCACATATGTCTCCCCTCATGAAAGTATTCCGTGATTTTGATGTGAAATAGTTGTCTCAAGGTTTAGTGGAGGTTGAGTTGAAAGATATTTGTCGACAATTCAACATTGATATCGAACATGACCAACGAAGTGGTATTCTTCTGAAATATTAATGTGAAATTAACAGATGATTTGCTGCATTGGCTCGGTAAAAAATGCACAGGTTGAATACAAAACAGTTAACGATGAGTTGAATTCTCGAAGAAGTATTTATGTTTTTTGGATGCCATAGATTTCGAAAGACTACTCATGATGCGATCACCAAAAATATCGATTTCCGAGAAATATTATGATTGAATTCATTCTCATTGAATATTATGATTTTGACAAAAACTGTGAGCAGCATCGACCCAGATTTTTGAGTATGCGAAATTCTCAACTCTTCAACTCCATCAATGAGGGCAAGGCCCAGTTCTTCAGGTTGACTGACAGTCATTCGATATCTGAAGTTAAGCAACGCCAAGCACGGTTAGTATTTGGATGGGTGACCATGCAGGGGAATACCGTGTCGAAAAGCCCGTACAGCTGCAGCAAAATAGCATATCATAGCTCGCAGGCAATATATCAATGAGCACAAGATATGTTGAGAATATGCCGTCCTTCGGTGGGGACGTAAAGCCGTCGGTCCCGAGTCCATGGATGTTGGGCTCGTTAAAGTTGCCTACCTCTGGTGGGAATACCAGAAGGTTCGGCAAAATTTCTGGTTGGGGGAAGTGTGCTCACCGACGTCGGTGATTGGACTGGGTAGCGGAAATAGACCGACGATAAATAAATAAATAAAAAAAATCCATCAATGAGTTGAAGAAAATTTTATCGGTGGAAGCGTAAAACTCTGATCTAGATAGGAATTCAACTTCCCAGAGATTTGCAGAGGAGCAAACCGGAAGGAAAGGAACTGAAATGGAGCGACAACGAGCCAAAGCTAATCGGCAAAAGCTCAATAAGCAAATCGAGGAAAGCATTTCAATATCGGTGGAATCAATTGTACCCAGATTGGCTCCTCCTCCGATTAATGTAAGAAAACGAAGGAGTCTAGATTTGTCTGATGAGACGAGAGGAAGATGGTTGGCATGAGGAACGTCTCAAGAGAAGGGGTATGGTCTCAGTGATAAGAACGATAAACGTCTCGCATCCTTTGGATTTCAGTAACGCTATCAAACATCATTCACAGAAAGAGAAATTATTCAATACCTCTGGTAACAAGATTCGAGTACGACGAGAAGAGAATCGAATACATAATTATTATATTGTACAGATTGTTAACCAAACCTTATAAAATGAATATATTGCATTCTTACTTCCACATTGAAATGAACTTACAATGGAATAAAACAAAAAATGTACTGTTTTTTTGTACCATATCTGATATCTGTTTCCCGAATTCATTTTTTTCGATACTGGTAAACAAATTCAACTCATTTGCGGTTCAAAATCGATTCTGTTACATTCTTATCAGAAGTTTTTATACGGTGAACGCTGAAATGTTTGCTTTCCGCAATATCTTCTTCGAATTCACCTACAACGATAATATTCTCAATTTTGTGCTCTCAGATTCCATTTCGAGTAGTGACCCGCTTTTCTTGGAGATATATCGGCCTGAACTAACCGTTTTTTTACAATTGTATGACAATTGCATCGACGCCATGCGCTTGGTATCGCACGTAACAATGTGTGAGATACGTCTCCCAACTCAACAAAAAAATGTTCGAGACGCCCCTGCATGACCTGTATGTTTCATGTTGCATACCATGCATACTCCATGGCTGCGTACCCTGAACACTTCATGGCTGCTTGATGCTGCATACCTCAATGGCAGCCATGTTTTGTTTCTTTCAACGTTGAAATGAAAAACTACACAAAAAATCAGTGGCGTCCATTGAGACTCCACTGGAGCTGATGATTCCAATCTAGTTAGAATAGAATAAGCGCCTTATCAATTCAAAGAATTGTAGCAAATCTCAACCAAATCGGTGTAAGAATATTTATTATATTTTATAAATACCGTTTTTTGTTTAATTCAACCCCCTGTATCTCAGAAACGAAGCAAGTCCGAAAATGAGTTCATATGAACTTCTTTGCTTAAAATTACCCACTGAATCACCATTTTTTTTATACCAAAGTTGGGAAATACCCTGTATTCAGTTACAATTATAGTCAGATCGAAACATTCCGAATTGACATCGCATTAAGCTTCTTCGGCCAGGACTTCGACTTATTAGCATCAATTTGATATTTTGACCTTGAGGGCATATTACTTCTCAAAGCATTCGATGTATTTTGTCCGAACAGATGACAAGCCTCCTCGCCCATACGCGATTTCATTTGATCTTCTGGTGCTAATTTCGTGATAGCACTTGCATTCTGAATGAGTCATTGAAAAAGAAGGATATTTGAGTAGTACGTCGCGATCAAAGCATAACGCCGAATGTTGTCGAACTTTTGGTGCAGCAGGAAGACCCTGAAAATTTATGTCATGAATAATTGAGATCTCAACGTGAAATATCGCAGACAGGAAAATTTTGATGGACATGAACTAACTCTCATTTCTTTGATTGACGATCGAGACACAAACTGTTATCTTTTACTATTCTATCTTCGTTCGAAAGAATTTTTTTTGGATTGTTGGCATCTTTCAAAAGATGTAAGCCCTCAGGGCAAGCTGAACAATTAGCATTTGTACCAGAATATTTTTTTTTTAGATGCCTCAATTTGAAGAAGTTTAGATTGATATTTGGAGTGGAAGAATTCCATCGAGATCTGTCATCTTCAAAAACTTTTTCACCTTGTCTTCGAGTGAATTTTAGTGATTCGTCGAATGTAGGCGAATCGATACTGGTACGAACAAGTTCAAAGGAATTTATATATTCTTGTGATATTTTGAATATTGCGAATATAAAATTGGCTTCATTTTTTCATGTTTCGAAGCGGTGACGTTGGTTCGAAATTTTTCTACGAACTGCTGTGAAACAGAAGGGTTATTACTAGGCGGAATTAAAGAATGTTGTATTCTCTCCAGGTATAGATTGACTGAACTTCCATCAGCATTATAAGTATCTTTCAACAGTTCATACCCAATGTAATCATCATCTGTAATTGGTTCAATGGTGTAACATGTTCTGAGGGTTTCACTGGTTAAACTCCCGAGTTGACAGTATCCTTTTTCCGCATTAGTTGATTCATATTTGAAATGAAATAATTGCTTCGATCAATAACGAAGCTACAAAATACTCAACATCGCTCAAGAGATCTTCAAAAGCACCCGTTGAACTATAACTCACAGATTCAACAGAATATGATATTTGTTTCGATATTTCGATTTGATGAAAATTACTCGCCAAATCGAGGGTGGAAAAATATTGTGCTCTACCTAAGTCATTATTGTTTGGGAGTGGGTATCGATCGCTGATCGTTTTGTCATTGATTTTCCGGTAATCATCTACCACTCGCCATTTTGGCTTTCCGGAAGAATCCAGTTTTTTGGGGATTATCCAGATGGGCGAACACCATCGACTAGAGCTCGGCCTAATTATATTTTTTCAAGCATATCATTCATTTGGCGTTGGACTTCTCTTTAATGAATATGTGGGTAGCGGTACGATTTGCTATGAGCAGGAATGTCATCGGTTGTTTTCAATTCGTGTTTGATTTTTGATGCAAATGTGAGTGCGCCTCCGGGTTTGAAAAATATATCTGAGAATTCTTCACATAATTTCCTGATAGCTTGTTTTCCTTCGGTGTTCATATGATCCGTCCTTATCAAGTCATTTATGTTAATTTCATGTCTTTTTTCTGTGAGTTTCGTGGTATATTTCCAGAGGTTTCAAAAGAGTACATTTCGAATGTTGATCGTTCGAAATTCTGTTCTGGAAGTGGTTCTTCCAACTCAACTGAAATTGTTTGATCGGTGGGGTTCTGAACTTCCATAAGGGCATATCCGTTTTAAGAAACAGTCAAAATTTGTGGAATATAAAGATCATTTAGGGTACCTTCCACAGTGAGAACTTCATCGTCGGCTATAGAAACGGGCAGATATTCAACTATTCTTTCTTGTGGATTAACAGAAAAAAAACAAGTATCTGTGGATTTTCTAAATTTGAAAGGTATTTCTTCGTGGTTCCCGAGTAATCTTTTATTCGAAAGATCAATATTGAGATTCATATTTATCAAATCTGACAGTCCTAAAACACCATCGAAAAATTCGTGAAAATCGAATAGGATGAAGTTTATTCCATAGTTGGTGTTGAATTCGGAGAATGCTGGTGATAGAGCTTGATATCTCACTTTTTTATTTGGGTGGTGAATTTTGTGTGGGTAAATTTTCTCGTCAAGCAATGGTTTGATGATCGATCTCGAGCTCCCCGTATCGATTAATAGTTTTATTATTCTGTTTTCATACTTTAGTTCGACGTAAGGCATCACTACAGAATAAATGGATTTCGGTTTAGGTGGGCATTCTGGTTGGCTTATTGATTGATAATTCACAAGTTCGTCATTGTCGATGTCTTGGTGGTACTCGTTTTGAAAGTTTTGTTGGTTATGAGAATACGCGATATGATCTGTATAATAGTTTTCATCTGTCGAGTATTGATTTTCGAATAACTTTTGGTTAGTCTCGTTATAGTCAGATGAGTCGGACACAAAATTTGGTCTTTGGTTTGATTTGAATTTTGATGATCATTTGGGTGTTTGAAGTTGGTTCGTTGGGGAAAAGGTCTTTGAGATATTCTTGTTGGATTCCTTGACGTGGTTGACATTGGTTGGGGTTTTGGTAATTGATTTGAGGGAATGTTCTTTGGTTTGAAAACATTTTGAGGAGGTCCAAACACTTCTTTGAGGTGGAAGTTGTTTGGGTTGGTACAAGATTACAATTATTGAGAAGTAGTGTTGTCCAAAGAGTAAGCAATGACCCAAATCTCAATTGGGCCTCGTCGAAAAATAAGAAATAAAAAAATTTTAGTCGTTTTTTGGGTAAAAAATTGACATAGGTGTGCTTTCATTTGGATTTAATGGTCTTTCAGGATTCAAAGTGTTGGTATTGAGATATTGACGATTGGAAACATCGTATTTGAGTTTGTAATCATCGCGTGAACCATACATTTTTTCAAAATTCTCAAATTCCTTTACATATGCTATGGCATCTTCTAATGAAGCAGGTTTCTTGAGATGCATATTATTTCTGAGTGTACCTGAACAGCCTGCATTAAATGTACTGAGGGCAATTTTGTGATAATGACTTATTTGGCACAATTTTCCACCTTGATTGAGATTTGGGTCATTGCTTACTCTTTGGACAACACTACTTCTCAATAATTGTAATCTTGTACGAACCCAAACAACGTCCACCTCAAAGAAGTGTTTGGACCTCCTCAAAATATTTTCAAACCAAAGGACATTCCTTCAAATCAATAACCAAAACCCCAACCAATGTCAACCACGTCAAAGAATCCAACAAAAATATCCCAAAGACCTTTTTCCCAACAAACCAACTTCGAACACCTGAATTATCATCAAAATTCAAAAACTTCCTTTACATCAAACCAAAGACCGAATTTTGTGTCCGAGGAACTCTTTTCGAATGAATACGAGGACTCATCTGACTATAACGAGACTAACCAAGAGTTATTCGAAAATCAATACAGATGACAACTATTATACAGATCATATCGCGTATTCTCATAACCAACAAAACTTTCAAAACGAGTACCACCAAGACATCGACAATGACGAACCTGTGAATTTTCAATTGATAAGCCAACCAGAATGCCCACTTCAACCGAAATCCATTTATTCTGTAGTAATGCCTTGGCTTACGTCGAACTGAAGTATAAAAACAGGATAATAAAGCTATTAATTGATACGGGGAGCTCGAGATCGATTATCAAACAATCGCTTGTCGAAAAAAATAACCCACACAAAATTCACCACCCAAATACAATTATCAAACCAGCAGTAGGGAGTCAAAAAGTGAGATATCAAGTTCTATCACCAGCATTCTCCGAATTTAACATCAACTATGAAATAAACTTCATCCTATTCGATTTCCACGAATTTTTTGACGGTGTCTTAGGACTGTCAGATTTGATGAATATAAATCTCAATATTGATCTTTCGAATAAAAGATTACTCGGGAACTACGTGGAAATACCTTTTGAATTCAGAAACTCCACAGATACTTGTTTTTCCTTTTCTGTTAATCCACAAGAAAGAATAGTTAAGTATCTGCCCGTTTCTAGAGCCGACGACCAAGTTCTTACTGTGGAAGGTACCCTAAATGATCTTTATATTCCACAAAATTTGACTGTTTCTAAAAACGGATATGCCCTTATGGAAGTTCAGAACCCCACCGATCAAACAATTTCAGTTAAGTTGGAAGAACCACTTCCAGAACAGAATTTCGAACGATCAACATTCGAAATGTACCCTTCTGAAACCTTTGAAAATATACCAAGGAACTCACAAAAAAAAATGACGAATGAAATTAACATAAATGACTTGATGAGGACGGATCATATGACCACCGAAGAAAAATAAGCTATGAGGAGATTATGTAAAGAATTTTCAGCTATATTTTTTAAACCCGGAGACGAACTCACATTGACATCGAACACGAAATTAAAGCAACCGAATCTGGATAGTCCCAAAAAACTGGATTCTTCCGGAAAGCCAAAATGGCTAGTGGTAGTTGATTACCGGAAAATTAATGACAAAACGATCAGCGATCGATACCCAATCCCAAACATTCGTGACATATCAGATAAACTGGGTAGAGCACAATATTTTTCCACCCTCGATTTGGCGAGTAGTTTTCATGAAATCAAAATGGCTCAAAATTCTATAGAAGAAATGGTTTTCAATACCGAGCACGAGCACTATGATGCTCTACGGATTAAAAAATGCTCCATTAAGTCTACAGAGAGTTCTTGACGAAGTTCTGAAATACTTACAAAATGAAGTATGTATGGAATATATGGACGATATAATGATTTTTTCAGCACGGGACTTCAATAACACATATAAAACCTCAAACTTGTCTTTTCCAAATTACGCGAAGCACGCTTCAAAATTCAACTGAATAAAAAGGAATTTATACGAAAAGATGTGGAATTTCTGGGCCATATCATTACCTCCGAAGGTATAAAGCCAAATCCAAAAAAAAATGTAAGCTGTTCAGAATTTTCCGATCCCAAGAACTCAAAGAGAATTGAAATCATTTTCAGGTCTATTAGGATATTATCGAAAATTTTCAAACAACTTTGCTAAACGCACAAAACCCCTGACAAACTGCTTGAAAGAGAAAGCCAAAGTAGAGCATACTAGAGAATTCATCGATTGCTTCAATACTTGTAAAGCGATATTAACATCCGAACCTGTTCTTGCATACCCAGACTTCGAAAAATCATTTCAAGTTACCACCGATGCCTCAAATCATGCCATTGGATCCATTCCGTCACAAAATGGTCACCCAATTTGTTATGCCTCTCCAGCTCTCGATCCACCTGAAATAAACTATTCAATCATCAAGAAAGAGCTTCTTGCTATCGTTTGGAGTAAGTATTTAAGTATTTATATCTTTTTTGAAAACGATTCTGAATCTTCACCGATCACAAGCCCCTTCAATGGCTTTTCTCATTGAAAGAACCGAATTCTAGGCTTGTGCGATGGCGTTTGAAATTGAAAGAATTCGACTATGTTATGAAATATAAAAAAGACTTTCTAATAAAGCAGCCGATACTCTTTCTAGAATACCCATTGATGTTGATTTGAATGCACTAGAAACCCTTTCAGTCGAAAACAACCCTGGTGATTCAAACGAAATCATTGATGATTTCCTCAACAATCCTTCCTGTTCCAGACAACGATCTCTTGAACGAAATTTTAGAACCCATCAAGCCAGAAAAACGAATCAATATACTATCTGATATCCAAATTTTTCCTCCAAAACCAACGGAAAACAATGCCCCCTCAGATTTAGAAACTGTTCATACCTCTCTCGAGGAACCTATTTTCAGAATCCCAATTTCAGAAAGATCAGTTAATACATATAAAAATCAAATTATCGTTGCAGTCGGTGATATCGAAAATATTCAATGCAGAGTAGAAAAAGTTCTCGACAATTTCCGTACTTATGTAACTATCTCATTCAGAAACATGACACAAAACATCATCAAACTTCTCGAAGTATTCATCGACCCGAAACAAACATTTGCATTTCATTTCAAAAATCTTGCAGTATCACAAATTTTCAGTACAACCATCCAAAATTTATTTAAAAATTCTTCTTTCAAAATTGTTCATTGTCCAACCTTCCTGACAGATATAGAAACTCTTAGCGAACAAAAAGAAAAACTTGGGATGTACCATACCACAAAAACTTCTCACAGAGGTATGAATGAAATGAAATCATCTCTTAGTTCACGATTTTATTGTCCAAAAATGTCAGACGATATACAAAACTTCATCGATGACTGCGAGACTTGCCATGAAAATAAATATGACAGAAACCCACCTGTCATTGAATTTAATTTAACACCTAGAACCTCGAAACAATTCAAACACATCCACATAGATTATTTCCAAATTTCGAAAGAAACTTTCACGACAATTATTGACACATTTCCTCGCTATGGCCAAGCATATCCACTCAAATCGTTAACAGGAGTATTAGTACTGGAAAACCTCATCAATTTCATTACTCATCATGGCCTACCACTGAAAATTACCACGGATAGGGGTACCGAATTCAAAGATAAAGATCTAGAGAATTTTCGTAAAATTTATAACCTTGAACTACACTTCACGATATCGAAAAATAGTAATTCAAACTCTCCAGTCGAAAGATTTCACTCTACCTTGATCGAACACTATAGAAAAAATTTCACCCCAGAACAGTTGATGAAAAAAGCAGTTTTAAATCAAACCACCAAATAAATAATTATATCCGAAAAAAATACGAAAAGACATGAACCTCCAAATTTTCACGATGGACAAATTGCATACGTAAGAACAAAAGCGCGTAATAAAGATCGAGCTAATTTTAAATAAACAAAAATAATCAAAGAAACCGACATAAAGCTGAAAACGAACAAAGGCACTTATCACAAAACAATTGCCAGAAAACCAAAAATGATAAAAACACCTTTGTTACAGAAACACAACGATCATGCAGATATATACACCAATCCTTTACCTCCTACTTCACGTACTCCAAGTACAAAGCAGTGAAGAAGACATCCAAACCACCCCTTTAACCAACCCCATTCTTCCTATCGAACTAGGAAACTCAAAAATAATATACACTAAACATACATTTTTACATTATATAGCCCTATAATAACCAAATTGAACAATCTAGATGACTATTTTAAATTGATAAAAAATAATTTTGATAAAGAATAATCAACCCATAATTTTCTATCACGGATTTGCAAATAGCTTGTTTAACTAGAAGTAAAAATATCTTATTCAAACAAATTCGAAAACCTCCGACCTGAGATTCGAACTGAAAGAGGTCTGATCAATGGTATTGGTAAAATTGAAAATTGATTGTTTGAAACATTTGATGCCGATGACTGAAAGAGATATGACGAAAGCATATCACTATTAGAACGACACTAAGAAAATTATCTATCGAAAAAACTCATTTCCCACTACAATACATATTGTCTAGACACCGTAGAGAACAGCAGCATTCAAAAAAGCTCCGATACTTTGTTCACTTTAAATTATGCCGAAAAGAATCAAAAAAAGTTACAGTTATTAGTGGAAAACTTAGTGAACATTTGTGGAAACGTACGTTGAAAAGTGCAATAAGAAACTAGTATGGAGTTCCGGTTTCGCGTTGGTAGTGAGCAGACGTGTGTTCTGCTCACGTAGATGGTACGTGGATACCTCGTGGTGCCGGGACTCCATTTTGTGATAGTCTTTTACGTGTTTTTATTAACTTCTTGAATTAATTTTAATACCTGATCTGGAGAAATTGGCACCGTACGGGAGCCAGAATCCAATAAACCTAACTAAACGAAACGAAGAAACTAGTAAATGAATCATCTGAATACCAGTAGTGCATACTTCCATACCACTCGACGTTTGTACCAGGTTGGTTGAAATAGTTTTTTCTGAATTCGATTCATGATGTCAGGAGACGAATTATCAACAAAAGAATTATATGAGCTAATGAAAAAATCACAGGAAGAACAAACTGACAAAATCACAAAGGAAATCAACAAAAATAGGGAAAAATACGAAAAAAAGCTTCTGGAAGCGGAAAATCGAATTATTGCTCTAGAAGGTAAAAACCTAGCTCTAGAAAGACAACTGAAGAAAAACAATATTATACTATTCGGTTTGAAACAAACTCCAGAGAACCTATTAGAAGATACTTTGTCAAAACTGAATAGTCTCTTTGAATTAAACTTTCAAAAATACGATATCAATATTATATATGAAATTGGAAAACACGAAGGGAATAGAGGAGTGCCGATACAATTCGTTTCTTTTCTGAACAAAAAGAATATCTTCAGAAATATTACAAAACTGAAAGAAACGAAAATATCTATTGTGAAAGATTTGTGCCCCCAAGATCGTGAGACGCAAAAAGTCCTTACAAAACATCTGAAAGCTGCAAGAGAAAACAACAAAAAAGCAAGGATACTTGGATTCAAACTAAAAATTGATGGGAAACTATACACAGTGAAAGAATTGGAAAATCCAGACCCGGAAAGTGATTTTGATAGATGGGGATGCTGATATAGATGAAGAGGAAAGTATTCTGAATGAAAAATCAACAGAGAAAACAAAAAAAAGGAATAGAACTAGTCCTGTACCTGTGAGAGAAACAAAGAAAAGAATGGGACCCATTGGACGCAACCTCTCATTCAATAACACACGTGCCAAAACATCGGAGAAGAACGCATAATAATCTTAAGCACCTCGTATCTATCGTATGTACAAGAGCCAGACTTATCTCAATTTCTTACAATTTACTTTTGCGTTTTTCATATTTCGAAAAAGTTGCTCAGAGAGTCATATATTCCTAATGAATATACCCATTGTTATAATCCAAGTGTTTACCAATGCTCGTAGACGCTGAGTTTGCATTATATTCCATATATAAACGCGAGAACGCATCATTGTTCGATTTTTACGTTTGATCCAGCACAGCTACCGAGCAATTGTATTCATTTTAAAAATAAACGAATTTTTTAAAAAACCAAATCGTTGCCCAGCAACTTTAATTGGCGCAGTCGGTAGGATAGTGGAAGTGTCCCTTCATCAAGAAAACACGTCAGCCCAGCTGTTAGTCCGCTATTCGAAGAAACAAGAAGGAGTTGGCGACCTTTGGTGAATACAAGCTGATCATTCCGAAGTCCCCTAGAGCTGCTACGTCGTACCATCACGGTGAGTCGAGTATCCTCTTTGTACTTCCTGAATTTGTTTACCATAAAGATTTCAAAGGAGCTTAGGTTAAGGAAAAACGAACAGAAAGAAACAGAATGATACAGATCACTCAAACCAAAGTTTTTGTGTGATACAGATCAACAAAAACAGAATCAAAGAAACAAACAAACAAACCAAGTAGAGTAGAGTAAAATACCAAGTTTCAAAGTGAATTCTTGAGTAATTTTACAAGTAGATTAAGAAACCAAGTAGATTTAAGAAAAAAACAAATAGATTTAGAAAATATTTAACCCATATTTATTTTATGACCGATATTGACAATTTGATTGAATCTTTTTCATCATTGAACGTTTCAAACATGGCCCAAGAAATTAATTATACATTGTTCAAAATTTATTCAGATACCATTCCCACTTTTGATGGATCCTCTGAAAACCTCGAAATTTTTATAAATGCCGTTGACAAATTTCATACTAGATATCATGGTAACGATCAAATTCTCAACCAATGTATTGTAAGCAAAATTTTGAGTAAATTAAAAGATCGAGCACAATTATTGATCAGTTCACGAACAGAATTGAATACGTGGCTATTGATTAAAAACGAATTAAGAAACACTTTTGGTGACAGATTAAGCCTTGATAATTTAGAACAAAAACTTTTCACTTCAATACCTAACAAAAATGAACATATGCTAGATTTTGGAAAACGAATTCAAGTTTCACGCAGTAAACTGATTTTCAAAATTAATTTAGATCCCGATATGGATCAACCAACAAAAAGAATTCATATTAGACAATACGAATCGCAATCATTGAAAGTATTCTTGAGAAATTTAAACATTCGACTACAAGACAAAATCTTAGTCCAACACCCAAATTCATTAGAAGAGGCTATGAATTTAGTACTCGAGGATGAAAACTTCAGACAAATACAAAATATGACTTTACAAAACCAACAACCTCAAAAGTCCCAAAGACCTTTACAACAACAATGTTACCAACAACCACAATTTATTCAACAACGCGTACAACCGCAACATTCTCAACAATATGGCATGATACAGAATCATGTACCACAATTTCAACCACAATATCAAAATGGCATGATACAGTCTCATGTAAGAAATCAATTTCCAAGTCAACCTATAGCAATAAAACCTCAAGCTATAAATCAAAAATTTCTAACTAATAAACAAGTATTTGGTCCTCCACAAAACGTCTGGAAACCAAAGAATAAACAAACTAATACACCGGTTGAACCGATGTCAACCACTTCCCAAAATCCGACAATGATTAAACCAAATAATAATATCTTCAAAAATAACCCTAATATGAAACGAAATTTCATTAGCGAGGAATTAAACAATCAAGATTCTGATATAACACCTCAGTTATATTCATATAATACACAACAATTGTTAAACCATCAAATTAGCTCGCAATTTGAAAATAATATACCCGATCAAGACGATTTTGAATTTGAAAACTTGAATACAACTTTTGATGAAGTTGATGAACAACCAACAGAACAAGACGATGAGTCAAATTTTTACAATCTGCCTCGAATGAACGAGATCACATAATAGAGTTGCATTCAGCAGTAGTAAACGGGCTACCGTATATAAAAATACAAAATCCACCTATAAAATTACTTATTGACACAGGATGTCATACTTCTATGCTGAGACCCTCTATTGCAGAAAAATATTACCCAGAAAGAATTTTTAAAGAACCTTCTCAATTAAAAACATCATTAGGAGAAAAAATAATTCCATATAAAGGACTTATTCCAGCCTTCCCTGAATTTCAGAGTAACCACATGATAGAATTTTTATTATTTCCTTTTCATGAATTCTTTGACGGAATACTAGGATTGAAAGAATTAAAACATCTCAATTTAAGAATTGATTTTAAAAACCAAATATTACAATCAGATCATGTTGAAATACCATTCTTTTATAGACAACCCCATGAAACACAATATACTTTCGAAATACCAGCTTTTGAGAGTATTGTACAAAAATTCCCAGTTGAAATTCAACAAGGAGAAATTCTTATCCCAAAATTACAATTTAGAAATTTAGATGTTCCAGAAACAATAACTTTTGCTGAAAACTTTCGAGCAAGATTTGAAATATATAATAATACTAATAAAACCATTGCAGTAACATTATTTGAACCCTTTCCTTGTAATCCAATACATGAAGAAAACTTTGAATTTTATCACGCAGAAGACTTATTACCAAATATAAGCCCCTGTAAACAAAAGAAAATTTCAAAAAAAATTAGAACAGACCACATGAACAAAGAAGAAAGAGACGCTATATTAAAGCTATGTAATAAATATAGTGACATTTTCTATGACAAAAATAAAACGCTTAAATTCACTAATGTGATTAAACATGAAATAAAAACATCAGATGAAATTCCCATTCATACAAAATCATATAGATTCCCTCATTGTCATAAGCAAGAAGTTCAAAAACAAATTGACAAAATGTTGAAAGATGGAATCATTAGACCTTCAATATCTCCTTGGAGCTCACCAATTTTGATAGTTCCCAAAAAACTAGATGCTTCAGGAAAAAAAAAATGGAGAATTGTAGTAGATTACAGAAAAGTGAATGAAAAAACTATTGATGATAGGTACCCCATACCAAACATTGACGATATCCTTGACAAGCTAGGCAAATGTCAATATTTTTCAACTTTAGACTTAGCATCTGAATTTCATCAGATTGAAATGAATCCAAATTCAATTCAAAAAACAGCTTTTAATGTTGAAAATGGACATTACGAATACCTTCGTATGCCCTTTGGTTTAAAAAATGCTCCAGCAACATTCCAGAGAGTAATGGATTATGTTTTACGCGATTTACAAAATAAAATCTGTCTTGTATACATTGACGACATTATAATTTTTTCTACATCTCTTCAAGAACATATTTGCAATCTAAATAAAGTTTTTAAAAGACTACGAGACGCAAAACTAACTATTCAGCTAGATAAATCTGAATTTTTAAGAAAAAATGTTGAATTTTTAGGACATATAATAACTCCGGAAGGAATAAAACCAAATCCCAATAAAATAAAAGCAATAAAAAATTTTCCTTTACCATCAACAGCCAAAGAAATTAAATCATTTCTTGGAATGTTAGGATATTACAGAAAATTTATAAAAAACTTTGCAGATATAACCAAACCTTTCACTAAATGTTTGAAAAAAGGAGAAAAAATTATACACACTGACGAATTTATTAAAACTTTTGAAAAATGTAAAGATCTTTTAAGTAATGAACCAATTTTGCAATTTCCCGATTTTTCAAAACCATTTATATTAACGACAGATGCTTCAAACATAGCTATTGGTGCTGTCCTTTCACAAGGAACCCTAGGCAATGATAGACCCATCGCCTATGCTTCACGAACTTTAAATAGTTCAGAACAAAATTATTCAACAATTGAAAAAGAACTTTTAGCAATTGTTAATTTTACAAAATACTTTAGACCTCATTTATTCGGACGTAAGTTTTCCCTGATAACAGATCATAAACCACTTGAATGGTTATTTAACTTAAAAGACCCAAGTTCAAGACTTGTAAGATGGCGACTTAGACTAGAAGAATTCGATTATAAAATCCTATATCGAAAAGGAAAACAAAATAAAGTTGCAGACGCTTTATCTCGAATAGAAATAAATCCTATTGAAACTCAATCACTTGCAGTCAATATTGACCCACAAGAACATAGAATTGAAGACGACTTCCCTGAATTATTTGACCCAACTTATCAAATTCCCCAACTCTCAGAAAGTGATCTAAATGATCTAGATGATATAAATGAACTCATTAAAAAGGAAACAGAAAAAGAAACAAAAGTAGAGAAAAAGAAAATAAACATTATTTCGGACATTCAAATTCGTCCACCTACAAAAAAGAAAAAAGATGAAGAATCTTCAGAGACTGAACACTCAAGTGCAGAAAATCCAGTTCTTGAAATACCGATTTCAGAACAAGAATTAAATAAATTCCAAAATCAGATTTTCCTTCGTTGTAGCCGAGATGCTATTACACCACGAGTAACAATACAGAAAATATTCGATAAAACTAGACTTAACATAGTTTTACCCTACCAAAATTTCCAACAAAACTTGGTAGATACAATAAAAAACTATTTAAAACCAAAACATACATATGGCATACTAATTCAAGAGGAATTACAAACAATTGTAGTTTCAACTATTCAAAATTACTTCAAAAATTCTGCAGTTAAATTGATCCAAAGTAATATTTTACTTAAAGACATTACAAATAAAGAAGAACAACAAGAGAAAATAAAATATCATCATGAAACAAAAACCATACATAGAGGAATTAATGAAACGAAATTAGCCCTCTCTAGAAAATATTATTGGCCTAATATGATAACTGATATACGTGATTATATCAATACCTGTGAAGACTGTCAGAAATCAAAATATGAAAGACACCCATATGAAATAAAATTCAAACCAACACCTATCGGAGAATATCCTTTCGAACATGTTTATATGGATATCTTATCGATAAATGAAACAAAATTCTTAACATTAATTGATAGTTTTTCACGTTTCGCTCAAGCATACCCTATTCAACCTAATGCATTGAATATTATTGATGGAATTTTAATATTCTTTTCACATTACGGAATACCTTCAAAAATCACATGCGACTCAGGCAGTGAATTCAAAAATAAAATTGTTGAAGATTTTTGTGAAAAACATAACATAAAATTACATTATGTAACACCCAAAAATCCTAATAGTTATAGTCCCATCGAAAGACTTCATTCGACATAACTAGAAGAAATCAGAATATTAAAACAAGAATTTCCACAGAGATCAATATCATCTCACATGGTATATGCAATTTTAGGGTATAATAACACAATTCATTCTGCAACTAAATACACACCATTTCAAATAATAAAAGGAAATTTAAATCAAGGAAACCCACTTGATATAACCACAGAAAAAATAATGACTGACTATCTAGAAAAACATGACAGAAATATAAAAATAATAAATGACATGATAAAACTAAATAACGAGAAAGCCAAAGCATCTCTAGAGAAAGTTAACATAGAAAGAAAAGAACCCCCTGAAATCAATCTTGACCAACAAGTCTATTTGTATGACAAACAGAGAAGTAAAACAACACCCCTCTATAGAGCTGTTGAACCAATAGAAAATGAGGATATTAAATTAAAAACTCGTAAAGCAACCTATCATAAACAACAACTGAAACCTCAACGAATTGTTTCAGATGCTACTACAAATGATACTCCTGATAGGCATTATATTGACAGAAGGACAACAGATCAAGTTGAAGACTCTGACTAACCCAATTCTTCCTTTTTCCCTTGGACAAGCAAGAATTACCTTCAACAAACATACTTTCATCAAATTTTTAGACTTGACAAAATTTGATAAACCTATACAACGTATTAGAGACAACTCAAAAACAATTGAAAATCTAGTCTCTATTAAAGATGAATTATATCCTCAACTCCAACATATGCATGAACATTTGAACTATCTCCTTGAACAAATTATGAATAAACTCAATAATATCAAACCTCAAACGTATAAAAAACATAAAAGAGGACTCATAAATGTAGGAGGTAGAATTCATAAATGGCTGTTTGGCACCTTAGATGATGAAGACGGTGAAAGATACGATGATGCTCTTGCAACACTGTCCGAAAATCAAAACAATTTACATCATGATTTGAAAAATTATTTATCTATAACTCAAGATTTCATGAATGAAACAGTCAACAATTTAAAGAAAATATCAAGCAATCAAAAATTGATTCAAAAACAAATTAAAGTATTATTCAAAGCTTGAATAAGTATACATTATTTCTACGCTTACAAAATTCACTAGATACAATGATTATTGATAGTCAAAACATGCTATCTCTCTTAAATAATATCGAAGATTCAATATTATTCGCTGAACTCAATATAGTTCATAGTACTATATTATCACTTGATGACTTAGAAAAATTAACAAAATAATGTTTTCTCTATACAAAAATGGATTACCAGTTTTCAAAAATACTCAATCATATTATAAATTATTGAAAACAGAAATTCGTTACAGCAATGAAAGAATTCTGTTCATTGTTCATTTTCCGATACTCCAGGAAAACGTTTATGAGATTTTCCATCTCTATCCTATCCCTATATCCAATAAAACCATTTTACCCTTAAAACCTTATATAATATTGAACTCGACATATCACCATTATGCTGATGAAACCTGCATCAGAATTGAAAATAGTTGTATCCAGTTCATCGAAAATCAAATTTCAAATAACGACTGTATTCCTGAAATTCTCATGGGACAACGTTCTATCAAATGCCAAACAACAGACATCCAAATTCAACAAGACATCGTTGAACCAATCACCAATGCATATCTCATTGCTATACCATTCAAGCAAATTTATATTGAAAAAGTTTGCCAAGAGAATGGTTACGAGGAAATCAATCAACCGAAACTTATATACATCCCTTATCATTGCAAAGTGAAAATTAATGGCGATGTATATAGTAATGACGCCCCTACCATTGAAGAAACACCGCTTCAACTACCACACCTAGACACCCTCGAGGCACCCTCAAGAGGAAGTCTACCCCTGTATACTCTAGGAAAAATCAACCTAGACGACCTGAGCCATCTCCAGAAGATAGCCGAAAAGACGCAACTGCATAGCCTACGACGACCAGAAGAAAATTCTTCACATTATATTTTATATTCAATATGTATAATCTTTATTGTTATCTTATTACTGTTTATTTTCAGACGACAGATATTCAAGTCAATAAGATTATTTTCAACTCGATATTCAACTCGAGATAATAACATTCAATTAGAACCAACTCGTTGTTCTGAAAATAACACAGACGTATTATTTTCATCTTAAGGATGGAGGAGTCATATATTCCTAATGAATATACCCATTGTTATAATCCAAGTGTTTACCAATGCTCGTAGACGCTGAGTTTGCATTATATTCCATATATAAACGCGAGAACGCATCATTGTTCGATTTTTACGTTTGATCCAGCACAGCTACCGAGCAATTGTATTCATTTTAAAAATAAACGAAATTTTTAAAAAACCAAATCGTTGCCCAGCAACTTTAATTAGAGGACTATTCTTTTTCAATATATTTTGTGTATTTTAAAGAGATATGGAACTGTTTACCTATTCAAATAATTTGGAATACCTGCACGCGACATGAAATGGATCCTTTTATACGAGAATATGACGTCGATCCAATTCGAACCAATATTCTGATGAACATATCAGATTTTAACAAGATTTATGATGTAGAAAAAAAATCAATTCAAAATATACCATATGAATGTGCGCAATCTCCAAAAACACTTTGATGATTTGAATTTGTTACTTAGCCAGGTAAATTTTTATTTTGATGTTATTGTTCTAACTGAAACATATAAAATTTATGTTATCGACTTGTTCAGCTTTGCGGGCTACAATTTTATATATAACAATGGTGATTTCAATAGTCACGATGGCGTTATCATGTATGTAAAAGACAATTTGGACTTCAGTTATAATATTGTCAATCTGGGTCAATCGAAATCAATTGAATTGAATATTTTGAATTGCCACGAACCTATAACGATAACTGGGATATATAGATCACCTAATAGTTGCCCAAAAACATTCAATGCAGATCTTTTGGAATATTTGACAAGAAATAAACAAAGAAATCATGTGATCACTGGTGACATCAATATAAATCTGATGGGAGACACAGATTATACTGAAGATTACAAAACCATTTTGAATTTGTTTGACTTTTTATCTTACATAAATCATGTAACTCTTAGAGTCAGCATGACTTGCTTGGACCATTTCTTTGTGAAAAATAACTCTGAAAATACTAGAGAAATAAACTCATAAATTTTCCCGCATGATTCAACGGATCACGACCCCATAATCCTCACTATATCATTTCACAAAATAAAAGAAAATGAAAAATAACTTCCACACGAAAAATTCATTAATTTCAAAAAATTGAGAAAAATTCTGAGTATGGAATCATGGAATACTATGTATTCATCGGAATCCATAGATGACATAACGGATTCGTTTATCGAAACTTTGAATAATCATATTAAGAACTGTACCAAAATCGTAAGAATATCTTCAAAATATAGAATCAGGAAGCCCTGGATTACCAAAGGTCTTTTAAAGTCTATATCAACTAAATATGAATTATACCATAAATTGCGAAAAGATCCGAAAAATATTGCTTTAGAAATAGAATAAAAAGCCTATAAAAATATACTTAATAATTTGATTCAGAAAAATAAAAAAGGAATATTTCAAAAAACAAATCGATAGTACCAAAGGGTCATCAAAAAAATTGTGGACGTGCTTGAATAATATTGAATAATATCATAGGAAAAAGTAGAAGCGAATCAAAAATAACAAAAATCATATCAGAAAAAAAAAGGAATTATTACTGATGAAAAATTGATGGCCGATGAATTCAACAATTTTTACAGTTATCTGGGTAAAAACGATGCAAATAAAATTGAGGAACATTTTCAGTTTCAGGACAGCATTTCTGCCTTGAGTCATACAATGTATCTTTTTCCACCAATCAACAGTGAAATAATCAATACAATAAATAGTCTGAAACCTAAAAAATCTCCTGGTTTAGATGGATCGAGAGCTGAAACCTTGAAGAAAATTTCCGATGTTTTGTATCTCACCAATGAACTTTCTGATAAGTAAATGCTTCGATTCTGCCGATTTTCCTAAATCTCTAAAAATTGGCCTTATTAAACCAATAGGAGGTAGTGAATCGGATATTGATAACTCCAGACCAATATCACTGATCTCGACACTGGCTGAAATAATTGAAAAATTGATAAAAAGTAGACTAACAATTTTTCTGAACCTACATAAAATTATATCAAATCAACAATTTGGTTTCAGGGAGGGGAAGTCCACAGAAGATGCGATCTGTTCATTAACTTCACTTATATATAAGGCAATAGATAAAAAAGCCCCAGCCTTAAGCATATTTATAGACTTATCCAAGGCGTTTGATACCGTGAGTCATGAAATATTGCTTAGTAAACTATATTCATACGGTATTAGAGGTACAACTCATGATCTTCTGAAAAGCTATTTGATAGACCGCCAACAACAAGTTTGCCTAAATGAAAATATCAGCGAGCCGAGAACTGTTACATTTGGTGTTATCCAAGGCACTGTCTTGGGCCCCTTAGTGTTCACACTGTATATAATTACAAATTGATTCCCTAGGGACGGTTCTCAGCTTCGCTGATGATACGGTATTATTTTATACTGCATATACTTGGGAAAACTTGAAGCTCAAGGCAAAGACTGACTTTCAAGTCATTAAAAAATGGTTTCAATACAACAAACTAACTCTGAACCTGAATAAAACTCATTACATTCCATTTACGTCCTATCTTAGTGATCTTCCACACTTAGGAAACTTGAATATCGATGAAATCACGAAAATACCTGAAGTAGAATGTGTTAAATATCTAGGCATCATTATAGATAAACATTTACGTTGGGACTTGCATGTTTCGTAACGAGAAAAATCAGAGGACTCATTGTTAGATTTAGGTATTTGTCGCAATTCTTGGATATTCATCACCTGAAAACAGTATACCATGCACTCATCCAGTCTCACTTATCATATGGTATAATGGGTTGGGGAGGGGTTCTCGACTGCCATCTGGAAAAACTGAATGTTGTACAGAAGTGGGTTTTGGGGATTATTCATAATAAAAAACCCACCTTTTCTAGTGATGAGCTATTCCAAATTAGCAAAATCCTTGATTTAAGACAATTATTCTGCCAAAAAATAATCATTAATATCAACAAATCCAAAACTGTATCGGAACCCACAGATCACAACTATGCCACTAGGAATAAAGACTCTACTGTAAAAGTACCTAAGTGCGATAAGAATGTTGGACAGAGAAGTTTGCTGTATTTGGCCCCAAAATTATATAACGTCTTTCCTCCACAACTTAAATTTGTTACCAAAGTAAAATCTCTCAAATATATAGTTAAAACATGGATTCTAAACACACAAAGAGTATTCTTCAGTAATCTTGTCAATAATAGAATAATTTGAAAAAAAATTCCAGACTGGGCAAATTATTCCAAAAAATGACATCACTATCATCATTATCATCCAAATACCTTTATCTCGATTATGTCAATAATATCCTGATTATGTCGAATATATCCCGATTTTGTCAAATGTACCCTGATTGTTTCTACGTTGTCATTTATTATATGTTTAGTTCATTGTGAACTCTCACGCACAAGCAATCACTTGCTTCTGCGTTTATTCATTTGTGTGTATGTGTATATGTATGTATGTATATGTCTGTATTTATATATGTATATCTGTACAAGATAAATGTTGTTGTTCATTGAACTGTAATGAACATTATTATTATTATTATTAATTAAACCATAAATACTCTCGATTAGAATCAAGAAAATCTGAAAAACAGCTTGATGATATTGCGAGAAACAGTTCGGACAACTATTAACGATCTGATGAAATATATTACCTTCCAAGGAATACCTTCAAAAATCAATCTTGATTGCCAAAATATTATCACTTTTATCGATAATTTGGAAGACGCCATTACATTCGCGAAATTGAATGCATTACATAGTTCCATAATATCAAGCTCAGAACTCAAAGAAATGATTGATTACTTGACGAACGTGTACACTGATTCGAATATACCGATATTCAATAATATGTTGACATATAAATTTCTTGGTACACAATTAACATTCTCGAATAACAGACTGTTTTTTGCGATACAAAATCCCGATTATTAGAAGCGGGGTTCTCAAATTTCTCCATCTATATCCTATCATTCACAACCGATATACTTTCGTTCCTAAATACCCATATTTGGCACGAGGCAACAGTTCGAATCGAGCCCATGTCCTGTATTGGAAGAATCGTACTTCTGCACCGAAGATATTTTTCCAGAAGACAACTGCACAACCCTTCTGATTGGGGGAAATTTCACTGACGATCGCCATCCCATCCAGATCAATGTAGCGAAGTCAATAATCGAACAAGTCACTCGAGAAGAAGTGTTGATAATTCCAGTCCAGAACGAAAAAGTATTTCCGGAATGCAAAACCGACCGGCATTTCGAAATAAACGTACCCACCCTAGTCAAGATTTCAGAGACCTGCGAAATTCATCTCCAAAAAAAAAATTTTCATCAACGACATGAAAATACTACAAGGCAAACCGCTAATTTTGCCCAAATTCCATCGAAGAAAAGAAAACTTCACGAATGTGCGAAACACCAAACTTCACCAAACAGAATGTTGACGAAATAAACGAAATCAACAATATAGCGGATCGACTGACTCCGATCAACAAATCAAAGAACCCCAAAAATAACATCAATATTTTTGGCCTGCTTATTGGGAACTTAGCCCTGTTATTGGCTCTAATGATTTCAATGAATCCGAAACAGAAATGGTTCCAACCCGCCAAAATAAATTCATTATTTTTTCGGCCTAAGGAGGGGGGAGTTACGTGGTCACCGTTCCCACAGCCCGGTCACTCACTCTGCTGGCCCAGCAGCATCATCCCAGGAATCCTAATCTGCACTTGTACGACAACTTGTTAACTTGCAATTCAAATCCATTCTATTCATTCGTTTGTCTGCTCTTCTGTGAGATAGTCATTCTTTTTTTGTAAAATAAATATTTTTAAAAAGGCGTTTCTTTGTTCGAGTTATTCAATTCGAATATTTGGATCTAAAATATGTATGCTTCAAACCGATCGCTTCACCCATTAGTGATGAACCCACAAACGTTGATACTGGTATTATCAAATCTTCAAATTTCAACAAATGAACTCAACCTTCCAGTCTTCTGACGAAATTTACCTATGTTTCATATGGATTTCTGTATCATTCATCCCACTAATCACTATATTATTACACGAATATTCCGAATATACCAACAAGAATCGCAGATAATAAATTTGCTTTTATTATTTCTCGAAAACCGTTCTCGATTATTGATGAGATCGAACAACATTTCTTCATGATAAATAATAACGAATTATCTATATGCAAGTCTTCCATTCAAAACATTTATTTGTGAGCAAACAAAATATGTTTTCCTAGTTTGTGCCTACGAGCGAAAACCTTTTTTTAATTAGCAAACGAAAATTCTTGGCTGAATGCAGTACCGATTGAAGAATATATTGATACTAGCGACCCGACCCGGCTTCGCACGGATAAAAACTGGTTATAGTGTGTTTTTTTTTATTTCTTCATTCAACGTCGGCCTATTTCCACCACCAAGGCCAATCACCGACGCCGGTGAGCACACTTCCTCCAACCGGGGGTATGGATCTTTAACGAGCCCAACATCCATAGACTCGGGACCGATGGCTTTACGTCCCCTCTGAAGGACGGCATATCCTCAATATATCTTGTGCTCATTGACCTATTGCCTGTGAGTTATGATATGCTATTTTGCTGCAGACGTACGGGCTTTCGCAAGTTATTTCCCTGCATGGTCACCCATCCAAGTACTAACCGCGCTCGGCGTTGCTTAACTCCAGATATCGAATGACTGTCAGTCAACCCTAAGAGCTGGACCATGCCCTTATAGTGTGTTATCCCTAAGAGATAGACATATAGCATCATGGACATTTTTTTAGGCCTTTTTAGGGTGCACAATACTATAGTGCATTATTTTGATGTATCTCGTAGGGTTCAGCCAGCGATTGCAATGTGAGCGCAGAAAAATGTGTTCATTAACGACATCATAATAGAAAACTCTGAAATTATCAGTGTTCTTCTACTATATTATAAATGTATTATACTCATTAACCTTTCTCTTGAATCACTCAGTCTATTGTGAAAAGCGTATCCGAATCCGTTGCGTAGTTATAGAGATCTGAAAATACACAGGGACAGACAGACAGCGGGACATTATCGGTTCCGATAAATTCGTTTCATTATTCATAAAGTTTCTTTCGGAAAAAAAATGAATACATAATGAGATCCAAAACACCCAGCTACAAAATATTCTGGAGAGTAAAACGAACAATGCAGCTTCCCAAAACAGATCTTACAAAAATATTAGCAAGCCGCGAAAAGTTACAAGATAGCCAGAATAGAAAGAATAAATATCAATACGAATTGGCTCAACATCTATACTATAATCAACGGGGAAAATCAATCAGAATGGTCACTGGTAATACAAATAAGTTATGTAATATACCTCTGAATGATTATTTTGGAAATATAATTTCAATAGAGTTGCTTGAGAGAGATCCAACAAACTGAACTGATCGAGAGAGGAAATAATTAATCAAGAATATGATTCAAGCAAAACATTTATCATATGAAAAAACGGGTCAGGTGCCACAAAAACTCAAAGAAGCGGGAACTGTAGAAAAAGTGGCAATGATCAAATTACAGAGAATTGGAGACCTACCTCAATATGCTAAGTTATCAGGAGAGTAATTGAGAAAGTTTTCGACAGAAGGTTCAGAAACAACATCAATATCAATGAAAATCAGAGAGGATTCACCTACCTGGTAGGAGCTCATATCTATACTTCTGTTTCAAATTATCCTTTGAAAGAGGTCAAAAATAAAAATATCACAGTGATTTTATTGGACATCAATGAAACATATGACAGAATTGGACATGATCATCTCAACAAAACTTCACGTTCATCTTCTTTACCTGAAACACTACAGATGGATCTGATGAATTTTCAATATGGGAAACCAACTCAAGTAGAAACCCGAATGGAAAAACCAAACCAATCTTTCTGAGAAGGAATGTAATGCAAGAAGCGCCGCTTTCGTCTTGCTCACACAACTTAGCTACAGACTTCGTCATGGACGAACTCTCAACTGCAAATTCATTCGGCTACGGCATGCATAAAGATATCGCACCAGCAACAGTTTATGGTTTCGCCAATGATACCGTTATAATCGGTAGAGAAACTTAGCAATCCATAATAAACTCTGAAAAATGTAAATTTTTCCAACTCCAGACAATCCAGTTTCACTTTTGAGTTAACTAGAGTTGTCCTGAAGGTGTCTCCCATACTATTATACAGTAACGTATTATGGATCAGGATCATTTTCCTGTTCATTATATTCCTAAGGTGATAAAATTTATAGATCAATTTACGTTACTGTATAATCGATGTGTTCATCTCATCGAAGAGATTGGTCCACTAGTATCCCTAGCTATTTTATTGTCTCCGTTTTATGTATATGAGTAAAACTTCAATCAAGAATATTCGCACAAGTTGTTTTATGGACTTTTAAACTTTTTTTAGCCGGTTGGTCTCTCGCGATTGGAGTGAATGCAATGAATTTGTTTTTTTTGACGTTAACATTCAATAAATCGATACTCAACCAGTTGAGAATCATTTTGATGCCTATTTCAGCCTGAGTGTATACTTCCTGCCACGTCTCTTCAACAAAAGTGATGACTGTGTCATCCAAATGAAGTTATTTAACCATTGAAACCAGAGACTTTGATATGTTACTCATATATAATAGAAATAAGATGGGTTCCTTGGGGTACCCCCTTCCCCAGGTAACTAGTAGTGGGTCGCTGGAAGAGTCGTTTACCTTGACAATTGGTGTTTTATTTATCGAATAGTCCTCGAAGATATCCAAAGCCACACCCCTCACATCCAAGTCGGCTAGACGCAGAAGGAGTATACTATGATCGACAGTATCAAATGCCTTGGCCAAATCCGAAAACACAGTTCCTATGCATTTTTTTATTTTGGAAACAGTTGTTGATTTGGTTAACAATTTCGGTCGATCTGTTCTTCAGAAAACCATATTGTGAATCAGAAAAAATATTGTTATTATTGCAGAATTGCATAACTCTATTTTTGAGACATTTCTCGAATATTTTGAAAACATTATTAATCTGAGTAAGTTTGTTACTAATTTTTCATCACCTGACTTGAAGATAAGTGTTGCGATTGAGTTTTTGAAACATTTGGGTATTTTTTCAACAATACATATTAAATTCAAAATATGGCATTGTAACGAAAATAAAATTTCCGTTACATTTTCTATTCAAAACACCTCTTGAAGCGCTGCTAATCACCTTTTCCATCGTGGTGGTAGACGCACTCAACACATCTGAGTTGTTCTGTCAACCCTTCAAGATACGAATCACGCGTGCGCTAAAAAAGGCATATATGTGCAATCGGAGGTGATTCTGCCCTTCTTGATATCCCTCCTTGATTATTGATTGATTATCGGTGATCGATAGCGCGTATCGTTTCTGATTCTCAGGTGTCGTGATAGTGTGACTTCGAACCAGGTGATAGTTATTTCGAATATTTTGAATCATCTTCAAATATTTTATCATCTTACCTATTCAATATTTTTTCAATGAATTAATATCTCCCAAGTATCGTTATATTTTTGATTAAACCGTAAAGAGTGGTGTTTTTCGAGAGACGGTGCCTGGAACATCGAAGGGTTTTCTGAAACTTCGAATATCATTGCAATCCACGAGCTTCGACAATCTTTCTCAAGGATTTAGTATTTATTATTAATCATTATTCAGCATTATTTCGACTTACTGAACCCAATATTTCCGGAATTGAGATAAAATATTTCATTTTTATATGGAAAAGTGAGGTTATCTTCAACCGAACTGAAATATATTTACTTGAGGGAGAACGAGTACTTTCGTTTATACGTTTTTCAGTGAAACCACGGATTTCTGGCTTATTTTTCCGTTGCTGGCAAGTACCAATCTCATCAGGAGACCAGAAGTTAGTCAGGGTCAATTTATCTCAGTTCCAGAAGAATATTGCTCAGATTCCTTTTGAAAAACAAAACCCTGTGTGGAGCAAGGACCTCTGACGTTTGGTGAGTAGTTTGCTATCATTCAATTCAATTTAAATTTAACTATCACTACTGACCAAACTGTCACAGATTCTTTTGAATCTTAGTTTCAGTCACTGTCTTGAGTGTTGATTTTGTATACCTTGGGTAACATAGAGAGATCAGTCCTTTCAGTCACGGTTTATAATTTGTACCATTCAACTCCCTAACTTCTTTGTGAAGTTTGGACTTGGCCAAATTTGAAGAGTTGAAGGGTAACTTAGTGATACTGGGCTGACAGGTAACGGTTTTCATCATTTTGAATACTCATTGAACAATTATTTATATTCTTTTTGTATACCTACTGACCTGTTTCGAAGTTTTGCGTTACATGAGAATCCAGCGTTATTGATTTGCTTGTTTCTATCGATTTCTCATATCTACCTATTTCTATCAATTTAATCAATTTATCTAGTTCAATTTCTATTGATTAAACTGAGTATTTTTCTCAATATTTCTTTAACTGATATTGTCATTTTTTTTTATTAAATTCTCTTTCCTGGAGATATTCAGATTTCATTTTTTTTTCATGAGAGAACTTTCACTCATTCGAGTGAATTTACTAATTTCCTGAGACTGTAAATTTGAATCCAAATAGTCTATAGTTTAGAAATAATTATTGAAACATTTTTTTTAATCCAACAAGTTGTAGTCTCAGTGACACTCACATATTTTTATTACTTTGGTCTAATACCTTGTCCCCCATCTTACATGTAAAACCACCGACCGTTGAAGAGGACCAACACCAACCACCTACTAGCTTCCTACCATTGAAGTGAGTGGACTCCTGAACTGTCATCGAAGCAGACAATAGCAATAGGTTAGCCAACAACTAGTGGCAGAAAGGGGTAGCCGCTTTGAGCCTACCAGAACCTTCGATACCTGTTGCCAGTCAACAACTAGAGGCAAAAGAGGTAGTTGTCTCAAGTAGAGTCCACTTCACCAGTCAAGGAGGAGCGTAAGTGGCCAAGTCAACAAGTCAACAGAACGGTCAGAAGGATAGACCATTGTGTGATTGATTAATTCTCCTCAATTAACTTGCTAATAACTTGATATTACTCAACAATTTGAATTGAATTGTAAGAATTCACTTAAATGAATAGGAAGTTTGTTGAAATTGAAATGATTTTTCCTTCAGCAGCACATACTTCTCCTTCAGGAAGTTTGGCGTCCTAGGTTTGTTTCAAAAAGGGATCATAGTGTAAATTTCTCCGGAGGTCACACTTGCTTTCAGTAGAAATTAATTTGCATCTGCTAAGGGTGAGTGTCCCTTACCCACACCCGAGCTAGTTGTGATTATAATTAATTGGCGCCCAACGTGGGGCCACTTTTACTTTGAGAAATTTCTTTGGAAGTTGTGACGTTCAGAGAACACTGTGATTGTTTTTTGAAACAGCTAAAGTGCTGTTGAATGCAAATTTCTCTGAAGGTTCTGTTGATTTAGAACTAATATTATTATTTGAATTTCTGAATAACTCCAAGTTTATATCTTTAATTATTTTTTGATAATTTTTTCTCTGATTGATCATGATGGAAGTCAACGATTTGAAAGTAATTGAGATCAATTACGAGCTCAAAATAAGTGATATTGAACCTCTAGGGGACGTAAACCAAAAAAGAAAACTTTTGAGGGGCGCTTTGAACCAAGAAATGTCAAATCGTAGTTTTGCAGAGCGAAGTACTAATCCCTATGATTTCCTTGTTGATACTACCGAAATGAAAGAAACTATTAATGATTTAGCCTTAATAATTGAAGACTTTTCTGGTGTTAAAAGCGACCCAACCTTCAGAAGAATCTCTTCAATTTTGGACGATACTCAAAAAACAGAAAGAAATAAACTTAAATGTCGTTTATTGGAGTTAGAGGGAGATTTTTCTCTTAAAACAACTAATGTAGTTTCTCTAGAAAATATTCATCCAATAGGAACATCTTCTCCTTCTGCAAATGTTCCCATTGTACCTTCGGCTAAATTTGTGGCTCCTTATAAATGGAACATCCATTTCACTGGTCTGAGTCAACATGAATCAGTTCAATCATTTTTAGAAAAAGTTGAATTATTGAGTACAGCAAGGGGGTTCTCAAAAAATGATCTTTTCTTGTCAGCCTGTGATTTATTTCAAGGTCCTGCTTTGATATGGTTCAATAAAAATAGAAGTAAAGTTAATAACTGGGATGAACTTGTCAAAAAGTTGAAGAATGATTTTTTGCCCTATGCTTACGAAGAGGACTTGAAACGTGAAATTGATCAAAGAACATAGGGAAACAATGAAAGGGTTACTCTATATATTTCTTCAATGGAAGGTTTATTTAACAGGCTACAAGAAAAACCTGATGAGAAGATCATGGTTCAGAAAATTCGTAGGAACTTGTTGCCATTTTATGTTTCCTCCTTAGCTTTGAATGATATTAATACCTTAGATGAACTGTCTGATTTGTGTAAGAAATTAGAAGAGTCACGAATTTGGTCCGAACGTTACAAACCTCCCCCAACGTATGATCGCTCTCTTTTAGAACCAGATTTGAGTTGTCCAGCATCTTTGACAAGCAAAAATCCCTCTTATAGAAACAATTCTTCCAATTTTCTCAATTCCCCCTCGTCAAAATGTCTCTGCCATTTCTAGTATTCGATGTTTTAACTGCCGAAGGCCAGGGCACAGTTATACAGAGTGTCGAAGCCCAAGGAAGATTTTCTGTTTTGGTTGTGGGAAAGCTAATGTCACTAAGTTCAGATGTGAGAAATGTAATCCATCTCTTTCAAAAAACGAGTCAAATGGCTCTGCAGGTCTGGATGCGGTAGCCAGTTCTTCAAGACCAGACACAAGCGTCCCACTAACCAGAAACAAGAAACCTTCCAACAAAACCGCCCAAAAACAGTAAAAACTTCCGAAGGGGAATGGGAAACGTGGTTACTGCAGGTTAAAAATTTCTATAGAAAGTCCTCTCTTAGTCCAGTTTTCACCAAGAAAGCAAACGATAACCGTCCTTATCTGAATATTAATATCTTTGATGAGGAAATATCTGCTTTAATAGATACTGGAAATAATGGTACCATTTTGGGTTCATCTGGTTCCAGTTTATTAAGGAAATATAATTTACCTATCAAATATGATAATGTTTTGAGTATTACTACTGCTGATGGAAGACCGCAGGATTCCTTGGGCTATGTATTTATTCCTATTACTGTTAATGATGTGTGTAAAGAAATGAAAGTCCTGATCATACCTTCAGTAAAACATTAGTTGATTTCAGGCATGGATTTTTTGAAACTTTTTAGGCTTTTTGTCAATTTTGTGGATTTAACTCATGACACCGCTGTATCTAGTATTTGCACAGTAAACAACATTCAGTCTGTTTCTGATTTGTCCATCTCTCGAAAGGATGAATTACAAAAAGTTATCAATCTTTTTTATGATATTGCACCAAAAAGTAGATTAGGTAGAACTCATTTATTGACTCACTCAATTGTTACGACTGCAACAAAGCCTATCTGTCAAAGACAATATCCACTAAGTCCAAGTATGCAATCTCATCTGAACAAAGAAATTGATAAAATGTTAGATCAAGATCTGATTCAACCATCAAACTCTCCTTGGTGTAGTCCACTCTGGTTAGTGGAGAAACGTTCAGGTGAATACAGGGTCTGTTTTGATGGAAGAAAACTGAATGAAGTCACTGTAAATGATTCTTATCCTATGCCTTTGATTGACTCTATTTTGAACAAACTCCGTGATTCAAAATTTCTGACTTCAATCGATCTTCGTCAGGCATTTTTCCAAATTCCATTGGAACCAGCTTCAAGACCGAAGACAGCGTTCCCAGTCTACGGGCGTGGTTTATTTGAGTTTAAAGTTATGCCGTTTGGTTCATCAAATAGTCCAAAAACAATGGCTCGTTTGATGGATCGAGTAATTGGACCATCTTTGGAGCCCTATTGCTTTGTTTATCTTGATGATATTATCGTCACCAGTCCTGACTTTGAGACTCATATGCGAGTCTTGAAAGAGGTTTACCGTAGACTGAAGGAAGCTAATCTAACTATAAACTTAGAAAAATGCGAATTTTGTCGTCATTCTTTGGTATTTTTGGGTTTTGTGGTAGACAAGGAAGGTTTGAGAACTGATCCTGAAAAGGTTTCAGCTATCATGAACTATCCTGCTCCTAAAACCACTACGGAAGTTAGACGCTTACTTGGTCTAGTTGGATGGTACCGTAGGTTCATAAAAGATTTTTCAGCTGTTGCTACTCCTATCTCAGATCTTTTGTGTGGCAGGAAAAAAGGTCAAAGTATCGTTTGGACTGAACAAGCCGAAGAGGCCTTTAATCAAATAAAGATCCGTTTGACCACTGCACCGGTTCTAGCGACTCCAGACTTTTCTAAGCCTTTTGTTCTGCAATGTGATGCCTCTAACACTGGAGTTGGCTGTATATTATATCGGGAGTGTGATGGAATTGAACATCCAGTGGCTTATGCCAGCAAAGCATTGAATAAAGCACAAAGAAAATACACTACTACCGAAAAGGAGCTCTTAGCTGTCATTTTTGGCATTGAGAAATTTCGCAGTTTCATCGAAGGTACAAGATTTGTGGTAGAATCTGACCACGCTTCACTTGTGTGGATTAATAGTATGTCAAATCCTTCTGGTCGTCTGGCCAGATGGGCTGTGAAATTGTCTCAATTTGATTTCAAAATTATTCACCGTGAAGGCTTTCAAAATGTAGTAGCTGATGCTTTGTCACGTTCCATCAATGAAAGTGCTGTATTGGATATATCTTCCCTGAAACCTGACAAATGGTATAAATACATGTTATCTGAAGTCGAGAAAAATCCTGAATCTTACCCTATGTTCTGTGTAGAAAATAGAGTCCTTTTTAAACATATTTTACCTAAGCATAATATCATTAGTAATACCTCCGATTGGAAAATTGTTGTACCTACGGAAAATAGATCAGAAATTTTGAAATTTCATCATGATGACGAAACAGCTGGTCATTTTGGGATACTCAAAACATTATCTCGTATCTTAGAGTTATATTATTGGCCCGATATCAGAAAAGATGTTTATCGTTATGTTCGTCGCTGCAATGTTTGTGCAGCCAGTAAAAGTGCTAACCTACCTAGAGCTGATCTAATGGGTTCATACAAGAACATCAATTTTCCTTTCTGCAGACTTATTAGGTCCCTATCCTAGGTCAAAGAATCAGAATCAGTATGTCTTAGTTATTGTGATTTGGTTCACTAAATTCGTTCTAGTACATCCTATGGCAAAAGCTACTTCCAAAGGTATCATCAAATTTATTGAGAATAATGTCTTTTTTATCTGGGGTGTTCCCCAAATATTTGCCTGTGACAATGGAAGTCAGTTTACTAGTAAAGAGTTTAAGAATTTCATGGAGTAGTATAAAGTACAGAAGATTTGGTATAATGCTAGATATCATCCTCAGGTTGATCATACTGAAAGAGTGAACAGAGTTATCGTTACAGCTATTCGATCATACATTCATGAAAATCATAAAGTTTGGGATAAGTCTATTTTCAAGGTGGCTCAAGCTATACGATTAGCCAAACATGAGAGTCATGGTTATTCCCCAGCATTCTTAAATCTTGCAAGGAATGTTCCTCTTACCGGAGATTATTATGGAAAAATATCGGAAAATGCAAATAACATCATAGCTATCAGTGAAAAAAATCAACGTTTGACTGACATTCAGGAACTTCCAAAACTTTATGAAGATGTTCGAAAAAAGTTACATCAAGCTTATCTCCGGAATGTAAAACAGTATAATCCAAGAAAGAGAACTTTGAAATTTCATGTAGGGGACAAACTTTGGAAGAAAAACTATACTCAGTCCAGTGCTCCTAACGATTACTCTGCTAAGCTCGCTCCGAAGTATATTCCATCTATGGTTGCCAAGGTTATCTCTGATCTTGTCTATCAGTTAAAGGACATGGATGGTAATGATCTTGGCCGATGGCATGTCAAAGATCTGAAAGAGAACTTTTCCACGCTTAACGACTCTGATTCTGAGACTGATGTACCTGACCTAAAGTGACTTCCTCTAATTTTTTCTGCTTAGTATCTTCTCTTATCTTATTTTTCGAATTTTCATCATCTTGAACATTATCTTCGATATCTTATTTATCTCCCTTCCAAAACCTAGAACCATGAATACTATACCAATAAATTAGCTTACACCTGGAATATTTATCTCACCACTTATGTATATGTTCCTTTCAGTTTGGCAGTGAATTTTTGGGAAGGTAGGAGTTGTGAATGCATTATGGTACTATTTATATCATCGCGTTTCTCCCCCTGCCTTTCTGTTATCCATTCTGAGGTTGCATAGGAAGTAAGATGGCCGAGGATATCAATTCATTTTTCTTTATTCTCTCATATAACTCATTATCTATATCTCTCTACAGATGTTGCCTTTGCCTCTGTAGAATTATCTTGTAGTTGAAAATAGTTTCAACTACAGTTGAAGTTTGTCTCTTCAACTTTCCCTTATCTTGTAATGTAGCATGGCCTGCTACAAACTATCTGCCTTTAGAAGGCGTATGTCTTACCTTATTACCTGTGTTAGGAAATAATTGTCCTAACAATTTATAGTTATAGATTTCAAATGAGTTATATATTACTTTTTAACTTCCCTCCTATATCAACTGGTATATTAAAGTATTCATTGTCTGCGTTATGCTGATAGCAAATACCTGGTTCTTTGTATGATGAAAATTCTTCATCTACAGATTCTTCTCTATTTTTTTCCTCTTCACTATGGCTCTGTGGACAGGGGCCTGAGAATTCTGCCACCATAGCATACACCAGATGGCAGGTAAGAGTCCTACGACTGGCCACTTTTGATATTACATAACGTCTAGTAATTTATTTGCCATTGAAGATTGCCTCAGAATATTCAAGTGATGTTAGTCATGCAGTAGCTATCTCATACTTTATCTTTTTCTTGGATCTGATATTCCATATCTTTGTGCCTAGGTGGCATGTTTGACCAGTGGTGGTCGTATCTAGGAATTTTCAGTTCCGCTACCTGTGAGATAGTTGTACTCGTACTTTCATTCTGAGTGTGCTTTGGTATAATCAATGGTGATCATTTGGCATTTTAAAGTCGAACCATGTTTTTTTACTGAGAGAGACAAACGACTGACTGTGTTTTATACGTTTCATCCGTTATCATTTTCACAGATATGTATCTAGTATCTATCTCCCTATGGAACCTGTTACATTTTTCTGATAATCAACAGTTGTAGACAGTAGAAAAGTGACAAACCATTCAGTTGTGCATTTTGTGATTGGAGTGATGTTTTTGAACTTTATATCTTTCGATATCTCCTTAAGGAAAATCTGTTGTTCAAGAATCAGACATCAATTTTCATTGAATCTAGCATTACAGTTACGGTTGTCATTTTTGTCTGCTCTGTGTTCGATGACTTTTTTTGAAATCGTGGAGCATTTATCTTATATCTTGATGAATTGATTTCTGTAGATGGTTGAAAATAACTGTTTTTCTCAAGCAAACCAGTCAAGTTGAGTCCTCTTGATATTTTTATTATATCTGAACATTTCTTATCTTTATCTTTCTTGCATCTTTATCTCTTCCTTATCTTTCATCTCTATCTTTACTTCCTATCTTCTCTCTCCAGGGTATTTTTGGGGTTAATTGTTTTGTTGATTATGGGATGGCAGCTTCCTTGATGCTGGACGATCTTGTGGTGGGTTCGGCTTGGCGAGTCGTTCTGGCTGTTGAGGTTCCATGCTAATTCATCTGGGGTATCGATGTGGTCATAACGCAAACCTTCCACGCTGTTGGGAGTTTGGTTCTGCCAACGTAGTCACCATATTCGATGTCTTAGTAGTCTTGCTGGAGTGTTGATAGCAGGATCGGTTCGATGGGTTGGGTCCACTCCACAAGGATCAGGTGTGAGTTGGATAGCAAACTTGGAGGTGGTTTCTATCTGGGTTTTTAACCTCCCATTAATTTCTATTGAATGTTGTGTCTGCTAAGGTACCAAGACTTAAGACGGTTTGGTATCATACATTTTAATGCCTTCCCCATTTGTTTTGTCTGTAGGAGACCTGGTGTGATGGGCGCGAGCATAGTTCAGTCCGGCAGCTTTACTTGTCGAGCAGAGTCCTTGGAAGGGTGAACTTGGGGGGTGTCGTGTGCGCTAGCGTGGAGGTCTAGGCCGGTCAACGTGTGAAGCTCGCCTAAGAGCGGTCGTGCGGCACTACTGGGGGATCCTGAGCTCCTTGGATTCGTCGAGACTGAGGACTTGTTCGCGGTATCAAACTCAGGAGAATCTCTGAATTTTTGTGTGGGGGTTTTGTGGTTTAGCCACTTTCAGTCTGGTAGAGCTATATCTCACCCCAATTGAAGTGGACAATTGGCTATCTCTGTCTTTTGCTGATATTTATCTTGACTTCATTTTTTTTTTGTTTCCACACGTGGATTCTTGTGGGGTTTCTGTTACTGCTGTGATGGTTGGTGTGGTGCTTCAACATTGTACTCAGGGACGAGTGGTATCAGATGTTTCGATGGCGCAGCATTCTCATCTAGCAGCGAAAAGATCATCTGATCTGAGTTCGGTGTTGAATGATCACTCTTAGCTTTCGCTTCAGGGACAGGAGGCCAGCAACAATCCACAGACACCAGTTTAACCGAGCGTTGACTGTTTTACCTATGAATCTGTATCTCTTATATCCATTGAAGTATTTTATCTTTTTATAATATCTGATATCTATGAATGTTTCGGAACTTTGTCATCTGGTGGAAACTAGTGGAAAAACTCAGAAACCTCAGGTTTTTGACTTTTTCTTACCGGGAAGAGGTGGAGTGTAACGAAAATAAAATTTCCGTTACATTTTCTATTCAAAACACCTCTTCAAGCGCTGCTAATCACCTTTTCCATATTGGTGGTAGACGCACTCAACACATCTGAGTTGTTCTGTCAACCCTTCAAGATACGAATCACGCGTGCGCTAAAAAAGGCATATATGTGCAATCGGAGGTGATTCTGCCCTTCTTGATATCCCTCCTTGATTATTGATTGATTATCGGTGATCGATAGCGCGTATCGTATCTGATTCTCAGGTGTCGTGATAGTGTGACTTCGAAACAGGTGAAAGTTATTTTGAATAATTTGAATCGCATCTTCAAATATTTTATCATCTTACCTATTTAATAATTTTTTAATGAATTAATATCTCCCAAGTATCGTTATATTTTTGATTAAACCGTAAAGAGTGGTGTTTTTCGAGAGACGGTGCCTGGAACATCGAAGGGTTTTCTGAAACTTCGAATATCATTGCAATCCACGAGCTTCGACAATCTTTCTCAAGGATTAAGTATTTATTATTAATCATTAATCAGCATTATTTCGACTTACTGAACCCAATATTTCCGGAATTGAGATAAAATATTTCATTTTTATATGGAAAAGTGAGGTTATCTTCAACTGAACTGAAATATATTTACTTGAGGGAGAACGAGTACTTTCGTTTATACGTTTTTCAGTGAAACCACGGATTTCTGGCTTATTTTTCCGTTGCCGACAAGTACCAATCTCATCAGGAGACCAGAAGTTAATCAGGGTCAATTTATCTCAGTTCCAAAACAATATTGCTCAGATTCCTTTTGAAAAACAAAACCCTGTGGAGCAAGGACCTCTGACGTTTGGTAAGTAGTTTGCTATCATTCAATTACCAAACTGTCACAGATTCTTTTGAATCTTAGTTTCAGTCACTGTCTTGAGTGTTGATTTTATATACCTTGGGTAACATAGAGAGACCAGTCCTTTCAGTCACGGTTTATAATTTGTACCATTCAACTCCCTAACTTCTTTGTGAAGTTTGGGCTTGGCCAAATTTGAAGAGTTGAAGGGTTACTTAGTGATACTGGGCTGACAGGTAACGGTTTTCATCATTTTGAATACTCATTGAACAATTATTTATATTCTGCTTGTATACCTACTGACCTGTTTCGAAGTTTTGCGTTACATGAGATTCCAGCTTTATTGATTTGCTTGTTTCTATCGATTTCTCATATCTACCTATTTCTATCGATTTGATCAATTTATCTAGTTCAATTTCTATTGATTAAACTGAGTATTTTTCTCAATATTTCTTTAACTGATATTGTCATTTTTTTGTATTAAATTCTCTTTCCTGGAGATATTCAGATTTCATTTTTTTTTTCATGAGAGAACTTTCACTTATTCGAGTGAATTTACTAATTTCCTGAGACTGTAAATTTGGATCCAAATAGTCTATAGTTTAGAAATAATTATTGAAACATTTTTTTTAATCCAACAAGTTGTAGTCTCAGTGACACTCACATATTTTTATTACTTTGGTCTAATACCTTGTCCCCCATCTTACATGTAAAACCACCGACCGTTGAAGAGGACCAACACCAACCACCTACTAGCTTCCTACCATTGAAGTGAGTGGACTCCTGAACTGTCATCGAAGCAGACAATAGCCGAATACATGCTGCCAAGGATTAACCAGGTTAGCCAACAACTGGTGGCAGAAAGGGGTAGCCGCTTTGAGCCCACCAGAACCTTCGATACCTGTTGCCAGTCAACAACTAGAGGCAAAAGGGGTAGTTGTCTCAAGTAGAGTCCACTTCACCAGTCAAGGAGGAGCGTAAGTGGCCAAGTCAACAAGTCAACAAAACGGTCAGAAGGATAGACCATTGTGTGATTGATTAATTCTCCTTAATTAACTTGCTAATAACTTAATATTACTCAAAAATTTGAATTGAATTGTAAAAATTCACTTAAATAAATAGGAAGTTTGTTGAAATTGAATTGATTTTTCCTTCAGCAGCACATACTTCTCTTTCAGGAAGTTTGGCGTCCTAGGTTTGTTTCAAAAAGGGATCATAGTGTAAATTTCTCTGAAGGTCACACTTGCTTTTAGTAGAAATTAATTTGCATCTGCTAAGGGTGAGTGTCCCTTACCCACACCCGAGCTAGTTGTGGTTATAGCATATGAGTTCTATGAAGTACGTGTGAAGCTTTTTTATAAAGAACACAGATATCTAATTGAGACCAGTGGCGAGGCCTAAGTCTGGGGGTTGAGGAGACTTACGTCTCGCCACCAAGTCAAGAAGTCAATGAAGAATAAGGGAAAATGTATTTATACGAAAGATATTAGGAATAGAGTAAAAGAAGATGGAGTCAGTAAAAAAAAGAGGGTGAAATCGAGACTTTCTCCTTTGCAGAAAGATGGATGATCTAAGTAGGTTAATTATAATTGCTCTGGTCTAGATACATCAATTAAAAATTAAATCAAACAGCTAGAGCTTCTGATACATTTTAACAGTTTTTATTTGTAAATTTTTCACGAATACAATAGAAGAGAATGAGACATGGTTTATGATAGATATTAATTGTTATTGATATATTCAGTTACATCTTTCCATGGTCTGCTGGAATAACAACTGGCTTCTGAACTTCGTCAAATCTTCTTGGTCTTGGTTTGTTAGGACTTTCCTGACGTTTTTTGATCCTGTATGCCACTTGAACATCGTTTATATCTAGTTTCATGATGATTTGGAAATAATTGTGCCCAGTACTTCATCCAGCAGATTTCCGTCATGTTCTTCATCCACCCAGTAAATACAAGAGATGTTGAGAAAAAACGGTACTCCTAGGAGTTGACTTTATGATCCATATACCCCTGCTAACACATGAATGGGAACACAACAGGGATTGAAAAAAATCATCAAAATGACAGGATCCGAACTTGAGAGAGATTGAACAGATATATCTCATGACGGTAACCAGTGCAGACATTGTACTGAGATTGAAACCCTTTCTCACGTCTTGAGATCTTGGGATGTAAATTTCTTAAGAAACAAAATACACGATACAATTTGTTATCTTATTGCCACTGAATTGTCCAAAAATGTTGAGGTCCATCCAGAAAAATCTTGCCTATATATTAGACCCAGATTCTGAATGATGAATTCCAACCATCAGCATTCGACATGGGAGAAGAAATATTCGTGAACCCACGATTCCTTTCATTGAAGAAAAATATAAATCAAGTGGTGGAATCATAATCATTGGTCTATTCATTGGTGCTCGAGGAACCTTCACTAAATCTTCTGTTAACTTTGCAAAAAATTCAGTATCTGTATGAGAACTGTTGAAATTTATATCACTTGTAGTAATGAAATTTTCTATAAGAATTATGAGAGCTCATATTTGTTGCCAATGGGAATTACATTTCATTTAATCTTCTTGAAATCATATAAATGTATTTTTTAATTCTTATGTATTCCCATACAATTTTATAGTATTCCTAGTATTTTATACCCATTGGTACGATTCAATCGTTGATATTTTCAACAATAAATATTCATTCCACCTCGAAAAATCAGCATTGGAATTAATTTCAATTCTAACGCTGAGTCCTCTGACAATTTCGGAGTAAAATGATCTTATGAAGTTTAGTTAAAATCTTGATTCATTAGATTGTGGCGCAAAAGTCAAACGAATTTTTTATACCATGACGTTTCCCCTTTTTCATTGTTAGCATTTATTTTATCAGAGAATCATGGGTTAGAGCCTTCAGTTGGGAAGTTTGAGTATGACTTTGAAGAATGAATCAAAACCTGACGGAACAATTGGATCAATTCATCAAGTTTTATTATCAATTCATCGGAAAGATAATTTAAATTATTGGTGAAACACGTCTATTCCATCTATGTTCGTTGCGTCGTGATATAAATAAATGAAATTTAAAAATTTCAGGCTCGTAACGTCACGGGTCAATTTCCGAGAGTGAGTTGTCATTTCAGTAGTAATAGTAATTTCAGTCTGTCTTAATGTTGAAATTTTATTTCAATCATCAATTCTATTGGAGACGAAGAAAAACACAAATTCGAGAATTACGTTACCCAACATCGCTATCACCGAACGACTACGATACATTGCCGTAGGTTTCATAGGATATTTCGATGACAGTCATCGGAGTCGAATTCAAGATGTAAGAGCCTCTGAAGAAGCCAACCACTCGCGCCAGCGAAACATCGGAAGAGATTTCAAAAAACCCGAACAACAGTAGTGATACTGAAAACCTCGGCCGCAAAAGCCTCAACCATTTTATCATTTTCTTCATTATTCTCGAAAAAACAATCCAGCAACTCAAATGGAAAATTAAAATGAGAATGATGCAGTAGTTTGCTTCCGTCCTGCGCATTTGGCCATCATATAATAATATGATAGTTGTTCCACCAATCTTTGTCATATGTCATAATATAATATGAGGTTGAATAGAAAAATAAGAAAGAATACCTTTTCAATAACTGAAATGGAAACTGCAAAATAAGCACCCCTGGTGTGGCGCATTCTCATAAAATTGATAGCGAATTATTCGATGCAATTTTCAGCAATTGCAAAGCAGCGGTGGTGAAAATTTCAAGATTAACGGTACAGGACCAATTCGATACGTTTTCCCATGCATGCATCAGTGATTGTGTAAAGTGTAAAGTAAAGTTTTGTGTCTTCACTGTCTGCGTGGGCCATACAGTAATGTTTTTTTCATTGGTTTCATATGATAATGTTACTAGTAACGTATGCGTTATAAATAGTGTTTCCCTACTACGGTACGAAATTTCAGAGGGTGATTCGTTCGGTCGTGTCTCGAAAAAAGTTCCTATGAAAATATGCCCGGAGTTGCTTCGTTTCTGAAATACAGAGCGTTGAAGTTTAAAAAAAACGGTATTTATAAAATTTCATATATATACTCGAACCGATTTGGTTCAAATTTGCTACAGACATTGGGAGTAATAAGGCGCTCATATAGCCCTGACTAGATTGGAAGTATTACGTCCAGTGGCGTCTCAGTAGGCATCAAAGCCAGCAATATTAAGAAACAAAACTTCTTCGCCACTTGTGTTTTCCTCATATCAAGCTTCGTTCCCAAGATGAAAATCACTTCTGAAAACCATCCATGGACAACATGAAATTAAAGCTAAAAGTTAATAATAAATAATATCGACCTCCGTAGATCAGCTATGCGGCCCTCAGGGCGAAAGTGGCAAATAGTCGCTATGGGGACATGCTGGTAACAAATACTCGACACATCAAAATACGTCACAGGACAGGTTCAAAACATGATTCCGGAGCAGAAAGGGTCTCCTCGCGCCGCCCACCACCCTTACGAGCGGCGTCCGGTCCGTTTTGACTCTATCACGCAAACACTAGCGTCGGAGGCACCGGCTAGGAGTGCGCTTTCGCGGATGTTGTGCGAATGCTCTGAACTATGGCACGTTAGGATTTTCTTTCATATGTATTTCCGCATCCCCTGCCTCAAAGGCAGCGGCGGCCTTAGGGGGTGGCGAACAGGGCAATCGCCCGGGGACTCGCTCTTGCAGGGGCCTCGCGCAACAACCCACCCAAGCAAATTTAAAAAAATATAGATTTTTTCAATTTAAAACTTTTGATTTTGATCCTCAATTATTGTTACGAGCTAGGAGGTTCGATTCAATAAAAATTCAGCCACTATAGTAAGACAGCTTCGAAGTCTTCAGTCTTCCTGTATCGCTTGTATCGCATTCAAATTTTAACTATCCCGCGCCTCGGCGCCGGCCTAGCTAAGCTGGGAAAGCTTGGACTCTGTATGATTCAGGTACCCTGTGGACCAGACGCTACATGAGAAGTCCGCTAGATGTAGCCTCTTCTATGGCTCGGGGAATCCACGTGTTTTATTTCGTTCGTCAACTTTTGTCATCTTGGAAATATTTTGCTTTCAATAAGAGTTAAAAAGTCATTAGGTACGCATCGTACATATTAATTCCGTAATATTATTACATTGTTATAGTATTTAAAATATTGAGTGAGCTGGAAAAGTGTAAATTACAGTATTTGAAGTATGGGTAAGCTGAAAAAGTGTTAAAAACTGTGTGATACTTAAACATTATTTCTGACTTAGCGAAACAAAAAACGATTTACGAAATGAGTTCGCGTGATCGTGATGCCGGTGGAAAATTTGAGTCAGGTAGTTCAAAAAGGAAACGAGCTATCAAAAGAAAGCAGGTACAAGGAAATTGATGGGGATCTTCATATAAATAAATAAAAAGTGATGATCAAGAAACCTCTACAAAACATTCATTGACTGAAAGTGACTCTTATCCTGATGCAAGTGAAAACATTCCTTCCACATCATGGGAGCCGCCGCCGTCATCAAGCAAAAACAGCCAGGATGATGATGAATAACTACATCATCTACATCTCAAAACTCAAATTTTATTCATTTGTATAACTTTAGCATTTCTCGTCAAATATGACAAATACTTAAACCAAACAACCAGACCTACTTTCGCATCACATACATTATTTCACGAAGAGCAAAGGGCCTGCCGCCCGGAGCCTCGCAATGGGTAAGGCCGCCACTGCTCTAAGGCTTATATGCGGGTTGTAATAGTAAAGGTATAAAAGAATATTTTCGAGCTTTGATTTATCTGAACATAATGGCTTTGCCGAGAGAAAAACTAACTGAAAGTAATTCTCAATCCTTTTTGATAGGAATTTCAGGTCAACTGTAACTTACGCTATTTCACGAAAAAATTCATGAGCTTCATAAATCAGACCGTGTTTACGTCTCTATTAAATTCTAATGCCGTTGATTCCTCTCGTTCGGGGGCTTTTCGTGAAAAAAAAAACTTATAGACTCTTTGGGCCACTTTCCTCATAGGGTCTGTAACCGATTCAATTCTAGTCATATCTCTCAGTTCCTCCAACCGAATGTATCTATCACTGTTAGTGATCTGCATCCTCTCATGTCTCAGCAGGGTCTTTTTGAGGGTGCAGAACACCGGAGGACGTGGGCTCGCCAGAGCAGAACACGATTTGAGTGCCCAGTGCAGGAAGCTCCCACCTCCAGAACGATATCATCATGGAAAGTTCAGATTTCATGGATTGGAGGAGATTCAATCGAATTTCATCGTTGGCAGAAATATGTTTCACCTTCAACTCGATTCTTCCGATATTCAGTTGTGCTCTAGTCTTTACAGTTTATTCCGCATCCGAGTTGTTGTCATTGCGAGCTCTGACTGTTTTCCACTCGTAACCAGTGTGTTATCATTGAATATCTTTGAAAGATGTTCGAGGGGGATGTGAAAGTTGAGAAATCCATCAGTTCCAATCGTATGGATCTATGGGGATAATTTCGTCCAGTTGTACACATGAGATTGGTATCGTCTGCAGTATAACACAAGTATTCTCGAATTGTACTTAGTATCACAGGATTTCGAACGTTCTCCAATTCTCCACTATTGAAACTGTTCCAAGAGATCAACAACCCTAACACTATACTAATATTTTTGCAGTCGACGCGGGTTTCGCTAACAAGGTCAGCATCTTCACCAGAAGATAATTTTTACTGAATCTAAGGACTAGGGTTTGCTGTTCATATACCCAAAGTTTTTTGGTCCGATATCGACATCATCCGTTATAATTGATCATTCTGATTAAATTTTCAACAATTGATGAAAAGCGGGCTGAGAGGGATGAGTCCCCTGTTACCATTCATGCTGTTTTTACATTTTGCTATTTCTGGACTCCCCCTAGTCGATGCGACTAGTTTTGTGTCATGCACATGCTTGATCAGTTTGAGGAGGGGTGGAAAAATGAGTTCGTACGCCAAGCAGAACAATTTGGGTAAAAAGATTGTATTACCAGCAAATCGGATCGTATGTCAGAAATTCTTAAAGATACGGGTAAGTTTCTAGAAAATGAAATCAGGAACATAAATAATATGTCTTACCCTCAGCTCGATATAATACATATCTAGACCATGCCCTTCTTCTATAACGCTAAGGTTCCAGAGAAACTTGTTCGCATTTCCAATACAAGAAATCAACTACGACGAGTACAATTTCAGATTGCAGAACTCTTTACAACAATGCTTTTTAAATGAAGAAATGTATAAAAAGTGAGTTTGGATTATACTTACACCACCATCTCCACGCGAATAGATCAAGTAATAATGACGATTATTCTGTTATTATAGATTTTCTTGGGGGTTATCCCATGAATCACAACCTCTAACAGGTCTTTCCGAAAATAGAGTACTAGGAGGGTACATACCTGCGAGGAGAAAACTCAGGGAGTGGGTGGACGTTCGATTCAAACTCGTGAATATTGTAGAGGATTGTATAATTTCTATCACCTATACTAGACCACTTCCACCTAGGTTATGTTTTTCTTATAGTAAAGGAGTTACTACTAAATAATGCACTCCAAGTAAGTAATAGTACAGCCAATAATTATGAATAATAGTTAATCTGTTTGATGTGATTCAGTAAGATTTCCCTTCTAGGTATCGATACCAAAAAGTGCACAAGTACATATATCAAAAATAGGCATAACTAAATCAAAAGGAATGGTTTGCTTGGAATGGATGATATTATTTATTTATGGACGATACGGCTCACTTGATTTGGTGTCTTTCCCAACAAGACCAGTGTAGGATGTGCTTCTGCTCCAAGAGTTCGCTCGATTTCTCGTATACAGCTCAAGTGTGAGGTTGGTATAAGCCTTCTCGTTACCTCAAATGGTATCAACCATCCCACCGTAGGAATGGTGCCCTGTGTGTGGTGATTCCCACTAATACGTAGAGCTGCCCTCTCAATAGCGACTGGGGACTACTATCGGCCAGGTAATCAGATCACATTAATCGTAGTGAGTAAAGCGATGAAGAAAAAGAGACCCTAAAATAATATGAACCTTTTATAACTCTTATTTTCGTTGAACCAAGTTGGTTGAAATACTAATCAGAGTTGACGAAACCTACCTCGATGCTGGGTGGCCTCAAGTGGCAACTACTACGAGTTGAGTTTTGAAGTACTCTTGTAACTTGGGAACAATCTGCTTATTATAGTCAATGGACCTTCCTTTGACTGAATTTGCCCAAATATCACCAGAGATTTCCAGAAAAATCCGCAAAAGACCGTGACACGTTATTACTCCTTATAGGAAAAACGCAAAAAAAACTTCCTTCAATCTCTACCTTTTTTTTCAAACCTCAACAAAAAAACCGCTTGATTTTGATTTCTGGCTACTAATATATTTCCTCTTTTAGGTTTGCAACCCTGAAGGATATTCCATCGGTAGTTCAAATGAACCCTGAATTGAAAAGTTATAAGTGAGGTTATGTGAGTATGTTATGATTCCTGATTTGATAAATCCAATACTACCCAGTTTCTTCGATAGCAACCAGAACATAGGGGCAAATCTTCCCCCCTGGTGATGAACTCTTAGGACAACTACTCAGCTGGATTTATTTTTGGTGAGTATTAATACGAGATGGATCTAAAGCTCCTACCTGATTTGTTTTTCTTTGCGTTCTAGGAATGGTCTATATTAATAATTGCTGGTACGAGAAATGATAAAGTTACCCAAAGGGTTGAAACAAACTGTATCCTTTTTTACTGTTTTATTGCCCATTTCATCCGCAACTTTAGTGAGAGCCAAATATTCCGTAACACTGTCGATACAGATCCCGAGCATTCAAACGAAAATGGAATGGAATATAATGAAATGAAAAATAGGTTAACGAAAAGATGTAAACCAACATGGTACAGGGAGTATAAATAATAATGATGATATTCAATTTGATAAAACCTCAATTCTCACAACAACAACACATTATTCCACTTGCTCATACCGTGAAGAAATTGAGATATAGGAGCATAAAAATTACTTCAACAGGAAGGAAGAGGGACTGACCTCGAACAAAATTTGGCATCCCGTTCTGAAGACATCGACGACAAAGCCAGACAGAAGTATAAAAACCAACGTACGACAGATCAGAGTCCGACAACAAGATATTGAGAAACAGGTACCTTCAGATTTGCCATTAGTCCTAGTAGACTCACAGGAAGTAGTTCAACTAAGACCACACCGCTGAAGATAGCTGCCGCAGATGCAGCCGAAAGCTCCGGAACTCAAAATTGGCGATGTATCAACACCGGCTGTGAATGCCTACATTCTTTCAAAACTTGTAGAACTTATATGACGTACGTCTTACGTAGCTTGTAATAGTCACTATCCAAGCTGTCTCTAGCAATTCGCGCAGTGAAGTGTATCGATCACTATTTACGGGGGACTTTGTTCCGCATTCTCTCGAGTCTCGTCATCGGAGTCTTCTTTGGACTGCAGAACACAGGGCAAGCGTACAGAATAGCTGGCCCAATCACTCCTTTGTAAAGAAACAGCTTGCTGTCCATGTCGGTAGGTGCGCTTCACAGCTGCACCCGCCCGTTGATTTGCCAGAATGATATTCCTGTGAAAATTCAGGCGCTTGTCCTGATTAACTTCCAGGTATCGTGCGCTTTCCTGTTCGTCAAATCTGTTACCTTCAACCCTCAACTTCTTGAAGATCTTCGAATTCGTGAATTTCTTCGAGAAGTTGACAAGCTCAGTTTTCATTGGATTGTTACTGATTTTATTTTCTCCATATACGGCACGATATACCGATCTGAGTGGATCTGAATCTAATGATTTGCGAATTCACTGGAGAACCAATGAGTTTACAAAGCGATATCGTCTGCATACATTGCAACATCCTCCACCAGACAACACACATATATACAACAGAGTCCCGTATCGACAAGAAAACTGTCTAGACCTATACGAGAGCATTACGAAGTGATTTCAGAGGAGAAGTACCCGATTACTTCACCCTTCTAACGCATTTGAAAGTATCCGTTTTAATTTCCTGTATCTTTTCGCATTTTTGCTCATCACTTCCAGCGACTCTATAAGAAATGGGTGAAAACACGGGCGGTCTAGAGCCGCCGATAAAAACACACCTGAATTTAAAGATTTACCTATATTTGATTTCACGAACAAATTTTCTATAGTAGACAGCGGACCTTATTATGTTTAGTCGAACATATGAACAAAAACTTTGGAAGATTATTTCCGGTGGAAATTGGATATTATCCATGAAATTGTTTTCAAAAGGATATTTTCAACATTATAACTGTAGGTTTAAATAGGGTGAAGGTTATTTTTGAAACATTCAACCACAGAAAGAGAATCATCCGGTCAGTCTAGACGCTCTGGATTTCTCGCTTGCTTTGCGGTCCTCCAGAGCGTCTCTTGAATGATCAAAAAATCAAAAAGATGCAAATTTGAGTGACTATTTTGTCTGTTACCAATCGTATTTTTATGAATTCAAATATTTGATTCGCGAATTCATTCAAAAACGCGTATACTTTTCCTTAGCGACGTTTCGGAAGCTAGTCTGCCTCCTTTGTGAAGCCTTTTTTGGAAAAGTTTCAATTGAATTGTAATTATGGTACGTGGTGTCAAAATGTGACACTGGCATGACTCATTGATCCATAGCTATCTAGTGTTGATTTTGACACAATCTACTTCGAATTGAATCTCCCCAGTGCAACTTCTCTTTTCAGAAGAGGCATTCAACATTAATCCATACTCGAAGAACAGGTAGTAATCTCTACATTTCCACTTAACAAAAGGCAAGTATCATTTTTCAGTTTTCCTTTTGTTTCATTCTGTTCTGTCATAAGTTAATTAATGTTATTCCACATACTTTCTTGACTGCTTATGCTCTTAGTGGTACGAGTGCAGGAATTAAATTCGAATCATTGGGACGGCCACACATGCACACCGATTTCGGGATAATTGGTATCCCAGTGCATCCAGTACAAGGTGGTTTTCACGAACAACTCGAAAGTCGTTGGTTTCCCATAATCGAAATAATTTTTTTGGACTGGCATCATATCTTGCAGAATAAGGCAACCAAGAGCAACTCCATGTGCGAATCCATTTCCCATATAGGGAAAAGTCAAAACTTTTCGACGTAGTCGGTAAGCATATTCTCGAAGACTGGCTATGGATTGAATTGAAGAACAATGCGTTCAGACCAGTCTCAACTACACCAACACAGTATGTTGATGAACTGATACCTGTTTTTGAGACTCACTCTTGCATACCGTTTTCGGGTTTATTGGACTCTCGTCAGTTGAGGTTAGTTCTCATCAATAACTCGAAAGTTGATTATGGGAATTCATCAAATATAGAGTTGTTGATGGGAACTACCTTGAGCTCACGAGAGACCAATGAACCTGCAAGAGTTCGCTTCCAAATATCTGAATATTAACTTTTATCACCAGTAGCATATACAGGGTAAGTCAACATGATTCCCTCGGTCCATTGCTATCAGGGGAAACAATTTTTTGAATTGATGAATTTTTTTCCACAGTCATATCGATAAATGCTATCTTTTAAAATTATTTTCTTGCATCCTGGGTGATTCAGCCGAGCGTGGCCAGCAAAAGTTATATTTTTTACAAATGGAACACTCAGTATATGAATATGTCATCCGATTTCATATTTTTTAAGCTCCCTAAGGAATTTTTGTTTTTGAATTTTCATTGCGGCGTTGCCAAGTTATTTCGGAAAAACCTATTTTGCAGACAATATTTTTTTAATTCACCACTCGCATGTATACAACAATTGAAAGGATTCTTTATAGAAATAGTTAGTCAACATATAGGGTGCTCGGTACAACCCGTCAAGTTTTATTCATTTTCGAACAGACATTACTCTACTTTTTCAAATGAAACACCTTGTATTCTTTCATTTGTATGAAACGTTCCAACATTTCACTATATTTTTCATCATCGGTATACTATACTGATATTTCACAAAATATATCCAATTTTATTAATTATTGTAACCCCAAAATCAATCAATCTGAACAATAACGCCTAAATTTTTTATTGATTAGGGGAGTCCAAAAGATGTTCAATATGTCGACCATTTTCTGCAACACATAATGTCAGTCTTTTTTCAAACGAATTCTCCACACGTTCCAGTATATCCTCTGGGATTTTCCTGAAAGATCTAGTTATTCTTCGTTTCATGTCTTCAATAGATGTTGGAGGAGTTTGGTAGACAATCCATTTGATATACCCCCATAAAAAAATCCATTTTGGTAAGGTCAAGTGATCTGGGTGACCACTCCACAGGCCCACTCCTACCTATCCATTTTTGACTGGAATGTTCGTTGAGGTATATCCGTACCTCAGTTTTGAAATGTGGTGGTCTTGTTGTAGCCACATTCTAAGTCTAGTTCCATATGGAACCTCGTCCAATAAATTCGAGAACTCATGCCAAAGGAATCTAACATATTTTCTTCCAGTTAGATTCCCATCCAAAAAATACGGACCGATAACACTTTTTCCGAAAATTCCACCCCAAACATTCAGTGACCAACGCTGTTGATGGTTCATGCAACGAACAAAATGGGGGTTTTCCGTTGCATAATAATGCATGTTATGCCGATTCACAGTTCCATTTTTATGGAAAGTCGCTTCATCAGAAAATAACACGAAATCGAAAAAATAATTTTCCTAATTGATCTTTTCTAAGCCCCATCGACAGAATTGAACACGTTTTTCAAAATCTCTTCCACTTAACTCTTGCATCAATTGCATATGGTAAGGATGAAATTTGCTTGCTCGTATCATTCGAAAAAAGCTGGTTTGAGAAAATCCTGATTTCCTGCTCAGTTCTCGAGTACTCACATGGGGATTTTCAACGAGGTGAAGAGCAATTTGAAATGTATTTTCTTCATTTGTTACAGGACAGACACGTTCAAATTTCTCGTGATTGACATTACCAGTTCTTTCAAATCTTGGTTGTCTTCTTTCGGGGTACTTCTCTTTGTAAATCCTAGATGCAAGGAGGCAGTTTCCGTCAATTTTCCTCAAAGCATAGACCATTCGCACCATATCTCCCAACACATAATTCATAATCAAAATAATCCAATGTAACATGCGGAAGAAACTCCAACACAGCGTTATTGACTAATTCCGAGATTCATTTTTTGATGTCAGTCATGGATGACTGGTTTTTGAAGAAAAAGGCAGTATAGATATTTTTGAGGATTTTAACGCATTTCTTACCGTTGAAACCGCTACCACCAGATGGTATAAAAAATGTTAATGAACTAGCGATTAGTTTGAATATCCGAAAAACAAATTTGAGTAAGTGAACGAGTAAGAAAATGCATTTTTTGTGGTCAAACAACAATTACTAAAACTGGGTATAATTCGTTGAATAATAGTTTTTCGTATAGTATACTTCTGATGAAGAATGTAGTGAAATGTTGGAACATTTCATACAAATGAAAAAATACAGGGTGTTCCATTTGAAAAACTTGAATTATGTCTGTTTGAAAATAAATGAAACTTGACCGGTTTTACCGAGCACCCCATATATTGTATCCAAAGGTTGAGATACCAGAAATTATCATAGTGATGTTGACTTACTATCCCTTGAAGAAAAATCTACTCAATTGCTGTGATTTTGCGGGTGGTGAATTAAAAATATATTGTCTGCAAAATAGGTTTTTCCGGAATAACTTGGCAACGCTGCAATGGAAATTCGAAAATAAAAATTCCTCGGAGAGGTGAAGAAATGTGGAATTGAATGACGTATTCATATACTGGGTGTTCCATTGAAAAAATGTAACTTTGGTTGTCCACGCTCGGCTGAATCACTCAGTATGCAAGAAAATAATTTTCAAAGATAGTTTTCATCGATATAACTGCGAAATAATTTGAGTAGTTCGAAAAATTATTGCCCCTGATAGCAATGGACCGAGGGAATCTTGTTGATTCACCCTGTATAGAAATTTCTTCTGTGAAGAACTCTACCCAGGCGCTTATGATTCAACGCTTTTCATAATATTAGCTGGGGATGTGATTATTTTCTAACAGGTATCAGTCCATAAAAACAACTATGCAGTTAGAGTTGAGACTGGCCTGAACGAATTATTCTCAGATGATTCGATAAGGGAATAAAAGCAATTATGTGTACAGCTTATCCAATCCATAAACATAAACTCAGATACTTTTCCACACTGGTAGTGTAGACCATGGAAAAAAGAAAAACACTTTTTACGAATGAATTTCAACACAGTGAAAACATATATTAGGTGTTTTTTTTATCTTAGTATACTTCTTAGAAATTTCTGGGCATAAGCGTTATCAGTTCTGTGCCAAGATGGAAATATTTATATCCAAAATAGTCTTCGAACTGAAATATCACACACAGGTTACTTTATAATGATATCAAATATATTCCGCTGATAATGATAATCATCAACCGTTGGTCTATTCGAAAGATGATATAATTGGTGTCTATCGGGTAATAAACTATTATTAATCCATAGTTTTCCTACACAGAAATCTGTTCGGGAATTCTTGGACCATGTTGAGATTCGACACCAAATTGTTCAGCAAAACTACTTCATTTCACACACAGTAAATTGTTATTCGTCTTGTTGATGATACTCACAAACTCAATTTTCTGAATCATCATCAGTTTCCCCTCTGGCAGTTCCATCACATTAGACCCGACGAGTACAGTTTCATCATCCTTTCGGTGTGAGCCCAGTAACATATCAGACCTTTATTTTCTCAACAGAATAGCCAATTTGTGGAATTTCTCAATGAGAAAAACGTTTTCTGAAACTCACATCCTCAGAAAATTCGAAATGAATGAGAGTTCATATGTATCTTCTCCATTATCTCACACGAGGTTCTCTGAACAGTACAGCGGTTCTCTTTTCGGCTCGACGAGGGAAAAAATAAAATTGTCATTGCATTATTTAGAATAAGCCAATTGCGGAGTATTTTTCAGTTCAATAAACATCCAGCACTGGCACTGAATTTCGACCTCACGAACCTTTTTCAGTATTCCGGAGACATGAAGAACATGAATAAAATACTTCGCTGGACTCTATCACTGAAATGTGGAACACCGCTGGAATTTCTCCTCGATCACGGAGAGGAAGTGCTTTTACAACTGCTGCACCGTCGTAAAGTACACTTTGGTATCGAATACGTATGTATATTGCCAATTTCCTGAAAGGTATCTCCTTCACGGTTACTTCGACGCTTTCGAGGAATAACTTCAAGAGTGAAATCACATTTTGGGACACGAGAAGATATCCCGAAGAGGCTTTGTGATCCTAGAATATTGAAAATTTTTGATTTTTGAATCAATTTTCGAATTTCACTGAAATTATTCTGTTTATCGCATATGTGGAAGAAAAATCAATAGCTATCAAAATGACAAGTTGAACGGTCTACTTCATATGTTTTGGAATAAACTTCCTGAATTATATCTCTCAGTAATTTCAGCTAAGTATCGATACCTCTCTCATCGTATTGTCCTGATGAAATATTCAGCCCCGTTATAATTTTGAAACACATTTGTAGGCGCATAAAGGATGATTTGTCCCAGTACAACACTTCAGACAGTTATGACGAATGAATGTATCACCGAAATGTAAACTGGTGGATGATTTTTTTTTAATGTATTATGAAAGTATCTCCCCATCCATATAAACTATTCGAATCTAGTTTCGGGTTGTCAGTAGTACGTCGATCATTCTATGTAATTCAACGCATGTAGCGCCATACAGATCTTTTTTTCAATGAATCAGATATCTATATATGAATGATGAACTTATGAATCAAGAGGATGTTTGCAAATTTTTTCGTGTGACTTCTTTCATAGCAGTTATCTATTCATTTTATATCGATTTGAAGAGAAAAAAGCAAAAAAAATCGAACTATTTTTTATTGCAGATCAGATTAGATATTTATTGTGTTCAAGAGGAATGATCTCATCACAAATTAAATAAAACAAATATTCATGGGGATGCTTGAAGACTGGCTTTGAATCAAATATTCAAAAAATGAACAATTTGTTCAGGCCAGCCTCAACTCACCTACACTGTAGGTTGACGGACTAACACCAACTAGAAAACAACTACTCCCCTGGCTAATACCACGAAGGGCATTGGATTACATCAAACAGGTGTCAGTGTGGGATTCTTCACAGAAGAAATTCCACATATACTCTTGGCGATAAACCACCAGAATTGATTTTCAATTATTGGGACGGGACACACTTGCAGACCGGTTGAATGAACAATTTGTTCAGGCCAGCCTCAACTCACCTACACTGTAGGTTGTAGATTGGATGTAATCCAATGCCCTTCGTGGTATTAGCCAGGGGAGTAGTTGTTTTCTAATAGGTGATAGTTTGTCAACCTACAGTGTAGGTGAGTTGAGGCTGGCCTGAACAAATTGTTCATTTTTTGAATATTCATCACAAATTGTTTGATATCTATTTAGAAGGCGACTAAAAGGAAAACCTAGGTGGAAGATGGTCTTACCATCGTCCGGTGAGATACCACCACACTAACTATATGTGCTGTGAAATCACGTTTCAGTATGTGGTTGATATTTCCAGTTTCTTTCAACTATTGCATTTGAAAAATGATGATAATGTCTCCCAGATATTTGGGATGTGAGATGAGATGAGAGAGAATAAATTATTCTCACCAATTTCCAATTTGTTTAAGATTTCCGCGACATTTTTGCAGACGTGTGTCCTCTCTTCCTCATAATGGTTATCTATAACACTTAAAAAAAATTCAAGTACCTCAGTTCGAATAGCGATAGCATCGTACATTCTACGGCAGTAATTGCACAACAAATGCTTCACGGAAATCGCCAGTTCAAATCATGAGCCAAAATTATAACAATTTTTGCGAGGAATGTGATATATTGTGTTCATCATTCAAAGATATCAACAGATCTATTTTGAGATCAACGTCCAATATGTAATAACAAAGATAACGATGAACTCATTTATTCATGTCAACATCTGTCATTTTACATTTTGATATTTCTCATAATCTATTGTTTTTTTTGTCTATCTATAGTATATTTTTTGTTAATCTAGACATTTTGTATTGTGATTTCACACATCATTCTTTGCCCATCATGTGTATGTATGGTGTACGTGATCCTGCAATTCTGGTATAATCGACTCAATATGTAGAGTTTACATTATTTTGTAATTGGGTATTTTTCATCTGTTGGAAATGAAAGTCTATCTATCTATCTATCTATATCTATCTATCTATCTATCTATCTATCTATCTATCTATCTATCTATCTATCTATCTATCTATCTATCTATCTATCTATCTATAAAAAAACATAAATAAGTCCATCTATGCCAGGAGCTTCAATACTACCAAAATCACCTATCACAATGAATTTTCATTTATAGAATTCTGACAATATTGTTATAGGTTTGAGTTGTCAATTCTATTCATTGTTCGTTCAAGAAATCGAAGATTGTGGCAAGGTCGGTGTGGCCAAGCGGTCTACGGCACGGTTTATATATTAAATTCGGCTTTTTCACTGCTGGTTCAATTCGAGGTGGGGGCATATTTTTTTCGGCTGGCTCGGTGCGATAGACAATTGTGAATTGTCCAGAACTTAATCCTGGTAGGCTTGATACCTAGATTTATACACCAACCGACACGGTGGCACTGTGGGCTTCTCTGTGTTTTTCCACGATAATCGTCAGCAGTAATAGTTAACGAATTGTAGTCGACACATTTCTTCAAGTTCGAAATAGCTTCGTTTGTAGATAGGCCTTATTCCAAAGGCAGACTGTTTATCTGAGATCAATTTGTGTTTTTTCAAGGATTAATTTAGTCTATTTTTCAGGCATTCCTCAAATATTTTCGAGATGGATGGTATTATTGAAATGGGTCTGTAATTGGTCTATTCATTTTTCCAACCCTTTTTATATGGGGAGGGGTTACCACCAAGCTATTTGGAATTCAGATAGACATACTAGTGAAGAAAATATTCTGTCCACCTGGAATGCCGAGGGATCAGCTTCATATTCACTGGCTTCTTCAAGTGTCTCGCCCCTGCGCAGATCCTTTCTAGGAGATTTATTCACGTTCAACTCCTTCTTCATATTCGAAACTTGTTATTCCGTCACATGTTTCAGGTAGAAACAGTTCATAATTGACATTTTCTCAGTATGGTGAGGTTGTGAGTTTCTTGATTTTTTTTCACGAGTTTCTTTTACCATAATAAAGAAATTGTTGAAAGCGTTAGTAATGTCTGAGATTTGTGATATAATTGTTTCATCTGCTAGGGTAATAGCACTTATATCATTCTATTTTTTTCCTCCTGTTGTATCTGTTATAAGGTTCTACACTTTTCCATTCACTAGTCTGTCATACAACTTGAATGTTGATGACTTCATGATTTTTTTGTCTCTCTTCCATATTTGATGTGGGTTTCTTTCTTTTCTATATATGCGAGTTTTTTTAATGTTGGCGGTAAAGATAATTTTTGTGATCAACATATACCGAATCCTTTGATGTTCCATTCTCCCCGTTCATTATCTACTTCCGTGTTCTCAATGTATTTTTGTCTACTATGTACATAGTATCTCCATGAACACTCCTTCACACACTGCTTCCATACGTTACAAGACCCATGAAATTCATCCCAATCTGTTTCCGAAGAGAACACCCCTGAATTAGGTAAGCTAATGTTCTCACAGTTGTGTTTCATCAATTTTTATTATTTTCGAATAACCATTCCTTATGAATATAAGCATATTGCTGTTGTCTTGTGATCAGTTATGTCAGCATCGATATCCGCAGCCTAGACGTTTTCTCGATTTTGTTACTTTTTGTCTTGAAGAAAATTTGATCCGAGCATCTTTCAGAGCAACCCTGTATGGGACTATACTTATTTATTACCGATATGAAACCAAACGCGCAATAGTTGTCTAAGTAATCATATATCGTTTGATTACTCATCATTTAGATTTAGATTCATATTGCCAATTATGACGTGGTTATTAATATAATAAGTTCCAGCCTATATATATCTGAATAATAGAAATTTTCATATGGTTTTCCAGAATGACATTCAAGTATAAAGCTCTGCGCTGGTCAATTACTACTATTTTATATGTACATTCATGATCATTTCTCGAATAAACTAACATTCCGTCGTTCCTGTTTATATCTCCTTCATCATAGTAGCTACGATGATTATTCAATTTGAAAAAACTTATATCTTGTAATTGGGGTGTTTCGTATAGAACAATACAGTTGATACAATACAGTATGTGGTATGTAAAACAATGGAGTCAGCAGGCTTGCTCTCGAATACAGTAGCCTCAGCGAAAAATAGTATTGTAACAGTTCATGATGCAATATGACATCATAAGAATGTGATAAATCCCTTCTGAATTTTGGAAATTGTATATCAGATGAGCACAATTTCCTGGTCTTCCTCTGTATTCCCTTCTGATTTGAGTGTATATATATAAGATAATGGCTGTGTATGAGTAATGTGCTCAAAACGCACTATCGAATTCAGATGAAATTCAATCATACGTTGGTGAAATGAATGATATGCAATCGTTCAAGGTTTCTTGAAAAATGAATGTTAAATACGTTAGAATTTGAATGAGGCGCTAGTCAATCAACAAATCAGATTTGTCTCGTCTATGTTGTGTTCTCAGCAGTATTGCCAGTTGCCAATGATTTTCTGATGTGATATCAAAATATTGTTCACACTCGCGTTTACGGGTGAATTGTTACCCTGCTCGAACTACAAGTGAAAGGAACTCAGCTGTCAACTGAGTCCTTGACAGTCAATGAAAGTCTTGGCAGCGCAGTAACGGTTTATGTCAGGGTGATAATGGGTCGTGGGGGAAGTCTGACAACGGAAAAAAACACAGGTGGTTTGCAATATGGATATAGTGTATTCTTTTAACTAAAGAGGGGAGGTTCAGCTTCACATTAGAATGATATGTTCGTATATAGAATAAATAATGTAAATAATGTATATAGGGTGAACAAACACTAAACAAGTATGCAAAAGGACTTGGAAGTTTAACTTGATAGTGCAGGTTAGCAAAATAAATACTTATAGGAATATTGTAATTTCCTCACCTAGAATGAGACCAGCCAATGTCACCAATACTGATAAGTAGTTCGACTAGAAAGCCATGATGGTTATCATCTAACACGAAGGCATGAAATGGGCTATCGAGTCTAGTAGTCAAAAACCGTGTAAAATGCCAAAGTGTCTTCGTAGTTGATGCCGATCAGGTCCTTATAAAAACAGTTACAAAAACACGAGTGAACCGAAACGAGAATTTGAATATTATTTGAAAAGAGACATGGTTGCGCCATCCTACGGGGAACTGCTGAACAGTTGGATTGAGGGATAACATAATCCTGTAAGCGGAGAAATGATATTACCAACAAGGTTATGCAGATGGTATATCAAGTTCAAATTACAAACGAGAAAAATGGGAGTCGAATTGAGTCCAACCAGTAAATAAAGAACCGTTCATCGCAGTGATGAGTTCTACTGGGTACGGATTTGGGCAGAAGTTGGTTTTGCTATATCTGCATTTTCCATTATTTTGCGGTCTATTATATGAGCAAGGACAGGAGATTGAAAAAAATTGAGCGCACTTCTGATGGTAAGGCCAAGGATGTGATGCATGGAAAGTTCCCCGTTCTTTGACATTGTGAAGAAACTCTCAAAAGTAAGTATTGTCAATTACTTGCTTCTTTATGCGGTAAAGTCCTTAAAACACGTTGAAGGACAGTGGAAATATTTGGGAGGCACAAATTTGGGCAGTACAGTTTTTTGAGAGATAACTCATGTTTAGGTACACAGGTATCACAGGTGTGTATAAATCAGAAGGGGGGATGAAAATTGGAAATTATACTTGAATTGCGTGACACTACGTAGCTGATGTTTGAATATATTCTGACAGTGCCGATTGAAATATATTATATTGTATGGTATCGCAAACGCTCAACGGCGTCGTGTCATTATCGACCCTCCAGCTGAAGACGCAGATAAGAGTTGTGTCATATCACATGTTCAGACAAAGACGCCAATGAGCGCCTCTGTCCTTCAACGTGTTGAGAAAGTGATAAGAACTTTTTGGTTTCAGCCCGAAGTATGGACGAGGTGTTATTCGCCTTTAGTAAAACCAGATCATTGACGACAAAACGGAACCCTGGCCTGCCAGGGTTGGCAACGGCTCGGCGGGCGGCTTCACCCTTCAGAGTAACCTCGACAAGAACAAGCTTTTCTTTGTGTGATGGCTCAATCACTGGACCTCCGGAAGAACGGAGGAATGCTTCTGGTAGCAGGCAAAGCACCCAAACTGTAGTTCGTCAGCAGTGAAACCGGTAGATTCATGGACCATAGAATTGAGGAACTTTTCGAAACGTTGCACCTCCCACGCCCACCTGGAATGTTGGTCACTATAAAAACAGCGACAGATGCAACCTAGTTCTTTCATCACCCCTTATGACTGTCACACTCAGGTTGTCTTACGGCGGAATAGACTAACTGTACCCCTAGGTTGGTGAAGGTTTTTTTCCACAACTTGCAGGTTAAGTGTGAACCGTTCTCATGTAGAACACGAGAGGTTTTGCCGTGTTTGGGAGAATAGTCCTGAACTAGTCTATTAACCATGGCTCGAGCTGTTGCTTTCTTGAGTGGGTGAAGTGTGACATGTTTTGTGAATCGATTCAAGATCACCAAAATATAACAGACTCCTCCCCTACTTCGTACGAGTGGGCCAAAAATGTCCACAGCTACCATGTCTCACTTATCAGGAATACTTTGCATCTGGGCAGGCTTGGACGATTTAGATTTCTGACAGATTTCGCAGGTGACTACCAGTTTCTTTACAGTGCGGTGCATGTTATTCCATCAGACCTCATTCCTCAAGGCAACCTAGGTTTTGTACACCCCAAAATGGCCTAATGTGAAGTGAAATACTTAGATGAATAGAAAAATGAGTTCTTCAGGTACCTACACAAAGGCAAGAGTGAGAACCCATCAGAACAAAATGTTGTCATGGATTACAGAGGATTTCTTCAACTACTCATGTGATTCAAGGCAATCTTTGATTTTATTCAGTTTTATTTCATTTGTTTGATGATGCCTTGTATTTTCATACATCGATTCTAATAATCGATGTATATCTACTGTTACGATTTTACCGGGCAGCGGGCAAAACTTTTTTATTCGGAGAGATATCGAAAAATTCCATTTGGATAAAATGATCAGCGTCGAAAAATAGGCCGATTGAGCCCAACTTCATTTTTTATCTGTCTGTGTGTGTGTGGGTGTGTGTGTGTGTGTGTCAGAATCCGAAAGAGCAGGGTTTTTCAAAAAATGAATTTCCGCTTATGCTTTTGGTGGTACGAGTGCAGGAATCAATTTTTGTGTCAGACTGTTAGTTTTACCCGCTCATTATTTTCCGCTGCTTCCTATATTTATTGGTGCTCCGAGGCCGGTCACCTTCTCGGACGAACTCAGCTACGGGCAATCAAACCTCGCGCAAGTTGAATCAGTCAGTATGTTGAATTAATTTTCAGAATATTCGATAAAAATATGTACAATCGGATGCTGAACTTTCTAGAATCACAATAAACATACTATTTCAAAGAGAAAGTATGTCGAAACAGCCATCTCACACTCATTCAATATATTTTAAAATCACTCGAATGTAGAAAAATAACAGCGGATATCTCCTTAGCTTCATCTGAAGCATATGACTGCTCGAATCATAGCATATTACCGAATAAATTGAAAAGTCACGGTATACGTAGGAATTCATTAGAATGCTTCGATCATACCTTGGATGAAGGAATGAAATCCATGAATATGGTAAAAGAGCAATAGCAGTCCTCTCAACTCATTAATTATAAAAATTACTCTCACGAATGAAGTGCAGAATCTTTCATCAAACTAAGAATCAAAAAATATGCAGGACTCTCGATAGTCTAACGTATTTCCAGATAAAATTGGTCCAGACATTTGACAAATTTTATTCTGTATTGAACTGTACGAATATGTTTGAACCTTCTCATATGGGTTTCCTTTGTATACTTCATGCAATTTTGATAGTGGACGATCTTTTAGGAAATGAAGACTTCCTGACAGTCTAACGTGTTTCCAGTTATCAAAGTGTCAAATTAGTGGCCCGGACATGTGTGTGTGTGTGACAATTTGTAATTTGTTTTGAATTCTGTATATATGTGTGGACCTATCTGAAAGGTGTTTTCGTTTTATTGGCACAATTTCCTCTCTGTATGTTTCATGCATTTCGATCTTGCAGAAAATTCGGTTCATTATTTTCGGTCATAGATAATGAATCGAATAATTCAAATTAATTTATATTCAGTATCGCCTCAAGTCGCAACTTGACGTTATCCCTACGAAGTTGTAGAAAAATTCCAATCTGGTGTATCATGAAATTTCATTAGCAGAAATTATCTGATAGGACCCACCTTTCAGATAGGTACACACATATATACAGAATTCAAAACAAATTACGAATTGTCACACACACATCATGTCCGGGTCACTTATTTGACACTTTGACAACTGGAAACACGTAAGACTCTCAGGAAGTCTTCATTTTTTAAAAGATTGTCCAATATCGAAATTGCATGAAATATACAAAGACAACCTATATGAGAAGGTCCACACAGTGGCGGATTTCCCATTAGGCACGATTGGCAACTGCCTAGGGGCCGCAGGTTTAAAGGGGCCGCAAACCGCAGAAATAAAAAAAGATTTTCCCCCAGTACATAAATTTTTTTTATTCATATAAAACGAGTTTTTCAATGTACAGTAGACTCCAGATTTACCGCGAGCGGCTTAACCGCGATGCTATCCGCAACGAATATTATAAAGTGTACAAAGCCACTAACTTAGTTTTAATTGTAAATCCCAACCCTTTTCCTATTTGTGTAATTCTGTTTTTTTAGGTAGGGGGGAGGCCGCAAGTTCACATGTGCCTAGGGGCCGCTAAGGTCATAATCCGCTACTGGGTCCACACATATGAGTATAGTTCAATACAGAATAAAATTTGTCAAATATCTGGACCACTTTTATCTGGAAATACGTTAAACTATCGAGACTCTTGCATATTCTTGATTTTTAGTTTAATGAAAGATTCTGCACTTCATTCGTGAAAGTAATTTTTATAATTAATGAGAAAAGAGGACTGCTATTGCTCCAAGGTATGATTGAAGCATTCTAATGAATTTCTACGTATACCGTGACTTTTCAATATATTCGGTAGTATGCCATGATTCTAGCAGTCATATGCTTCAGATAAAGCTGAGGAGATATCCGCTGTTATTTTTCTACCTTCGAGTGATTTTAAAATATATTGAATGAGTGTGAGATGGCTATTTCGACAGACTTTCTCTTTGAAATAGTATGTTGATTGTGATACTAGAAAGTTCAGCACCCTGTTGTACATATTTTTTTCGAATATTTCTGAGAATGAAGTTCACAAACTGATCGATTCAACTAGCGCGAAGTTTAATTGCCCGTAGCTGAGTTTGCCTAAGAAGGCGACCGGCCGCGGGGCAGCAATAACTAGAGAGAGCAGCAGAAAAAGCATGAGCGGGCAAAACTGATAGTCTGACACAAACATTAATATCTGCACTTGTTCCACCAGAAGCATACGCACAAATTCATTTTTCGAAAAACCCTGCTCTTTCGGATATTATTCAACTTATGATACCAACCAGGGGGCGATTGTTTCTGATAGGTATTATCCCAGCAACTACGAAGACAAAGATATCAGATATCCTACTCTCAATGATAATTCGGTTTTCATGAATAATTTGGAACTTGTTTTTTTTTAATTGTAAATTTTTTAATATAAATAAAATAATAATATAAAATCACAAGTAAAATTTTGTTAATTTTAGCTAAACTTTCTGTATTTACCTTTCTTGTAGAGTTCAAGAGTACTATATGTATAATCGAATTTCCACTAAATGAGCAATAACCTCCTGAATTTGACATTGACATTGACAAATTACCCGATAGAATTTTGGTAGCAATGCATATTATTGCAAATTCATTCGATCCGAGAAAGAATTTCGACTCGAATCCATATCTTTAAGATTGATTAGTTGGTATGCCTCTTGAATTGTATTCGATCAACTGTCAAATATTACTTAAATGTTGATTATGGTATTATCTCCATTCCGATTGTAGAAGCCGATTTTCATTTGATGCATATATTCGAAATAAAATCTACGGATTTGTAGCAGTGATACATTTTTCAGAATTTTGCTACTCTGAATTGGCGAATGGAAACATCACATGCAATATATGTCATTCAGTTCCTGATTATTTTCTCTACCAGGTTGCATTTCAGAACATATGACCGCATCATTCAAATTATTGGATTTGTATATGGGATATTCTTAATTACAGCCAGATAGATTTATGTAATTCGATATGGATATCAGAGAAGATTTTCAATATTTGGTTGTGTTTTCATACGCATGTGCATTATTCTCCTTTGAATGTGAAGCCAGCAAGCAAGCATTTTTTTATCCCTTCAATAGGAATGACCCAAAAAAATTAGTACCTGTTGGGGATCTATTTATGAAAAGAGGCCCTCCTATGTACTCACCATCGACAATTTTTGAGATAATCATGACAGCTGGGTTATCGAAATAATTTCATAGTTAAGTAAGGAGCAGTTTTTGTGCAGATGAAATTAACTTCAGTCACCTTTGCACCTTACATTTGTTCACGTCCAAATTATTTGGTGTTTCTGTAACACGATTTTTCTGTATTTATGGACGAAGCTTGGGTAATAATGCTGGAAACCGAACGGCCAATATCAATTCAACAAGATAGTTGGTTGTTCAGCCCATTAGTCTCTAGTTATGCGAGAATACCTGAGCCACCTTCTTCCTCAAAAATAGATAAATGAAGACGTGAACATTCCTTGGTCCTCTTGCTGACACGACTTGGCTCCTGTGAATTCTATTCCGGATTGGGGGAAGGACTTGTTCCACATTCGTTGAGAAATAGCAACAAGAGATGGGTTACAAGGCAAGATCGAAATCGCTTTTCATGTAAGGAGGCAGGAGATGCAAATGATTACGAATCGTTGTTCAAAATTTGAGTCCGAAAATTGATCTCTTGACAACCACAATGGGATTGATATGAAATCAGGATAAATGTGTTTAAATAGCTGGAATATGAGTCAACAACAAAAATGTTGATTAAACTTTTCTATCTCTGTGCGTCAATGGTATCATGCATATGGAAAAAAGCACGGTATTGGTTTTCCGTTTTGACCGGCTTGAACAGAACTTTCACAAATATTCATTTCTCAAATGTCAATGATCTGAGTATGATTATAAGCTCGAATTGGAAATTGGTCTTTATGAAAATCTATTTGGTTGATATGCGCCTGCTGAAAATGAAATTCTATAATTTCGAACAGAGCTGTGGACGAATACATTCGAAACGATCTAAGTCACCGAATATTCTGATTGTGGGTACTCTTGAAATTTGATTCATTGAAAGCGTTTAGGCCTGCCCTGTTCTCCATGCTGGTTATACTGGGCAGCCTGCATGCAGTTTTGAAACAACCACCTACCTCGGCAAACAATGGTTGTAATGTAAATAATTCCAAGGGTTATATAACGATTATGTTTAATTCTCTTCACCATGATAAAAATTAAATACGCGATTATACAATATTAACGAATATGAATTGATCAGTTCATTCAGACGGAATGTTTCTGAACTATAACACGTGTCTATGGTTATCATCAAAAACGCGTTTTCCAATGCAGTCAGAAAGATCAACGAAACCGTTCGTTTTGAGGAAGGGCCGACCTGCAACTGTTCGCTCGATGCTGAAATGAGACTGAACGTGACAATTTGAAGTTTGCCCTTGCGCTGCGGCACGCTTTCCATGCCTCGTGTTTTTATAGCAGAACAACTCCCAACCTCGGATGTCTCTCATTGATCGCAGCATATTTCTTATCAGTGGGGAAAACCACAAAGAGTACCTTAATACTATACTTATTTCTCAGAATTCCGGAAAATATTTAAAAAATAATTCGAATGGTTATAACAGCTCAAGTACTCAGTTAACCGATATTACTTATTTATTTATTCACGACATTGTCAATTTAACAAAATATTACAATTATAGTCACAGTACAAATCGTCCTACTTAATTGTACACAACAAATGTATAAAGATTATAGAAAGAATAAGGTGAAATGTATTATAATGTTTTCACAACTCCTTTGAAGGAGGTTATTGAAATATCAAAGAAATCTTTTCTGGAACTGTGCTCATTGGCATGATTCAGCATTTTAACAATCGACTAATTTTGTCCATAATTAGTGTGATGAAAGGGAATATTAAATATTTCCACATTTCGTGTCCTCTCATTGACATTAAATGTTACAAGCTCTAAGATTTCTGGCGAGTTTATATTTCCATTGATGATTTCATATAAAAATATGAGACTTGCTTCCAACCTTCTGTGTTCTAATGTGTTTAAATTCATATTTTCCATGATTGTTTTATATTCATACTCTCCTCTATCATAACCCAACCTATATGCACAGAACCTTAAAAATATCCTCTGAATCCCCTCAAGCAAGTCCCTAGCCAAACTATAGTATGGGCTCCATACAGTGGAATTGTATTAAATAATTGATCTTACCAATGAGCAATATAGCACTTGTCCAATTTAAGGTGTTATCCAAACAAGCATTGAAATAAAAATGTTTCTTATTCTAGTATAGTCTCACTAGACAAGTATATCATGGAATTTTTGTTACTCGGGCAATTTCTAGGAACAAATAATCCTTTTTTCTGGTTCGAAATTTTCCGTTGGAAAATTTATGAAAATGAAACCTGGGAAATTAGAAAGGGGGCAGCAAATTGAATAGCAAATGAGAAAAAATTAACGAATACAATTGGAATTTTCTTTCATTCTAGAATAGTCTCATTAGACAAATATATCATGACATTTTTGTTGCTCGGGCAATTTCTAGAAACAAATAATTTTATTTCTGGTTCAAAATTTCCATTGTCAAATTTATGAAAATGAAACCTGGAAAATCAAAAAGGGGCAGCAAATTGCATAGCAAATGAAAAGAATAGTGAATACAATTGAAATACTAACAGTTTTATAAAAAAACCAGTAAATATTCAGATTCGAAGGCATCACCTGAAAACAGCTATCACCAGGCAGTAGAATTGTAGTGAGTGTACTCAACTTGAAATGTTCGTTCCGACATTTTCTTCTATCGAAGTTATTCACACCATTTTCATTCCGTTTTTTTTTTCATTAAATTTATTTTCGGCTCATTCACACTTTTTCAAACGTGCTCAAGTATTTCCATTTGGATTCTTGGCGCAGCTTATTATTTCCATTAGTTTTTCGACCCTAGAAGATTTCCAACTCGTTTCGATAGGATGCATAATATAGACCATGGACTCGAAACGATGCCACCAGAGTTGAACAGAATTGTTAACTCAATTAATTTTGGATAATTTCAATTCATTTCCAGTATATTCAATTCATTCGATGAAGCGATCTTTTTTTGCTTCTTCTTCTTCTTTTCGTAAACCCTAAATGCGCTGATAACATTATATCACGATGTCCTTCACAGATACCACCTAACTCCAGGTATAAATGCCAGAAAAATTTCCCTCATTTGTCATAGATATATAACTTGAGGAATTTTTTAGAAATCAATTGCATTAACCTCAAATTACTTGCACTCGACGCGCGTTTCGCTAAAAAGATTAGACTCTTCTGGAGGAAACAATGATACTGAATCCAGAGACTAGTGTTAGTTATTTCTTTCATTTCTTACAATTTGAGGTAGTGGTCGAACAAATCGAAATGGACTGTATTTTTCGAGTTGTTATGCAATAGACTCACCACTAAGTTCCTGCTGCACCTTCTGATCTGCCGTTCCTTCTGACTGGGGTGATAAGATATATTTCCTCGAGGAAACTATAAATAGTGTCCGTTATGACTTTCTGCGATGGTCTGAAAAACAGTGGCGGAGCGCCTCTTGCATTGTTATAGGAGAAGAAAAATGAAATGAAAGCATTGAATCCGAAACATACCGCCCACCAAATGCAGCATTTCAAGAAAATTTGTGAAAATAATGAAGGAATCGGTTTTCCATCTTAACTAATTACCAATTCATACAATTAATTATGGCTAACAAAAAAAACATTGAATTCGACAATAACAACGAATAACTATTAATATGTAAAAGATATTGAAATTATTTTATCGAAATGCCCTTGAAGTTCACGAGAAGCCCCTACAAACTCGCTGCCACAATCATAATAAAGATCTGTACAGCCACCTCTTCGAGCCACAAAGCGACGTTAAGAGGCGAGAAACGATTCCGTAGATTGATCAGAAGTTAATTTTAAGTGAATTGCCTTTGTTGACATACAACAAAATACACAAATGTACGATTTGAATCGTTTTGCACCCCGAACACGAGAGGCGACTGTTTTGAATGGACCACAAAAATTCATGCTCACCTTGGAAAATGGTTTTAACCTGCGAAACTCGAACCTTTGGTAGATCATCCATCAGGGGCTGAATTGATCTTGAATGAGTTCTGAAACAATTATAACAATTTGAAAGAACTCGTCTGATGGTTCGTTTTGGTGACATTATCCAATAACGTTGAGACAAAAGATAAAACAAGGTTCGAAATCCAGGGTGTAGATATCGAAAATGGTAAATTGGATTATTACTGTGGTTAATCGATGATTGTTCGGTAAAAGAGCGGGATGTTTTCGATCGAACAGAATATTGGCGTGGGTCAACCTTCCACCCACTCGTAATATTACTGTATCGTCAATAAATGGAACTGATTTTTTCAGAGCATCAGGGAGCGATTTCTTTTGTTTGAGTGAGGTGATTCCATTATAAAACTACTTTGCTTGAACGATTTCAATGAGCACTAGAAAAGCAACATCCATTTCGAACATGAAAATTGTCTGTGTTTGAGCTGCGAAATTGAAAACAGTGGCCTTCGACTTAGAAGTACATATTTTGGTGAAACGTGATATATAACAGATGATTCTCTCGATGTTGGGAAGTGGTGAATAACATTCTAACGAAGGAAGTATAGGGTGGTTTTCAGGTACTGTAGAAAAAACCATTTTGCGTTGCTCATTAGTGGTACTAGGAATATTTAATTTATTAAGAGCATTTTGTGGCCACTTTTTATAGGAATCACGTAACTAAAGAGGACCCGCCCACCATAGGGAGTTGTTGACGAGTTCAGAGGGAAGTGATCCTCTGGAACCTGGATGAGCTTGATTGTCTTTTGACGAAACGTGGTACCAAAGGGAAGGAGATATTTTTTTCTGAATCTGTGTTACTCAGTTAACTATAAAAGTAGTCCACTGATGAGCAGAACCTCGTTACCAGGCTAAGACTACTGTGGAGTCTGTGAAGGAGATTGTTTTTAAAAATTTGTTCACAGATTGTTTCATTCCGAAATTGTTCAATACAATCTGTGATCAGTGAACTACTTTTATAGTCAACTGAGTAACACAGATTCAGAAAAAAATATCTCCTTCCCTCTGGTCCCTTTGATTCATAGATGATGTTGACAAAATGTAATGAATCAGCCAAAAGAACCGCTGCACATAACTCTAGAGGTGGAATTGAATTTTTTTTGAGAGGAGCCACCCTTGATTTTGAACACAGCAAATGGAATTGAAATTCTGACACTTTCATATGTCCTAAGGTACACCACTGCCGCATATCCCACCTCAGACGCATCACAGAAACCAATCAACTGGAGAGAGATAGATCTTTTCTGAAAAACTGAAAAGAATTTGAATATGAGAAAAATAATGTAACTGTAATGTAAAGAACCTTTATCTACATAAACAGTTGACGGAGTAAGAAAACCTAGGGTGGTTTCTCAAGAGGCGTGACTGGATATGAGAAGAAATCCTCAACTGTAAGCTCAATATTTTGAGACTGAAGTTACAATCGAAATCCAACGAGAGATTGGACGATTGCAGAAGATTGGCAGGAAGATTTGATAGCAATTCTGGCTGTTTGCTAGCCCATCTACGCAATTCCAAACCTTCCATTTTCAGTACATGAATCAGATCCTGTTGAAGTTGAAAAGCTTCAGCAAGAGATGAACATCCAGTGACTATATCGTCAACAAACATATCATTTTTGAGAATATTGCAAGCTATTGGGTACTCATTTTTATACAACTCAGCCAGTTGGTGCATCGTACGGATCGCTAGAAAAGGTCCGAAAGACACTGTTTTAACCGATAGTCTTGAATTTGGTCATTCGGAGTAAATCTCTAGAGTATTCTCTGGAAGTCTTGATGACGTTGCACAACTAGTATTTCACTGTACATTTGTTCGATATCGGCTTTAAAACAGATCGAGTGACTTCGAAAAAGTGAGAGAAGGAAAGCTGTTTATGGTTGAAGCTTGGGTTCAATCAATAAAGTGTCATTGAATTATCAATTATCACTTCATATAGTGTTACTGTAGTACTATCAGGCTTGAGAACGAATTGATGCGGTCTATATAATCACCGGCATATCCACCGGTTGAGATATATTAAAAGAGGGATCCGCTTAGTTAGGCCCAGAGAATGCGTCAATTCTATGCCCACTTGTGTTACTGGCAGGAAGACTAGCGCATATTTTCGACAAAACAAGAGCGTTTATCGTGAAGAGAGGTTGAGAATTTTCAAATAGTCCGATGGAACACGATACTCCTTCAGAAATATGAGCATTTGTTTGACCAACGCCGTATATCTCAACAGATATTTTTTTACGAATTAAGCCTAGTTTAGTACAACATTTATTAGAAATAAATTGGCTTCGACTGGCACTGTCCAATGAAACTGTAACAGGTTGATTAATCCTATGTGGTCTAATACTTTCGAAAGTACTGTGGAACTATCCATAACAACATTTCAAACTGTAAAAAAAGAGTTAGTATTTTGTGAATGAGAAATTTCAGCAGGAAAACCGCGGATTTGTTCCCTCTCCTTGAAGTTCTTGGTCATCTGTAATTTTTTTTTTGCGGCATATTATTTTATCTGCCACAATACCACTTTTTTATAGTTGGCTAGGAGGTAACTCTTACGGAAAACACTCGAACATTCAGTACAGACATTATGTACAAATGGTTTATTTTTTCAATATTTATAGAGCTACTGAAACATGTGCTACCCGCCATGATACTTGAATTGAACCTATCACCCCATAACAGGGAATTTTAATTTTTGTCAGTTTAACATTCGAGCGAACCTCCCTTGGTACGATATTATTCAATTCGTCTTCGAAAAGCTTGGTATAAATTGTTTGAATGTGATAATAATCATTTCCAAAGGTGGCAACAATCTCATTGTGTGAATCTGAATCTGCATTTTCTTGAGCAGATACAAGATTTGTTATTGACGTATGCCAATCAACAAATTGGAAATAAATAGATCAACATTTTCATAGAGATCAAATTATGATGATATGATGCATCCAATAATGTATTGCCCGCCACCTTCTTCATTTCAGTCAATTTAATGAGATTGGTATGCCTTTGAGCTGTATAATTTTTAAGTTTTTTAGCGTTGATTGTCATTTTGTTATTGTACAAACAACCTTGAAATGATACTGGCCAACCGAATCAATAGACACGAGTAAATCTCAAAGAAAAAGCACCACTGATATATACATTGAAAAGTAAATTTCACCTAATTTCAAAATCGAAAAACGATATCGCAAAATGTTAAGTAAATACCATATTTCAATTAAAAATTAGATATCACCACTATCATCACCTAACAGGTTATGGTGCCGTTTGATAAGCAATGTGAAAATGATAGTACGTTGGGTATTGAAGAATAAACCTTTGATTATTTTTGTCCTTTCCAAGACGAAAATCAATTTCATAAAAGTAATCCGGCTCAAAGGGCCAAAACTTATGGTCGAACAAATTGAAATGGGCTGTTTTTTTTTATATTGTTACACAAGAGACTTACCACTAAGTTCCTGCTGCACCTTTTGATCTGCCGTTTCTCTTGACTAGGGAAATTAGGTAGAGTTCCTCGAGGGAATTATGCAAGCACTGGTGTATATTCCTCAAGATGAGAATACACGGACACACACACCCTTTTTTTCGGCGGACATTTATTGGAATAGTATCTGTTATGACTTTAATTTTTGTGTACTGCGATGGACAGAACAACAGTGGCGTAGCGCCTCTTGCGTTATTATTGAAGAAGCAGAATAAAATAAACTTTTATCGCGAGATGAAATTGGTTTGAGGTCATTGAATCTGAAGCATCACGCAAGGACAATCTGCAAAGGTTTTTTCCCGTCCGAAATGGACATTGTCTGTTAATCATTCTTATCATTTTCTCAAAATTTGACTCAACAATGAGCTGAGAAAAATAGGCCCTTTTGTAACCATTCATACTATTTTTACATTCTGCCATTTCTAGAATTTCGAATGCATCGACCAGCGTCGTATCATGCACATCCTTCATGAGTCTCAGCTTGCTTTCACTTATTTTATGATCTTTGTCCAGATCATGCTGTGCAACACTAGACTTTTCTATCATGCAGTATCTTATATGAGCATAGTGTTCCTTACCATCTTCCCTTACTCTTCGATAGATAAGCTAGGGAAAATAAATTGTAGTTCTCTAGGGAATATTTGAGGAAGACGACAAGTTTCAGTTCGAAATTCTGGAAAAAAACAAATTCACTATAGATCTGATTGTTTCAATTTTTCATGAGGAGGTGAAAAGTTATAGATATCGAAACTGCGATATGTCTTCTCAAAAAAAAACAAAGACTTAGTTATGAAAAAATGCACTTCAAATAATGAAGGTTGTCACTCTGGAAAGGTAACCTATTGATGTTTTTTTTTTTTTTTTTTTTCGAAAAATTTGTTCAACTCTAGATGCAACTGAACGAAGAGCATTCACATTCAAGCGTTCGATCCACAGAGTCCGATATTTTATACCTCACGTGAATTATGCGGTGCAAAATAAATTTTTGTTTCTTGATACTGATGACTATGATCTCTGTAGAGTGATCACGTACCATTCCGAATATATATGAGTAGTTTCAATAGTAGATGTAGAGTAGGTGGTATTGGTTCGGACTTTCATTGTTCATATAGTTACCTATATTAAAAATATATTAAAAATGTCCATAAAAGCAATCAATGACGAATAATGGAATAGAAAATAAATTCAATCAAATGAGACGCTAGAATCCAGATAAGAGTTTGAAATGGATTTTTGTCAAGGAATAAAAATTCAAAATTCAATCGATCAGAAAGATTGATCAACATATTCTGCTAGCTTCAATCTGAATAGAGTAATACCTGAACTTAGATCTCTGGTATTGTGTGAATATATAAAGTAAATATATCAGTACCGACGTAGAATTTTCTGCCGAATTAATATGGGTGAAAATAGTTACATAGCCGCACAATAGCGAGGAGTTCTCTTTCAGTAGTACTGTATTCTAACAGTAGTACGCAATTGGTTTGTCTTCATTTATCTCTCCCTGACTCAAAATACCACCTATAGCAAATCCAGATACATCCGAGGTGAGTATAAGATGTTTTGTGAAATCTGGGTACTGTTAGAGTGGAGGGATGAATAATTTTGATTTCAACTCGTCAAATGCTAGCTGACATTCATTTGTCCAATCGGAAATTTGATACTTTTCAACAAATTCGTTGATGGTTTCACAATTTTTAAAAAATCTTGTATGATTCTCCTATAATATGAGGCAAACCCGAAGGATGATTTGACATTTTTTGATACTTTGGGAATAGGAAATTTTCTAACTGCACCTACTTTTGATTTGTCTTGGCCTATGTCTGTATTTCTATGCCCTATATGTAATACTTCTTTCTTCATGATTCGCATTTTTTTTGCTCAGTTTGAGCTTATATCTCCGTAATCTATAAAAAAATCTTCAATGCTTTGACAATGCCCTAACAGTGAGATAGGATGAATACAAATATCGTCAATTTATGCGAATGCTTTGATGTTCTGTATCCCTGACATCACATTATTTATCAAAGATTGGAATGATGACAGAGCCGATTCCAACCCAAATGGCACTCTCTTGTATCCGAAATGTTTCGAATTTGTACTGGAAGCTGTGATGTGCTGATCTCTTAGGTCCATTTCAATCTAATGATAATCGCTCGAAAGGTCTAAAGTTGTAAAATATTTGAAGTGGCCTAACTGATCATATGTCCGTAATATTTGGCAATGGAAAAGAATGAACTATTGTATTTTCATTCACCTTCCTATAATCTACAACCACACCCCATTTGATCTCTCCATATGCATCTCTCTTTTTGGGAATTACCAAAAGAGGTGAATCACAAGGATTTTAATTTCGACAATAATACCATCTTCAAGCATTTGTTGCGTTTGTATCTCGATTTCCTCTCATTGACTTAATGTCAACCTATACTGCCTAACATTTACCAGCTTCGAATATTGTTTCAATGGTATTCTGTGTTTAAAACTGTGTTCGTACTTGACAAAAATTCCCCACCTGAATGAAAAATGTCTCAATGCTCTCGTATTATTTTCAATAATGAGCTTTTCTCTTCTGGATCAAAATGTTGTAACCTCAAGGATTCAATTATTGTATCGTATCTTGACCTCTCATCATTTAAAAACTATACACAGGTGTCGTCGAAATTTCATAACCTTCTTCCAACTCTATCGCTTCTAATTTCAATTTTAGAAATCAATTTCTACAGGGTATTCCAATACGTTGATAAACACTTTTTATAATTGTTCTACCCTTGCACATGTAGTAAGCCTGATTTTCCATATCTACCACACAATTTGCCCTCGATATTTGTTCACATCTAATGGTAAAGAGTGGAGGACGCAAGCGTCAGCGACTAGGCCCCAGTGGGCCGTTTTCCCAAACCCCGACATCTTCACTTACTCACCCCATAGCGGATACTTGTTCGAACCTCTTCAACCTTCTTAGAATGGTCGAAATATCCTTTCATTGCAAAGAGTTTAACTCCTCTTCCTTGAGCCTGCTGTATATTCCATATTCGCAAAGGAAGTGGAAGGACTCTTCCTCCTCTCCACATTCCGCACATAGGGGGTCTGCCTCGACTCTTAAGAAAGACTCAACAAATATCTTGGAAAACTATTGAGCAATTATCAATTTGGATTCCGCCAAAAACGATCTACTATTCATGCAATAACAACGGTTGTGAGAGAGATAGTCGAGGTAAACTAACAGGCTTAACCCTTTGGGACCTGAGCAAGGCCTTCGACTGTGTCTCTCACAATATCCTGGTAAACAAGCTCTCCCAATATGGAGTACGGGGAGTAGCATTAAAACTCATAGAGTCATATTCACAAAATAGAAGTCAGTGTGTTACCATCAATGAAACAATATCTCAGCTCAATCTGGTTGAAACAGGTGTACCCCAGGGGTCGGTCCTGGGGCCACTTCTTTTCAAAATTTATACGAATGATTTTTACTGTCATATGTTGCCTCATTTAGGTATTGCTTTCGCTGATGACAGCTCTCTCATAAGCTCTGAGAACAGTTATGAGTCGCTAATCACTTTGATGAAAACAACTGAAAATCTTGCTCAACAGTGGTTTGACAGAAATTTATTGAACCACAACAAAGAGCACACAAAACAAATAATTTTCTCAACAAACAATAAAGTGACAGTGGGCAACCATGCCAATCTTCTAGGAGTAACCATTGATGACAGTTTATGCTGGGAACCACACATTGAAAATATCTGTTCAAAGTTAAGCAGACACAATTTCCTCCTGGGGAAACTCAAATCATTTGTCGATAAAAATACACTGATTTCTGTCTACTTTTCTCTCATTCAATCATATATCAGCTACGGATTGACCCTTTGGGGCAATTCCTCTTACTCTGAAAAAGCATTTGAAATTCAAAAGCAATCCATTAGAATAATCTCTGGTGCGCAAAATATAGTGTAGCCGCTGAAAAGATAGAATGATCACGTGAACGGCACGCACTCTTGAATGTTCCTCTCCCCAATGTCCAAAGTCCGATTAACACCACTCAACAAAAACGTCGCCGCGTCGTCCTCCCATCAACTCTTGGGATGCTTTTTCATAAGTGTTCATTATTACACTTTCTTTCTCTACAGTTGAATGTCTTTTTTTTATCTTTTTCTTGGAGGTGAGAGAGTGTTTTCATCCATATTATTTAATTAACGTAACACACGTAAATACAAAGCACAAATGAGTACAGTACAGTGTAAACAGTTCTTCATTCATTTCAGTTTAGGAGGCGTGGCTATGCAGGCATTTACTGTTCAAGCGTCCTTGAATTCTTTCTTTTGAACAGCCCGACTATAGTGATTCTTGCCGGCCATTATTCTGTCATCTCAGTATCATGCCTTCGCCCACCAATTCAAACTACCACGATTATAACACACGCAATGCAGATCTGATCAGGTCTCGAAGATTCAAGTACTTTAAGTCTTTCACAAACTCCATGCCCATTGAACTTTACAATGTACTTCCTAACACATTGAAGGACGAAAACCAATTCACATTTAAGAATTCCATCAAAGTAATATTGCAGGAGAAGTGCTACCACAATATTGCTGAGTATATGGCTGACCCACCCAGGATGTGATTCGGAACCAACTTAACTTAACGTCACTAGATAAATTTCAACTCATCCATGTATAATTATCTACTAGAATCTGTGTTTCCATTTTTTACCGATATATTTCGAGCATTGTCATTTGAAAAGCTTTTATTGCCATTTAATTTATACATTTTATATTTGATATCAGTATAAGGTTTATTGTATAATATGGTGAAGGCTATATGTGTACACATTATTTATATATATATATATATATATATATATATATATATATATATATATATATATATATAATATGTATTGTTATTTTTTTTTTTGTGAATTTTGTGCAATATTATCTGAATTTTCTGTATATACTTGCTACCTGACTTGCAACAAATGTTTTATAACATAACGTGGTTAAATAAACATCTTTCTATCATCTTATGAGAGTCAGATGATTCCTGAGGCCGCAGTATCCGGTCAGAACTCCCACTGTAATCAAGGAACCTATTGCGTGGGCATAACTTCTCTCTTCCTTCTTCAAGTAAACTCCTGCTCCGGCTTTTCCTTCCTCCAGTTTGGACTCGTCCGTAAAACAGACCGAGCTTTCTGAAGGAAAGATCATCCTTTCATTTTCCCACTCTTTCCTATTTGGAATCTCCATTGGAATCATCCTTTTCAATCTTATTTTGTCTTCTACCTGTATCACTTGGATGGCGGATAGTGGGATTTCTTTTTCCGCTACCAATGCGATCTCGGTGTGCCCTGTGTACCCCTCTCCCCGCCAATTCCTCGAGTCACGTATCCTCAGACGTTGTAATCAATTTTGGCATAACTCAGTTGAAAGGATTCGTTCCCTATGTTTCTCCACAACTCGACGGGAACAGGAAATCGTCACTTACCAAATGAAAATATATTTGATTTTTATTTTCCCAGTGTTCAAAAATGATTCCTTTTGTTTTGACTGTTGTGGAAGTAATGCCGGTAATAGAAGTGATAATACTGTTACAAATCTGAGAATTTTCCTTCAATGCTGACATTTTTTACGAGTTTATTGATGCTCCGGTATCATCTAAAAGTCGAGTATTCCTTGATTTCAAGGCAAATTCGACATATTTCAAATCTAGACAGTCTTCAAAAAATATTTGGACTTCGTTAGGTTCTTTTTCTTGAAGCTCATTTTTTAAATTTACATTTTCATAAAGTTTCATGGCTCTCTTTAATTATTGTACTGTGTACTTCGATTACTGTTCCTCGCAGATTCGTTAGAAATTCTTTTCCGACATTCTGCTATCTCATGTCCTATTTTTTTTGGAATTATACACGTGATATATTGATTTAAATTTGTATTTATGTTAAAAGTTCTTGTTGTATTACTAGAATCTTGTCTTCGCCTTGATTTTGTCTGAAATTCGTACCTCGTGAGAAGCTTCTGTTTCTGAAAAAACAATATTTCTCGAAATGACCAGGTTCTTCACAATTGTTACAAATTATTCTTGCCTGGCTTGCAAAATATGTATTATCCCTAGCGTTAAGTATTTGATTTTCTTCTTCGCGGTCTCATTCAATAGCATCTTCTGAATCTACGAGATTTTTGGCTCTCAATTGTTACTCAAGGTGATCTACTGAACCTTGAAAAAAAACATTCAAAGCTTGTGATCTCAATAAGGACGATATTTCACTTGCGATATTTTGTGGCTTTCCGGCTGTTGAAGCGTCTACTGAATTCAATGAACATACTGTTTGAACGTCATTTTTTGTGGTGGATCAACATTTGTTTCGTAGTTTTTTGTGTTTGTAACCTACCACAATCTGAGAGAGTAAGAATTAATATTGGAATCCATACAAGTGTAAAAGGGCAGATTTTCAATCTACACCGAAAAGTTGCGTCTATTGAAAAAGAGTTATTTCTGAATGGAACAAGTCCAATTAGTCAGCAACATCTCGTATAACTCAAATTTTGCCTATGAAAAAATAATAAGAACCCATATATATATATATATATATATATATATATATATATATATATATATATATATATATATATATATATATTCAAAAATAGATTATCAAATTCTCTGGTCTATCACAATTTGCATTCAATTCGAAATGCCCACCACAAGATAGCTAGCTATTTCTGGCTTTGGCCTTCATCAGCTGTGGGTTGGCATGGTCCTCATATCGAAGACAAACTGTGATAGATATCCAGAGGATTTGAAATGAATCGTGCCTTTACGGCAAGCGACACATAAGTGGAACCACCTAGGGTGTAACACTATAAGGAAATGCTGTCATAGTTTTCCGTCAGTGGTGACAGTTCGCCACGTCAACTAACAACTGCGTTTGCAGAAATGATGACAAGCACTCTCAGAGTGTTATCGAAAATCGAATCCACAAATGTATTTGAAATGATACAAAGAGAAAATGTTATTTGCTATGAAGCAAGATGAATCAGGAAACTGATAAATAGATTATCAAATTCTCTGGTCTATCACAATTTGCATTCAATTCGAAATGCCCACCACAAGATAGCTAGCTATTTCTGGCTTTGGCCTCCATCAGCTGTGGGTTGGCATGGTCCTCGTATCGAAGACAAACTGTGATAGATATCCAGAGGATTTGAAATGAATCGTGCCTGATTCATCTTGCTTCATAGCAAGTAACACTTTCTCTTTGTATCATTTCAGATACATTTGTGGATTCGATTTTCGATAACACTCTGAGAGTGCTTGTCATTATTTTTGCAAACGCAGTTGTTAGTTGACGTGGCGAACTGTCACCACTGACGGAAAACTATGACAGCATTTCCTTGTAGTGTTACACCCTAGGTGGTTCCACTTATGTGTTGCTTGCCGTAAAGGCACGATTCTTTTCAAATCCTCTGGATATCTATCACAGTTTGTCTTCGATACGAGGACCATGCCAACCCACAGCTGATGAAGGCCAAAGCCAGAAATAGCTAGCTATCTTGTGGTGGGCATTTCGAATTGAATGCAAATTGTGATAGACCAGAGAATATGATAATCTATTTATCAGTTTCCTGATTCATCTTGCTTCATAGCAAATAACACTTTCTCTTTATATATATATATATATATATATATATATATATATATATATATATATATATATATATATGATCGGCTAGGCTTCCGCGGTCAGAAATGTGCTGGCTGGAACTTCCGGTTGATCCGCGTCTGGAAAGATTTACTTGTCTACGTTTCGGCTCCCATTTCGGAGCCATTTTCAAGACTGAGTGACCTTACGTCTAGGTCTGAGTTGTCTTACTAGCTGGCTATCATCACTGGAGATCGAGGATTGAAGGTTGGTGGGATTTAAGGGTTCATTAGTAATTATGGCAGGATCAGGTATCGGACGGTCGATGGGAGGTTCGAACGGATTAGTTCCCAAGTCGGAGTAAATAGAAGTATGTCGGACCAAGAGCGGTTTCTCAAAGACTCCCCAATACCTGGAAACCACTCTTGGTCCGACATACTTCTATTTACTCCGAATTGGGAACTAATCCGTTCGAACCTCCCATCGACCGTCCGATACCTGATCCTGCCATAATTACTAATGAACCCTTAAATCCCACCAACCTTCAATCCTCGATCTCCAGTGATGATAGCCAGCTAGTAAGACAACTCAGACCTAGACGCAAGGTCACTCAGTCTTGAAAATGGCTCCGAAATGGGAGCCGAAACGTAGACAAGTAAATCTTTCCAGACGCGGGTCAACCGGAAGTTCCAGCCAGCATATATATATATATATATATATATATATATATATATATATATATATATATATATATATATATATATGTATATATATACATATATATATATATATATATATATATATATATATATATATATATATACACGAAAATACTTATCGTTAACGTTTCGGAAACTAAATCCGCTCCCGTTCTCAGAACTTATACGCAACTTCCTGTTCAAATGCAAATATCTCTTGTTGACAATCTTCGTAATTGACATTTGTCAAATATTTAAAACCTGACATAACATTTTGTCTTTCAGAATGGGCAGTCATCCGTGATCCATATCAAGCGAATTCATAGATATGCATTCATCACCAGACAGCAGGATGAAAACAGATATCTTCAATTTCCGTTTCTGATCATCGCTCTCTTTCGTCATAATTTTAGACTCGTTCCATTCTACTGTGTGATCTCCATCGGCAGTTAGAATGTATTCATATAATTTAGAACCACCTATCTGTCTGTTCCTGATGTATATCTTGTGTTCATTCTTTCGCACTTTCAATGGTCGATGCGTTTCACCGATATAGTTTTGACAGCACGAGCAAGGAATTTGATGAATACAATTTTTTGTTGTTTCCGTTGTGTTATTTGGTTTGGTATGTGTTGTATGTTGTTCTATCATTATACCTGTTGCCGATCTGCTGTAAAAGTATTTTCTATGAATTTTTCTGGATATCCATTTTCTTTCAATACTGATTTCATGAAGTTTATCTTTTCATCATTGCTTCTTGTGAGTTACATACAATTTTTGTTCTATCATAAATACATTTTACTATACCTTTCTTGACACTCGTCTGGTGGTTTGAGGTGTAGTGAAGATATCTGTTGGTACGTGTTTTCTTTCTATATACACTTGTGTCCACATGGCGTGTCGATTTCTTCATCATTATATCTTGAAATAATAGTTAATTGTTACTTTCTGTTTCTAATGTGAATTTCATTGTCGGTTCTTGTTTGTTAATATGTTCCAATAATGTGTTAAGTTCATTTTGACCATGACTCCATATAGCAATAACATCATCAACATATCTCCACCACACTTTTGGACAATTTGGATAACTTTTTATGAAAGAATCCTCATAATACTCCATATGAATATTACTAAGTATTGGAGAAAGTGGTGAACCCAGTTTTGGATTGAAATTACGTTTTTCTGTACAAAGTTTTGAGATAGCCATGATCGCATCTACATTCATTTTTTTTTCTATTGATCTGTATTCCATCATTCTCTAATTTTGATTTGTCAATTTCCAAATTTTTGTTCGAAGGAACGTTTGTGAACAGACTTTCTACATCGAAACATGTCTTCAGTTTGTATGTCAATTTGATCTAACTCTTCAATTAGATGTGAAGTATTTTTTATGAACCTATCACCATTATCTGATAGAAGTTTCAATATTTGGATTATTTATCTTGTTAGTTTTTGGCATGGAAATTCAATGTAACTTACAATGGGTCTAAGAGGATGATTCAGTTTGTGTATCTTTGGTAAGCCATTAAAATGGGGTGGTTCACTATAATGATAAATGAGTTGTGTGCGTTCTGTTTTTGAAAGTGTGTCTTTGTATTTCAGTAATGTTCTGTACATTTTCTGTTCAATGGATTTCGTTGGGTCTTGTCTAAGTCTAGTGTAAACTTGTTTCGATGTCACAGATGTCTTTTGGTTTTGTATCTCATATGTGGTATTTTCGATCAATTCTATCATTTTGTTTCCATATTCATCTGTGTCTATGATTACTGTAGTATTTCCCTTATCAGCTGCAGATATTTTTATAGTTCCATCAAATCTTAGAGATTCCATTGCAGTTTTTTCAAATTTGCTCAAATTACCTTTGAAATTACAATGTTGCGTGAGTACCCGTTTGCATTCAGATCTATAGTCACCAGCTACCTCTGCTGGTAAATTATGAGCTGTATTTTCTATTGCTGTTATCATTTCAAAAGTAGGTGAAGTTTTTGGAGCTACTGCAAAATTGTAACGGAAATTCCGTTCCATTGTTCAAGTTTTTAAAATTCTGTATCGAGGCAATGCCGGAACAGTAGACACTTCCTATTCCGACCTGGAGTGTAGATCGCTTGCGCGAATATGAGATACGAATGATTTGCTTCGATTTTTGAGCGATCGGGAAGATTAGCAGCCTTTTTGCATTCGATCTTTCGAGGAGTTGATAGGTTTTGGACTGGGTTGGAAGCAGTGATTATCTGGTAAAAGACCTATTTATCTCTCATTATTATTTGAATTGAACAGGAAAAGTGGATTGAATATCTTGCTAATTATTCAAATGATATCTTGTAATTTGCAGTGTACCGAATTGCATGGTTTATTTTTTGAGGCAACAGGTGATTGAGGTTAAAACCTTATATTTCCATTTATTTAAATAATCTTCGCATAGAATTGGATTTCAGTGTAGATTCCAGATTCGGGATCTGTCCGTTCGAATATTGAGGAAAATATTTTTGGTAATAAGTAAAATATTGGTTCTTTACAAATTTAATAACTAAAGCCATCTTATTTCATCTCATTTTTAAATTTCCTTCGGGGACAGGAACTTGATAATCGATATCGTGCGAACACGAAATTTTGCCTTTTCATCTGTTTAAACAGTGTCTACTCTCTATACCTTTTCCAGCAATCAAATAACTATTATTCCTGTGACCTGTGACTGACTGAGAGTATCCTGCCCATTTCTATCTCAAGAATCATTACCAAGAACTTGTAGAGGAAACCGGAGTTGACTGCTAGCCACAGCCGGAGAAGGAACTATCAGAGGAATTCCTCAGGTGAGCATTTATTTTCTATATATTATGATCTATAGTTTCTCTTTGGGAAATAAATGCGAATCTGAGAGAATTTGTTCTCTGTCTCACTGTGCTGTGCAGCGTTCGACCTCGTGGACTCTACCATTATTTTTTTATTAAATATTCAATCACTAGCCTGTGCAATTTATATCTGAGGGTCTACCAGGTAATTTCTCTTTCTTGCCATACCTGCAACTACAGCTCGTATTGAATGTAAAAGTACCTTTCTCTGAATTCATTAGTATCTGACATTAAATTGTTTAGGAGTTGTCCACCTAAACCTATCTTTCTTTGAATTCATTAATATCTGGCATATATAGCTAATACCTATCTTATATTTTATTAACATCTTAGTATCACTGCCTTTCTGTCAGAAGGTTTGAGAGCTTACCTGATAAAATTTGCATCTCTAGAGCCTATACGAAATTTTGACAATTTATCAGAGATCGATTCATTTTTTTCTTCACAATAGTTGCATATTGATATTGGATAGATTTTCAATGGAAAATTGATTTATTATCAGTCAATTATTTGCAGTAGTATTGAAAATAATTTTTTCTTGAGAATATACATTCTCTGGCATAATTTTTTTATTATCAAATTTCTAGCAACCTTTACTTGGTTTTAAAAGTAAAATCGTGCTCATTAAGGTTCAGAATATACCCCTAAGGTTCTAAGGATATCCTTCGTTCCCTGAAGATATTGTGTATATATCTATTCTGATTCATTCCGTTTGCTTCGCATGCCATTGAGGAAATCCAATACTGGGTCGAGGATTGGTAACAACAAAAGTATCCCGTTGTCCAGAGAAGATCAAAGAGGCTCAGTTGATAAGCACAAGCAATCGTCCTGCTTCGTAGAGACCAGTTAGCAGCTATTGGTCATCATCGTTGTCAAGCCAGGAACGACTCCAAGTGACTTTTATCAACGAGCCCATCAAATTCAAGCTCAACAGCGCTCTGTAAGGACCAGCTTCGTACAAACCAACCACCCAGGTATTAACCAGCCAGGACCACGTTCGGTTGAATCAGATTTAGAAAAAAATTTGTAAATATTCTGAATTTTCATAGCCTTCAGCTTTCATTTATTAGCCTTCAGCTTTTGTTCAGTTATTAGCCTTCAGCTTTTGTTCATTTTCATAGCCTTCAGCTTACCATTGTTTTTTTTTCTTTTATAATTAAAGTTGTTAATCTTTGCTGATTATTTGTTCTGTTTCCTCACCCAAGCTAGACAATTTTTTTGGTAGTAAATTCTGAATTTTTAATTATCCTAATTTTCATAATTTCATTGCTACCTGGCGCCCACTTTCTGAGCCAGTCAAGTCAACTATGAGATATTGGTAATAGTCAAATGTAATCTGCCTTCGACTGTTACCAATCATTTGTTGAACCTTACTCACACCCTCACCGTATCAAACTGAGCAGCCTATCAGCACCTAAGTGATAACTTCCATTATTTTAATATATACTCACATTTGCATTTTGAAATTTTGGAGGGTTGCACAATTGGCGCCCAACGTGGGGCCCCGAAAACTTGACTGTTCTTTTCTTATCTTATTCTAGCTTGGTGGAAGACAGAGTAAATTTTTCTTAGTGTTCACATTGAAAAATCTGATCCAAAAGAACTTGGAATATATTTATTACTGATCTTTGATATTTTGTTATCGTACTGTCTCGAATATCTCATATATCTGTACCGTTATCTATATATCTATACCGTTATCTATATATCTTATCGTATCTCATCGGAAAATTATTTTGAGGTTTCCCTGAAGTGCTAGCTTAATCTTATCTTCCATATCTATATATCTATATTGATTATCATGGATCCTAATCACTTGAAAATTAATGAATTAAACTATGAGTTAACTATAAGAGGTATCGATCCTTCAGGAACTGTTGATTCTAAACGTAAAATTTTGAGGGGACTGTTAAGTCAAGAGAATGCTAATCGTAGTTTTCATGGCGGGGTTACTACTCCCAACACACATGCTGTAGAGGTAACTCAAATGAAAGAAACCATAAATGACTTGAACACCTGCATTGCTTCATTCAGTGGATCGAAAGAAGATCCTGCATTCAAAAGAATTTCTAGTCGTTTGGCTCATCTAGCTAACCGTTTTCATTTCCTTAAAGCTGACGATGAAGCAGAGGAATCTGCTAGAAAAGAAATACAGTTTCTTATGTTAGAGTTAGAAGCGGACTTTGATTTAAAAGTTACTCCAAGTACCTCTACCCCCACTCATATTAGTAATGCTCAAACACTTTCTAGTACCCCTGTATTATCTAATAAATCAGTTGCTCCATATAAGTGGAATATTTTCTTTACTGGATCAAATCAGAAAGAATCAGTTAATTCATTTCTTGAAAAAGTTGAATTATTACGGGAAGCTCGAGGTGTTTCCAAGCCTGAGCTTTTCCAGTCTGCTTGTGACCTGTTCAAAGGTTCTGCCTGGACATGGTTTGTTAATAATAAAAGTAAATTCAATAATTGGGATGACCTTGTCACAGCTTTAAAAAAAGATTTCCTACCTTACTTTTATGAGGAAGATCTCGAAAGAGAAATAAATTCACGAACTCAAGGCGCTACCGAAAGGGTGGCACTATTCATTTCATCAATGGAAGGTCTCTTCAACAGATTGACTACTAAGCCTGATGAAGAAACAATAGTTCGAAAAATTCGTAGAAATTTATTACCTTTTTTCATTTCTAACTTGGCTTTGCAAGACCCAAAAACTGTTTCTGAACTTTCTGATTTGTGTAAAAAGCTAGAAGAATCCCGCTTGTGGGCAGACCGTTACAAAGCACCACCCAGTCGCAATGCTGGTTTATTGGAGCCTGATTTGAGTAGTCCTTTTTATAGTGGAGCGAGTACTTCCTTTCCTTCAACTTCTCAACAGTCTCACAGGAGAAATTTTTCTTTATCTAATAACTTTCATTCCAACAATATTTCTACCTTATCGAACTCTCGATGTTGGAATTGTGATTCGGCTGATCACGCTTATCCTCATTGTAGGAAACCACGATCCATGTTTTGCTATGGATGTGGCTTGAAAAATATCATCAAACCTAAATGTCCTAACTGCCGTCCAAAAAACGTAAAACAAGGTGGCGAAAAACTGGACGTTGTCACCAGTCAGTATACCGAAAGTCCAGAACACAAACCAGCCGAATCCAAATCCAAAAAATCGAAGAAAAGGCAAAACAAACAGGACCACTAAAAACTTCCTTTTCAGAATGGCAAAAATGGTTATCTTTTGTAAAAGAATTTTTGCATCCTGTAAATATTAATCCTTTATTTGTTAAAAAACTTAACGATAATCGTCCTTATCTTAATGTTAACGTTTGTGGTCAGCAACTTCTTGCTCTTGCTGATACCGGTAGTACAGCTTCAATTTTAGGTTCTGCAGGTTTTAACCTTTTGCAGAAATTTAATATCCCAATTCAATATGAATCTATAGTCCATGTTACCACTGCAGATGGTAAGCCCCAAGATTTTCTTGGTTACGTTTTAGTCCCTGTTTCTCTCAATGGTGTTTCTAAAGAATTGAAAGTTTTAATAATTCCTTCAGTAACTCATACCCTTATCTTAGGTATGGATTTTTTCCAGCTTTTTAAAATTGAAGCAAATTTTAGTAACTTGTCCTATGTTGTACCGAACTCTATCTGCACCGTGAATACCATCCAACCATTCTCTGAACTGACTGGTTCCCAGAAAACAGAACTTCAGGAAGTTATTGAATGTTTTAAATCTATAGCTCCCAAGGATAGACTTGGCCGCACTCATCTATTGACACACCGCATAGATACTGGTGATGCAAAACCCATTGTTCAACGACAATATCCTTTGTCTCCTACTATGCAGGAACACTTGAACAAAGAAATTGATGAGATGCTGAAGCTCAAGGTCATTCAACCTTCTCAATCTCCCTGGTGTAGTCCCTTGTGGTTGGTACCTAAACGTTCAGGAAGTTTCCGTGTGTGTTTCGATGGTAGGAAGTTGAATGAAGTCACGGTCAATGATAATTACCCTATGCCTCTTATTGATAGTATTCTGAATAAATTACGGGATGCTAGGTATCTGTCTTCAATTGATTTGACCAAGGCTTTCTTTCAAATTCCTCTAGAAGAATCTTCTAGACCAAAGACTGCTTTTGCTGTATATGGTAGAGGTCTCTTTGAATTCACAGTTTCTCCGTTCGGTTTGAGTAACAGCCCTAAACTGATGGCACGGTTAATGGATATCGTCATTGGACCTTCCTTAGCTCCATTTTGTTTTGTTTACCTGGACGACATTATTGTGGCCACCCCTACTTTTGAGCTTCATGTTAAAACCTTGAAAGAAGTATATCGAAGACTTAGGGATGCCAATCTTACTATTAATTTAGATAAGTGTGAGTTTTGTCGGCCTTCTCTTGTTTATCTTGGTTTTGTTGTGGATCAACAAGGCTTGAGAACAGATCCTGAAAAAGTTTCTGCTATTATCAACTATCCGACTCCTAAAAACACTACTGAAATTAAACGTTTGATTGGTCTTGTCAGTTGGTATCGTCGCTTTATTAAAGATTTTTCTTCTATCTGCTCCCCTATATCTGATCTTCTACACGGTCGAAAAAAGGGTCAATCAATAACTTGGACTCCTGAAGCAGAGGCTGCTTTCAATGAGATCAAATCTCGTCTCACTTCTGCTCCCGTGCTTGCTAGTCCTGATTTTACAAAACCATTTGTAATTCAGTGCGATGCATCCGACACAGGTGTAGGATGTATCCTGTACCAAGAATGTGACGGTGTTGAACATCCAGTGGCGTACGCAAGTAAAACTCTTACTGCTTGTCAACGAAAATATACAGTCACTGAAAAAGAACTGTTAGCTGTCATTTTTGGCATAGAGAAGTTCAGGAGCTATATCGAAGGAACCAGGTTCACCATCGAAACTGATCACGCTTCCCTTATTTATCTTCACAATTTATCTAACCCTTCTGGACGTTTGACTAGATGGGCGTTGAAACTGTCTCAATTCGATTTTACCATCAAACACCGTAAAGGTTCCTTAAATGTGGTGGCAGATGCCCTATCCCGTTCTGTTGCTGAAATTTCTGTTATCGACGTTTCTACCTTTCAGCCTGATGACTGGTATACTTCTTTGATTAAGAAAATCGAAGAAAATCCAGCAACTTATCCTTCTTTCCGTGTCGAAAATGGTATTATTTATAAACATATCTTTTCCCGCCACAATATAGTTAGTAATCTCACTGACTGGAAAATAGTGGTACCTACTGCCAATCGACAGGAAATTTTAAAATTCTACCATGATAAGGAAACTGCCGCTCATTTAGGAATATCTAAAACTCTTTCTCGTATCTTAGAACTGTACTACTGGCCTCATATAAGAAAAGATGTCTATAAGTATGTTAAGAAATGCCCTGTTTGTGCTGCCTGTAAAAGTTCAAATTTACCTCAAGCTGGTCATATGGGATCCTACAAAAATATCCATTTTCCTTTTCAATGTGTTTCCGCAGATTTATTAGGTCCTTATCCCAGGTCTAAAAATGGCAACCAATATGTTTTAGTTGTTGTAGATTGGTTTACCAAATATGTCTTGGTTCATCCCATGTCTAAAGCTACCTCTAAAGGTATAATTAAGTTCATTGAGAATAATGTTTTCCTTATTTTTGGAGTACCTCAAATATTTGTTGTTGACAATGGAAGTCAATTCATTAGTAAGGAATTTAAGAAATTAATGGAAGATTATAGGGTTCAGAAAATTTGGTATAATGCCAAATATCATCCACAAGTCAATTTTGCTGAAAGAGCCAATAAGGTAATAGTAACATCAATTCGCTGCTATGTCCATGAGAATCATCGAACTTGGGATTCTTCTATCTATAAAGTTGCTCAAGCTATTAGATTGGCAAAGCATGATGTAACTGAGTATTCTCCTGCTTTTTTGAATTTTGCTAGGAATGTTCCTGTTACAGGAGATTTTTATGGGAAAATTTCAGATAATGAAAATAACATTCCTACCGTTTCTGATAAATCTCAGCGTATTGATGATGTCCAAGAACTTCCGAAACTGTTTGTTGATGTTCGTAAGAAATTACATCAAGCCTATCTTAAGAATGCTCGTCAGTACAACTTGAGAAAACGAGAACTTAAATTTCATGTCGGTGACAGGCTTTGGAAGAAAAATGTAACTCTATCTTCAGCTCCGGATAATTATTCTGCTAAACTGGCTCCTAAATTCATACCTTGTATCGTTTCTAAAGTTATATCGAACCTAGTATATGAACTTAAAGACATGGATGGTAAAAACCTAGGTCGTTGGCATGTAAAGGACCTAAAACCTGCTTTTATTGATAACGATTCAGATTTAACGGAGGAAGAATATTTCAGTGCTGATTCTGATGGGTCAGATAACTGATTATCTGTTTCTTCTCTACTCTATCTTATCTTATAATTATCTTACCTATCTGACATATATCTCTCTATCTTTTCATTTTGGGCTCTGTGGAGGGGGCCTTAGAATAACTCCACCATGGCATTACCAGATGTCAAGTAAAAGTCTTGAAACTGGCCACTTACAGAAATAATGACATCTTCAGGTAGAGAATTTATATCGATGTACTTTGTTATGTTTACCTCATTGCCTAACGTGTACAGTAACTTATCTTATTCATTTCAAGTTCAATTAACTTATTTTACATATCTTATTTTGTCAAGGTCATACATTTGAGAGAATCATTAATGTTGAGGTAGAAAGTAACTGTTGATTATAATTATATTTCTTGAATTTATTTATCTTTGATAATTCCTTATGGAACCTTTGAAATTTCAGAAAATAATTCTTCAACTACTTTTGAAATGATGAATACTATTCTGTAATTTTTTCGTTCAAGTTTCTTGATTTCTTTCTTTGGAAAAACTCAGTAAGTAAATCTTTCGACATTTTTGGTTAAGATTCATCTCAATATTTTTATCTTCTCTCATTATCTCTTATCTTGTTATTGGACAGTTATTTATCTTTATTGTGAAGTACTGGACTTCTATACCGTAACGGTCTAATAATGGTTCAGTGGAATACTGGTTCCATTGATATTACCTTTTTCATCAGTGAAATGCTGTTTTCATTGATACTATCTTAACGTGATTTCCTTGATGGAGTCTAGGAAAGGTCGATGACTTTGGACAAAATTTTTGTTTTTATACCTTGATACTTGTTACTGTACTATGTGGTTATCTGATGTCATTTATTTCTTGACGACTGGTCAATTTCAGAAAAACATCCAACAATTTTCTGTATCTTTTTATTTTGGCTCTGTGGACAGGGGCCTGAGAATTCTGCCACCATAGCATACACCAGATGGTAGGTAAGAGTCCTACGACTGGCCACTTTTGATATTACATAACATCTAGTAATTTATTTGCCATTGAAGTTTGCCTCAGAATATTCAGATGATGTTAGTCATGCAGTAGCTATCTCACACTTTATCTTTCTTGGATCTGATATTCCATATCTTTGTGCCTAGGTGGCATGTTTTGACCAGTGGTGGTCGTATCTAGGAAGTTTCAGTTCCGCTACCTGCGAGATAGTGGCACTCGTGCTTTCATTCTGAATGTACTTTGGTAGAGTCAATGGTGATCATTTACCTTTTTTTATTGAGAGAGAAAATCGACTGACTGTGTTTTAATAAGTTCATCCGTTACCATCCTCACAGATATGTATCTAGTATCACTGTGGAATTTTGTTACATTTTTCTGATAGTTCACAGTTGTAGACAATAGGAAATTGACAACCCGTTAGTTGTGCATTTGGTAAGTGGAGGAATGTTTTTGAACTTTATGTCTTTTGATATCTCCTTTGGGAAAATATGTTGTTCAAAAATCAGATCTCCATTTTCATTGAATCTAGCATTACAGTTACGGTTGTCAGTTTTGTCTATTCTGTGTTCGATGACTTTTCCAAAATTATGTAGCATTTATCTTATATCTTGATGAATTGATTTCTTGTAGATGGTTGAAAATAACTGTTTTCTCAAGCAAACCAGTCAAGTTGAGTCCTCTTGATACTTTTATTATATCTAAACATTTCTTATCTTTATCTTTCTTGTATCTTTATCGCTTCATCTATCTTTCTTGTATCTTTATCTCCTTATCTTTCGTCTCTATCTTAACTTTCTATCTTTTCTCTCTAGGGTATTTTTGGGGTTAATTGTTTTGTTGGTTATGGGATGGCAGCTCCCTTGATGCTGGACGATCTTGTGGTGGGTTCGGCTTGGTGAGTCGTTTTGGCTGTTGAGGTTCCATGCTAATTCATCTGGGGTATCGATGTGGTCATAACGCAAACCTTCCACGCTGTTGGGAGTTTGGTTTTGCCAACGTAGTCACCATATTCGATATCTTAGTAGTCTTGGTTGGAATTTTGATAGCGGGATCGATTCGATGGGTTGGGTCCACTCCACAAGGATCAGGTGTGAGTGAGTTAGATAGCAAACTTGGAGGTGGTTTCTATCTGGGTTTTTAACCTCCCATTCATTTGTATTGAATGTTGTGTCTGCTAAGGTACCAAGACTTAAGGCGGTTTGGTGTCATGCATTTCAATGCCTTCCCCATTTTTTTGTCTGTAGGAGACCTGGTGTGATGGGCGCGAGCATAGTTCAGTCCGGCAGCTTGACTTGTCGAGCAGAATCCATGGAAGGGTGAACTTGGGGGGTGTCGTGTGCGCTAGCGTGGAGGCCTAGGCCGGTCAGCGTGTGAAGCTCGCCTAAGAGCGGTCGTGCGGCACTACTGGGGGATCCTGAGCTCCTTGGATTCGTCGCGACTGAGGACTTGTTCGCTGCATCAGACTCAGGAGGATCTCCGAATTTTTTTGTATGGGCTTTGTGGTTTAGCCACTTTCAGCTTGGTAGAGCTACATCTTACCCCAATTGAAGTGGACAATTGGCTATCTCTGTCTTATATACTTTTTTATCTTAACTTCATTTCCTTTTTTGTTTCCACACGTGAATTCTTGTGGGGTTTCTGTTAATGTTGTTGTGGTTGGGGTGGTGCTTCAACATTGAACTCGGGGACGAGTGGTATCAGATGTTTCGATGGCGCAGCATTTTCATCTAGCAGCGAAAAGATCATCTGATCTGAGTTCGGTGTTGGATGATCACTCTCAGCTTCCGCTTCAGGGACAGAAGGCCTGCAACAACTCACAGGCACCAGTTTAACAAAGTTATGTTGACTGTTTTATAGATTGAAAATTTTTCGTATGGTACTACAAATGCAATTATTCATTTATCCACTATGAGTTCACTCCCTGTCAATTTACTGGTTTAGTACTCGTATGCTCGTAAATAAAAAAATTTGTAAACTCCTAGAGTTTTCAAATTTTTTCACCGGGAAGAGGTGGTGTGTAACGGAAATTCCGTTCCATTGTTCAAGTTTTTAAAATTCTGTATCGAGGCAATGCCGGAACAGTAGACACTTCCTATTCCGACCTGGAGTGTAGATCGCTTGCGCGAATATGAGATACGAATGATTTGCTTCGATTTTTGAGCGATCGGGAAGATTAGCGGCCTTTTTGCATTCGATCTTTCGACGAGTTGATAGGTTTTGGACTGGGTTGGAAGCAGTGATTATCTGGTAAAAGACCTATTTATCTCTCATTATTATTTGAATTGAACAGGAAAAGTGGATTGAATATCTTGCTAATTATTTGAATGATATCTTGTAATTTGCAGTGTACCGAATTGCATGGTTTATTTTTTGAGGCAACAGGTGATTGAGGTTAAAACCTTATATTTCCATTTATTTAAATAATCTTCGCATAGAATTGGATTTCAGTGTAGATTCCAGATTCGGGATCTGTCCGTTCGAATATTGAGGAAAATATTTTTGGTAATAAGTAAAATATTGGTTCTTTACAAATTTAATAACTAAAGCCATCTTATTTCATCTCATTTTTAAATTTCCTTCGGGGACAGGAACTTGATAATCGATATCGTGCGAACACGAAATTTTGCCTTTTCATCTGTTTAAACAGTGTCTACTCTCTATACCTTTTCCAGCAATCAAATAACTATTATTCCTGTGACCTGTGACTGACTGAGAGTATCCTGCCCATTTCTATCTCAAGAATCATTACCAAGAACTTGTAGAGGAAACCGGAGTTGACTGCTAGCCACAGCCGGAGAAGGAACTATCAGAGGAATTCCTCAGGTGAGCATTTATTTTCTATATATTATGATCTATAGTTTCTCTTTGGGAAATAAATGCGAATCTGAGAGAATTTGTTCTCTGTCTCACTGTGCTGTGCAGCGTTCGACCTCGTGGACTCTACCATTATTTTTTTATTAAATATTCAATCACTAGCCTGTGCAATTTATATCTGAGGGTCTACCAGGTAATTTCTCTTTCTTGCCATACCTGCAACTACAGCTCGTATTGAATGTAAAAGTACCTTTCTCTGAATTCATTAGTATCTGACATTAAATTGTTTAGGAGTTGTCCACCTAAACCTATCTTTCTTTGAATTCATTAATATCTGGCATATATAGCTAATACCTATCTTATATTTTATTAACATCTTAGTATCACTGCCTTTCTGTCAGAAGGTTTGAGAGCTTACCTGATAAAATTTGCATCTCTAGAGCCTATACGAAATTTTGACAATTTATCAGAGATCGATTCATTTTTTTCTTCACAATAGTTGCATATTGATATTGGATAGATTTTCAATGGAAAATTGATTTATTATCAGTCAATTATTTGCAGTAGTATTGAAAATAATTTTTTCTTGAGAATATACATTCTCTGGCATAATTTTTTTATTATCAAATTTCTAGCAACCTTTACTTGGTTTTAAAAGTAAAATCGTGCTCATTAAGGTTCAGAATATACCCCTAAGGTTCTAAGGATATCCTTCGTTCCCTGAAGATATTGTGTATATATCTATTCTGATTCATTCCGTTTGCTTCGCATGCCATTGAGGAAATCCAATACTGGGTCGAGGATTGGTAACAACAAAAGTATCCCGTTGTCCAGAGAAGATCAAAGAGGCTCAGTTGATAAGCACAAGCAATCGTCCTGCTTCGTAGAGACCAGTTAGCAGCTATTGGTCATCATCGTTGTCAAGCCAGGAACGACTCCAAGTGACTTTTATCAACGAGCCCATCAAATTCAAGCTCAACAGCGCTCTGTAAAGACCAGCTTCGTACAAACCAACCACCCAGGTATTAACCAGCCAGGACCACGTTTGGTTGAATCAGATTTAGAAAAAAATTTGTAAATATTCTGAATTTTCATAGCCTTCAGCTTTCATTTATTAGCCTTCAGCTTTTGTTCAGTTATTAGCCTTCAGCTTTTGTTCATTTTCATAGCCTTCAGCTTACCATTGTTTTTTTTTCTTTTATAATTAAAGTTGTTAATCTTTGCTGATTATTTGTTCTGTTTCCTCACCCAAGCTAGACAATTTTTTTGGTAGTAAATTCTGAATTTTTAATTATCCTAATTTTCATAATTTCATTGCTACCTGGCGCCCACTTGCTGAGCCAGTCAAGTCAACTATGAGATATTGGTAATAGTCAAATGTAATCTGCCTTCGACTGTTACCAATCATTTGTTGAACCTTACTCACACCCTCACCGTATCAAACTGAGCAGCCTATCAGCACCTAAGTGATAACTTCCATTATTTTAATATATACTCACATTTGCATTTTGAAATTTTGGAGGGTTGCAAAATTCAAACCTCTTGCTTTCAAAAGTTTCTTATTGTTATTCAATATTAGAGAAGATAGATTAACAACGATTTTCCCGGCAAAATTTTGATTAATGAGAGTATTTGTCATATATTCATGCTGTTTTTCTTCAAAAAGATTTTTTAATATTAAATCTTTTTTTATCGTTATCGAAGTTTTGATAGGAATTTTGAATACAATTGTATAAATAATTGAAATCGTTCTGTATCATATTTTCTCTCATGAATCGTTCTAGTCTAAAAATATCATTTTCAAATGTTACCTTGTTCCTTCGGTGAATTATCTTTCACCATAGCATACCCTACCCTGTCTATGATTCGTCTACATTGCTGGCTATCATACGGAATTCTAAGTCTCAAACCTTTGGGAATTATTTGATTATCTCGGCAGGAAAGTTGAACTATAGATGCTCTGAACTTTTGAAATCTCCTACACATTGCGGCCCATACCGTGCTTCCAAGTACTGTTTGAACTCCATTATTTTATGGTGGATCAATATTTGTTTCGTAGATTTCCGGGTTTGAAACCAACCACAATCTGGAAAAATGAGAATCAATATTGGAATCTATCTGTGTAAAAGGGCAGATGTTCAATCTACCCCGAAAAGTTGCTGCGTCTATTGAAAACAGTTCTTTCAGGATAGAACGAGTCCAATTTCAAACCCAACAGAGAGATACAACAAAGACTCAGGTCGGCTGAAGACAAAAGTGACACACTGTCAGCAGCAGGGGTTGATCAACAAAAATGACAAAGTTGGATTGATTATTCCATTTCAACTTTGCTCATATCGCAATTGAGATCACAGCAAAGCCATACCGAATGCAAGTGATGATATGATAATAGTTTAGGCTGATAGGTCTCGAGGTGAAGCCAGAACAGATATAAATGGAAAGTGTGGTAAAACGATCCCTGAAGCCTTCTACTCGAGCTTTGGAAAGGAACTGAACAAACGTATCGTGATAGAAAGAGATCTTATGATCCTTCAAACACCAAAGTAATATCTGACTTCAATATAAAAGACAGACAATCGAAAATGACAAAGTTGGATTGATTATTCTGTTTCAACATTGTTCTTATCGCAATTTGGATCACAGCAAAGCCATACCGAATGCAAGTGATGATATATGATGATAGTTCAGGCAGACAGGTCTCGAGATGAAGCCAGAACCGAAATAGAGACGGGTATAAATGGAAAGTGTGGTGAAACGATCCCTAAAGCTTTCTCCTCGAGCTTCAGAGAGAAACTGAATGAAGGTATCGTGGTAGAAAGGGATCTCATGGCCCTCCACACACCGAAGTCATATCTGACTTCAATATAAAGGACAGACAATCGATATTGACAAAGTTAGAGTGATTACTCTGTGTCAGCTTTGCCCTTATCGTGATTGAGATCACAGCAAAGCCATATCGAATGCAAGTGATGATACATGACTATAGTTCAGGCAGATAGGTCTTGAGATGAACCAGAACCGAAATGAAGACGGATATAAATGGAAAGTGTGGTGAAACGAACCCTAAAGCCTTCTACTCGAGCTTCGGAAAGGAACCGAACAAAGGTATCGTGGTAGAAAGGTATCGTGGTAGAAAGGTATCGTGGTAGAAAGGTATCGTGGTAGAAAGGGGTCTTATGATCCTTCAAACACCAAAGTAATATCTGACTCCAATATAAAAGACAGACAAATAAAAATGACAAAGTTAGATTGATTATTCTGTTCCAGCATTGCTTTTTGCGTCATTGACATCACAGCAGAGCCATATCGAATGCAAGTGATGATACACGACTATAGTTCAGGCAGATAGGTCTCGAAATGAAACCAGAACCGAAATAGAGACGGATATAAATGAAAAGTGTGGTGAAAGGATCCCTAAAGCCTTCTACTCGAGCTTCGGAGAGGAACTGAACAAAGGTATCGTGGTAGAAAGAGATCTTATGACCCTTTCAAACGCCGAAGTCATATCTGACTCCAATATAAAAGACGGATATTCGAAAAGGCCAAAGTTGGATTGATTAATCCATTTCAACTTTGCTTTTATCGCAATTGAGATCACAGCAAAGCCATATCGAATGCAAGTGATGATACATGACCATAGTTTAGGCAGATAGGTCTTGAGATGAAGCCAGAACAAAAATAAAGACGGATATGAATGGAAAGTGTGGTGAAACGGACCCTAGAGCCTTCTACTCGATCTTCGGAAGGGAGCTGAACAAAGGTATCGTTGTAGAAAGAGATCTCAAAACCCTTCAAACACCGAAGTCATATCTGACTTCAATATAAAAGACAGACAATCGAAAATGACAAAGTTGGATTGATTACCTGTGGGAAGGTATTCATCGGTACCACCAAAAGATCTATGGGAACTAGGCTGAAAGATCATGAGATAAACTGCAGACTAGGGCAAACTGACAAGTTAGCTGTGGCGGAACACGCACTCAGTAAGGAAAACCACAGGATTCTGTTTGAAAACTAAAAACCCATTGCCCCCAACCATGGATACCATAGTCGACTAATACAGGAGGATATGTGTGGAAGCCTGCAACAAAGCCATTCCGAAGAAAAAATACCTGGAGAGAGAATCACAAATATGGTGGAATGAGGACTTGACAAGAGCCAGAGGAGAAACGAATAGAAAAAGAAAGATATGGCAACAAGAAAATGACAATGAACACAAGGAGGAATACCAAAACATCAGAAGACGTTCCAAGAATAAAATAAAGAAAACAAGGTAGGATGCAGTGAGAGCATATCTCTCGAAACAGAGGCAAGACGATCCATGGAAAACGGCTTATACAATCATTCAAAGTCACAAAGCACAAAATACACCAATGAGAAACATACATAGGGAATATGGAACATGGACACAGATGGAAACAGAAACGACAAACGAACTTATGAAACAATATTTCCCAATGGACGACAGAGAAGAAGATGAAGAATATCATAGGAGAGTACGCAATGAAGAAGATACAGAACAAGTAAACGACACAAAGTTGACAAGAAGTAAATTAAAAAAACATAATGATACCAAACAAGGTAATGATATATGTATATGTTTATGTATATATACATATATATATATATAGATATATGTTACAGTGAAGGTTTTCACGGATACTTGAGTATGCGAAATTGGTATTCTGGAAGTTTATCCGTTGATTTGTCGGTATTGACTTTCGACGTTTCGCCAACATCTCTGTTGCAACAGCACCAAGTAGGAGCAGTAACATTCTTGAAAATGCCAACTGAGATGTTGGCGAAACATCGAAAGTCAATACCGACAAATCAACGGATAAACTCCCTGAATACCAATTTCGCATATATATATATATATATATATATATATATATATATATATATATATATATATATATCATATATAAAAGAGGCAGGGAGGCACATTGAAAAATCTATATAACTCATGTTTAAGAACCGGAAGGTTTCCGAAAATATGGAAGAAGGCTAACATAGTCTGGATCCCGAAAGCCAGCGGGGGTTACCGACCAGTATTACTGCCTACACTGGGGAAAATATTAGATACGCTGCTGACGAGTAGACTAACCTACCACCTAGAAAAGGCAAACAAACTGGATGAAAGATAGTTTGGCTTTGGAAAAGAAAGAAGCACAACGGAAGCGATAGAGATAGTGATTAATAGGATAAAAGAGAACAAGAAGGAAAAAACATACTCTCAAGTAATGAAAATCGACATGTCGAATGCTTTCTACTCAGCATGGGCACCAGGTATAACAAATATGCTACGGAAGATAATAATCCCGAAAACGTCAAAAACATATGTAAGACTTTCTAGAACGAAGATAGATGAAAACAGAAGACATAACAAAAGAAATGGAAAGAGGATGCCCACAGGGATCAAGCCTGGGGCCCATGCTGTGGTTACTGGTCATGGAAGATTGGTTCGACAAGGTCAACGAGATTCAAGAATTGGCGGAAACAATAGAGGGGTAGTGGAGCAAAATATGGAAGAAGTGTGAAGAATGGGCAAAGGAACAAAAGCTGAAATACAACGAAGATAAAACAGAGACGATCTTCATCGCTGCGACCACGGAATTCAGGGTACCAACAATTAAAATGGACAACAATGGTATAAAACCACAACGAAACCTCAAGTATGTGGGCCTGAGAATAGATAGAAAGATAAACTGGATTGACCACATAGAAGGAATACGAACAAAAGCACAGGAGACGTCGAATGAGCTCTTCGTGATAAAGGGCAGAGAATGGGGAACAACTGTACCACTGATACTGTACGGAGCAAGCAAATGGGGGAAAACGAGCGAAGGACACAAGAATCTTGAAACACCTGCAAGCGATAGAAAGACCATCCCTGCTCGGGATCACGAAGGCTCATAGAACGACGGCGAGTGACACAGACAAGAAAGGGACGAAGACTGACAGACGGCAAAGACATACATATAGAGCAGAACTCTATGCCGTTTGAACAGCCATTAAATGAAGAAGTAAAATGGAAGAGGAGGCAGTGACAATCATAACTGACTCAAAAAGAGCTACGGAAAACATCAAGAATGAAAAGAATAGGGACAGACTCAGGAACTACATTAAGAAAGATGTACTGAGGATGGAAACATAAGGTAGAAGGACAATAATAAGGAACCCGACGGACGAGGAGAAAAAGAGAGAAATGAAAATAATTGATAGAAAAGCGAAACAACACACGTTAAACGAAAGACAGGAGCCGGTGATATGGGCCAAATAAGAAGTCAGAGAGAACAGGAAGGACACCAAATTGAGGAAATGGCAGGAGCACTGGACTAACACACAAAAGGGCATCGCAGCGAGGAAAATGATAAGCGTGGTGGACATGATAGATATGGCATGAAAACATGCAGTCATACTACAGAAGATTCAATCTGAGAGATACAGACGGATTTTGAGAGTGCGGACTAAGAGAAGAGAACACAGACAATATAACCAATACCTGCACACTGGATTACAGAATAAAAAGAAGGTCACTATTGAGGAGATACTTTGAACAGAAATGAGCACAGTACCCACCTACAATACTGGACGGGACAACACTAACCTTACGGAAATCATAACATTGTACTAGTGATATAGAAAAAAAAAATTAATCATAATTAAGGGAGCCTCGCTGATTTTTAGGAGAGTGGAGTGGGGACGGCGTTCGCTTGACGGGGGTCGCGCTAGATGGATGGTAGTATGTATGGGCCCAATACCAATAGGTGGGGGGCTACTTTCACTCCTAGGGGTGAAGTAACTTCCTCTCATGATACAGGAGGCAATAGAGATCCACAAACATGCGGACAACTTTAACAGAAAAGAAGAAGCTGTGAACCTCAACCGAATATGGAATCCCATTTCAAGAAGATCAAAAATACCAAATAACATGCTTGCAGGTAGTGCGGCAATGAATGCTGATGATACTTCTCCGAATCCAGGCTACCTAAATCCATATAAATACGCCTTCCGAAGTCGTAATACCCAGTCATCGGAGTCTAAGTCAAGATGTATGAGCCTCTGAAGGAGCTAACCACTCGCGCCAGCGGAACTCCAGGAAGAAATTCCAAAAAACGACGGCCTTCAACTCGAACCAAAGTAGTGATACTTTTATAGTACAGTTCACATCTGAATCGACTGATACCATTCTGAGTGGTCCTGTATATCTAGGATGCAACTTTCTACTTCTTCTTGTTGTAGTGCTCTCATCTGACAATAAGACTTTGTCATTCGGATTTGTATTCGATGTTTCTGAAAGCTTTATCATAATGAACCATACTTTTTGCCTTGCGATCAATCAGGTTTTGACGGGCTTCCTCTCGCGTGACTTGTAATTTTGATTTCAGATTGGTCAGGAAATCATCATACGAGTAAGAAAACATTGAGGAATGCGTTATGGGGCTTGGTAATATAGCCTGTCTCCTATACAGTAACTCATAAGGAGTAAATTGTGTAGTCGTATGAGGCGCGGTATTAAAATGAAAAACGCGAAATGGGGTCCACTCACACCAATCTGATTGGGTTTTATTCAAAAAACTTCGTAAATATTCAGCTATTGTTCTATTTCTCTCGAGTGATTTTGACTCAGGTCGATACGCTGCACAATTCATTTACTGGATTTTCAGAAGCTCACAACAATTCACGAAAAGGTCTGACATGAAATTTGTTTCCTGATCAGTCACAATTGATTCCATGATACCGTGTCTGCAGATATCATCGATAACTAATTTGAGCGCAACTGTTTCTGCCTCCATATTCTCTAAGGGAATTGCTTCTGAAAATGTCATCAAAGAATGTTGACACGTCGAAAAATATATCTATTAGCATTAGTAGTGATGAGAAGTGGACTTGAAATATCAAGATAAACCTCATCGAAAGCTGAATCGGGGGTATCTGTAATTTGTAATGGCATTTATTGTTCACGTCTGACAACGGATACAACTTCCTACAAATTCTTTTGTCTGACCTTGCCAATTATTTTTGTTTAATTCTTTTGTACATTCGTTGCACACCAGGACGTCCTAATTCTGGAATTCGTTGAGTGAATTTTGTTTCTAATCATCAGTGATTTCATCAGCGCGCATAAATCTATTATGAAATGAAGCCAACACCAAGAATAATTTGACATCTTTCGATACTTTGGGGTTTGGAAATTTCCTAATCGCAGCTACTTTTGCATCTACTTTTGATTCGTCCAGCTGAATGCCTTTGTCTCTAATTTCATTTCCTGCATTTAACACTTCTATATTAATATGAATTCGCATTTTTTTGGGCTCAGTTTCAAATTATATCGCAGTAACCTATGAAAAATATCTTTAATGCTCTGACAATGCTCTTTAAGTGAGCTAGAATGAATACAGATATCGTCAAGGTATGGGAATGCTTTGATGTTCTGTATCCCTGGCATGACACTATTCATCAATTGGAATGATGATGGAGCTGATTCCAACCCGAATGGCATTCTCTTGTAATCGAAATGTTTTGAATTTGTACTAAAAGCTGGGATGTGCTGATCTCGGGGGTTCATTTCAATCTAATGATAACCGCTCAAAAGGTCTGTTTCGCTTTGTAGTCATAGTTCATAATTGAATTTATATTATTTTGTATGGTATCACTTGATCGTACTGATTATGTGTAAATATTATTTCGCGTGTCATCTTCGACGATGGCCAAGGAGGCGCTCGCATTGTGAACTAAGAAAAATGCTCAGACCAGTGAAAAACAGAACATAGTTAAACCGGCATCACCTCAACTCTTACCTTACGAAAAAGTGTTGTTATCAACAATTGTGCGGTATAAACCTCGAATTTTACGTGAACGTGTAGCTGTATTTGGATCTTAACAATAAACACAAGGCAACGGCGATCAGCAGTCGAAATTATCACCAAAGAGACAATTTACAGTCAGCGTCCTGAGAAGTGCCAAGGTGGGCCATTTTTTCATATCTCGGGATTGTCATTTCGAAATGAAATCAATAATACCTATAATTATTGAATACAGTCCTCTTAAGCAGAATCGCGTATAATTATTATCGCAACATTCTTTGGTCCCATCGACCGCAGATATTGAAACTTGCATATTTGTTTTTTTTATCATTATTTTGCTTCTGATGATTGAACTCGTAGGTAACCGACCGCGCACCTGGTTTGCGTCTCCCGCCAATTTGACGATAACAAACATCTCAAGTTCCTATTGGGTATTTTATGATATATGCGTATTTCACTTCTCGTTCATACAGTACATAATTGCCGGTACATAATTTCGATGAATTTCTCGATACTGATAAACATAATAATTCTATCTCTGGTTCAAGTCCTGTGAAACCGCTCATAATCTCATATTTCTCATAAGAAGAATTGAACTACTTAGTAATTCACGGGATTTTCTCCCTCTCGCATATATATATATATATATATATATATATATATATATATATATATATATATATATATTTGATCGGCTAGGCTTCCGCGGTCAGAAATGTGCTGGCTGGAACTTCCGGTTGATCCGCGTCTGGAAAGATTTACTTGTCTACGTTTCGACTCCCATTTCGGAGCCATTTTCAAGACTGGGTGACCTTGCGTCTAGGTCTGAGTTGTCTTACTAGCTGGCTATCATCACTGGAGATCGAGGATTGAAGGACAACTCAGACCTAGACGCAAGGTCACCCAGTCTTGAAAATGGCTCCGAAATGGGAGTCGAAACGTAGACAAGTAAATCTTTCCAGACGCGGATCAACCGGAAGTTCCAGCCAGCATATATATATGTATATATATGTAGAAATTGATGTTTTCACGGATCTTCGATATGCAAGATGAATTTTCTGGGTTTTTTATCCGTTAGGTATCTTCTGATTCGTTCGACGTTTCGAATTCCATTTTGAATTCATTCTCAAGAACTGTGAGACGAATATCTGTCCATACCGTCCTGGTCAATCACTCCCCTTACGAAGTAACCAAGCAAGAGTAAGCAAAGGATGGGCAGGATACAACCTTAGAGAGCGGCTGACGATATAATCATCAATAATATCGGACCTAGTCGTATAATAACTGAGAAGAATCATTATAAATACCAGTTACCATGGAGAACAGACAATTGAAGTCTTTGCTTACTCTTGCTTGGTTACTTCGTAAGGGGAGTGATTGACCAGGACGGTATGGACAGATATTCGTCTCACAGTTCTTGAGAATGAATTCAAAATGGAATTCGAAACGTCGAACGAATCAGAAGATACCTAACGGATAAAAAACCCAGAAAATTCATCTTGCATATATATATATATATATATATATATATATATATATATATATATATATATATATATATATAGTATATATATATATATATATATATATATATATGTTCGGATAGGTTCCCGCGGTCAGTTGTATGTTGTTGTTGAGTTCGGGTTGAACCGCGTCTGGAGTTTTGATCTCGACGTTTCGGCTCCGATTTTGGAGCCATTTTCAAGAGTAAATGTGACTTCACGCTGAGGTCCCTATCTGCCTACTCCTCAGTTGTTGTCACAGGGGGCAAGGGTTTGTGACTTGACGCCGGGGCCTCAATCTGCCTTCTCCCCAGGTTTCGTCACGAGTTCTTTCTAAGGTCTCAATCTGCCTACTCCTTGGATGGAACTGAGGTATCGAGGGATGTTGGGTGGTATTTATACCAGCGGGTGCTGCTAAAGCACCGTCGGATGTCTTGGTGGGGATTGGGCATCTGGAAATTAGAGGTTTCCACGCAGTTGGAAGTCTCTGACCGTCGTCACGTTTATTCAAGCAGAAAGGTCGCTTCTCGATTTCGATGGCCTCGCGAATTATACGAACTTGTACTGTTTGTGCTGTGGCGATGGTCTTAGTGTTCTCAAAGTCCATGTTATGTCATGTCTCTTGATGATGTTTGGACAGAGCTGAAGATGGGTCTGATTCCAGGGTTCATCAAACTTCTCCTTCCATTCCCAGAGACCCAACAGACAACAACGTTCTCCACAAAGCTTTCCTTCCCTACATTAAAGGAGTTACTGACAAAATCAGCCGAATTCTCAAAAAAAAGGACATAAAAACTTCACAGCCAACAATAAAATCTCCACATTCCTCCGCTCCCCCAAGGACAAAATCGTCAACGAATCACAAGGTATATATGAAATACCATGTTCCGATTGCCATAGAACATATGTAGGCCAGACCAACAGACGTGTGACAGGTAGAGTATACGAACATCAACTTGCTGTCCGAAAATCAGAACCATCTTCAGCTCTGTGTCAACATCATCAAGAGACAGGACATAACATAGACTTTGAGAACACTAAGACCATCCACACAAAACACTAAAAGCTCGTATAATTCGCGAGGCCATCGAAATCGAGAAGCGACCTTCCTGCTTAAATAAACGTGACGACGGTCAGAGACTTCCAACTGCGTAGAAACCCCTAATTTCCAGATGCCCAATCCCCACCAAGACATCCGACGGTGCTTTAGCAGCACCCGCTGCTATAAATACCACCCAACATCCCTCGATACCTCGATTCTATCTAGGGAGTAGGCAGATTGAGGCCCCGGCGTCAAGTCACAAACCCTTGCCCCCTGTGACTACACCTGAGGAGTAGGCAGATTGAGACCTCAGCCTGAAATTACATTTACTCTTGGAAATGGCTCCAAAATCGGAGCCGAAACGTCGAGAACGAAACTCCAGACGCGGTTCAACCCGAACTCAACAACAATATATATTGTTGTTGTTCTAAAATTGTTCGTTCCGTCAACCAGCTGACGAACGTCAACCCTCAGAAGTCGAAACTTGTGCGAGCAATGGATCAACGAGGCCTTACCTTTTAACGTGCGATTACCCAGCACAATGGCCCGACGAGGATTCGAACCCCGGCCTTCCGCTTGATAGGCGGATATGCTAACCACTACACTACCGAGACCATATATATATATATGTATATATATATATATATATTTATATATAGATTATCAAATTCTCTGTCTATCACAATTTCCATTCAATTCGAAATTCCCACCACAAGACAACTGGCTTTGGCCTTCACAGCTGATGAAGATAAAACAGCCAGAAACAGCTAGTTGTCTTGTGGTGGGCATTTCGAATTGAATGCAAACTGTGATAGACAGAGAATTTGATAATCTATTTATCAGTTTCCTGATTTCTTTGCTTCATAGCAAATATTACTTTCTACTTGAATCCGTCGATCCAATAGTTGAATATTTTCTTTCCAAACTTATTACAACTGAACTTATAGGTCGCGCAAGATCTTCATCAAAATATGGGAATTTTAATAATTGGGATGAACCTGAAGCTTATCTAGAAGATGTTTTTCCGGACAAGCGTTCAATAAGTTTTTGGCAGTTAGAACTCAATGAAAGTGTCCAATCAAAAAAAGAAGATATCGCAAGTTACAGTTATAGGAAAGACAGATGTTTATCGAATTCAGTAGACGCTTCAACAGTCGGAAAACCACAAACAATAATAAGAGGTTTCTATCTAGGCAATGGTTCAACCCGTATGAGAGAGAATATGTGTGTAGTGAGTTTAGTCAACATATTGGGAAACCGTGTAGAAATTGATCTCCCAACATTGAAATTAGAAGCGATAGATTTAGACGAAGGTAATGAAATTTCGGCGACACCTGTGTATAGTTTTTAAAATTATGAGGGGTCAAGATACGATACATTAATTGAATCCTTGAGGTAAGAACATATGAATTCAGAAAAAAAAAACATTACTAAAAATTAAACGAGAGTATTCAGACATTTTTGACATGTACGAACGCTGTTAAACACAGAATGCCCTCGAAAGAAATTCCAGAACCGGTAAATGTTAGTCAGCATAGGTTGCCATTCAGTCAAAGAGAGGAAATCGAGAAACAAACGCAACAAATATTCGAAGATGGGATAATTGTCTGAAGTTAAAGTCCTTGTGATTCACCTCTTTTGGTAATCCCCAAAACGAAAGATGCATATGGAGAGATCAAATGGAGAGTGGTTGTAGATTATAGGAAGGTGAATGAAAATATAAAAAGTTATTTGTTCCGTAGTTTTCCGGGTTCGTAACCTACCACAATCTGAAAAAATAAGAATTGATATTGGAATCTATACAAGTGTAGAAGGGCAGATTTTCAATCTACCCCGAAAAGTTGCTGCGCCTATTGAAAACCAGTTCTTTCTGGATAGAAAAAGTCCAATTAGTCAGCAACTTCTCGTATATCACAAATTTTGACTATCAAAAAAATAATAAGAACTAATATATGTATGAAAAAACTCATCGTTGATGTTCGGGAACTAAATTTCCGTTCTCAAAACTTATACGCAAATTCCTGTTCAAATGCAAATATCTCTTGTTGGCATTCTTCGTAACGGAGATTTCCGTGGTAGATTGAGAATCTGCTCTTCTACTCTTGTATAGATTCCAATATTAATTCTTATTTTTTCAGACTGTGGTAGGTTACAAACCCAGAAAACTACGGAATAAATATTGATTCACCACAAAATAATGACGTTCAAACATCAAATAGGTTATTCTTTTCCATTGCCAAATATCACGAACATGTATGATCAGTTGAGGCACTCCAAATATTTCACTACTTTAGACCTTTTTGCGATAATAATGATACGCAAATATCCTTAAGTGGACTGTATTCAATAATCAGATGTATTAATGATTTTATATAGAAATGACAATTCTGAGGGTATGATAAGATGGCCTACTTTGACACTTCTCAGGACGCTGACTTTAAATTGTCTCTTCGGTGATGATTTTGATTGCCAATCGCCGTTGCCTTGTTTATTGTTAAGATCCGAACACAGCGACAGGTTCACGTAAAACTCGAGGTCTATAGTACACAATTGTTGATAACTTCACTTTTTCGTAAGGAAAAAGTTGAGGTGATGCCGGTTCAACTATGTTTTACACTGGTCTGAGCATTTTGTTTAGCTCACAATGCGCGCGCCTCCTTGGCCATCTTCGAAGGGATTGTTATAGATATGATGCGCGAAATAATATTCACAAATAATCAGTTCAATTGAGTAATACCATACAAAAAAAAATGAAATCAATTATGAACTATGACTCCAAGGCGAAGCATACCGCTCACCTAAAATGACATTTCACATAAAAAAAACAATTACTACAGAAACAATACTCAATATTTCACTAAAATACAAAAAAAAATATCAAGAGTCTGAAAGGGGACATACTTTAAAAACTGGGCGATTGAAAACTCAACTGACACTACTCGAACGACACCGTCCGCACCTGGGTACGTCTCGGTAACACGCCCTAAATTCCATTTCAAGAGGGGTGAAAGTTTGTCTTTCAGCACTACTATAGTAGTATATATATATAGTATAGTAGTAGTGTTAAACCACTCAGTTCTCTGGTTAAGTGTATGTAGATATTTACACGCCATCGCTTTCAAAAATCCTGATGCAAGCGTTTTAGAAGCTGCCAACGCGAAAGATCCTGATGCAAGCGTTTCAGAAGCTGCCAACGCGAAAGTCTTCCTAGTTTTACTTCCGTTGAATCCTGTTCTGAAATGAGTTCCAGGGTTGAAAAATGACTGGGAGCCAATGGATTTGAATCATTTGGATCAGAACTGATTGAACACAAGTGTCGCAAATTCAATACCGCCACAATAGAGATCAAAATTCGACACTATTCTGGGATAACGACTGCTGCATATGCGCTCTCGGAGCTATCGCAAAAGCCATGCAATTCACAAACTTTTGTATTACTCAGTGAAATGTTACGAGGTTAAGAGAGTGAAGATAGTTAAGATGAACTTTTTTTATAAGAAGACCAAGGAATACTGATGGAAGGAGGAGCAACCTGATTCCAATCGAGACCTGATGACCATAAATTTTGAATAAGTAGCTTTATCAAGACAGTAGTGGGGGCAAGAAAACCGAGTGGATCGAATATACGAGCTCAATCGGATAATATATTGCGTTTCGTTCATTTCGCGAAACTTAGAATCAATTTCGAAGGTGAAGGTGTCAACCGAAGGGTTCCATTGTAAGCCTAGGATTCTGATTGTGGTGTCGTTTTCTTTATTGAAAGAACGTGGACTGAATTGAGAAGCCGCTTCATCTAAATGAGAAAGTGAAAGGGGGCAATTGCTAGCCCATTTTCTCAATTCGAAACTTCCCAAAGCTGAAATTTCAATTCATACTTTCTTTAGTTCATTCGGAAAGGGAAAGATGTCATTCTGTATGTCACCGTATTCGATCGGTAATCTTTTATTTCTTCTGATTTTGAGAATCTCCAAACAATTCGTTGAAAATCTTTATGACTCTCAGACATCCCCATCTAATCTAATATAGGACCTACATATGAAGAATCATTCAGAGATAATTTATTGTTTGATTTTGCAAAGGCATCAAATACAACACGAAGTTTAGTAGTTGAACTCTCCGCTCGAACTACACAGTGATGCGGAATATTTTAATGAACCTGATGACGAATAAGGCTCGCGGATCTGATGGCATCGCATTCCCAAAGTCATGGATAAAGCAGTCATTATGAAGCTTATCAAATATCTAGAGAAATCTGGATTAATTGATGATCGACAATACTGATTTCTTCATCAAAGATCAACCAGTGACTCATTGGCTTATATTTCTCATGTTTGGCAGCAATAAAGGAAAAAATTTGGAGAAATGATAGCTGTTGCACTCGATATTTCGGAAGCCTTTGATCGGGTTCTCTAGGGAAACCGATCTATCTAGTATTCAGATGTCAGGAGTAACTATTCCTATAAAGTCAAGTATCCCGATGCTAGGAATTAGGTGCTTCCCAGAAACTTGGATTTCTATTTTGTGCGAAGAAATACTTCACTTCTCGTCAGCTTCTGATGATCCACAAAGCTCAGATGAGACCTGTCTCGGAATATAGTTCTCATGTAAGGAGTTCGGCACCAAAACATTCATTGAATATTCTCGATTCTATTCAGAGAAAGGCAATCCGTCTTGTTGGTGATCCTTTGCTCACAGACTCGCTCACTTCATTGGAGCATCGTAGAAAGGTCGGAGACTTTTCTCTCTTCTATAGATATTTTCACGGTCGGTGCTCTTCTGAATCGTTATCAATCGTTCCATGCTTGGTAATATCTACACGGGTGATTTGAGTAGAGAATTCCCACCTCTTTGTTGTGAACTTGGAGACCTGTCGAACCTTTCTTGCTCAGGGCTTCTATTATGAATAGAACAGCTGGGATTTGGAATTCCTTGCCGAGAGAGGTTTTTCCTGACTCTTGCAAACTTCAGAAATTCAAAGTGAATTTCAATTCGTATCTCCTGTCCCTTGATTCACGCGGTATTGTTTGAACATTACAGAGCTTCCCTTTCGTGTAAATCTGCATTAAAAAAAAATCGGGAAAGGTTTTGCTAAATCCATGTGACCGGATCCAAGATAATCTAGCATAAAGCGGCAGTATTCTTCATAGAGCGTACAATTATTCTGAAGACGTCGATCTAACGAATAAAATAGACGAAGGGCTATTTCCCTCGAATTCTCGAACGTGGGGATTGGGAAAATTCAAAGGGAATTTCTACTACGTAACGACCACTTCCATCTCTAGTGAAAGTTTCACAAAATAGTTTCTTAGCAGCAATTTCATCGGAGGATAGGGCTAGTAAGTGTGGAACTTGTTCGAGCTGCCAGAACATGCGTTTATTGAGAACATGACACCCAAGGAATATATGAAATACCATTCTCTAACTGTCCCAGAATATACATCGGCCAGACCAACCGACGAGTGTCCTGTAGAGCATATGAACACGAACTAGCAGTCCGTAATTCTGATACAAACTCAGCATTATTTCAACATCATTCAGAAACAGGCCACAAAACAGATTTCATAAATACCAAAACCATTGCCACAGCCAAAACCCTCCAAACCAGAGTTACCCGTGAAGCCATCGAAATCGAAAAACGTCCCAATTGTCTTAATAAACGCGACGATTTCCCAAAGACTATGTGTGTGATACGTGCAATATTGCAAGTGAATTTAATAATCAACATTCCGCTATTCTGAATCTTTTAGCAACTACTGATGATTCTGATATGGACGAACAACATAATATTCGAAAAGCCTCCGATGAGGATTTTTATGGAACAGAAGTAATATTTTCATTCTTATTCAATGATCAAAAATGTCAAATTACTAATTCTACTCAAAGTCACGTGAAATTACCTAAACTAGAGCTGAAAATATTTGATGGGTCGAGTCGAAATTGAAAAACATATAGATCTTTTCAATTCATAAGAACACAAATTGGAGTAATGTTGAAAAACTTTCTCGTGTACGCAACTCTTTGGAAGGGCAACCACTTAGTCTCGTTCGAGGTACACTTTCAAGCGGAAGAAATTACTTTTATAACTCTTTAATTGATCATTATGAGGATTCCCTTTTGATTCTGTTAGTTACTAGCGCGAAATTGAAAAAACTAAGAGGCTCTCTACTGAAAATAATCTGAAGGCTTGCCAGAATTTATTGAGCACATTCACTGAAGATCTATCTGTTCTTGATACTCTTGGTCACACAACTAAGCAGTGGGACTTCATCTTATTTCACATGTTGTACGACCGCTTGGAACCGAACACAGCTACTCGTTTTGAGCTAGAATGTGAAAAAAATTTTAAAGAACCTGCTAGTGAAACTAAACTTTATGACATTTTTTTAACCTTTTTGAAAAAACATTGTGCGGTTCCCAATACCGTTTCGTATTCTTCCCCTGCGGTTTATAAAAATTAAAAATATAACAGTAAATTCGCAGAAAAGGAAACTCTTGTGAATTCTACACAAAAGTTGTAAATGTAAAGGTTGTAATCGTTTAGGTCTCTCTAAACGGCTTCTTTCTCTTTTGATTGGAGGTTTAGGAAAAACAACCCCGAATGTTTCCCAAGAAGTCACGTGCACTTTCATTCCTTTATGATCGACTCAACCTAAAATATCTCTGGACTTTGCGATGACTCATGAAATTTGTTATAGTAATGCCCTCTCTCGATTTACACCAAGCTGATTCAATTTATTATTCATTCATCTAATTTAGTAAATTTTCCAATTTGAACTTAGCAGCTGGTAAGTTTCACATCTCGAGTCCAATAGAAATTCATCTTGGATGTGAAGTCTTCGGATTTTTATTTAAAGAAGGTCACATATCCGATTCTATTTATTAGCCCGTTACATTCCATACCCATCTTGGTTGGATTATCATGGGTTGGGTTCCTGTGGCAACAACGACCCCTCCTGACATTACTCTTTGCACTACTAAATCATCACTTGAGGATATTGACAAAGGGTTCTGGCAGCTCGAACAAGTTCCACACTCACTAGCCCTATCCTCCGATGAAATTGCTGCTAAGAAACCATTTTGTGAAACTTTCACTAGAGATGGAAGTGGTCGTTACGTAGTAGAAATTCCCTTCGAATTTTCCCAATCCCCACGTTCGAGAATTCGAGGGACATAGCCCTTCGTCTATTTTATTCGTTAGAACGACGTCTTCAGAATAATTGTACGCTCTATGAAGAATACTGCCGCTTTATGCTAGATTATCTTGGATCCGGTCACATGGATTTAGCAAAACCTTTTCCCGATTTTTGTTTTTTGCAGATTCACACGAAAGGGAAGCTCTGTAATGTTCAAACAACACCGCGTGAATCAAGGGACAGGAGATACGAATTGAAATTCACTTTAAATTTCTGAAGTTTGCAAGAGTCAGGAAAAACTTCTCTCGGCAAGGAATTCCAAATCCCAGCTGTTCTATTCATAATAGAAGCCCTGAGCAAGAGAGGTTCGACAGGTCTCCAAGTTCACAACAAAGAGGTGGGAATTCTCTACTCAAGTCACCCGTGTAGATATTACCAAGCATGGAACGATTGATAACGATTCAGAAGAGCACCGACCGTGAAAATATCTATAGAAGAGAGACAAGTCTCCGACCTTTCTACGATGCTCCAATGAAGTGAGCGAGTCTGTGAGCAAAGGATCACCAACAAGACGGATTGCCTTTCTCTGAATAGAATCGAGAAGCTTCAATGAATGTTTTGGTGCCGAACTCCTTACATGAGAACTATATTCCGAGACAGGTCTCATCTGAGCTTTGTGGATCATCAGAAGCTGACGAGAAGTGAAGTATTTCTTCACACAAAATAGAAATCCAAGTTTCTGGGAAGCACCTAATTCCTAGCATCGGGATACTTGACTTTATAGGAATAGCTACTCCTGACATCTGAATACTAGATAGATCGGTTTTCCTAGAGAACCCGATCAAAGGCTTTCAAAATATCGAGTGCAACAGCTAGCATTTCTCCAATTTTTTTTTATTGCTGCCAAACATGAGAAATATAAGCCAATGAGTCACTGGTTGATCTTTGATGAAGAAATCAGTATTGTCGATCATCAATTAATCCAGATTTCTCTAGATATTTGATAAGCTTCATAATGACTGCTTTATTCATGACTTTGGGAATGCGATGCCATCAGATCCGCGAGCCTTATTCGTCATCAGGTTCATTAAAATGTTCCGCATCACTGTGTAGTTCGAACGGAAAGTTCAACTACTAAACTTCGTGTTGTATTTGATGCCTTTGCAAAATCAAACAATAAATTATCTCTGAATGATTCCTCATATGTAGGTCCTATATTAGATTAGATGGGGATGTCTGAGAGTCATAAAGATTTTCAAAGAATTGTTTAGAGATTCTCAAAATCAGAAGAAATACAAGATTACCGACTGAATACGGTGACATACAGAATGTCATCTTTCCCTTTCCGAATGAACTACAGAACGTATGTAAGAAAAGCAGAGTTTAATTTCACAAAAGATATATTTGCTAAAGGACAGCAATATACAAAAACCAACCCAGGCACTACAACACCAACATAAACATGAATAGTTTCTTTCACCTCCTAACTCAAGCACAGGCAGAGTAGAACTAAATTGTTCTCCCACTCCACCTTCCATCTGTCGGCAGCCGTGTTTTCTAACTCATCCTATCCAGGTATTCTACAGTCGGCCACGCTCCTGTTCCACTCGACCTCGAGGGGAAGAAAAATCAATTTTATTCTGTGAAAAAGAAAATGATTTCAAAATTCTGCAGCAGTTGTGACACAAATCCACAATTCCTAGATTCATTGATTCTGACTGCGAACTGTTGGACTTAGGGTCTTACTCTCTACTAGAGTGAGAACTGTGCTCACTGTCGCTTTCAATATCAGTTGTGAAGGGCTTCATTTGGTCTACGGCGTATACTCCTGTATATCGTCTTCGTGATCTTTTAGAACCTTTCATGTCGCTGACTTCGTACCTGTCATTACCAAGAATTTTTGTAATGACGTATGGTCCATCATATTTTGGTAACAGTTTTCGACTTTTGCCATCGTTAGTACTGCTAACCTTCTTCAAAAGAACTTGCTGACCTAATTCATATTCCACTGGTTTACATCTCTTTGAGTCATAACATCTTCTGTTCTCTTCTTGTCTTCTGAGTATACTTTCAACCGCCTCAGCTCTCCTATCTTCTATTCGCTTCTGCTCGGTTCGGACTTCCACTTCAGCTCTCAGAAAGGCATCTGAGATACCTCTAGGTTTGTAACCAAAGAAGAGCTCGTAGGGAGTTTTTCCAGTGGAAGAATTAATTGTCGAGTTCAAACCCCACTGAACTGAGTTCACATGATCATCCCATGTATTCTCCTCAGACGAAGTGGCTGATAGAGAGTTCAATATTGTACGGTTGTACCTTTCGACTTGACCGTTAGCTCGTGGAGTAGTTGTAGCATTGTATACAACTTTAGCACCTATACTTTTGCAAAAATCCTTGAACGCCTGACTTGTCTGGCACGATCCTCTGTCGCATATAATCCTAACTGGTACTCCAAAGAATTCAAAAACATTTCTGAGCATTCAAATGAGTGGAGCAGCCTTCGTGAATTGAACGGCTTTCATAAAAACAAATTTGGTGAAAGCATCCACTGCCACAATCAGATACGAATTTGATTTTCGACTCTTTACAAATGGACCCAAATGGTCTATGTGCAAGGTATGCATGGGGTTCGACACCTTTTCTATCGGATGCAAATATCCAGGTTTCCGCCCGGCTGGTTCCTTATTATACAGGCATCCTAAACAACCTTTTAGGTAGTTTTTCACATATCTCATCATGCTTGGAAACCAATATATATCTGAAATTGATTTCAAGGTTTTTTCTAGGCCCAAGTGACCGGCACCATCATGATGAAACATAGTCAACTGACGTCGAGCATGCCTTGGTACTGACCAACGTGGTTTATCAGCCACTTTTCTGTAAACTCTATTGTTGAGAAGTTTGTAATTCTGATGTATATCTCGTTCTTCCTGGTCGATTGGTTCTCTACTCAAAACCTCGTTAATATATTCACAACGAGTATCTTGCAACTGAGCAGATAAAACCCAATCGTCCGTTTCTAAGTTTACTTGATAAACATCCAACTCATCAACCTCCAGATTATCCACTGTAGGGTTTCTACTTAAGGCGTCAACATGTGCCATTCTGGTCCCTGGGCGGTATTCCATGTCGAAATCAAATTCTTGGGTGAGGAGCCACCATCTTCCTATCCTCGGATTTAGATCTCTCTTGGTGAGGGTGGTTTTAAGAGCATTGCAGTCCGTTAGAACTTTGAACTTCAGACCCAACAAGTACACTCTAAATTGTTTGAGGCTTTGGACAACTGCTAACGTTTCCAATTCATAGGAGTGATAGCGCTGTTCTTCCTTTGTAGTTTGTCGGCTAAAAAACATGACCGGTCTCAATGAATTTTCCTCTTGCTTTTGCAGCAGGATTCGACCAATACCAATTTTGGAGGCATCCGTATGGAGTTCCGTTTCTGCCTTACTATCATAAAATGCCAAAACAGGTCTCTTCGTCAGGAGTTCCTTAAGAGTTTCAAATGCTTTCTCTTGAGATTCGTTCCATTCGCATTCCTTTCTTGGTAAGGGACGTCAACGGTTGAGCAATGACTGAAAATCCTTTGATGTATTTACGAAAATAGCTGGTTAGTCCGAGAAATTGCCTCACTTGATGAACGTTGGTAGGAGTGGGAAAATCTTTAACAGCGGCAATTTTCCTTGATCCTGGCTCAAGACCTTCTTCGCTTATTTCATGCCCCAAATATTCTATGCTCCTCTTGAAAAAATGGCATTTTTCCAGTTTGAGCGTAAGGTTGGCAGCCTTCAAAACTTCCAATATTTTTTCCAATGATTGGAGTCCTTCATCTATATCAACTGAAGGCATAAGAATATCATCCATGTATGCCATTGCTACTGTGAACCTGAGGTTACCGAGAACTTTGTTTATAACCCGTTGAAAGACGGCCGGGGCATTCGCCAGCCCGAACGGCATTCTGGTATATTCGTAGTGTCCGTCTGGCGTGATGAAAGCAGTTTTTGGAATAGCATCTTCTTCTAACTGAATCTGATGGTACCCTGATGCCAGATCTAGAGTCGTAAAGAACCTACAGTTCTTCAATCTATCGAGGTGTTCGTCGATCCTTGGTATAGGAAACCGGTCTTTTACCGTTTTGGCATTCGAAGCTCTATAATCTACGCATAGTCTCATCTCCCCTGTTTTCTTTTTTACCAATATTATGGGACTGGCGAACGGTGAGAAAGAATCTCTAATAATGCCATTTATTTGTAAATCTGAAACGAGCTTCCGTAGTTCTTCTCTTTCTTTACATGACAGACGGTACGGTCTATAGGTTACTGGTATGTCATCTGTCAGAACGATGTTCATCTGCGCTACATTACATTTGCCAAGTTCTGAGGTGTTGGTGGCGAAACAGATCCGATATTCATTGATCAGCTGTAGTAACCGAAGGCGCGTTTCTTGATCTATATTTTCATCTACTGATGCTGAAATATCGGACAAACAGAATGGTCGACTAGTTTCAACACTGAGGACTTCAACGACTTTGTATTCATGATCCTTCTGATCTTCCCTGCACTGACTTCCTCTAGCTAGAACTTGACCACGATTGAGTACGAGAGATTCGTTCGAGAAATTGTAGACGGGAACAAATGTGTTTTTCGAAGAGATAATGCATCTTCCAATGTAGTACTCGTTTCCAGGCAGAGGTCTTTCCTGCCTTTCTATATAAACATCGCCAGAATAACCTTCACCTACAACCTCGACGAACAGGGCTTGCTGATTTGGAATAACTGTAGTGTCTTTTAATTTGAGAGTGACCGATGATTTCAACAAGTTGTCGGCCTGAGCTGTATCGGGAACTACCAGAATGTCTACAATACCATCTGCCCTATCCACCTCTAGTCTTGCAGCCAAGGTTCCAAGAGTAGACACAGACGTGTTTTTATATCCTCGGATAATTACGTCGGTGGGTTGCCACTGCAGACCAAGAGTTGAAGCCACTCCAGACCGTATCAATACAGTTGCACATCCAGTGTCAATGAATCCAAGTATTGGTTCCCCATTCAATTTACAGTTAACGTAGTAACAGTCATTGGTGATATTAGTGGTGGCACATTTCAGCACATTAGAGACCGACTTACTTACTTACATCTTCAATTCCATCTATTATACAAGAAACAGCATTGGCGCCGGTTATGTCGCATCCTCGGATGAGCTCCATCTTCCGAAAGTAGTACTGATCCCAGGATTCCGTGCGAAGTTTTTTTCTTCCTAGTAGGGTCCTTAGTCGAGTAGCATAATCCTGTTTGTTGGGGAAGGTTTTCATTATGAGCTCCTTCCACTGGTCCCACCCCATATCGTAGTTAGTCAAGCTGTTATACCAGTCCCGAGCCAAGCCGAACAATTGACTTTGCATGGTGAATATAGTTATTTTTCCATTCCATCCGTTTATTCGGGCCATTTGGTCGATCTTGTGAATCCATTTTTCCGCAGTCAGGTCGTCACTACCAGGTTCGAAGTTTGGAATGCAATCAGGCTCAACTAAATATCGGGGAATCATTGATGGTTCTCCAGTACGATAAGGTGATTGTTGCCTGCTCCCGACGAGTGAATGAACGAGATCTTCCAATGCACATATTCTACTTTCACTGGAGTTGCTCGATCTACGTGATTCTCATCGTGAAATATCTCCTTGATGCCTGCCATATGGAGTCCTAGGTGGAGTATAACGAGACACCGATCTGTCCCGTATTCGCTGGTCTCTTTTGCTCATAACGGTACTGGAATCGAACGAAATGAACTACTTGGAGTAAAAAAATAATAATTTTGCAGAAAAATTGAAAATATATATACACATATACATATATATACACATATATATATACTTATCTAAATATCACCATCATACTTCTGTATGATTGTATTTCAGTGACTACTGAAATGATGTACACTCTGTACAATAGCGAAAGTGATCAAAAGTAATATTTGTCTAAATATCACCATCATACTTCTGTATGATTGCTTTTCATTGACTACTGAAATGATGTACACTCTGTACAATAGTGAAATTCACCAAAAGTAATATTTGTCTAAATATTACCATCATACTTCTGTATGATTGCATTTCAATGACTATTGAAATGATGTACACTCTGTACAATAGTGAAATTCACCAAAAGTAATATTTGTCTAAATATTACCAGCATACTACTGTATGATTGAATTTCAATGACTATTGAAATGATGTACACTCTGTACAATAGTGAAATTCACCAAAAGTAATATTTGTCTAAACATTACCATCATACTACTGTATGATTGCATTTCAATGACTATTGAAATGATGTACACTCTGTACAATAGTGGAATTCACCAAAAGTAATATTCGTCTAAATATTACCATCATACTTCTGTATGATTGCATTTCAATGACTATTGAAATGATGTACACTCTGTACAATAGTGAAATTCACCAAAAGTAATATTTGTCTAAACATTACCATCATACTACTGTATGATTGCATTTCATTGACTATTGAAATGATGTACACTCTGTACAATAGTGAAATTCACGAAAAGTAATATTTGTCTAAATATTACCATCATACTTCTGTATGAGTGCATTTCAATGACTATTGAAATGATGTACACTCTGTACAATAGTGAAATTCACCAAAAGTAATATTTGTCTAAACATTACCATCATACTACTGTATGATTGCATTTCAATGACTATTGAAATGATGTACACTCTGTACAAGAGTGAAATTCACCAAAAGTAATATTTGTCTAAATAGTACCATCATACTTCTGTATGAGTGCATTTCAATGACTATTGAAATGATGTACACTCTGTACAATAGTGAAATTCACCAAAAGTAATATTTCTCTTCAACTCTCAACACGATTCACATACATATATGTACTTAAATGTGAACTCATTTCATAAAAATATAACGAAAATCAGAAATCAATGTTATAAACAGTTATATGACTCAATTCATCCTTACACCCTATTTATCATATCATATCCTGACAAAATGAGTAATGTACTCGATATGGAATTCTACCAGTTATTGTCTTCACTGAACATTCGTGCCTTCATTACAGGTAGGCTAGCGTACTTTTGTTTTGTTTTTGTTTTTCCAAGACTTGAGACAAAAGTTTTCATTGCCAAGATAACTGCAGTTGCTATCAGGTGAAACTTGCGGAATATTCCACATTCATCTGTGCCCAGAATAGAAACAAGTAGTATGGAAAATTCCTACCTTTTTCTGGATGAAACACGGGAACAAATCCACCGCTGCTTTGTAAGAAAAGCAGAGTTTAATTTCCCAAAAGATATATTTGCTAAAGGACAGCAATATACAAAAACCAACCCAGGCACTACAACACCAACATAAACATGAATAGTTTCTTTCACCTCCTAACTCAAGCACAGGCAGAGTAGAACTGAATTGTTCTCCCACTCCACCTTCCATCTGTCGGCAGCCGTGTTTTCTAACTTATCCTATCCAGGTATTCTACAAGTATGAATTGAAATTTCAGCTTTGGGAAGTTTCGAATTGAGAAAATGGGCTAGCAATTGCCCCCTTTCACTTTCTCATTTAGATGAAGCGGCTTCTCAATTCAGTCCACGTTCTTTCAATAAAGAAAACGACACCACAATCAGAATCCTAGGCTTACAATGGAACCCTTCGGTTGACACCTTCACCTTCGAAATTGATTCTAAGTTTCGCGAAATGAACGAAACGCAATATATTATCCGATTGAGCTCGTATATTCGATCCACTCGGTTTTCTTGCCCCCACTACTGTCTTGATGAAGCTACTTATTCAAAATTTATGGTCATCAGGTCTCGATTGGAATCAGGTTGCTCCTCCTTCCATCAGTATTCCTTGGTCTTCTTATGAAAATAGTTCATCTTAACTATCTTCACTCTCTCAACCTCGTAACATTTCACTGAGTAATACAAAAGTTTGTGAATTGCATGGCTTTTGCGATAGCTCCGAGAGCGCATATGCAGCAGTCGTTATCCCAGAATAGTGTCGAATTTTGATCTCTATTGTGGCGGTATGGAATTTGCGACACTTGTGTTCAATCAGTTCTGATCCAAATGATTCAAATCCATTGGCTCCCAGTCATTTTTCAACCCTGGAACTCATTTTCAGAACAGGATTCAACGGAAGTAAAACTGGGAAGACTTTCGCGTTGGCAGCTTCTGAAACGCTTGCATCAGGATCTTTCGCGTTGGCAGCTTCTAAAACGCTTGCATCAGGATTTTTGGAAGCGATGGCGTGTAAATATCTACATACACTTAACCAGAGAACTAAGTGGTTTAACACTTCTACGTCCGTAAACATAGGTACTATAGTAGTGCTGAAAGACAAACTTTCACCCCTCTTGAAATGGAATTCAGGGCGTGTTACCGAGACGTACCCAGGTGCGGACGGTGTCGTTCGAGTAGTGTCAGTTTTCAATCGCCCAGTTTTTAAAGTATGTTCCCTTTCAGACTATTGATTCTCTTGATATTTTTTTTTGTATTTTAGTGAAATATTGAGTATTGTTTCTGTAGTAATTGCTTTTTTTATGTGAAATGTCATTTTAGGTGAGCGGTATGCTTCGCCTTGGAGTCATAGTTCATAATTGATTTCATTTTTTTTTTGTATGGTATTACTCAATTGAACTGATTATTTGTGAATATTATTTCGCGCATCATATCTATAACAATCCCTTCGAAGATGGCCAAGGAGGCGCGCGCATTGTGAGCTAAACAAAATGCTCAGACCAGTGAAAAACAGAACATAGTTGAACCGGCATCACCTCAACTTTTTCCTTACGAAAAAGTGAAGTTATCAACAATTGTGTACTATAGACCTCGAGTTTTACGTGAACCTGTCGCTGTGTTCGGATCTCAACAATAAACAAGGCAACGGCGATTGGCAATCAAAATTATCACCGAAGAGACAATTTAAAGTCAGCGTCCTGAGAAGTGTCAAAGTAGGTCATCTTATCATACCCTCAGGATTGTAATTTCTATATAAAATCATTAATACATCCGATTATTGAATACAGTCCACTCAAGGATATTCGCGTATCATTATTATCGCAAAAAGGTCTTAAGTAGTGAAATATTTGGAGTGTCTCAACTGATCATACATGTTCGTGATATTTGGCAATGGAAAAGAATAACCTATTTGATGTTTATTATTTTGGTGGTGAATCAATATTTATTCCGTAGTTTTCTGGGTTTGTAACCTACCACAGTCTGAAAAAATAAGAATTAATATTGGAATCTATACAAGAGTAGAAGAGCAGATTCTCAATCTACCACGGAAATCTCCGTTACGAAGAATGCCAACAAGAGATATTTGCATTTGAACAGGAATTTGCGTATAAGTTTCGAGAACGGAAATTTAGTTCCCGAACATTAACGATGAGTTTTTTCATACATATATTAGTTCTTATTATTTTTTTGATAGTCAAAATTTGTGATATACGAGAAGTTGCTGACTAATTGGACTTTTTCTATCCAGAAAGAACTGGTTTTCAATAGGCGCAGCAACTTTTCGGGGTAGATTGAAAATCTGCCCTTCTACACTTGTTTAGATTCCAATATCAATTCCCATTTTTTCAGCTTGTGGTAGGTTACGAACCCGGAAAACTACGGAACAAATAACCTTTTATATTTTCATTCACCTTCCTATAATCTACAACCACTCTCCATTTGATCTCTCCATATGCATCTTTCGTTTTGGGGATTACCAAAAGAGGTGAATCACAAGGACTTTTACTCCAGACAATTATCCCATCTTCGAATATTCGTTGCGTTTTTTTCTCGATTTCCTCTCTTTGACTGAATGGCAACCTATGCATCCAAACATTAACCGGTTCTGGAATTTGTTTCGAGGGCATTCTGTGTTTAACAGCGTTCGTACATGTCAAAAATGTCTGAATACTCTCGTTTAATTTTTAGTAATGAGCTTTTTTCTTCTGAATTCATATGTTCTTACCTCAAGGATTCAATTAATGTATCGTATCTTGACCCCTCATAATTTTTAAAACTATACACAGGTGTCGCCGAAATTTCATTACCTTCGTCTAAATCTATCGCTTCTAATTTCAATGTTGGGAGATCAATTTCTACACGGTTTTCCAATATGTTGACTGAACTCACTACACACATATTCTCTCTCATACGGGTTGAACCATTGCCTAGATAAAAACCTTCTATTATTGTTTGTGGTTTTCCGACTGTTGAAGCGTCTACTAAATTCGATAAACATCTGTCTTTCCTATAACTGTAACTTGCGATATCTTTTTTTTTTTTTTGATTGGACACTTTCATTGAGTTCTAACTGCCAAAAACTTATTGAACGCTTGTCCGGAAAAACATCTTCTAGATAAGCTTCAGGTTCATCCCAATTATTAAAATTCTCATATTTTGATAAAGATCTTGCGCGACCTATAAGTTCAGTTGTAATAAGTTTGAAAAGAAAATATTCAACTATTGGGTCAACGGATTCAAGAGCTATGTCACATCTATGAAATCATGAACCTCATCACCGTAAGTACTACCGTCATACTCCTTTATCATTTTTACTGCTGTACCTGAAGTGACATAAAATGTTGGATTTGCTGATGTGTTTGGTGCAGGCGGCGGTGTATTCGACATCTTTTTTTTTATACCTGCAAGAATTAAAAAAAGGTATATTCGCTATAATAGTGCGAAACAGAAATCAACTAACATTAAGTAGATGAGCATATCAATCCAAAATGATGATCCAAATTTTGAAACCATTGCACACACGTAATGAAGATTTCACTTCACGCAAACATCTTATAATACTACTATGTTGAAGGAATGGAACTCTAGAACTCCTGAATCGTAGATTTGGAGCCTTGTAGACGCTTGGACTTCCGCAGGAACTCGGTATTTCCATCTGGATTTCACTGCCTCATTTGATGGAATGCTCTTCCTGATTTTATTATTCATAATATATTGATTCAACCGACATTTTTTTCCATTTAAATTTTTTTTCATTTAACACAGGTTTCAGTATGTAACTATATCGACAATGGAAGTCCGAGCCAATACCACTTAGCAAGGAACATTGTCACCCACATTCAAGAAAACAGGGAGATATAGAATGTGAACATTCCTGTCGATAATTCGAGAATGAAAAAAGTACATGTCTGTAATGTAATGCTTCTGAATTGAATGGATATTTCATTTAGTAATATGTATAACCAAACATTACAACTTCTGCAGACGACTTACCTATGAAGAACTTCTCAACTATGTAAATACGGACCTGCTTGGGTGCGCCTGACAGACCTGATATGAGCGTAGCAGCAGCTATCGAGGAGAAGGAGGATAGAAAACCTTCGAATTGCAGTAGTTGAGTAGCGAATACATTTATGTTGAAACATTCGACAGTCCACTTAACAGTAGCAAAGTATGGAAAATCAAGTACGTGAAAGGTCCACAGGAAAACTTGAACATTATGTAGTTTCCAAAATGAAATAGTTAGGGGAGAGATAAATAGAATACATGGGAATTATCACAAAAAGCCATTCTCTTCGAATGCAAAATTGGGTTTGGGTGAAAAAAAAATTAAAAATTTGAAGATTATTTATGTTTGGCAATGGGACCGAGTGGGGTTTTCAATAGAGCATATATGTTCAAACTGAAAAAAAATTTAATCTCTATTGGAACTTCTGAAGAAGCATTCGAATCATGAGGAATGATAAATATAATCATGGATAAGGATATTGAGCTAGGTTCAATTCATCAGGCCGTGAAACTAAATTGATGTTCTTCCACCTAACCGCTATATAAGTGAATGTTTGGAATGTTTCGGAAATCATGACCAGTCAGAATCACGAGTAGAACAATGTCCTTGTGTTATTTCAGGGTAAGAGGAGTTATTACCCGCAGGTCTTGAGAGGTCAGTGATTCACACTCACTTATTTCTCAGTTCGATGCCATATATGTTTTTGTAGTCACCATATCGTATTGTAGTTTCGCTTAAATACTCTTTGTAGTATTCATCCTCGACATGAATCACTTTTTCTGTCATCTGTTTGTGGAATGAAAGTATATATATAACAGACTTTTTGTATACCCCTAAAATGCCCCTCATGAGCTCAAAAAGACCTAAAAACACTACGATACTTTTATACTCACTTGATGAAGCGTCAAGGGGCCAAGAAAGGCCTAATCATCGACACAATGTAATGGAAAGCATGATTCAAATTCCATTCGAAGTGTCTTCTGTTTATGAGTCCCTAATTCGCATATTTCACGTGAAAAGGGCAGCATAGCTACCCCTCCAAACATCATGCCAGGGTTATCAAGAAAAATGTTGTGTTAAAGTTGGAACTTTTTATAGAGATCAATTACCCTAACACTAAAATTATATAATTTGCACTCGACGTGCGTTTCGCTAACAAGGTGAGCTTCTTCAGGACTAGCTTTATCTATTTATACAGTGTGGTCCACTAAGTCTGCAACAAATGGGAAACTTTTTTATTATCGATTTCTCAGAAAATTTTATTCTTGACAAAAAATGGTGCATGTTCCAAAACTATACCAAGTGTACCTGAAATGGCTTTATGACAATCACCATACAGGATAGGCCAAAAAATATAAATTTCGTTCAAGAGTAAAGTACCCTTATTTCAGAAAATATAGAAATATGTTGAGGAAAAAAGTTGCTTAGAGTTAAAAGTTATGTTCAGATACGAAGTCATGCCCTGCTATTCGAATTTTTTTTTCTTTTGGAAAATTTTTGATTTACCCCCGTATGATACATATTTTTACTATTTTGATTCAATATGTATTTGAAGTAGCTACAATCAAATCGGTTTGGAGTATTTCTTATCAAATTGAAGTGAATTTGTATAATTTACATGGATTTGTATTTTTTTTAGGTGACCGTCAACTTCTTGTTTGTTGCAACGATATTTAACAGAACTCTAAAATAACAAAAATATTTTTTTTAACGAGGCAAATACTTTACTAAGTAACTATAATGTTGATATGAATAAACTGTCAAAATCTATCGCGGATAGCCATGAACAAAAAAAAAGCGATAGTACAGAAAAATACAGTAGGTAACTTAACAACTTAACAGGTGCTAACAATAAAAATTATCGAAGCGTCTCTGTATGTCCACCTTCTCTTTCGATGCATCTGATTGTTCGATCATAAAATTCGTTTAATGTAGATCGCAACACATTAGCGGGAATATTTCTGCATTGAACTCGTATTGAAGTTTCAAGCTCATCAACATTATTAAAGAGGCGATCTTTGTAGACTTTTTGTTTTAAATATCCCCATAAGAAATAATCTAGAGATGTAAGGTCTGGAGAACGAGGAGGCCATCGAGGATCGGTATATCGTCCTAACCATTTATTACGAAATGTTCTATTCAGCCACTGAGAAACATTTCTAGTAGAATGGGCAGGACATCCGTCCTGTTGGAACCATACATTTTGCCGTTCTTCTAATGCCATATCATCCAAAAACTCTCCTATTTCATTTTCCAAAAAGTTCAAGTACCTGTCACCATTCAAATTCTCTCAAAAAAAACGGACCTAGTAATTTGTCATTCAAAATACCACACCAAACGTTCGTTTTTTGATAGTATTGATATTTGTTGTCAATAATAAAATTTGGGTTGACATCTGACCACCATCTGCAATTTTGTGATGATACAACCCCATTTGTTCTAAAAGTAGATTCATCTCCAAACAGAATACATCGATGAAAATCTCGTTGTTCTTCTATTTCACCCTGAATCCACATAGAAAAATCATATCTCAAATCACAGTCTCGTTCTTGAAATGTACGAATGAATGTAGGTTTGTATGCATGGTACTTATGTTTCTTGAGAATACGCTTCACAGAGATTTTTTTTACGCCGGTATAATCACTAATTTCTTGGGTGGACCTTCTAGGATTTTCTACTTCTACTACTGCTTGAAGTACGTCAAGCTGATTTTCTTCCGTGCATACAGGTTTCGTACGCTCCGTATTATGCTTATATTCTAGTGAACCGGTCTGTTTGAAATTCTTTAAAATTCTACTCACACTTGAATAGCAAATTTGTTTGTCTGGATGCCGCTCGTTGAAAATATTTGCAGCTTCGCGCACCACATAACTATATATAACTATAACTATCACCACAGATAAAAACTAATTCTGCCTTTTCAGTTAACGTTAATAATACTGGGCATTTTTAATGAAGGACAATTATGAAAATGTTTCACAGACAAGTTTTAAGACGCCACACTGTCAAACTACAGTATTGTTTTAAGGCGTGTGTGTTTTTTGTTTATGGCTATCTGCGATAAATTTTGAATTGTTTTTCAATATCTGTTCCATCGTCCATAGATATTCTAATAAGTCCGCTCACTCTCAGCAGCGACCCAAATCATCACCGTCCGTCCTCGCGCGTCCCTTGCCTGGCCGGTCGGTCGTCAGTGCCCGTCTGACGGGGGAGCCAGTTTAACAGAGTGTCTCCGATTGAACAGTTCGCATCGTTCCGGCCGGTTAAACTGAGTGCGCGAAATGAACATTCTATTTGAACTTTTATTCTTGTAGTTATTTGAACATTTTTTGATGAGGAAAGAAAGTTACGAATTCTCTGGAATTTATTTTTGGTTGGAGGCTTACTATCTCCTCCGTTTTGAATTTATGGAAAATAATGAAAATTGAAAATTATAAATTTTTATTGACGTGTAATCTCAATCAGGATTGTCTCGAGAATTACTTTGGTCAAATCAGAAATGCTTGTGGAAACGCTAGAAATCCAACTGCCATTCAGTTTACCAGAGCATTTAAAAAACTTTTTGCTATAGGATATTTGCACGAGACAGAAGGCAGCAATTTTATGGAAGACTGTAGCGATATTTTGCTTAATATAACATCGGAGTCATTGAAAAATATTGAAAGTTTTCAGGAAAAAAATTAAGAAAATATTTCTCCAATTATAAAAATAGAATCAACCGATTATAGGAATTTGATATCAGAGGAGGGAAATGCACTGGTCTATGTTGGTGGATATTTTTTACGTAGATGTCTCTTTAAACATTCTTGTCATATTTGTTTGGAATATTGTTCATCATCCGAAAGAGACAAAAGTCTACTTCATTTTGTGAGCTCAAAGCTTACAAAGGTAGTAAAAATATATTTGGTGGCTTAACAGTCCCTCCCAATGATTTTTGTAAGTATTTAATACAATTAGAAAATATTTTTGTTTCGAATTTTAATGATTGATGATTTTAATGATGATTACTGCATACATGATGGTGTAGGAAACATATTTCTGAAAGAATATTCCAATGTAGAATTCAGCCATCCATGTAGCAATTTTCCCAAAGACTATTTACTTTCATCGTTTACAAGAGTTCGAATCTATTACACAATCAAATTTGCAAACAGGCAAATAAGATCTCAATGTTTAAATGAACAACTGAACTGAAACCACTAATATCGTTGCCGACGTTTCGACTTTTATAAAGTCATCCTCAGGGCATTACAAAGTTGCATTGAATCAGATATAAATACACACATACAGGTGAAAAATTATTAAAATTTGCGACTAGAATCACTTCTGCGAACGAGAGGTCAAGATTGAGTAAATTTGGTACAATTCAATTGACAGTAAAAATGTAAAAAGAGACATGAACAACAATTTCAAAAATGTAGGAAACCTTAGAACCCAATCTCTGGTTTCTTGTCTATTAGAATAAAAATAAAAGGACATTTACATAAAAATTCCCAGTTTTTGATACTGAAATATACAGAAGTATATTTCTGACCGACGAAAAGTCCACTGTGTTAGCAACCGTTGAAAATAAAATTAGGAACTCACTTACTTCCTGCACTCAAACAGAGTTTTGATTTATATAACATATATATATTTATATATATATATATATATATATATAAATATATATATATATATATATATATATATATATTATAAAAACAAAATATATATTTCAGTATCGAAAACTGGGAATTTTTATTTTTATGTAAATGTCCTTCAATTTTTATTTCAATAGACAAGAAAACCAGAAATGTATGTGAGTTCAACCGTTTCCTACAGTTTTTAATTTTTGTTTATGTCTATTTTTACATTTTTACTGTCAATTGAATTGTACCAAACTAATGTACTCAATCTTGACCTCTCATTCGCAGAAGTGATTCTTGTCGCAAATTTCAATAATTTTTTACCTTGTGTGTATGTATATCTGATTTACTGTAACTTTGTAGTACCTTGACGATGACTTTATACAAGTCGAAACGTCGGCAAAGAAATAATAGTAGTTTCATTTATTCGACCTAACTCCAACCAACCCCCAGGTAAATATTTGAAATGTGTCTAAATATATATGCCAAAGTACTGAATAGATTATAATTATACTATTAGGGTATACTCAAGAAAACAACAAATCACCATTCAATTAGGTAATATGTAAATAAAGATTATTCATCTTCATATTTTCTTCATTGTGAAGTCCCTTTATAAGTATCTCACCTTTTTACCTGCCCATAATTTAAGAAATCAGGTGATTCATGCCAGTTATTACAACGAAATATTCCTCAATTTATTGTTATTAGAATCTCATATTATATAATCATCTCAATGAAAGATCATACAAAAACAAATAATATATAATGAATATGATCCACACTTGACGCCTGACCCTCGTAGACACACTTTCGAGTAAACATATTGTTCGCGCTGCTGACTGACCCTCGTATAACGTATTTCTGCTTGTAGCCCGCATGATTTACGACCGCTCGCAAAAAAAGCGGCATATTTTACCCACATCAAAGGAGTTACCAGACTTATTAGAATATCTATGGACGATGTCTGTTCTAGTTGAGGCATTCTTGTGAGAATATAAAAAGAAATTTTATACTTTTATTGACAGTTTATCCATATGAACATTTATATGTAGTTAGTAAAGTATTTGCCTCGTTAAAAAAGTATTTGTGTTATTTTAGAGTTCTGTTAAATATCGTTGCAACAAACAAGAAGTTGACGGTCACCTAAAAAAATGAAAATCCATGTAAATTATACAAATTCACTTTAATTTGATAAGAAATACTCCAAACCGATTTGATTGTAGCTACTTCAAATACATATTGAATCAAAATAGTAAAAATATGTATCATACGGGGGTAATTCCAAATTTTCCAAAAGAAAAAAAAATTCGAATAGCAGGCCATGACTTCGTATCTGAACATAACTTTTAATTCTAAGCAACTTTTCTCCTCAACATATTTCTATATTTTCTGAAATAAGGGTACTCTTGAACGAAATTTATATTTTTTGGCCTATCCTGTATGGTGAGTGTCATAAAGCCATTTCAGGTACACTTGGTATAGTTTTGGAACATGCACCAACTTTTGTCAAGACTAAAATGTTCTGAGAAATCGATAATAAAAAAGTTTCCTATTTGTTGCAGACTTAGTGGACCACACTGTATACCTCAAAGTTATTATTATGCACCAGAAAGTTGTTTCTTACTATAGCTCCATTGATTCTATGGACGAATTAAATCATCCATGTTCACCATCCAAGGTGAAATTTTATGATAAATTGAGTGTAAAAATTATTATTATTATTAGACAAATGAACCTCAAAGACTGGGATGATCTGGGTTAGATAATTGGATCGAAAGAATACCCGGATGCTATTTTTCATGTTCATTTATTGCTCACTCAAAATTAAAAAGATTCAACAAAATTCTAAATCTATATACTTCGAAGTATATAACCAACCCTAGTCTTCAGATTTAGAATCAATTCTCTTCTCCTGAAGATGCTCACCTTGTTATCAGAACGCGCGTCGAGTGCAAATAATATCAGTTTAGTGTTAGGGTAATTAATATCTACAAGAAATTCAACAAAATTTATATCAATGACAGAAGCACTGAAACCACTTTCCTGATCAGTTTACGAGGGTCTGGAAAAAACATTCATCGGGACCATATGATGAATTCCTTTCCTGAACATGGCTTCTCGTCAATTGAGGTCACTCAGTTCTCTAATGGAGTTCGGAATGAACAGAATACGAATCGATATAAATCCTATTGAATGTGTTTTTAGTTATTCCTAAGAGTTCACCATCTTTTTTATAACGACTGTTCATTCGAAATTTCTTCCTTGATCAGAATGTAGTTCTAGTGGGATACGAAATCAAGAAAGCACATTATCAACTAATACCGGAGCATTAAGATATGCTTCTCGATTGGGAATCACAAATTCTTCCACACATTATTACTTCTTGACTGATCGATTTCGTAAACTGACAATTTTCAGAAGTATCTACATTATACGGTTCATTTCACCTCTTCATCTTGGTAGCCGAACATCCTGCTGCGATTCAGTTGGTAATTTTATTAGATTACATTTTATTCACTATAATTACAGATGAATACATTTCATTTATGGTTCATATGAAATATTCACAATGTGAAATAACATCAAAATCGTATATGTGGAAGACACAACACTGAAATAATAAATACTGAAATGGACTAAATTTTGAACAATTGAAATAGATTCAAAAAATATGAAATGATCAAAATGAAATGCATGATGGCTTAAAATCGTTATAGGCCTCCTAGCGGAAAATACTCATTAATTTTTTCTTGAATTTCAGATTTATATCTCTCAAATCAGCTGGCAATTTTTCAAACAATTTCATTTTGTGGTAATTCCGACTTGTTATTTTTAACTCAACTCAAAGAATTTATAATAATGACTTTCACTAAGTGGCGAATAGTAGTTGATATTTCCATAGTCTGAATAAGTTTCTAAAACTGACGATGACAATATACCTAGTTCAACAAAACACGGTTCACAAGTGTATAATCTGCCTAGAACAGCCATAACTCTGGATGATCTTTGATGGACTGATAATATTGCTTGTTTATCTTGCAAATGATGATCCTAATTCAGTAATTCTCACTTAATGGTTATGATACGCCATGATATTTCAAAGTAGTAAGTTTTCTGAGATTCCTTTTTATAACAGGTTCCAATATATAACTTTATTAACAATGGGAGTTCGAACCAATACCAACATAAATGGTCCTCAATAATATATTAAAATATTCGTTTGTACGAGTCATTCATAACAAGTTGATACCAAGGTGAATTCCTCGAAATTTTATTGTATCCGAATCATTTTTCAGTTCGATAAAACCGTTATCGATTTTTTATTACTTCATTTGTATTGAACCAGTCTGTTGCAAAATATAATGGCCCTAATTTTCTATTGGTTCACTTATTCTCATGTATCATCACCAAGTTACGCACTCAGTAAGGATATTTTTTGAGGGGGCAAATTAATAATACAACAGTGCCATAATTCATTGAAACTTGTTTTGCATGTGAAATTTCATTAATTCAAAAATATTTCATTATTTCACATTTTCAGATATTAATACTCGTTTTTGTCTAACCCCTTTCCACAGAGAGATAAACCAAAAGTTGATTTGTTTCTATTGTTCTCATGAAAAACTGATTTGTGATCGTGATCCGCTAGATGTAACTTGTTTGTTGAGTAAAATGTTTATCGAATTTTTTAAGATTGTTGTGGAGATGATCCCTCAAGTGACGTATTATAATGATATATATTGAACCATGAGTATTGTTAGAGTGTTAGAGTTTCTCTTTGAAATTCACTTTTTCTGAAAATCCATATATTTGAACAAAAAAATGGAAACCTTTGCCATACATTGTCCAAACATTGAACTCTACGAAATTATTCCCAACTCCACCGGCAGAAAAGCTTGGATATCCGCCTTCACCATTTGGTACTTCATCAAATACTTTGACGCATGTGATATACACGGGAGCATCGATTTTCATCTGAAACAGAAAGAAATAATTTTTAGGGAATCCTTCTTGTCTTTTTGTTCTCCGAATCAATAGGGAAAGTAGTACTATGAGTTTTAAGGAACACTATCTGGGGCCTGATTTTGAAATCGGGTGAACGCTCCCATCAAGAGAAAATTCGGATATCTCTTTCTATCTTGTGAGCAAAGGTCATTTGAAATAAAAAAAGACAGTCGACTCTCTCTCGGTATGGGAGTTCATCAGGTTTGAAAATCAGGCTCCTGGTGAGCTGTGTATGTCATCCACAAGTAGAGGTAGTCGATTCATGAAACAATAGGATGTCAGACTTTCAAATATTCAAAAAACAACCTATTCTCCACCAGAAGAGACGTGATTTGGTATGAATTACGTTCATGAAATTATTCTACATATGACAAAGAGAAATAAGGTCAACAAATAATATACAGTTGCCCATAAGATTTTCACATATTAGTGTTTACTAAACCCCGACACGTGTTTCGCTAGACAATAGCTTCCTCAAGCAGTAACTTTAAACTGAGTGGCTGCCTGAGAAAGCTATTTTATAGTGAAACACGTGTCGCGGTTCAGTAAACATTCCATGTGAAAATCTTAAAGGCAACTGTATATTATTTGTTTAATATGGATTTTCATCAAGTAACGGCCACTTCCATACAGGAATAAGTTCATTTTCGCCCATTTGCCAATGAAGCTTCTGGATAATTTCCTCGAAGAAGCTTGTTCTGACTTCGGAAGCGAAACACTGAGATTCTGAGTAGGTGAAACTTCATCATCAGCAGCGCTCTTGTTCATTCCATGGTGTGTAACAATATCCTTGGAAAAAATTCCGTTTGATTCAAGTTACTCGAGTTTGGTGAACGATTTTCTAAGCTCACCGCAAACTTAATTTACCCATGGTGGACTGTGTGATTCAAAGAGTGGTGAGGCATTGATGTGTCAATGGTTTAGTATAAAAACTCCGTATTTCCTTTTCAAGTCAAAAATTACATTTCAACGGTGTTAGATAGAAAACCAAGAGTTGTTTAAAATATCCATTCAATGATTCTGAATGATTCAAATCGAAAACATGTGAAAAAAAATTAATATTTCTAGGTGCAAAATAGTGCAAAAAATAACTTTTTGGTGTCTCCTGTGAATTTTATATCTTGCGCCATACGAGGTTTCCATGCTAAGCCATCGATGTAGTATTTCTAATATTAGTTGAACCGGTACAAAAAGTTTCGAGAAGGAAGGTATTCTCTTTACACTTGCTGCCATGATATATAGTCGTCATATGAAACCACATATCATCAATCGGAATACTTGTCAGAAATATATTCACAACAAAACCGATGCCAATGAAATTAGACCATCAAGCTCAAAATAATTTTTTGGAGAATCTCCACGGAATTCATCATTATTCCAGAAATGAGTATGAGATAATTAGCAATAAAATTATTAATAATTTTCAAAAACAGCATTGCATTCTTCTTTGAAAGCGAGTAATGAATGATGATGGCGACGAAATTTCTTTGAATTATTGTAATATGAGTAATAATGGAATAGAAAAATATGTTGAACCTTGAATCGACAAGACAAAAAATAGAAGATTAGTCTACCTTGCTTGCTCATAACTCGGCCTTTGGTTGCACTTGCAGAAGTGTCTATATTCGGATGAGTTGGAATCATCATTGTGTTGAATAACGATCGGATTTATGGACCGTTGCACATAAAATTTTTTCTCTTCTTTTATAACGTGGAGCACCCAGTTTTGCCACTCATCACCATTACCTACCTCATTTAACACTCGCCTTATATTGTCAAGTAACACGGCAGTTATGGTCAGAATGATCCATTTGTAGTTAATATACCGATATTGCCAGAGAATGTTAATTTTTCTCCATACTGTTAGTTTCTTTCATAGTTGCTTTCCATTTCTTGATTCGAAGGAGAAACATACAAACAGTTTCTCAGTAGTTCAGAATCTTCACGGAATTAACCATTATTCCAGAAATAAAGAGAACAGTATGAGATAATTAGAAAAAAAATTATTATTAATTTTCAAAAACAGCATTAAATTCTTCTTCGAAAGCGAGTGATGAATGATGATGGCGACGAAATTTCTTCAATATGAGTAATAATGGAATAGAAAAATATGTTGAACCTTGAATCGACGAGACAAAAATAAGAAAATTAGTCTACCTTGCCTGCTCATAATTCGGCCTTTGGGTGCACTTGAAAAAGTGTCTAATAATGGGAAAAAAACCAAAATTGCCCTGTGAGTATGGAGATAATTACAAAAATGGAGCCTGTACTAGCAGTCACATTGGATTTGCTTCCATATTAAAATCCATGCCTTCATACTATACCAGCGGAACAAAGCCTGTCTTACAATTTGAAGAACTAACTAAGGTTCTTTTCCAGCTATCAGAGTACGACTAAATCAGTTATAGAGTTTTGAGCTCTGAGTAAAACAGATATCTAAGTTTTCTGACTATTTCCTCGTTCGGATATGTAATTTAGTCAAAATATTATAGTTCTGACTCCGAGGCAAATTGGTGCATTGGTATATCATCATTAATATGATTTCCCTCCACGTTCCCTTTGTTTTTGGAATACAAAGAATCGATTGGGTCTCATTTTTCAACCTACACTTCATAGCACATGTAGCCGATAGATTCAATAACAAATCACAACGATTGTTATATATGTTGTTACGCTTTCGAGAATTATTTTCATTCATTTGCCTTGATACATTCTCTTCAGGAAGTGATTCTATTATTTTGAGCCTTTGCTAATCAATATTTCACCCTCTATACAGTTTTTTTCCTGTATCAATCAAGAGCTTTCAATCTCTGTGTTTGATAGTTGATGAATTTCCGTTTCCTGTCGAAGAAGGGTGATTTGATATCGTCGCAATTTATATGTGTCCAATCTGGTTGTCTGAGAGATGAAAATAACAGGAAGAACATGAGTGAGTGCAACCCTTGTCTATTTCTGGCTGGAATTGCGAATTTTGTACGTTGCATCTATTTCACGTACTTGCGGTCGCGGTCGGTGGACTATAATAGTGCTAGTGCATTCACGTTAGAGAGAGAGTGATCGTAAGTAAATTCACGCCATGCATTAGATCAGGGTAGGACTTGCAACTACTGAAAAGAGGTATTTGGCCTTTTCATCGAATTTATCCACAAAATGCAATATTTCTTATCGACTTCTCAGCTATTTTAGACTAGAGAACAATATTATAAACACATGCACGTCTAAAGAGAAGTGTTATTAGTATTAATAATATTCAGTAGTTACTAGACTATCACAGCCTAATACAACTCTGTGCTTTCTTCGATATCGTAACTAGCCAATCGAAACGCGAGAACAACTGTTAACATTGTTTACATGCAGTCTTATCTTTCACGTGAATAGAATAGGCGGGAGTCTCGGCGTATTGTGAGTCAGGTCGCAACAGGTCCTAACCAGCTGTTTTTCACGCGCTTGTTATAATTACGTAAAATTTTTTTTGTATCTCAGTTCGATTAGTGTAGTTTTGGCAAGTAATATCAGAATATTACTGTATATAATACAATGAGTGACAAAGACAGGAAAAAACAGAAAAGCATAAGTGCGTTTTTCTTCACCAAAAAACAAAAAACCGAAAATGCAGTTGCAGATACAGGGAAAGGGATTGAAATTGGTGGTGTCCCATGTGCATCCACGCATGCGGCAACTATATCATTGCCAACAAACCCATCAGCTTCTACTAGCTACATGTTGCAGAAACGAGATATAGGTATCTTGCCAAGATAATCTTGGTATCTGAACAGTTAATTATTTATTTTTGATTTCAGGTGCACTACCAATCAACCAGCAAGGCGGATTAGTTCTTACAGATGAAGAAAGATAGCAGTGGTTAAAATATACTTGACAACTTACAACAGACTTCAAGTTTCCACTGGTGCGTGAGGGAAAAAAGAACCAATCTTCTCAAATGAGCTGTTTGAAGGGGCATGAATGGCTAGCATACAGGAAAATTGTTGGTGGTGGATTGTGCAAAATGTGCATTCTATTTGGTCGACATGAAGGGGGTACAAATGATGTCAAGCTGGGAAAATTGGTGTCGGAACCACTGACAAGATATAAGAAGGCAATCGAAACGATCACAAACCACGAGAGCACGAATTACCACCAAGCGAACGTGGTAGCATCTCAAAAGTTTTTGATGGTAATAGAGGGAAAATCAATGGATGTTGTTATCCAAATGAGATCCCAGGAAATGAAAATATTTGAAGAGAATCGTAAAAAAACTCATCACCATTATAAAAACAACAATACTATGTGGAAGGCAAAACATACCGTTAAGAGGTCATAGGGATGACGGTAGTTTAGAATTGGAAAGTTCTCATGAACACGGAGAAGGAAACTAAGTTCCGAATCGATGCTGGTGATGAGATACTACATGAACACGTGAAAAAGTGTAGAAAAAACGCTTCCTACATCAGCAAGTCGACACAAAATGATTTGATTGAATGCTGTGGGGAAATTATCAGACACAAAATAGTGGAAAAAATTAAAAAGTCAAAATATTTCACCGTCATGGCTGATGAAACCACAGATGTTTCTGTTTGTGAGCAACTAGCCATTTGTATTCGCTATTTCGATGTAGATTCAAACGAAATACAAGAAGACTTTCTAATGTTTGTCGAAGTTATTGAACTCACTGGTGAAAACATTAATCACCATATTTTGAAAGCATTGGAAAACCTTAACCTGGACATTACATTGTGCCTGTGTCAAGCATATGATGGAGGAGCCAACATGAGCGGTAAAATAAAAGGTGTTCACGCACGCATATCCAGCATTCAGCCTTCAGCCTTTTTCATCCACTGTGCAAGCCACCGACTCAACTAAGCTATTAGTTAAGCCTGCACTGTACCCAGTATAAGGAATGCTATAGGGGTTATATCAAGTATAGCAACTTTCTTTCGTGGCTCAGCTCAACGAATACTTCTCCTTAGAAAAAAAATGCAAGCTCATCTGCTAAAGGAAAAACAGAATATAATAAAAAAATGTGTGAGACCAGATGGGTGGAAAGGCATGAAGCGGTTTTGACGTTTTTGGAAGTCTTCCTGAATCATTGCAAACAATGGCTGATCAAGATCAAAGAAACAGAATTGCTATACCTCCATTTTCGTTGCTCCAATCTATAATGTCGTCGGAATTTCTCGTAAGTTTGGTAGTCCTCTCTGATATTTTAGGAATCACGCTGCCATTATCCCGATCATTACAAGCCATTAAAATTGATATAATTTCTGCAGTTTAGCTTATCAATACGACCACAGCAAGTTTGCAGAGGCAACGTGAAACTAGCACGGACACATTTAAAAAACTTTTTAATCAAGCTAAGGCCATCGCAAATGAAATTGGTGCAGAAATCACGGTCACAAGAATCACTGGCCGTCAAACGAATCGGACGAATATTCAAAATCAGTCAGTTGAAGAATATTACCGACTTTCAATATATATTCCTCTTCTGGATTATTTCTCAAGTGAAATGTGAGCTAGGCTCCCTAGCGCTCCCACGCAAAGAATTGGACAGCTGCAAAAGTTGCTGTCCCATAACTTCAGCGACAAAGATGTGGAAGATCTTAGGACTTGCTCCACATTGGTGATATTTAAGTGTCCATTGGAGTGAAATTTTTGGGCACTCATTTAGATGCGAAGTTCAATTGGGAAAAACAGATAAACCATATGTGTGCCAATTTGAAGAAATCCTACAATGTCATAAGACAAATGAAGTCTAGCTTCAGCTTATAAGCGTAGTCTGATAGGTATTGATTACGCTGTGGTTTATTCTCACCTCAATTCGAACATTACGGCGTGGGCAGAGCCAAAAATATATCTAGAGTGCTGGTAGCACAACAGAGAATCCTAAGACTGATATTCGAATTGTATTTTCAGGACAGCTGTCCTCCTATCTTCACTAGTAAAAATATTTCGACCGATGTCTTCATTTACATTTTGAAATGTGTTATATTCGCTAGATATAATTCTACACTATTTGCTACAATTGCATCTGAACACGAACATAACACACGAAAAGGAGATCTTCTGCGAATACTTCGGCATAGAATAACACTTCATAAAAGTTCCCCGCAGTTCAATACTTCCAGTTGTTATAATAAGCTTTCAAATGACTTGGAAAGAATGGATAGTGATAAGTTATTTCATGATGAGGTAAAAACGCACCTTATAAGGAGGTGCTATTATAATTATAATGATTACCAATATGATAATTTGATGAACTCCGATTCCTCATGATTGCATAGAATTCATCAGTACAGTGTCTCTGATAACGTATATACTCGATGAAATTATACAGCTCTAGTCTAAGTTATGAATATATAGGTTGATATATGATTTATATAATTTTAAAACTATTTCAAATTGTCTGTATATGTGTCTGTATGCTTTCATATAATTTTATATGTTTGACGATGACCATTAAACTACCAATAGCGACATACCATTTATACTCTCAGTATCATAAATGGTGAATAAATATTATCATTATTATATTCGTTGTTCAATGAGAAAAAAATACACTCACCCTTATATCCGCAGAAACATGGCTTTTTCCATCATTGTATAGAATAATGTTTTCTTGATGTAGAATTGTATTGTTCTGATAACACCTCCCAATGAAAAGATGATGGGGTTCATTTAATATTTTGATATCAACTGTAAAAATGGACACCAATTAAATTGATATCACAAAAATTCACTGTTATTTACTTTTTCCCGTGACCACTTTTCTAGTAGTTACCTTGGTGAGTGATTTTGGATCATCGATTTTGAAAGTGAGTGGATCACCTAATGAATATGAGACAATTGCTATAACAAAACAAATGGAAACGTTTTTCATCTTCCACATGGATGCTTCTATATCATTCGAGTTCAAATAACACAGTGATTCAAAGAACTCGAATCATACTAGCAGGTCGTGGGTTATCTAATGAATATTAATAATTAGCTCCTATAACCCCATTACTTATCGTTATAGAGTCTAGGAAAACATCTCATTATAAAAATACATCTTTGAATTAGTGTATCGATTGTAATTATATTATTGTGAGATATTGAAATGAATTTATGAACGGATTCATAAAACACCTTGTCAGCAACAAATTCGAACCACTGTACAGCATATTTGGTTCATCCGATTCTGATTAATGGAATATGAGCTCCTTCGAGTCAATATCTACATCTATTGAATCATTTCAATTGATTATGATTTTTCTATATACGAGTAGGATCCTTCTTCTGCAAACTCACTATTGTCATGAATGAAATCACCTCTATCTCCCATTCATGAGCTTATGAGATTATTTTCTTTACATCGTGATAAAAGGCCCCTCCTCTCCTATAACTTTTGGATTCAGCAAGATAGCAATCCCATCTAGGCAAAACCATATTTTGAACTATATTGATGAGGATTCGCGTGAAACTTTTTGGGAAATATGAATATTCCTATGGATGATCAATCTTGGCTTCAAACATACCAGGGTCACATGGAGGATCGGATACCCGATTATCGTATTTCCTTGTGCCTTCTTTTCTTTCATCCGCTCACAGTCTTCTCCATATAGTCAATTTCATTTTACCAGCTTCTCTACCAGCTGATAGATGAAATCGGGAATTCCAGAGAACAAGAGACAAAGTCAGAGTTCAGTGGTCTCGGTAGTGTAGTGGTTAGCATATCTGCCTATCAAGCGGAAGGCCGGGGTTCGAATCCTCGCCGGTCCACCGTGCTGGGTAATCGCACGTTAAAAAGTGAGGCCTCGTTGATTCATTGCTCGCACAAGTTTCGGCTTCTGAGGGTTGACGTTCGTCAGCTGGTTAACGGAACGAACAATTTTAGAACAAATATTTTTTTAGCCATAATTGAAAATTATGTCAACGTTTTTTGGATCAACCACTCATCAACATCATTTCTTAAAAATTCCCCAGTTCTGATACGTCTCCTTCAGAAAAGGCACGCCTCAATGTCGTTTCATCAAAATACGTTGGAGCCTTGTTGAATGATCTACCTTCCACCTGTCTTGGTACTCCCACGGAAAATGAATAGTTCAGAGCTAAAAAAATGTTTCATTCTAACATTGTTCGTTTTCGTTAACCAGCTGACGAACGTCAACCCTCAGAAGGCGAAACTTGTGCGAGCAATGGTTCAACGAGGCCTTACCTTTTAACGTGCGATTATCCAGCGATTATCCAGCCTAACAATCCATAGAGGCAGCGCAGCATCATTTTTCGGAACTCTTTCAACTTCCAAGGCTCTTCAAGAATTCGATATATACCCAATGAAGTCAGGTTTTCGTAAGGAATAACATTATAACACAAAAATCAATAGTGGATTCTTCATTCACTCAAAAGATAGTAGTGGCGGACGTAGCACCAAACCAGAGGAGAAGATACAATCGGTCTCCTCGGGTTGAATAATTTCAGAAACAACTGTTTTATGAATAGTTCTATACAACGTCTGTTCAACAAAAGATAGTTGCTGGACAATTCTTTTGAGTTATCAAAGAGTTATGGTCAGAAACTTCATCAGATAGAGTTATGAACACTTCCCTGAAAAGTTTAATCGAAATATTCGACACTCGCTTCAAGGGTGACACCCAATGAGATGCTTATAAATTTTTGGGGTACCTGTTGGCAAATCTACATATATATCTTAATCGAGTTAGGAAAGAATCTAAATCGATATTGCCCATAATGACCAAAAATCAATCGACTAGAGAAAGCTCAAGAGCCGTGGTCTATGAATTAATTCGTGACAACTCGAGAATAGTTAAGAACTTTGTCGGCCAACTCAAATTGACTTCGAAAGGCACATATTGTGTTTACTTATTCAGTGGTCTTTGATTCCTTTTCGGGAGCTTTCTCTATCTTTTCCACAGAGACAGGAAAAATTGGGCAAGGACAGGAAATATTGAGAAAGTCGGAAATGCATGAAATCTCTGCTGATCCATGAGTCTCCCAAAATGCTGGTGATCCCACAGATACTACAATACACGGTAGGGGTGACGAGGACGTGACGTAACCGTGAACCTTCCGCCTCGCCGCACTGTATACAGACTCCACAGTCCACAATGTCATTCGCTATTCGAACACTAAAACGTGTAAACAGCAATCTTTGATTTCATTAAATATTTTCAATACTTAGGGACGAAAGCGTAATTTTGCGGGCCAGTACGATTTTATAACGGTGTATACATTTATTAATATTAAAAGTGCCCCAACCATGCCGTTACTCTTAAGTTTTGTGATATAATCGCTAGAGCATCGTCCATATAGATATAGTAATTAGTCTGGTAACTGCTTTGATGTAGGTGAAATGTGGTAAATCATGCGGCTGTCTACAGAAATACGTTATACGAGGGTCAGCCAGCAGCGCGAACAATATGTTTAAGTGTGTCTACGAGGGATTATATATGAGACGCTAACAACAAAAAATCAAGGAATCTTTCATTGTGATAACCAACATAAATTACCCGAGTTTTGAAAATAAACTCCACGGAAAAGAGAATGAAGATCGAGAATCTTTATTTACATATTACCTAATTGAATAGTAATTTCTTGTTTTCTTGAGTATATCCTAATGACGCTATTATGATAGTCCAATTATAATCTATTCAGTACCTTTTTCTCACGATAATCATACAGGAAAATATTTGTCAGGAATGATTTAAAAAAAGGTGATGTTTGGAGTTTGTTCTATGACAAAATTGTGAGTATTACTACTGACAATGGCAGTAACATCATTAAAGCAATTGAGATCACTTTTGGTCGAACTAAGCATGTTCGGTGCTAAGCTCGTACTCTTGATCTAGTGGTAGAAGATTCAGTAAATATATCAGAAATCAAACTTTTCCTAGATGAGGTCCAAAAAATAGTTACTTGGTTCCACCAAAGTGACAGTGGCGCTGAGGAGTTGAGAGAAGCGCAAACCCTTCAAAATGTTGCGGAGGGAAAATTAAAACATCTGTTAGGGGACGTATCAACTAGGTGGAACTCGCAACTATACATGATTCAACGTTCCGTGTTAATGAGCAGCACTATATGATCTGTTTTGAAAAATCACCCGAATGCGCCCCAATGCTTCAAAAAAATGAAATTGTCGTGTTGAAAGGAATTGAAGGAATTTAAAAGCCTTTTCACGGCGTCACTGAACAAATGAGTGCAGAAAAGTATGTGACTTCTAGCAAAGCAATACCTATTATCAACTGTTTGGGAACTGTGTTAGACACAGTTGAGCCAACAAGTGATTTGGCAAAACAATTGAAACATTCCTTGCAATCGGAATTTGATAAAAAAGTCTAAAACATCTAAAAAGAACACCTCTTCAGGTAGTTATATATTCATAATGAATACCATCCATTGTATTAATCCAAGTGTTTATCATAGCTCGTAGACGCTGATTTTGCATTATATTCCTTATATAAACGCGAGGTCGGTAGGATAGTGTCCCTTCATCGAGAAAACACGTCAGCCCAGCTGTTAGTCCGCTATTCGAAGAAAGAAGAAGGAGTTGGTGACCTTTGGTGAATACAAGCTGATCATCGTGAAGTCCCGAAGAGCTGCTACGTCGTACCATCACGGTGAGTCGAGTAACCTCTTTGTACTTCCTGAATTTGTTTATCATAAACATTGCTAAGGAGCTTAGGTTGAGGAAAAACGAACAGAAGCAAATGGAGTGATACAGATCACCACAACCACAGTTTTTGTGTGATACAGATCAACAAAAACAAAAGAGAAACAAACTAAAAAAATTAGAGTAGATTAAAATACCAAGTTTCAGTGTGAATTCTTGAGTGATTTTAAAAGTAAATTTAAGGAACCAAGAAGATTTAGAAAATATTCACCCTATTCATTTTATGACCGATATTGACAACTTGATTGAATCATTTTCATCATTGAACTTTTCGAACATGGCCCAAGAAATTAATTACACATTGTTCAAAATTTATTCAGATACCATTCCTACTTTTGATGGATCCTCTGAAAATTTTGAAATTTTTGTAAATGCCGTTGATGAATTTCATGCTAGATATCATGGAAATGACCAAATTCTCAACCAATGTATTGTCAGTATAATTTTGAGTAATTTAAAAGATCGAGCACTACTATTGATCAGTTCACGAACAGAATTGAATTCGTTGTTTTTAATAAAAAACGAATCGAGAAACACTTTTGGTGACAGATTGAGTCCTGATAATTTGAAACAAAGACTTTTTACTTTGATACCTAATAGAAATGAACATATGCTAGATTTTGGAAAACGATTTCAAATTTTACGCAGTAAACTGATTTTCAAAATAAATTTAGATCCTGATATAGACCAACCAACAAAAAGAATTCATATTAGACAATATGAATCACAATCATTAAAAGTATACTTAAGAAACTAAAACATTCGACTACAAGATAAAATCTCAGTTAAACATCCAAATTCATCGGAAGAGGCTATGAATTTAGTACTCGAAGATGAAAATTTTAGACAAATACAAAACATGACTTTACAAAACCAACAACCCCAAAAGTTTCCAAAACCTCAAACTACACAACAACAATTTTACCAACAACCACAGTTTGTTCAACAACGCGTACAACCGCAACATTCTCAACAACATGGCATGATACAGACTCATGTACAACAATTCCAACCACATTATCAAAATGGCATGACACAGTCTCATGTACGAAATCAATTTCCAAGTCAACCGATAGCAGTTAAACCTCAAGCTGTTAATCATAAATTTCTAACCAACAAACAAGTATTTGCCCCTCCACAAAATGTCTGGAAGCCAAAGAATGAACAACTGAGTACACCAGTTGAACCCATGTCAACTACATCTAGAAATCCAACAATGATAAAACCAAATAATAATATTTTCAAAAATAATCCTATTATGAGAAGAAATTTCATTAGTGAAGAGCTAAACACTCAGGATTGTGATGTAACGCCGCAGTCATATTCATATAGTACACAACAATTGTTGAACCATCAAATTAGTTCACAATTTGAAAACAATATACCCGATCAAGACGATTTTGACTTTGAAAATTTTAATACAACTTTTGACGAAGTTGATGAAACAACAGACCACGAAGATGAGACAAATTTTTACAATCTGCCTCAAATGAACGAGAACACATAATAGAGTTGCATTCAGCAGTAGTAAACAGGCTACCGTATATAAAAATACAAAATCCACCTATAAAATTGCTTATTGACACAGGATGTCATACTTCTATGCTGAGACCCTCTATTGCAGAAATGTATTACCCAGAACGAGTTTTTGAAGAACCTTCACAATTAAAAACATCATTAGGAGAAAAAATTATTCCCTCCCTATAAAGAACTTATTCCAGCCTTTTCTGAATTTCAGAGTAACCACATGATATAATTTTCATTATTTCCTTTTCATGAATTCTTTGACGGTATACTAGGATTGAAAGAATTGGAACATCTCAATTCAAGAATTGATTTCAAAAACCAAATACTACAGTCAGATCATGTTGAAATACCATTCTTTTATAGACATCCCCACGAAAGACAATATACTTTCGAAATACCAGCTTTTGAGAGTATTATACAAAAATTTTCAGTTGAAATTGAACGAGGAGAAATTCTAATTCCAAAATTACGATTTAACAATCTAGATGGTCCAGAAACAATCACTTTTGCTGAAAATTTTCGAGCAAGATTTGAAATATAAAATAACACTAATAAAACTCTTGCAGTAACACTATTTGAACCTTTTCCTTGTAAACCAATATATGAAGAAAACTTTGAATTTTATCACGCAGAAGACTTATCACCAAAAATGAAGCCCTTTAGACAAAATAAAATCTCTGAAAAAATTCGAACAGATCATATGAACAAAGAGATGCTATATTAAAGCTATGTAATAAATATAGTGACATTTTCTACGACGGGAATAAAACGCTTAAATTCACTAATGTTATTGCACATGAAATTATACCTCGGATGAAATTCACATTCATACAAAGTCATATAGATTTTCATATTGCCATAAGCAAGAAGTAAAAAAACAAATTGACAAAATGTTAAACGATGGAATAATTAGACCTTCAATATATCCATGGAGCTCACCTATTTGGATAGTTCCCAGAAAACTAGACGCTTCAGGAAAAAGAAAATGGAGAATTGTAGTGGATTATAGAAAAGTGAATGAAAAATCTATTGATGATAGGTACCCCATACCAAACATTGACGATATTCTAGATAAGCTAGGCAAATGTCAATATTTTTCAACCCTAGATTTGGCATCTGGATTTCATCAAATTGAAATGAATCCAAACTCGATTCAAAAAACAGCTTTGAATGTTGAAAATGGACATTACGAGTACCTTCGTATGCCATTTGGTTTGAAGAATGCTCCAGCAACATTCCAGAGAATAATGGATTATGTTTTACGCGATTTACAAAATAAAATCTGTCTTGTATACATTGACGAAATTATCATTTTTTCTACATCACTTCAAGAACATATTTCCAATCTAAATGAAGTTTTTCGAATATTACGTGACGCTAAACTCACTATTCAGCTAGATAAATCTGAATTTTTAAGAATGTTGAAGTTTTAGGACATATAATAACCCCAAAAGGAATAAAACCAAATTCCAATGAAATAAAAGCAATACAAAATTTTCCTTTACCATCAACAGCCAAAGAAATTAAATCATTCCTAGGATTGTTGGGATATTACAGAGAATTTATTAAAATTTTTGCAGATGTAACTAAACCTTTCACTAAATGCTTGAAAGAAGAAGAAAAAATCATACACAATGATGAATTTATTTGAACTTCTGAAAAATGCAAAGATCTTTTAAGTGATGAACCAATTTTGCAATTTCCTGATTTTTCAAAACCTTTCATATTAACGACAGATGCTTCAAATATAGCTATTGGTGCTGTTCTTTCACAAGGAACCCTAGGTAATGAGAGACCCATCGCTTATGCTTCACGAACCTTGAATAGTTCAGAACAAAATTATTCAACAATTGAAAAAGAGCTTTCAGCAATTGTTAATTCCACAAAATACTTCAGACCTTATTTATTCGGACGTAAATTTTCCCTGATAACAGATCATAAACCACTCGAATGGTTATTTAACCTAGAAGACCCAAGTTCAAGACTTGTAAGATGGAGACTAAGACTAGAGGAATTTGATTATAAAATCCTATATCGAAAAGGAAAACAAAATAAAGTAGCAGATGCTTTATCTCGTATCGAAATAAATCCTATTGAAACTCAATCACTTGCAGTGAATATTGACCCACAAATATAGAATTGAAGATGACCTCCCCGAATTATTTGATCCAAATTATGAAATTCCTCAACTCTCAGAAAGTGATCTAAATGATATAAATGAACTAATTGAAAAAGAAACAAAGGGAGAGACTAAAAAAATAAACACCATTTCGGACATTCAAATTCGTCCACCTACAAAAAAGAAAAAAGATGAAGAATCTTTGGACACTGAACACACAAGTGCAGAAAATCCAGTTCTTGAAATACCGATTTCAGAACAAGAATTGAATAAATTTCAGAATCAAATTTTCCTTCGTTATAGCCGAGATGCTATTTCACCACGTTTAACAATACAAAAAGTATTTGATAAAACCAGACTTAGTATGGTTTTGCCCTATAAAAACTTTCAACAACACCTGGTAGAGACAACGAAAAATTATTTACAACCAAATTATACATATGGTATAATAATTCAAAAAGAATTACAAACAATTGTGATATCAACTATTCGAAAATACTTTAAGAGAGAAAATAAAATATCATCATGAAAATCATACATAAAGGAATTAATGAAACGAAATTAGCCCTCTCTCGAAAATATCATTGGCCTAGTATGATAACTGATATACGTGATTATATCAATACATGTGAAGATTGTCTGAAATCAAAATATGAAAGACACCCTAATGAAATAAAATTTAAACCGACCCCTATCGGAGAATATCCTTTCGAACAAATGTATATGGATATATTATCGATAAATAAAATTAAATTTTTAACATTAATCGATAGTTTTTCACGATTCGCTCAAGCATACCCCATTTTTTTTTTTTTTTTTTTTTTTCCGCTCCGTGGAAGCCGTCTGACCTGTCCTTCACAACCAGGTCTCCGGAAAGCACCTCAGCCTCTAGGGCTTATTGCGCTTTACTTCCCTATATTTCATGACACCCATTCCAACAGCCTTGTCCCCTGCACAAGTTTGTGCAGGTTGATTGCTGGGTGTTTGTCATATTCTTCTGGATCCAGAATTGGTTTTCCATATATTTGTTGCCTTTTGTGATCCAGAGCCTCACATTCGCAGAGTACGTGTCGAGCTGTCTCCGTCCCTTTGTTGCATTGTCTGCAGCTAAGGTCGCCGTTGTACAGCCCTATTTTGTTCAGGTGTCCTTTGAATGGACAGTGTCCAGTCAGTAGCCCTGTTATAATCCTAATCTGATTCCTGTTACACTGAAGCAGGTCTTCAGTCTTTTTCTTCAACGGTCCTTTTATGAAAGTTCTCCCGTGAGCACTACTAGGTAGATTTTCCCAGTAATCTCTGTGTTTTGTTCTCACCCAATTCCTTATATGATTCCGTACCATCGTTTTGGGTACCCCCACTGCTGGTTCGGGTCCAGTATATGGTGTCGATGATCCTTGCCTTGCAAGCTCATCGGCTTTTTCATTGCCTGTGATACCTGAGTGACCTGGGACCCATTGTAGCGCAAGTCTATTATGGTCTGCCAGATTTTTCAGTTCCTCGCGGCATTCCCATACCAGTCTAGATGTCACTCTGGGGTTTTTCAATGCCCTAAGTGCAGCTTGGCTGTCCGTAAAAATATTGATCCTCCCATTTCGTTGGGACCTCAGATTGATTTTTCTCGCGCATTGGAGTATAGCATACATTTCTGCTTGAAAAACAGATGTGTATTGTCCGAGCGGGTAGCTGTACCCTAGGTTCCTCCCCGCACAGTATACACCGGCCCCTGTACCTTGTTCCGTCTTGGATCCATCTGTGAACCAGTTGCTCCAGCCGGGCTTGATTTCAGGGGCATTGTCTTTTTGCCACTCTTCACGATCTCCTATCATTACTGAGAAGTTCGTGTTGAATGTAAATTTGGGTACCATGTGGTCCGTATTCATGTCAAGTACATGTCCCTCCACATGTCCCACGATATCTGTTTTCACCGATCTTTTATATCCCGATGAATTTTTCAGCCTGAAATGGCCCATTCTTGCCTCTCCACCTATCACAAGATGTAAAGGGGGAAGATCCAAGAGCACCTCCATTGCTGCTGTTGGTGTTGTTCTCATTGCACCTGTTATGCCCAGACAGGCAAGTCTTTGGACCTTGCTCAGTCTGTTCATAGCAGATGTTTGTTTTGTCTTTGACCACCATGCCAGAGATGCATACGTTATCATGGGTCTAACTATCATTGTGTACAGCCAGTACAACATGCTTGGTTTTAATCCCCATTTCTTTCCAAAAGTGCGCCTGGCCACTATAAGTGTCACATCCGCCTTCCTTTTTATTCTGTCCACATGTTGGTTCCAGGTTAATCTTGAATCTAGAATAACTCCTAGATACTTAACCTCACCTGACAGATTTATTTCCTCACCTCGGAGTTTCAGAGGTCCGAGTCCCTCCAACTTGATTTTCCTGGTGAATGCCACTATCACTGATTTGGATGGGTTCATTTTAAGCCCCTCCTTATCGGTCCAACTAGTTACAGTATTCAAGGCCTGCTGCATGCGCTCTCTCACTATACTGTTATACTTGCCCTGTGCTAGGATGACTAGGTCGTCAGCATAGCCTAGTATTTCATGCCCGTTTCGGTCCAATAAGCATAGAAGCTCGTCCATAACAAGGTTCCACAGAAGTGGGGATAAAACTCCCCCCTGCGGGCATCCCCTTGCCACCCGTGCCACTATGGATTCGCCCGAGATGGTTGTATATATTAGCCGTCCTCTAAGCATGCAGTCTATCCACCTGCAGCTTGTTTCATCAATCCCTTTCCTCCTTGACGCTCGGACGATCGATTCCAAAGAGGTATTATCGAAAGCGCCCTCTATGTCTAGGAATGCCGCCAACAGCACCTCCTTGTTCCCAAGGGCATATTCTGCCCGTTCGGTGATTCGGCATATTGCCGTTTCTGTTGACATGCCTGACCTGTATGCATATTGGTTCTTGTGCAGTGGTCTGGTAGCCAAAACACTGTCCCTTATGTGTCTGTCAAGCATCTTTTCGAGAGTCTTAAGCATGAATGACATAAGACTTATTGGTCTTAGAGCTTTCGCCGATTCTTGTCCAGTTTTCCCAGGTTTCGGTATGAATGTGGCCCTTATCATTCTCCATGCCTTTGGTATATAGCCCATTGCCAAGCTGGCTCTGAGCAATATGCATAGTTTATGATACAAAAGTTCCGGTCCCTTTTGCATGAGTACGGGATAAATGCCGTCCGGACCCGGCGATTTATATGGTTTGAATGAGTCAATGGCCCACTTTGTCTTTTCCACATCTACCACTGTTTTCGCTGTCCTCCAATTCTCACTGGAGGCCCTTTTGGGAGGCTCCAGCTCCGAATTTTGCCAGGTCTCCAGTGTCAGATTTGTGGATACTGAGCCTGGAAAGTGCACCCGAAGCAGCTCTCTTATCGTATCTGCTCCCGTTTTTGTGTATTCTCCAGATTCCAATTTAAGATTGCTTATCGGCACCTGAGTCTCTTTCGAGAGTATTTTATAGAGTCTGGAACATTCCGGAGTCTGTTCTATCTCCTCACAGTGTCTCCTCCATGTGTCTCTCTTAGATTTTCTCAGGGCTTTATTATATTCAGTTAGGGACTTTTTGTAGTTGTCCCATCTTCCTGATCTTTTCGCGCTTTTAAAAGCTTTTCTTGTTTGTCGCCTCATGCGATCCAGATCTTCATTCCACCAGGGCACATTCCTGTTTGATTTCTGCATCGCTGTGGGACAATGTTCATTGAAAGTGGAGATTATAGCTTCCTGTAGTTGGTCCGCTGCCATCTCCAAGTCGTTTGAAGTTTTTATTTTAAAACTCACCCGTCCTAACTTATTTTCCAGGTCTGCCTTATAGGCTTCCCAGTTCGTTTTACGAGGGTTTTGATATGTGTTATTAGGGGGGCTGATACCCCCTATTTCAAAGTTTATGTGTCTGTGGTCTGAGCAGCTCTCTTCATCAGACACATTCCATTTGTTGACAAAGTTACTCACAAAAGTGGTTCCTATTGTTATGTCTATCACCTCGCTTCGTCTACTGTTTACAAAGGTCGGTTTATTGCCTACATTTATGATGTCTAGATTATTCGCCATGATAAATTGTAATAAATACTCACCCCGGATATTGGTGTCTGTACTCCCCCAGGTTGAATGGTGTGCATTGGCATCTAGGCCGATGATGAGATGTGATCTGTCTGCTCCACAGACCCTCACAAGCTCTTCCATTTCCTTGGTAGGTGGTGGTTCCGGGTCATCATATGGAAGGTATGCAGATCCAAGGATTATTTCCTCTGGCCCATCCTTGCTTCCCGTCTTCAATTTCACTACCGTCAAGTCTCTGCAACAGAGATTATTGAGCGGCAGTATATTTATTCCCTTTCGGATTAATATGCATGTTCGTGGGACCTCGGAGGTCCTGCTGTAAATCAGTTCCCCCCCAATACCCCCCAACCCCAATATTTTTCCCCGGTATACCCAGGGTTCTTGAATAAGGGCGATATCAAACCCCCTCATAACCTTAGTAAGGACCGCCGAAGCCGCCTTACTGTGTTGTAGGTTCGCTTGTATCACCCTTATTTTGATCCTGAAGACCCTTCAGAACCTTGAAGGTAATCATGCCTAGCTTATAGTAGGCTTTCATTCTGTTTACCTCCAAGGCCCTGAAGGATTCTTCGTCAATGGAGAAGGCCAGTATTTGTCCTCCCTCCTCCACCTTCCTGCTTACTTGGGTCCAGTTTCCCACGCGCAATGCAGGATTCTGCATTCCTAGGCGTGTCCTCACCTTCCCCTCTTCATCTACTGGCCCTGGTACGAAAACCAACACCCTCGGCCTTTTTGGGAGATCTTTTGACTCAACGACTGTCAAGTCTGCACCCTCCCAAAGTCCAGCCAGAGTACCGATGATCCCCCTGAGCCAGCTTTTCGTATTTTCATTAGCGCAAGTCACCCAGAGGATTCCGGCGCTAAAGGTTGTTTTCCGAAACTGCAAAGGATTTTCACTCCCTGAGGGGCTATTGTCCAATGCCTGGACTAAACCCTCTTGGATCAGGTCTGCTTTCCCCTGATCCAGAGTGAAGTCAGGATGACGTCTGTCTATCACCGCCATCCCTAGTCCGCTCACAGCTTCGCTATAGGTTCCAGTCTGTTTCTGTGAACTCCTGGCTTTCTTTACCACTTTTCCTGGGGGAGTTTTTGTATCCTCCCTCAGCCTTTTCTTTCCCGCGGACGGGGTCTTATTGTCACTGCGTTCCTTTGGTCTCGGTTTTTGAGTCACCCAAGTCCCCGCAGCTATTTTTTGTGCTTTCTTCAGTTTGCGCTTTTGCGCTCCTGAAAGCCTCTTTTTCTGCAGTTCGAATTCCTTCAATCCTGCAGTAATGCTTCCGGCAGTATGTGTTGAGCCTGCCGCTTCGCTGGAACTATCACGGTCTAAATGCATTTCCGTGACAGTGTTATTTGAGGAGTCGCTCAAAGAGTCCTCCTCATTTTTATTTACTTGTCCTCGTTCCATGTTGTTCCCACGAGTATGGGGGATGAAATGGTCCGCACCCGCGGAGCCCCCTGCACGGGTGTAGGGCTTTGATACTCTGGGAGGTCGCCTGTTATCCCAGAGGCTCCGTTAGCGATACCTGATCAGGCCCAGGTATCATTCATCCTTCGGCACGGGTCGCTTGACACCTTGGATTAGGCCCTCCCCTCCTCGTTTGCCCTGTTGGGAAACAGGTTACTAGAGTCCACCAACGTAGAGGTGAGGATAGGAATTGAGTAGGAGAGGCTATGTGGTATTGCCAAGCATTACCATGTCTGGCGCGTCACTACTCGTTCGGACTCCAAGCATACCCCATTCAACCTAATACATTAAATATCATCGACGGAATTTTAGTATTCTTTTCACACTATGGAATACCTACAAAAATCACATGCGATTCTGGCAGTGAATTTAAGAATAAAATTGTCGAAGATTTTTGTGAGAAACACAATATAAAATTACATTTTATAACACCAAAAAATCCAAACAGTAATAGTCCGATTGTAAGACTTCATTCGACATTACTAGAAGAAATCAGAATATTAAAACAATTTCCACAAAGATTTATGTCAACCAACATGGTATATGCAATATTAGGGTATAACAATAAAATTCATTCAGCAACCAAATATACTCCTTTTCAAATAATTAAAAGAAATTCAAATCACACAAATCCATTTGATATAACCACAGGAAAAATAATGACTGACTATTTAGAAAAACATGATCGAAATATTAAAATAATAAATGACTCAATAAAAACAAATAATGAGAAAGCAAAAGCAACCCTAGAAAAAGTTAATATACAGAGAAAAGAACCGCCTGAAATAAAACTTGATCAACCTGTTTATTTATCTGATAAACAAAGAAGTGAAACCACACCCCTTTATAGAGAGGTTGAGCCAATAGCAAATGAAGACATCAAATTGAGAACTCTAAAAGCAACTTATCATAAACAACAACTGAAACCTCGACGTATTGTTTCAGATGCTAATGAAAATGATAATCCTGATAGGAATAAGAATACTTATGACAGAAGGACAACAGATCAAGTTGAAGACTCTGACTAACCCAATTCTTCCTTTTTCCCTTGGACAAGAAAAAATCACATTTAAAAAACATACCTTCATCAAATCATTCATTCGAAATTTGACAAACCTTTACAAAGTATCAAAGACAATTCAGTGTCAATTGAAAATTTAGTCTCAATAAAAGACGAATTATACCCCCAACTTCAACACATACATGAACATTTAAACTATCTCCTTGAACAAATTATGAATCAACTTAATATCAAACCTCAAAAATATAAACTACGTAAAAGAGGACTCATAAATGTAGGAGGTAGAATTCATAAATGGCTGATTGGCACTTTAGATGATGAAGACGGTGCTCTTGCAACACTGTCCGAAAATCAAAATAATTCACATCATGACTTGAAAAATTATTTATCCATAACTCAAGATTTCATGAATGAAACAGTTCAAAATTTAAAGAAAATAGCAAACAATCAAAAAATAATTCAAAAACAAATTCAAAGTAGTTTTCAAAGCCTGAATAAATATACGTTATTTCTACGTTTGCAAAATTCACCAGACACAATGATTATTGATAGTCAAAATATGCTGTCCCTTCTAGATAATATCGAAAATTCAATATCATTTGCCGAACTTAATATAGTTAATAGTTCTATATTATCAACAGATGAATTGAAAAAACTAACAAAAATAATGTTCTCTCTATACAAAAATGGATTACCAGTTCTCGAAAATACTCAATCATATCATAAATTATTGAAAACAGAAATTCGTTACAGTAATGAAAGAATTCTGTTCATTGTTCATTGTTCATTTTCCGATACTCCAGGAAAACGTTTATGAAATTTTCCATCTCTATCCTATCCCTATCACAAACAAAACCATTTTACCCTTGAAACCTTATATCTTGTTGAACTCGACATATCACCATTATGCTGATGAAACCTGCAAAAAAATGCAGAAAGCTACTCCAGTACATCAAAAACCAAATTTCGAATAACGACTGTATTCTCATTGGACAACTCACTGCCAAATGCCAAACAACAGAAATCCAAATACAACAAGACATTGTTGAACCGATAACAAATGCATATATAATTGCAATACCATTCAAGCAAATTCATATTGAGAAAATTTGACAAGAGAATGGTTACGACGAAATTACTCAACCACAACTAATATACATCCCCTACCATTGCAAATTAAAAATCAATGGCGATGTATATCGCAATGACGCCCCTACTATTGAAGAAACACCACTTCAACTACCACGACTGGACACTCTCGGGACACCCTCAAGAGGAAATCCACCCCTGTATACGCTAGAGAAAATTAACCTGGACGACATCAGTCTTCTCCAGAAGATAGCCGAAAAAACCCAGCTACATGAAATACGACGACAAGAAGAAAATTCTTCGCATTGTATTCTATATTCAATTTGCATAATATTTATCGTTTTATTGTTACTGTTTATTTTCAGACAACAGATATTCAATTCAAAGAGATCATTTTCAATTCGATTTTCAACTCGATATTCAACTCGAGAAAATGATATTCAATTAGAACCAAATCATTGTTCTGAAAATAACACAGACGTATTATTTTCATCTTAAGGATGGAGGAGTTATATATTCAAAATGAATACCATTCATTGTATTAATCCAATTATCATAGCTCGTAGACGCTGATTTTGCCTTATATTCCTTATATAAACGCGAGGACGCTTTAATGTCTGATTTTTACGTTTGATCCAGCACAGCTAACGAGCAATTGTATTCATTTCAAAAATAAGCGAAATTTTAAAAAAAACAAATCGTTGCCCAGCAACTTCAATTAGGTTGCAACGTTTTTAGATACCAGATTCAAAAAAACTCATTCAGGTGATGACTATCCTAATCGAAAACAAGAAATTATACCAACAAATGATTAAACTGTAATAAATATGATGATAATTCCGGAGCGGCTAGTTTTGAATCATATGTTCCATCAAGAATGACGGTCGACGGGCAAGATATTTGGCAGGTACACTATAGAAAAATAATGGCCTCGGCATCAAACCAGTCAGTGGTCAAAAATACCGAATTGGACTTATACGTTGCGGCACCGCTAACTGAATTGGCTCTAAAACATCTCTCTGTGATGGCCACTTCTGCTCAATGCGAAAGACTATTTTGTGAAGCTGGAAATACGGTCAGAAAACACAGGATCATATTTTGGGAAAGAAATTATCAAAATTCTTGTTTTAAACTGCTTGCCTGAGTAGAGGACCATAATGCCTTTTTGATACAGCTGTATTATGGGGGTACATAGTGGTGGTTGGGGTGTGGGGGATCAGGGCAGCATTAGAAAAATCACTTTTGTGACGTTGCAGAGTGGGAGGTTGGTTTGCCGGTGTGGAGCTGTAGTTGGACGCCATTGTGGAAGGTACATCGTGGGGCGTGTTCGGGGGCGCGACCCACGTGGGCCGTATGCGGGGCGCGACCTACGTGGGCCGTACCTCGAGGTGCCCTCTGCGATTGGTTGTTATTTGAAAAGTATGGCGTCTCCGCTGGAGCTCTGTGATTGGTTGTTATCTGAAAAGTATGGCGTCTCTGCTAGAGCTCTGTCATTGGTTGAAGGTGTCTGATGACAATGTTCATAATTTATCAACTTTGAAAACAATCCGCTTTGAAATATAAAATAAATCGCGATGAAATTAATTCAAGGCAACTGATTGAAGCAAAATAATTGGGTACACTAACGCAAATGTCGACCACAACTACAGGAAATTTGAAAATTGATAGTGATATGTGAAAACCTCTGTGACCGCTGTGAAAGGATGTTTGAAAATTGATAATATCTGTTAGCCGCCTTGACCATTTCGACAGGAAATTAAATTATTCATATCAACATGTTAACCTTCGAATTGCGGATGTGTATCCTATGATAGTGCTATCTACATTCAACGGTTTTTATACTTTACGATAATCAGTGTGAACAGGGCGCGCGGTTGCCGGTTGTAAAATAAAGCAAAGCTGGGTGTTGCCGGTTGTAAAATTAACTAATACAGTTGGGGAGAAAGAGGCCTTGGTGAAAAGGAAAAAAATATGTCTGCCACAGGGTGTGCAACGTTATCATGTCACAGGGTGTTGGTCAAACTTGAGTATATAGTCAAATGGGAGGAAGTAACATCAATATTCAATGGACGTATTCGTACAGCTGTGATTATAAATTTTGAACACAAAGACATCATTTCATTCTTCGAGGACGCTTCTACCCTTTTCAAGAACAGAATTAGCAGACTCTTGAGACAAATGCCTGCAATGAAAGTCAACACAACCTTCTGCGGAGAATTCACCAAGAATAATATTACTGCTCAAATTATTTTTGTGGAGATCTAATTGATCTCCACACTAGACTGATACTATTTGCACTCGACGCGCGTTTCGCTATCAAACTCAGCGTCTTCGCGAGAAGATAACTGATTAATTTATGAACTATCAATTTGCTTCTCCTGGAGATGCTCAATTCGTTGGCGAAACGCTTGTTGAGGGCAAATAATATCAGTTTGTTGTCAGGGTAATTGATCTGTACAAAAAGTTTCAACCTTCATAACAAAGGTTTTGATCTCATCGTTTATTCAATCTGCTCAGTTCAACTTCCCTTTTCAGAAGAGGCATCCAACGTCAACAGAAACCATTGTTTTCTTATTATTCCATTCTGTTCTGTCATAAGAAAATTGATTGTTTTATTTAGGTTCACAACAAAAACAGCACAGGAAAGGTTCGAAACAGTTGGAATGTTGATGCGTGAAGGGTTTGTCGCGAATATATCTACAATAATTGGGTGGGTTACTATTTGAACTGTCCTAGATAAGTATTTATTGCGAACCAGAATACGGCTATTGTTACTCGATTCAAACATGTGTGTACCAATTGGTGATAATACGTGTTCAGATAATTTCGACTCATTAAATTCTCATCTTCCAAGTTTTTTTATGTTAAGGTGTTCGTATTCCTAATGGCCTTGATGTTTCGCAAGATTAAATACTGCCACATACACATAGGATACTATAAACACAATGTTTTTGAATTCTCTTCCGCATTCAGAGGTTTGTTTCGACTCTATATAGGGAATTATTCATGTTTTCTGTTATGAGTATTGCTTTTACTTTGAATCGTTTCTTGACGTTCTAGTTGAATGAATCTTTGATAATTTCAGTGTGTTCAGGAAGAACACTCACACAAACCGTTCCAATTCAAACCATCCATTCAATCAGTGTGAAAATGGTGTTATCAAAAGTCCCTATCACAGAGCGCAAATTATATCATCAAACCCAGAGATTCAACATAGAGAAAAATAGAAACCATGAAAATTTTACTCAGAGTAAATGCTCATCCCAACGAATTTTTTGATAAGTTTGAAAGAGGTTCGTATAGAGCAAACACCAATATTCAACAGATTCCTTAGCTAAAAATGATCATTGCTCATATTCAAGGTTTATCGGAAAAAATCAAACGTATAGGTGCAAAATTCAATGCAAGAACAATATTCAAAACAGATAACACGATTAGATCCCTATTGAATCGAAACAAACCTTTGAATGCGGAACCGAATTCAAAAAATGGTGTCTATAGTATCCCATGTGTATGTGGGAGTGTTTATAATGGTGAGAAATCAAGGCCACTAGGAATAGGAACAACTGAACATAGAAACAGCTTGAGAAGATGAGAAATAGAGAGGTCTTAGTTAGCTGAACACGTATAATCTACAAATGGTACACACATGGTTTAGCGAAATAACTAATGTCACACAGTGTGTGATGATTAAAACAATCATTTGGAAACTCAAACTGATACGGGAGGCAATAGAGATCCACAAACACACGGATAATTTCAACAGAGAAGAAGAAGCTGTGAACATCAACCGAATATGGAATCCCATTTTAAACAGATCAAAAATAACAAATAACATGCCTGCTGGTAGTGCGACAATTAATTCTGATGACACTTCTCCTAATCGAGTAGTTACGGAAATCTATACTAACGAAAATTCTCCGAATCCATAAATCGTAATTATCACACCTGAATCCATATAAATAAGCTTCACGAAGTCGTAATACCCAGCCATCGGAGTCTGAAGATGAATGAGCCTCTGAAGAAGCTAGCCATTGGCGCCACCGAAGCGTCAGGAAGAAATCCCCAAAAACGGCGGCCTTTAAACCAGAACCTAAGTAGTGATACTGAAAACCTCGGCCACGAAAGCCTTAACCATTTTGTCAACTGAACCTTTATTTCCCATCGTCACAGTTCATTGTTTTCATACATATCAAAAACACACTGGAGATGTACCAAGCGATAATCAGGGAGCCAAATGTGTATTATTCATCACATTTCCTTTTTTCACTTGAGTCTGAATAGATAAAACTTATAATAATTCTCAATAGTTCAATTTTTCAATAGTTTTTTGCGGGTGGAAAACTTCGTTACGAACGACACCAGGTACCGGTTCCAACCTAACCCGGTTAGTGAGAGGCTCCGGAGCGTAGACTCCGTTTATTCACTAAAAACCAACCCTTGCCCTTTTCCTGCTTGGAACCATCCCAGCGATATGACATCGAGCAAGGCGGTATGTTGTTGCGTTCTTCTTGCACTTCTATACTAGTTTCGTATTTTCAATTATTGCTTTAATACTGTCTCTCTTCTACCTCCTTTACCCTCATTATTTTCCGTATGTGTTCAACCACCATCTGATAGTTAGTTTTGCTCTCAATCATGTATGGTATCATGATCTCTTCATTTAATTTTATTTCCCTATTTGTCTCAAGTTCCATTCTTAGATGTTCGAATCTATGGTATTCAAAAAGTGTGTGTCTTGGCGTATCTTGCCTCCCGCAATATATGCAGCTTTCAACTGCCGTCTCACCATTCCTTTGGTATACGTACCAAAAGAGCCGTGTTCCGATAATACCTGGGTCAGGTAGTAGTCAGTGCTGCGATAAGTCATTTCCCCACGCTTTTATATCCCTTATTAATGTCTTTGTCCATTAAGCCTTCTCTGTAATTGAATCCTATCTGTTCTTCCATTTGTTCAAGTATTGCTCTCTTATCTGCCCTCGTATCTTTATTATGTGGCCTTGTCCTGTATGGTGGGTTTTCTTCCTTTCTTTCTTCCACGCGGTAATGCCTTCCTCTGCGTTCTCAGGAGCATATCCCTGTACCTGATGATCCTAAGTACTCCTGCCCAGATCGGTGCCCCGTAAAGGATCACCGAGTGCATTACTCCACACATCACTATTCTCTTGGCACTACTTGGGCCCCCGATATTTGGCATCAGTCTCGAGAGAACTGCCTGCGTTTTTTCGGCTTCAGTTATTACTGCCTTAACATGCTCATCGAAAGTGCCTTGGGTGTCTGTCTAGGTATATACCGAGGTGTTTCAAAGTCTTCTAGGTACTATTTGGATATTTAATATTCTGAACACTATGTCGTCCCTTTTGCGCGGGCCTTTCAGAGTTACGGCCTCCGTTTTTTGGGGGGCTACTTGCAGGTGGTTTGTAAGCATCCAATCCGCTATGATTTCTAACGCTTTGTTGGTTTTTTCTACCAATTCAATTTTTTTATTTGCCGCCACCATTACTGCCAAGACATCTGCGAAGGCTATCGCTTCGATGTCATCCGTAGGTGCAACCTCAACACTCCGTCGTGCAATATGTTCCATAGGTCGGTCCGAGTACCGATCCCTGTGGAACCCCTGCTATGATTTTTTTACAGTGGTTCTGTGTCACTCAAATTTCGCGGTCTTCTAGGTAGCTACAGATGATGTTTGCCGGATATTGGCTGATCCCGATCGTTTTCAGCTGGCCGTATTTAATGCGTTTTTGACATCGATTGCGATTAGGGCGTGCCAGGTTCTTCTTATAGTCCTTTCATAATCCTTAACCCGTTCGACTGCACCAACTGTTGATCTTCCTCTTCTGAATCCAAACTGGTTATCTCGAATTGCAACCTTTTCACCAAACTCCGTCTCTAGGCGTTCTCTCATCAACAGTTCTTACAGCTTTCCTGGGGAGTCAAGTAGACATATCGGCCGATGCGGTGGTATACCTTCCTCCAGTTGTTGCTGACTCGTTTTCAGGATCTGCACTACTCTGGCGCTTCTCCACTTCTCTGGGAAAAATTGTTTCTTCAGTAAATCGTTTTGGTTTGTACGACAAAATTGGGGGCTTTTTTGCTATTTCTATTATCGACTCTGGTATCAGATTGTCTGGACCGGGTGATCCACCTATTTTAATTTTGCTTATTGCATTGGTGAGTTCGTTTTCTGTAAATAGTTGAGGGTTTGTAACTGTTGGCCCTCTTGTCCATTTATCATTTCTATCAGGGAATAATATATCTACCATTTTTATTTTTTCCTGATCTTCGAGTTGGCATGGCATGCCTTTCAGTTTCAGGTGCCTCCTCGCTATTTGGTACCCGTCTCCCCAAAAATATCTTCCTCTAAGTTTCTGCATAGTTCCCTCCAGTGTTATTCCTCTGATTCATTTATTGATTTACGGAGTTCCTTCCGGAGTTGTTTCAGTTCTTCTTCCATTCTTTCCGTTCCTGGATCGGGTGGTTTTCGATGGTTTCTCGTTATGCGCCTTCTCATTATGTTACATTCCACTTTTTTTCTGCGATTTCGTTGTTCCACCAATATGGCTGTATCTCTACTTTCCTTTTTCTGGTCGTTGTTGCTGTCCTCTGTGCCCCTTTAATGATTGACAAGTGGTTGTCTACTGTTGGTGTGTTATTGTCTCCTAGTTCTTCTTCTATTGTTTCCGCGAATTTTACTCTGTTTATGTATGGTTTTTTATGACATTGCCTTTTTTTATCGTGGTATTCACTTATATAATTCATCGCGAAGTATACGAGCATCTTCTATAGTAGGAGCGCTAAATATAAAGTCATCGATATACGAATTATTCAAAATAGCTTTAGCGGCACGTGGGTATCTAAAACATTCTTCTTCGGCAAGTTTTTTCAGAACTCGTAAAGCTAAATAAGGAGCAGGTCGCAACCCATAAGAAACAGTTTTGAGGCGGAAATCTTGAATAGGTTCATTAGGAGAAAAACGAAAAAGAATTCGTTGGTAGTCCCATTGAGAGCAATCTATCCATATCATTCTGTACATTTTTTGAATGTCACAGCATATAACATAAGGGTGAAGACGAAATTGAATTAAGAGGTTGCAGATATCTTGTTGTAACTTGGGACCAATCATCAAATGATCATTTAATGATTTTTGGTTCGAATGTTTTGCTGAACCATTAAAAACTACACGTAATTTCGTTGAAGCACTATCAGGCTTCAGAGCGCAGTGGTGAATCAAAAAGTATGAATTTGCGGAAATTTCATTGCAGGGAATTGTTTCTATATGGCCTAGCTTAAGATATTCATACATGAAATTTTCATATTGCGAATAAAGTTGCGGTTGCTTAAGTAATCTTCGCTCGAGTGAATAAAATCGGGAAAGAGCAAATTCACGCATTCCTGTGAATACAGGAGTTGAGTTTTGTCGAAAAGGCAGCGAGACAATGAATTTGCCGTCGTCGGCGCGCGATACAGTTTTCAAGAAATACTGTTCACAGTCGGATTCTTCTTTACTTTCCTTTTCAAGTGAGGAACCTCCTCGGTTTCCCAAAATTTATGCATTATATTTTCGGGTGACGTATCACAAGAATTTATGAAAAAAGAAGATACTGTTTGCATAGGCATAGTTACCCATTAAAATATATCCGAAACAAGTGTCTATCGCGACGGGTTGATCAGGACCGCCCACTATAGGCCCCGATAAAATTATTCTTGAAAATATATCAGCGCCTTTAAGTAAATCGACCGAGCTCGAGTTATAGACTTTAGGATCAGCAAGAGATAAGTTTTTAATATGATTCCACGATTCTGGATTTAATTTTTGGGCTGGTAAGTTATCACAAATTTTATATATGATAACAGCATCTGTAACAAAGCGCGAAAAATCTTTCTGAATAGGTTTCAGGAAAAGGGAAACCAATCCTTTATTCAAGCAAGATTTCATTGAACCAAGCCCCTGAACTTCAGTCAAGAGAAAGGTTTTTCTTAAATTCAAGTGCTGCACAGCCCGTTGACTGATAAAACACGTCATACTACCCGAGTCAAGTAAACATCTTAGAGGTTGATAGTTACCTCGACTATCAAGTACATCGATCATAGCAGTAGATAACAAAACACTGTTGCATCGAGATACAACTCCAGTAGCAGCAAAGGTAGAGCAACCGGATTGCACCTCATCAGGTTGACTTTGTTTAGAATTTGATTGCGTGCCTGAAGAACAAGAGATTTCGTTATTTGATGAACTATGTCTGGTGTCATCATGAAGTAATGAATGGTGAAAACGTGATTTGCATTGGCGGCGAGTGTGAGTAGATCGACAGGACTTCAAATCGTGAGAACAGCTCAAGCATCCGAAACACTTTTTTTTTATTTGCAAAAATTATACCTTTCCGGAACTGACAAGGCAGAAAAAGCAGGACATGTGTAAAGAGAATGGTTTTCTTTGCATAGGATACATGTCACAGAGGGAGACTTGCTGATAAAAAAAGACGAAGTGCGCTTGGAAACATTGTTTTGTGGAGTAGAATTAGGTTTTTGTGAACGACTGAACTGTTATCTTTTTTCTTTCTGCGATGAAGAACCTAGAGTTGCTAAGACACCGCAGTAATTCTCTACAAAAGTGGTGACCTGTTCAAAGTTAGGTACTTCCACTGATTTATGATCCAATTCAAATCGTTCCAGTGTATCATCATCAAGGCGTTTCAAAAGCATCATAACAAGGATAAAATCCCACTGTTCAGTAGGAAACTTTAAGTTGCGTAAGGCGGCAATATTCTCGGTGAACGTGTCAAGGAGATTCCTATAGGCAGCAGCAGTTGGAACTGTAATTTTTTTAGATGCATCAATTTCCTCCCAAATACTTTTGGCTTGCAAGCAACGGTCAGAAAATTTTGTAACGAGCGCCTTGTAGGCAATGAGATAGTTATCAGATGTAAGCTTCAACGTTTTTGCTTTCGACAAAGCAGAACCCTCCAGTGAACCAATCAAGTAAGAGAATTTCTCCATAGGAGACAAAGTTGGATTATTATGCAGTAGGGAATCGAACTGATCAATATAGGATACAAAATGGTGCTATTATGATTTGTTCCCAATGGAGACTGTACCAATGAATTCTCGAATTATTCTGTGAATATAGTCTTTATGGATGAAAATCTGTTAGTAACTTCCTCTGATTACATTCTCGATATCTACATCTGAGGAAGGTTCAGTCAAAAGAGCAGAAACAACATTGTTGTGATGCTTCATAAAATCATCGTGAATGTTTTGAAGATCAGCGTACCTTACTTTGAACAACAAATGTTGACTTTTGTCCACTTTTGCCCTTTGAGCGAGTGCGTGCAATTAATTGATATCACCCTTACAAGTATTTCTCAAAGTTTTGTGTTTCTTTAATTTATCCATGATTAATTATTTGCAAATTATTTGAAAGTTGTGCGTATGCGCATAGACTAATACGCAACACTGATCAGCTGAAATACTTTTTTCCAGTGTTAACAAATATTTAGTCCCTAATTGACATGCGTGAGCACTTGATTGACCTGCGTCCACGTACAACCAGCGAACAGCACTGAGGGAATTGAATCGAAAAATCGAAAATGGCCGTTTTATTCTCAACCGTGATTGAAAAATTTTATACCCAGAAAAATCACTGTTTATTGAGCGTAGATTAGAAATAGGCGGACAACCAGCAATATCTATTTTCTCCAATAATTAAGCATAAGTAAACGTGAAATGGACATATGCAATCAATCAAATAATTATCATGAAAATTCGTAACGTAAAAATGAGCGGTAGCAGAACAATCCGGCTCGAAGGACCAAATGATGCAGAAAGGTAGTTTTTCGAAAAAGATCGAATAGACTGTATTAATAAAGCAAAAAAATGAGTCAAGAGAAAAAAAACGATGGCATGAGACTACTCACGTTAAGCGGCAGCGATCTTCGTGTAAGTAAGCAATGACAGCTGTCTTCAATAGTAAAACCCCAGAATTTCTTGCATTTTGAAACTGCACTTGAATTTCTTGTAGAATTGTTCTGTACTCTTGATTGCGGAGAATATAACAAGTAGTACTGTCTTTCAGCTATATCAGTGCAGAAGTATCTTCGTTTTCATAGTTCTCATAGGTGGCGTTCTAGTCGAAGTATATAGTCGCCTAATGCCATTTTTTAATACCGCGAAAATTGAAATAAACAAACTGTCACCCGTTTCTGCAACAGTACCAATAGGAGTTTACTAGGTGGAGAGAATAGTTATGTTACTTATCCGGTTATAAATGTACCTACTCCTGTTGTCGACTTCAATACAAGACAGATTCCTATTTCCGATTGGGGTTTGAAATTCAGTGGAAAACCCAAAGAAATCTATACTTCTTTACACAAAGTAAAATCTGCAAATCGAAAAATCCAACATTCTTATTCCAACTGAAACTCAGGTCAATTCATATACGAATAATGTACACATGCTTTGTCCAGGTTATGAATTCCATTCTGGCTTTCGTTTCAAAGGTGGTGTTAGTCTATACTCTAGGAATGATTCATCGTGCCAACGGAAAGAGAGGCTGGAACCGAAAGATTTTGACGTGATGTGGTTTGAGCTTGTCAATCATCAACAAACTAAATTTGTCTGTTGTCTTTATTTATCACCTAACAATGACTCTTTTGAGAGACTATTCGAATTTCTATCGGAAAAAATCGACTTCATCAAAGAAAACCATCCAACAGCTGATGTCACCATATTGGGTGATTTTAATGTACAGCTTGTCAATCATCAACAAACTGAATCAGCAGGCTGGGACGGTCTTCGAATGTTTTTCTCTGATTTTCCTTGGAGAAGGGTCTGTTTTTCATCTGGTGATCCCTCTCTATATGCCCAAGAAATCTATGATACCATTATGCTGGAAATCGAAACATTCATTCCAAGTAGTACAAAGAACCACAGTCTGAAAAACCATGGTTCAATAAGAGCTGCTATAAGGCTGTCGCATCCAAACAAGCGGCATTCAATCGATGGCACCGAGACCCCAGTTTGGAGACGAGATCTGAGTATGTTAACGCAAGAAATATGTGTAGTGCAACAATTGAAGCTGCTAAAGAAGCACATGATCAGAAAATTCGTTCTCGTTCGTGTTGGTCAATTCCACTTTTAGTTAATTTCCCCCTTTAACCAAAGAAGATTGATCACAAGCCATCACTGCCCAACAAAAAGCAAATATATTTGCGAATATGTTAGCTGGAAATTCTACTCTGAACTCATTGGGAAAAGATCCACCGAATATCACGCCTGTCGACAGTCATATGCCTGAAATAATTTTCCACCAACAAAATATAAGAAATATTTCAATGGGCCTGAAGGCGAATAAGGCTTGCGGATCTGATGGAATCCCAGCCATTGTACTGAAAGTACCACCAGTACTTTGCCAATCATACAACCTTTCATATAACTTTGGGATTTTTTCTAAGTCCTGGAGGACAGCAAGAGTTCAGCCAGTTCCTAAAACATGGAAAAAAGCTTCACCTTGTAATTATAGACCAATTGCATTGCTTTCTATAATTTCCGAAGTCATGGAAAAAGCAATCAATATGAAGTTCATCAATTATCTAGAGAAATCAGGAATAATTAATGATCGACAATAATGATTTCGCCATCAAAGATCAACCAGTGACCTATTGGCTTATGTTTCTCATATTTGGCAGCATTCAATCGAGAAATTCGGAGAAACGATAGCTGTTGCACTCAATATTTCGAAAGCGTTCGATCGAGTTTGGCATCGGGGTCTCCTTTTTAAACTGCCGTCTTATGGTTTGCCTTCTCAGTTGTGTGCTTTGTTGTAGAGTTTCTTGTCTGATAGGTCTCTGTATGTGGTTATTGATGGAGTATCATCTGATATTCCCCCAATAAATGAAGGCGTTCCACAGGGTTCAGTTCTGGTGCCCACTTTGTTTCTGCTTCATATCAATGATTTGCTCGAGGAAACATCTTGTTCAATACATAGTTCAGCGGACGACAGTACTCTTCATACCAGTTTCTCTTCCAGAGTGCCCATACCAGCTCGAGAAACAAAAAACAAAAATTCAAAGAAACATTCACGCCACTAAAATTAACAACGACTTGGTAAAAATAATAGAATGGGGTAGCATAAACTTGGTGGAATTTAATGGTACAAAAACCCAGGCATGTTTCTTCTCAAGAAAAGCCGATCAATCATCATCTACTATTCAGATGTCAGAAGTGACTATTCATACAAAATCAAGTATCTCGATGCTAGGAGTTACGATCAGTGATAATCTCTCATGGGAGAACAATGTGAGATCGATCGCTAAAAGTGCTTCCCAGAAACTTGGATTTCTATTTGGTGCGAAGAAATACTTTACTTCTCGTCAGCTTCTAATGATCTACAAGGCTCAGATACGACCTGTCATGGAATACAATTCTCATGTATGGAGTTCGGCACCAAAACATTCATTGAGGCTTCTCAATTCTATTCAGAGAAAGGCAATTCCTCTTGTTGGTGATTCTTCGCACACAGACTCGCTCACTTCATTGGAACATCGTAGAAGGGTCGGAGACTTGTCTCCCTTCAATTGATACTTTCACGGTCGATGCTCTTCCGAATTGTATTCAATCGTTACCCCCTTGGCAATATCTACACGGATGACTCGACGAGTACAGAATTCTCACTTCTTTGTTGTGAATTTGGAAACCTGTCGAACCTCTCTTGCTCAGGGATCTTTTTTCAATATAACAGCTGAGCTCTGGAACTCCTTGCAAAGAGGTTTTCTCTGAGGCTTACAAACTTCAGAAATTCATAGTGAATGTTAATTCGTATCTCCTGTCCCTTGATTCACGCGGTGTTCTTTGAGAATTACATTTCATGTGAATCTGCATATAAAAAAAAAGTGGAATAGACAAATCAGATCTTCTCAAATCAGCTGCCGAGTTGTTCACGGATGACACGTTTTTGTGGTTTCTACAAGTCAAGCCTAGTCTGACGGATTGGGATATTTCGACTGTCGAATTGAAAACAGATTTATTACCTTCATATGAGGAAGATGACCTGTTGGAGACTATGAAAAGTCGATAGCAAGGCAAGACTCATACGATAGTGGTATTTTCAGTCATAATGGACAATTTGTTTAAAAGACTTCCTCGCCAACCTCACGAAACTACTATAGTAAAAGTTCTTGGCAAGAATATTCTGCCCGAATATATTTCTCAACTGGCTCTAACAGAGATCAACACCGTTGCATAGTTGATTCAACTATGTAAAAACTAGAGGAGGCTTATTACTTAAGAATATATCCTTTTCGCGAAATAAGGCATCAGAAATGGCTTGCTCATGTCCACATTCAGATGATCATGTTTCCTCCATTCTAATAATCCTTTGCCTTCTACGTTCAAAGTTGAAAACCCGAGACCAGGTCATAACAAAAAATCTCATTTCCGAAATGAATTTAGTCAGACAAATTCTCGCCAAAACCAAATTTCTCTAAAAACATTAAGACAGATAAAAGTGTCCTATACCACTAGAAATTGCAGGTAGTGAAAATGCTGCAAGTGATTCCAAAACTTTGATTTGTTGAAATTGCAGATTTCCAAACCATACTTTTTATAATTGTATATTGAAAATTACCATTTTTCGCTACAAGTGTGGTAATCAAGGGGTCACCACCAAGTCTTGTGAGCCTTGTTCGGGAAATTAACAAGGAGTGAATGTTTCAGAGGACGACATCTCGCTCCCCTAGCACAGGTTCGCAGATATAATAAACAAAAACATGATTCTACTTCATGGATAGATTGGTTGAGGTTAGTTAAAAATTGTTTGCAGGTTCTTCAGTAGCCAATTCAGCTATACTGTTTGTTGAAGTGAGAAATGCCAATAGGCCGTTCATTTGTATTCAAATATTAGATGAAATGATTACTGTTCTTCTCGAATCAGGATCTACTATCAGTTCAGTGGGAGGTCCAGGCCTCGAGTGTGACAACTTGGACTAGAAACGACTATGAACAACACAACTTTGAAACATATCACTACAGCAGATGGTACAAAAAACACCGTTGAGGGATTTGTAGATTTGCCCATTTGTATAAGTGACGTGTGTAAAATAGTTAGAACACTAGTTGTTGTTGGCGTTATAGTAGCCTTCCAGAATCAATCTTGGAAAATTCACTTTCTGTAATACTGATTTACAGGTTTAGGAGTGTGTCAGCGACTTTTTAAGTAGCATCTTTGTATATTGGAAAACCTAAGTTCTAGGTTCAGTTATAGCTTCTTTTGAAATCGTGAGTGGTGAAAAAAGGTTGGGTCGAACCGACAAAATATCTATGTTTATTGACACGGGTGATGCTCGCCCAATACGCCAGAGGCAATACGCCATGTCTCCTTACATGCGGGAAATTTTAATCAAAGAACTTGATGAAATGTTACGTCTAGGGGTAGTAGAAGAGTCGAAAAGCGATTGGTGTTCTCCAGTGCTTCTAGTTGATAAATCTAACGATGAAAAACGTCTATGTTTTGACGGTAGGAAAATCAATGAGTCGACCAAACACGACAGCTATCCATTACCCAGAGTCGACAGAACATTAAGTATGCTCCGAAATGCTAAATACATCTCATCTATTGATTTATCCAAGGCTTTTTGGCAAATTCCCCTAGAAAAGTCGTCAAAAGAAAAACCGGCTTTCAGCGGTGCTGGAAGAGGTCTTTTCAATGTTACTGTCATGCCTTTTGGATTACGTAACTCTGCACAGACTCTTTGAAGACTGGTAGATGCTATTTTTGACCCTAAATACGAACCCAACATCTAGATAACATCATTGTTATATTATCAACATTAGAAAAACATCTAAGATTACTTACAGAAGTCAAAGACAAACTAGCAGAAGCCAACTTGACTGTTAATTTGAAGAAATGACAATTTCTCAAACCATCATTAAAATATTTAGGTTTAATTATAGATAAAAGTGGTATTCATACCGACCCAGAAAAGGTGTCCACTATGGTAAATTACCCTAGACCTACTACAGTTACAGAGGTCAAAAGGTTCATTGGGTTATCTTCTTGGTATAGGCGATTTATCGAAAAAAAAAAACAGTCTAGTTTCCCAGTGAATGCTCTTATAATAGTAGGACGAAAAAAAATCTATGTTTCACGTGGTACGGAGCCGCGGAACAGGCTTTTGTAAAAATTGAAGAGGCTTTAACATCGGCACCAATTCTTTGTAGCCCAGATTTCTCCAAACAATTCACCACACAGTGTGATGCTAGTGACCCAGGTGTTGGAGGTAATTTAACCCAGGTAATTGATGGTGAGGAGAGAGTGATAGATTATGCGAGTAGATCCCTCACTAAAACAGAGAGGAACTTGACAGTTCTCGACGGGAGTTGATGGAAGTCAATTTTAGTGTTGAAAAATTCAGGTCTGATGTGGAAGGTACTCGATTTATTATCATCAGCGACTGGTATTCTCTTCTTTGGTTGAATAATATGAAAAACCTCACTGAAAAACTTGCCAGATGGGCAGTATCATTTTGATCCAGTACATCAAAAGAGTTCCACAAATGTTGTTTCAGGCGCCTTATCTAGAATTCCTCATGAATTTTCCGAGATAGCTTCTATCGGTAACAATCTCGATTCTTGATATATTTCTTTGATTATTTCCCTCAATGCGAATAAACGATGAAACAGTTGAAGGCTAGACTGCTTTTACAGAGTTTTACAGCGATTAAATGCACTAGACCTTTTAACCGATTAAAATGTTCGAAATAAACCGGGCGTTTGGATCACTTTTCAGGTACTATCTCTGGTACTATATTGTTCCTGTGTTCGATTTTGATGTTTCCTGAGTTTACATGTTTTCTGGAAATGATCTAAACATATATCCCTCCTTCACCAAGTTCAATCGACCAAAATGCGTGCATTTCCATGATTTTCAAAATTTTGCTTTCAAGCAAATGCTTTCGTGTATAATAGTTTAAAATAAAATCCCTCGACCTGAGGTCTCGGGATTTTATCAAATTATCATACATTCAAGTCATTTGCTAAGCAAAATTTCGAGAATCATGGAATTGCAGCACACATTTTAACCGATTAAACTTGGTGCACTCGGGATATAACCCCCGAAAAATAAAACTGTTGAGCGCCCGGAAAATTTCATCTGTGGAAGGTAAAAAATGATAAAATTAGTATATTCCTTCTAAGATTCCTTTGAAAAGACATCATTGAATGGAAGCTGGTTATTCCAAAACCTGAAAGGTTAACTCTCATAGCAGTTTCACATGATCCACCGACAAGTGGTCATTTTGGTTTTCATAAGACGTTGTTTCGTCTACGTGAATTATATTATTGGCCGAAAATGCGCCACGATGTATTGAAATCTGTCAAGCCATGTAAAATTTGTGGTTCACAGAAAATCCCTCAAGTTTCTCAATCAGGAAAAATGGGTGCCGAAAAATCAGTCGATTTTCCATGGCAGGTAATAGCTGCGGATTTAATGGGTCCTTTTCCGCGTTCCAGGTCCGGAAACGTATATCTTCTCGTTATAGGAGATTGGTTCAGTAAATATATTTTGTCCACCCTTTGCGTAAGGCTACCGCTCAAAGTATCTCAAAATTTATCGAAGAAAATATTTTTTTAGTTTTTGACTTTCCTCAATATTTTATGGTCGATAATGGAAGCCAATTTGCTGGCTCTGTTTTTGAAAATCTATATGCAAAATATGAAGTACAAAAGATATGATTCAATGCAAGATACCACCCACAAGTCAATTTTGTAGAAAAGATTAATAAAACCATAGGCACCGCTATTCGATATTATATCGAAGAACATAAAAATTAACACCTCCAAACATGTAGTTACTGGCTATACACCGTTTTACTTGAATTTCGCGAGACATGTTCCATTATCGGGTAAATACTACGGTGAAATACAGACCACTGCTGTTATGGAAGTCAAACCTAGAGACCGCCATTCATATGCATCAGATTTACGCTTTTTGAAAGAAAAGAAGAAAAAAGTAATCAGAGCTGTCAAAGATACTTTGGAAAAGTATCTAGTTACTAGATAAGTTACTCTTCGAAAAAATGTCAAAAGATACTTTGGGTATCTAGTTACTCTCTGAAAAAAGGAACTTAAATACTTATCTTAAGTTACTTTTTAAGATACTTCATAAGATACTTTTTCAGTTACTTTGTAATTTGTACAAGGTGTCTCAAAAGAAATTTTATATTCCAAAAATCGATAAAAAATAAAGTGAGCCGTTTATCGATTTTTTTATTAATTATTAAAATATAATCTGGGAATTTATTTGTTAAAAATAATGTCGTCCAAACGGCATTATTTTTAGCGACATTCATTCAATCAATGACTAAAATTTCTGATGACCGATTGACAGGTAGGCTTCGTGATGGTTCCGTTTCGTGGCGAATAATTTGTTTTAATTGCGCCAGGGAAGTTGGTTTATTAACGTAGAGTTTACGCCCACAAAGGAGTCGAATCATCAATACCTGAAAAAGAATTGAACATAGACCTATATATACAACCTTATACAAAAAATATCTGGAATTACTGGAATTATTCATAAATTTGAAAAATGTAATGGCGAGGTATAACTGAATAAAAAACGCCGCCGAACCAGTGCCGATTTGATCGCCGGATCGCCGTCGCGAACAAGTCGTAACTTGCCTCTTGTCTAAAAGGACTTTTCTCGGTAATTTACTTTTTGGTACCTAGGATACTTTTCAGTAACTAAGATACTTTTCGGTATCTAAGATACTTATCAATATCTAAGATACTTTTGAGGATCTAAGATACTTTTCAGTATCTAAGATACTCTTCAGTATCTAAGATACTTTTGAGTATCTAAGATACTTTTTTAAGTTACAAGATATAGTTCCTTTTAAAAAGTAATCAAGATACTAATTACTTTTAACCAAAACAAAAAAGTAACTAAGATACTGTATCTTAGATACTTTAAAGTAACTAAGTTACCCTAAAGTAACTAAGATACTTTTTTCTGACAGCTCTGCTAGTAATATTAGTTATTTTGTTATAAGTTCATTATTAGTACCTATGTATTATGTATTACCAGTTGAATAGTAAAATAAATACATATAATGATAAATTAACTGTGGATTATTTCATTTACGTTGCGTTACGTGGCTTCCGTGCGTGGGTAGCTCGCTGTTTATTCCAAAATTAACAAAGAAGCTCAACACATTGAAGAGGTTGGCGACCACTGTTATAAACGATCACGTAATGATGGTTATTATTACCCGAGCATCAAACAGGATACGAAACGAGCAAAAGGTTTCGTATGGTTTATGCAAGTGTATTAATAACCATTAGGTATATGTGAGAGTTGTAAACCCTATTTTTTCTACACCCGATAAATGTTGAACGATAAATATTCTTGGAGACTTTATTGGGTGTTGAACTTTTTAATCATTCTATATAACGATTCAGTTGCTTTTGCTTAGATTTAAAAATTATTGATAATGTCTTGTCAAGAAATTCAATTGAAATGTCAGTATAAGTATAAACTTTATACCGCAATTCTTGACCAAAATTCGAGTTATTTTTCAACAAGCAATATAATATACAACTCAAAGTCATTTTGGGTTGTTCCACATGCCCAAATCATATATTCAAATTAAAATGGGGTACTATGTACTATTCAATTGAAAGAAGTTATTACAATGATTTGGGAAATCTAACCTCATAACAGCCCTCTCAAAGCCTCACAAACTACGACACAAAGTTTTTTGGGTTGTTTCACATGTCCAATTCATATATTCGAATCAGAATGGGGTACTATTCAATTGAAAGAAGTTATTAAATTATTTGAGAAATCTACCCCCATTAAAACCCTCTCGAAACCTCACAAACTACGACACAAAGTTTTTTTGGGGTGGCTCACAAGCCCAATTCATATATTCGAATTAGAATGAGGTACTATTCCATTAAAAAGAGTTATTGAATTATTTGAAAAATCTACCCCCATAACAGAACTCTCGAAGCCGCACAAACTACGACACAAAGTTTTTTGGCTTGTTTCTCAAGCCCAATTAATATATTCGAATCAGAATGGGGTACTATATTCAATTGAAAGAAGTTATTGAAATATTTGAGAAATCTACCCCCATTACAGCCCTCTCAAAGCCTCACAAACTACGACACAAAGTTTTTTTGGGTTGTTTCACATGGCCGATTCATATATACGAATAAAAATGGGGTACTATTCAATTGAAAGAAGTTATTAAATTATTTGAGAAATTTACCCCCATTACAGTCCTCTCGAAACCTCACAAACTACGACACAAAAGTTTTTTGGGGTTGTTTCACATGCCCAATTCATATATTCAAATGAGAATGAGGTACTATTCCATTGAAAGGAGTTACTGAATTATTTGAAGGAACTACCCCCAATAACGCAGAACTCTCGAAGCCGCACAAAATACGACACAAAGTGTTTTGGCTTTTTTCTCATGCCCAATTCATATATTCGAATAAGAATGAGGTACTATTCCATTGAGAGGAGTTATCGAATCGTTTGAAAAAATTAACACCCATTACAGCCCTCTCGAAGCCGCACAGACTACGACATAAAGTTTTTTTGGGTTGTTTCACATGCCCAATTCATATATTCGAATAAGAATGAGGTACTATTCCATCAAAAGAAGTTATTGAATTATTTGAGAAATCTACCCGCATTACAGCCCTCTCGAAGCCGCACAAACTATGACACAAAGTTTTTTTGGGTTTTTTCACATGCCCAATTCATATTTCCCAATCAGAATGAGGTACCTACTATTCCATTGTTTTAATTTTGTTTTCGGTAATCGAAGGGACTGAAACTTTCTTATTTTCATTCGGGTTTGGTAAAGCCGAAGAACAATATGAGGAAAACAATAGATTTTTACAGTTACTTCTGATGCAATCGTCCATAATATCACAGAGAGCAGATGTCATACAAATTCGAGCTTCTGATTACTTGACTGACGATTTGAGAATTGATAAGTCATTTGAATGATTTATTGCAGATTTTGCATGTTGTTAATTCCAAATTTGATATTTCGCTTGCATTAAACATAAAGGATTTGGTGGAATGTCATCCAATCAGTCACTTTTTGGAAAATTGGTTGAATGGCATTTCTTCAAATGAATACGTTGTCCAATAGATTGACCAATCAATATTTCTTGTCAAATTATAGTGCTCCATTTTGATTGAATAGTATCGTGTAAGGTCGAATGAATATTTTACTTTGAACAGTAATAAGCCCCAACGTGGATCTGTATCACGTTTCTCAAAACTATCGAACTTGATTCAGGGTAGTGGGTTTTCTGACAAATACGCACTGGCGACTGAACAAATATATTCAAATAGAAAACATATTAATACTAACAACTATTTTGGAACTAACTAAAAGTGATCCCTATTTCCGATCAATATTTATCCAAAAAGTCTATTTGAAGTGAAACGTTCGAACACGCATAAATGTCAAAACTCCGAAAAAGGGGGACACTGCTAACTGATAAAATGGTTGGCCAATACATCAAAATGACTTTGCTTCCAAATATAATTGCCGGATTCACAGACAAAACAAAAAAATCAATAGATTTTTTAGGAAACGCTTATGTTGATCCCGTTGCCTAGAGACCTGCTTTGTGACGTTACTCGTTCAAAGATAGTACCCTCTCTCCCATTAAACACCCTTCCCTTCGTATGAGGCACACTCGCAGACTGCGACTGGATAATTCGAGTTGTTTCGTGGAAAGATTGCTATAATGATCAATCTGATCTATCTTGATTATCAGTATATTGTTATAACATTCGGCTTTTCCTCAAATTGAATTAATGTTCCACTATGTTATTCACCAGAAATCTTTCTGTTGTACAATTCGTCTGAAACATATATGTGAGTCATCCAAGTCAAGGATCTTGGGGTATCTTTGATTCACATATAGACTATATAGTCAACAAATGTAGCAGGATGTTGGGATTTATCAGTTAAATCTGTAGACAGTTTTCATCCCAAGAAGCTTCTACTATAATTTTCATAACATTAGACTCGAGAGTAAGTAGGTAAAATGTTGATTATTTTTTCAACTACATTTATACTTGTGAAAAAAATAATTAACTCTGATTTGGTTTTCATTTTTGAACACCTTTCTAATATGTATGATGCCTCTGAACTATTTCCTTCAGTAAATATTCTTGTACAAAACGTAAGGGAGCAGAGAGTCCCTCTCCCTGTTTGTTTTCATAATACTAATCCCGGTTTCAATGCTTCAATAACTAGGCTTAGTGGAACTTTCAACAAATATTGTTCACATTTTGATACCTCTAGTATGTAGCATATCTTCTCTCTTATTGATAATCTACCGGCGGATACTATCCTGGGTCTCGTACCTGTTTGTATCCCAAACTATCAAATAAATAAGATATCCCAATTACATCGAAGTCTACACATTTGCCTCCACAACCAACGAAGGATTCGTTACAATAATCAGCACATTATTTTTCAGTCTTCTTGACTCGTGCAGTATAATCACGGCAGAACTCCTTCACATTAACTCGGCTCTGGTTTTCATCAACGAAATGAATAAAGAAGACAATATCACTCTAACGGATTCACTCAGCTTACTGTACGAGTTGAGGAAATCATATCCCAAACCGTATCGCCCTTGAAATAAAATCAGAGCTCCATATGATCCAAAAGAAAAATGAGGAAGTACATTTCATTTGGATTCCGTCACATACTGGAATTCCGGGAAACGAAAAAGGAGACAAATGTGCACGAGAAGCAATGAACTATGCCGAATCCGTGATTGTGGAACAATTTCCACAGACATTGAAAAAATGTTGAAATGATCAGTATTAGAAGAGTGGAAAAGCAAGTGGCAACTATCAAGTATAAAACATTAGGTATGTAAAACTGTAGCACTTAAATATCAAGTGATAATCAATCGGCTACCATTAGGACATACGGAACTCACACATAGATATCTATTAAACCGAATCGATGGACAAAAATGTAATAGCTATAATTGTCTAAAGTGCAGAATGCAACGAAAAAACCATAATCTCTCCGCAGATATGCAAAAACTCTAGGTGAAAACTGTAACATCAAAAATATCGGAGCCAATCATATGAATTTTACATGTATTTAGATCGCTAATGACCAGTAGTTGATGCGTTTTTTTTAAGCAGGTAAATATTGATGATAGTAGCTGCCAGTGTGCACACCCACCCTAATATACCCGAAACATTTTACATTATTTTTTTATTCAGTTACTTATCATACATTTTGCCGAAATGTGTGTGAAAATCCTCTGCAGTAATTTTCAATTATATTGGAAATTCCAATTTTAAATTATTCTCATAATTAGAAAGTGCGCATTTTAGAACTTATTCAATTAGGCCTGAATTTACTGAAAACGAAAACAGAGTTCAAACTCCGCTCAAGAAGATGCAATTTCCGTCAGATTCTTCTTATTGAACTCAGTTTTCAATTTTAAGTGAACTCGGCACTTAGTATGAAGAAACATATAGGTAGGATTTGTTACCTGCCTTTTTATATATACAAAGATGAATATTTTGATGACGATTTTGGTATAACAACACGAAAAGTGGTTATCTGAGTAGTTTTCTGCTGTTTTTGAAGAGAAATAAGTTCATATTGTCTTTGTTTATCCAACTAAAGAAGTTTAACAAGTATCAAAATTATTTGATTCCATATTTAGAATACGATTGAATCAAAACAATCGGACGAAAATAAGCATGTGCGATTCAGTTGAAAATCGCGGTCGAAATGAGTTTTGCGCTCAACACAGCAAGCATTCAAATGTCGACGTGAATCAACAGAAAATTCCGTTACATCAATTGCAATATCCCGATTTTGCATATTCAATGTCATTCCTGAAGAGGTAATCTACTTTTTAGTCTTTCTTGCTGATCCATCCAAATGCTGGTGAATGGATCTTTTTTCATAAATTGAAATGACAAGCTCTAAAATTAGAATAAAACTGATAATAATATATATGACAATAGTTTATTTATAAATGCAGGCACACAAACACAACAATTCCTAGTTTTCATTTTTACATTTATTGATATAGCTAAAAAATAGGAATGTGTCATTCAAACTCACCTATATACCAACATGCAACTTAAATTATATTCACAATAATGTTAAGATTATTCTATCACAATTCTTTTTAAATATAGTTTCATGAACCAGTGAAATCGTCAGCAATAAAAATAATATTGATACAAAATCGAGTTTTCTGACATAAAATTTGTACTATTTGTTAAGTATTCGGTTATCCGATATATTGTGTTCAAAACTGGAAATATATACGTAAGCAATATTCCTTGAAACCTCTCGACTCGGCCATAATGAGAGGATGGGAATAAACGGCTATAGTCATATATAGATTATAATGTAAAGTTCAGGTGTAAATCGCGTGGGGGCACTTCTCTCTCGAGGGCCTTGTATCGACCAGAAACAGTATCCACCAATTGAAAAACATGGATGACAGACAATTTTCAGATCACTTATTTGTGAATACATGGATAAATCTAACTTGGAATATTCAAGAGCGTATCCAAGGAGGGTAATCAATGTATCTGCTTACCCTTCAAGACAGAATACCGATAAATCTAAAGAATTGATCTTATAGCTGCAAGGCATTTTTCACGTTGAAAAAAAAAGATAAATGACCCTCCCCCCAACTCCAGCAGAAATCCTGGCTACGTCCTTGATAAGACAACATATCACAACACAGACGTTATAATAATAAAAGATTATATAAAACTTCAAATGAAAACTATCAATTATTTTACAAGTTGAAACGAGGAATGAAGATGTGGGAGAAGTATCTTCATATATATTGAACCAGCAGTGAGAAAGCCTTATCGAATATACGACAGCGGCGTAGACCACTTGGCCACCACATACACTGTCTGCATGATATGGCAAATGTATCAATAGTTTGAAGTTCAGAGACCAAACTTTTCATTTTCTCATAACGAAAACTTACATTTGCATACCTACCATATCACTCGTTATCAAAAAGAAAAGAATCTGAATAACGGAAAATGATTTTCATACTATAGAAACAGCATCCCTTCAATAACCAAACCTCAAGCACTGACTCTTTCAACCAGTTTAGTGGAATGACAAACGGTAAGTGTATTTTCAAACAGAGCATAGCCTTATTCGTGTTGACTGTTGGAGTAAAAATGTCTGTTCACGGTAGGTGTTTTTTTATTTTTTGATTAGAAAATTATCGTCATTTCAATTCACCTCATCAAAAACTATAACAAATAGACGGAAAACCGCAAGAGAAATTTTGTTCACTAATTCCCATGCAACCCATGAGTTATACCCATAATTTCCCTGCAATTCTCGAATAAAACCAAATTTCCTAGTATACCTCTAATACCGCCTAATTTCCTCAGATTCCCTAGTAATACATCTAATTTCCCATCAATTACTCCATCAAAAAATAGATTATGGAAATCTTCATCGTAAGCCTTCGTTATGTCACCTTTTCGAAAAAAAATAAGTCTTAAACCAAAAATAGACCCCACTTTCTTTTGAAGAAAAAACACAAGAGAGCCAAGGGCGGCGGCAAATTTTCCCTTGGTGCTCGATATTTCGGTTAAGATTTAGTTATGCCTAGTTCATAGACCACACTTACTTCATCTTCTTCTTCAAGAATGTTCTCACAATACTAATCAACGGAAACGTTCATACACAAAATGTGAAAGTGTCGTGTGTGAACGCTTCCACTGTTACCATTGTGAGAACTTTCTCAAAGTAAAAGATAAAGTAACAGTAAAAGTGTGGTCTATGAACCAGTCATTAGTTGATCCAATAAAATATAAGAAGACAATGTGGGACGGTTTCATTTGTTCCATTTACGCAATTATCATTTATATGTCAGTTCAATTTTAGCCATATAACATACACTTCAGTGTTTATCCATGGAGTATAAATGTATAAAAAACATTATTGATTTCACAGGAAAGTATATTTCTAAAGAAAATATCTGAGAATTTGAAATTTCAATTTCTGATTGAAATTCGCGAATATTCTTTTGTTTCAGATTTCGCGACCGATTGCTCCTCTACTTTTCCAGTTGGATAAAATTTTCATTCATGGCGACATTTTGTTATCGATTAAAATAGTTCAGACGATGAGATTGGAACCTTTGGTGTAAAAGATGAAAACTTTCCCAAGAGATCAATTACCCTAGAATCAAACTGATATTTTTGCACTCGACGCGCGTTTCGCTAACAAGGTTAGTATCTTCAGAAGAAAATTGATACTTTTCAAAATAGTTAATTCCAAGTATAAACTATAGTTTATATGATCGAATTTAAGAACCGTGATAGATCCGCTAAATCTGAATTTGAAGACACGATAATGAAAGAGAAAGTGAAATTCGTTTTTGTAAAATTCAACGGCAAGATTGTTACAAAAATTGTTTGTTCCGTTAGCCATCTTATGAACGTCTACACCTTAGAAGCTCTTAAGTCTGCGCGAGCAATGGATCAACGAGGCCTTACCTTTTAACGTGCGATTACCCAACTCTGAGTATTTATTCAGTTATCAAAACTGAATAGAAATAATTTCGGCTTTGAAATGTTACTTACTTATAAATAGGTACATCATCTGAAAAATATTGAACGAATTTCATAAATATGCATCAGCATAACAGCAAAAGACGATACAGAGGTCATGAGTGCGTGGCCAACGTGAGAAAGTGAATCTTTGAGTTAATCTAAGACGGAAAGTTCATATAAGAAACAGTATATCAACATTCGTGAAAGAAATGTTTTTTCTTCTAAATATCCTAATTATCCTTCACCCGATTTCGTTGAAATTTGCGAGAATCACTTGGGTTAGTTAGAACTAGTTTAGCCTCAACTATATTGAAATCATCATGTCCAGTGGAGTTCCGGAAGGCACATCAACCGAAATTTTTTTACCAAAAAATGTATTACATCCAGTAAGATTACAAGTATTAATTGCATTGCAGATAACCGAAAAAATATTTTGAGATCACTCTAAAAATTTCGCTTTGAAATAATGATTTCAAAAATTTCAAGTATCTGTGGCATTACAGAATGCTTTCAAATAGACCTGATAGAATATATCCTTAGATCATTGCGCTTTGAACATTTGCTACGTGAAAACGGCTAATAATTCAATTTTGGTTTCGTTACCCAGCACGGTGGACTAGCGGGGATATGAACCCCAGTCTTCGCTTGACAGACGGATGTGCTTACCTCAACACTGAGATCGAGAGAAATATATTTAATAAATTTATAACAATAATAATAATCTGACTTCGTTAAAAAAAACATTTTCACGAAGAAGAAGGCATTCAGATACGTTGCTCTTCCATACATACATTGTAATGAGTAAGGCGCGCTGGATTCAGACATATCCGAAATTCTATCGTACAACGATCCGATAGCTTTCTGATTGGTCTAAATTCAAGTTTAGACCAATCAGAAAGCTATCGGATCATCGTACGATCGAATTTCGGATCTGTCTGAATCCAGCCTAACCCTTGCTCATCGGCACCTTCAAAAAATTCAGAAGCCTTATCGTAGAATTTTCACTCATATATAAATGAAAAAAGATCATAAACTTTTTCATGCAATAAGAAATATGATAGGGTTCTTGGTGATGAGCTTTCAGTCGAATACATGAGAGAAAAGGCACCTTCAGTTATCAATCTCACTATTTTGATTTCCAAGTAATACCAGCAAGTCCCACGAAACTACTGACTAATATCCTGAATAATACCTCTAATTCTTGTATAATTCCTGTGTAATACCTGTAATTCCCGACTAATTCCCGCGACCGGTACACCAAAATTCTCCTGCGGTTTTCCCTTGCGTTTTAAATGATAACAGAACCTTTTTAAACGCATCGTTTTCGAGAATCAACCGTAATAGGAAAGATATTTATAAAGCGGCAACAGAATTTGCAGCACAGCTATGGGTTCCTGTTATGAACAGTAGTGAAAGGTTATAAACATTAGGTAGGAAAATGTGGAAGTAACTCGCAAAAAATCATGTGAACTGAAAAATCTATTCCGCCACTGAACATCCCCATTACATAAGGATAAGATAGGATATTTCTCCTTAGTGAGAACATTATTTTTCTAGGGTGAACCCAAAAATGAAATTGAATCACGCAGCTGGCCGAATCAAGCAGATGGTTGGCGGTCTATTCGTGGTCGATGACGCACGAACTCGCTCACTGAATAGGTAGATTTTTTCCAGAGTTTTTTCAGCGTATTGAGAAATAACTCTACAACGTTTCACAATTGAGTGCACCATCAATAAATATCATGCTCCTGAAATAGTTAGTTGCAAGGCCTATACCTCAGCTGGCACACTCCCTATTAATTTCTGAAGATCGCTCGTAAGGAGGCATTTTTTAAAAGAGTACCTCAGCTGGCACACTCCCTATTAATTTCTGAAGATCGCTCGTAAGGAGGCATTTTTTAAAAGAGTAATGGCCAGTGAACTGTGGTTTAAGTGAACCGAGTTCGGTTGCTAAGCATCAGCCAATAGAATCGTTTATTGCTTGACAACTGACCTCGCTTCACTTTAAACACAAATCGCTGGAGTATGTACAGCTGGCCCCTGGTCACTCAGTCAGATAACAAGATTTCTTTGAATGAAATATTCTAGCATCCCTAGAAACGACAAATATGGTTGTCGAAATATTTAAAAATGCTGTATATCTGAAACATGACTGAATAATTTTACATTTTGAACACAATTATCAAAATAATATTATAGATATAAAAATTCAAGACAAAATAAATAACAATTCATAAAATAAACAACCGTCAACTATTTCCAATGAAAATGATATTGAATATGTTGACTTTGACAATAGGTACTAAAAAAATATATTATATATCAATCCTTGGCCTATATTGCAAAGTTAATGGAGGATTCTGAAATCGCCAGCGAGTTACGTATACGAATTTCAATGTATGGTCTTTTCCCAGCAGCTCATCATTACATAGAATGTCAATCTGAAAAAGAGAAATGAATAAGACTAGATAAGAACAAGTAGACTCTGATGATTCCCCTGATTATTTCAA